>OY284488.1:32442091-33642091 GCA_958336395.1 Ctenicera cuprea
TCTTCTGGTTGCAATTGGAATCTTGCAGATAACCACGTTTAATTAATGTATGGTAAATGTGCACTGCATATGCATTGCGGAGAGATTTTCAGGGCCATTGTTTGCCCCTTCAAATGTCTCTTCTGACGCGAAAGAGCTTTGTTTGTTTTGATACGATTGTTTCAGGCTTAAAGATTATAAGGCTTTAATCGGAAACTCGATTTGTTTTATACGCTTAGAACTTTCAAATGGCTTAGTTTGGTGCTGGAATTTGTCTGTTTATCAATGAAGTTTCAATAACGCTATCACAAGTGAGTGCAAATATTAAGATTTAATTTTCAAGCACTTTTAAATACATTTTAAATTAAAATTTCAATATGTTATATTTGACTCTAAGGCAAATGAAAGCGAAAACGAATTAATTTTTTTAAATAATTTACTCATCCGCACAAACTTCTGCTTTTCTTCAACAATCTGTCAGGAAAGTTGGTGGGTCTTTAATTTTTAGGGCGGATGAGAAGAGCGCAGAAACACTCAATGTTATTAAAGCTATAATTCACATCTAACCAGACTGAACTAATTACACTTATTGATATCTTTATGAATTTAGGAAATCTTAAATTCGCGACAATTACAAAGTGCGGCGGTGGCTGCTTTAATTTCTTATTAGAAACTTTTAGTCCCCAGTTATTAAATCCACTTATTACTCCTAGTAGGGAGATGCGACCGCTAAAGAATCCGGTTTAGTTTACAGAGATAAATTACTATTTAAACCGCGTCTTATTCATTAGGCGCCTTCTAAATAGGAAATTTGATTAAATAATTAGAGGAATCTGTAATTATATATCCACGGATATCTCGTAATTATCATATTTTCTTGGAGAGGATAAATTTTAAATTAATTCCTCGTTTTATTCCTGCTTTTTCGAATTTATATCCAACACAAATTCAAATAACACATTTGTCAGAATTTTTTGTTTAAATAACAAAGGTGAAATTTAACGAAACCCTTGGGCCTTCTAGGTTAATATTTATAGGTTAACCGCGCGAATCGAACAACGAGGTATTTAATGACAATGCTCTGTGGATGAACTTTAAAAGACCACGAGATGTGAATAATTCAGTTACTACGAGTCCCTGTAGAACCGCTACGAGTTTTTTGATCCACGAGAACGAGTCGATATCTAAAGATTGTGGTCGCTACGAACTTTGTTGCAAATTTTAGAAGTTTCAAACGTGAATGGAATACCGTCAGGATTTATTTCATTTGCGATTAGGGCAGTGAGAGTGACAATAATAGCTTTATAGTCCTGTGGAATTTGGAATAGAGAAAAAGCGAGTTTGGCAAAACTTTACGATTTTTCCAATTTCCAGCGTTTTCCGGCTTTTAAAAGCGAAATTCTATCGATTTCGTAAATCTTGTATGTAATACTCGGTAAATTCGAGTTGAATGGTTCACGTACACCATTACGTAACACTTTCAGATAAACCAATAAATGTGATACATTTCCTATATCAATTTCAATTATTGGTATGGAGTATTCCCGCCACGTACTTCCACAGACATTACTGTGAAGTTCTATGTATGATCCTTAGCAAAACGTGCTTTATTTGCTTCAAAATAAACTTAACTTAAATTGACTTTTTGTTAGGAAGTCTAAGGCAGGCTCGTTAAAAATTACAAAATTACTTGAAGAGAATTCAGTAGTATCAAGCCGAACTTATAATGCTCTCCATACGAGTGCTTTTAAAGCACGAGGCATGTAGCCAAAAACCCGTCAAGTGCACAAGAAGAGCTTTTACTCGAGGATAAAGTATCGCGAATTTTATCTCATCCATCAGGAGTTGCATTCAGACTCACTGAGGTTGGAATTCCAAATATTCAATAACTACTATGAAAGAGAGAAATGTTAGGTTTCTTTTTTCTTTGTTTATATTAAAAGGAAAATGTTAGTTTTAATGAACTTTTCTCGCAATATGTTAGGTAATCTGTTCGAACAAATTAAAGTAGCGTATTTTCTCGTATAAGTTGCGAAAACTTTCTACTAAACTTCGCTCACTTTTGATACCGAGAAGCTTAACACGAAGTTTGTTGTTGCTGCCACTTGCTATACACATTCCCGAAGCTTGCTCAAAAAACAAATCCTTTACAAGTTTGCACCGGAAACAGCGCCGTGGGCAGAAGGCAAAAAGAGCCAAAGTATGGAGCTGTAAAGTAAATTGTTTTCTTTAACAATTACTTCCAACTCTAAAGATGTAAATAGGTACTCCACATACAAGCACTGTAGAAGTGTAGACAGAGAATTATAAGGGTGTAACAAGAAACAGTTAATTTACTAATGTTTTATTAATAAAATGCTAAGCAGAAAGAGATATTGTATGAAAATGATAATGAACAATGTAGGTTCAAATTATTTTATCATGATACATCAATATTCATGTAACTTTAAAATAAGCAAGGGAATTTACATCATTGTCTGTAAAAATATATAGATCAGACTGAACGTCTTATAATCAGTATGACCTTGCAACGTCCTTACGTAATAATGCCTGTTGCCATTATAATGCGAGTAGTTTTAAAAATGTCTTAAAGGTTACATTGTTTACTTGCTTACAATTTTAAGCATTTAAAAAAAAAAACTTTTTTATCGTTTATTACTACTACACTGAAAAATATTGTAACCATATTTAAGTATGTTTCCTTTAAACGAAGAAAATAAAAATGGACAGCATACCTACATACTAATTTCCCATATAAGTGGTGAAAAAGACCAAAAAAGAGCTACATATAAATACGTATATGTTGCTGTCTCAACAGACCCAAAGAAAAAAATAATTAAAAGTCCATCTTCAAGAAAAAATAATAAATAAGAACAGCTTAACCCTAAAAATATTAGAATATAATAATGATCATAAGACACATTAACAGTTTAATTAAAAAGACATCTCTTTAAATTTGCCCTTGATGTCTAGGCTAATAATTATTTCTAGTTCTTGTAAGTTTATCTTACAGGCGGGCTTATTCATCGATTAATTATGTTTTAGTAACAATTTTCGAGAAAACGCTTTGGATGCCAAATGCGGTATATTTGCCAGCTATACTGGGTAGGATATACGGAACACTGGCATCCAAAACACATCCGACTCTTTTTATTTGAACGCATGTTACTAATAGACTTTGTTGGCAAAACTGGCATTTTGTTCTTTTGATTGTTACGTTCCTCGCTTTACGAAGTATAGCTATTGTGATCATGTAGGATTTGGAACGAATGCGATCATTCAACGAAGTTGTTTTCGCTTTGGGCTTATTGGCCGATATACTGGTTATGCCTCAAAGAAATGTACTCTTATGACAATAGTTTTCAACCTAAACATTTTGACTAATACGTAGGTTTTAGGGCATTGGAAGACCCATAAAGCATCTGCCTGTGTGTACTGTATACACTTTACAGTCCAGACGCCCTAACGTAGAAAATCTCGCTTGAGGCTTAACAGATTGGGAATTGCAGGCTTATAAAACAGCGAGAAAACGAAATTGGTCTGCTAAAAAAAGGGGTGGTGAGGGGTGCTTGACCTCAAAATACACGCTCGCGAAATAATCTTAGGTTAGTATTCTACGCAAGTCGAATAGCCAATTTGCGCTATTCCCCACCATCGAATTTTTGTTTTTTCAAAAATTTACGAACTTAGGATTTAAAACCACCCAAAGGTATAAGACGTGAAAATTGATCTTGAGATTTCAGTGAATATACATTGGTTGCATTTAGAAAACACAAAATAGGTATAACAAAACTGAACGACTGCTTAAAAAAATAGAGGAGCGGACGAGGGGTGCTCTATTGCAATGTAGACGCGAAATAACTCTTAAATTCGTATAACCCGACTTTTGTAAATAAACAAAAAGTGACGAATTTTGGCTTCAAATTCAGTATGAACGCGTTAAATGACAATAGGAACAATCTTCTATTAAGAAAGCTGCTGTGGGAGGTTTCCTTGTAATCGTTTACCTGAAGAGCTTAATTAAATAATCGCTAAAAGAACAATTATCACTAAATTATGAAATCGAATTTAGACTTGACGAGTAAATAATGTTCGCAATTAAGAACTACTGCAATCAAAAAATTTGATTATAAAAAAATTATTTAAATTTTCAACAATAACTTTATAAACTTATAAAATTATCCAATTGTTTTAATTATTTTTTTAATATACTTAATGTTTTTAAGCTTCAAACTCTTTAATAATTTGTACTATTTAAAAAAATTCTACAAAATTTAAAAATTTCAAAAATATTTTAATTTTTAAAACCATCAAAGTTTTGAGTAATTCTCAAATTAATGTAAAGCATTAAAATTACCAACAATTTTAAAAATATAAATGTTCTAAAATTTTAGAAATCATAAAATTTACAAAATTTACTAAATTTTCATAACTTCTATAAAATGTAAATTTTCAATATTTTATTTTAACTTTTTCAATATTTTGTATTTCTAAAATCTAAAATTTGACAAAACTATTGAATTGTAAAACATTTCCATATTTGAAAACAAAAACATTTTCAAAGATTTTTAATATTTTCAAAAATATCCAAAAAGTGTATTTTCGATAACATCTGAATATCGAAACTCTGCATAAAACCATAACTTAGAAGTATGGGGAAGTAATAAAGTTGGCGGGCAACTGTCCTGAGACTAGGGATACAGGGAGCAGTACTTTTTCAAAATGCCGGATAACGGATATTCGGTATCCGGTTGCTCAGCCGGATAACCGGATACCGGATTATCCGGCATAAATTTTACTTTCGAAGTAGTTTCAGCTCAAATGCAGTAAAATGTAGGTTTCAATCACAGAGCACTTACTTAAAGAGTATGCAATGCACGAACCCTATGGTCTTATTCTGTAGTAGGTTAGAGATAGAGAGAGAGCACCGAGATAAGGAAACTACTAAATGTAGTATTTCAAGGATTCGCTTTAATATTGTTTTCTGTTCACAATTAAGAATGGAAATCTGCCAACGAAATTGATTGTAATTACAAGAATTAATAATTTTCAACAATTGTTAAAACTAAAACGTGTTCTGTCCTGATAGATCCGATACCATCAAGAAATCAACTGACATAACCTAACATATATGGTTTTTATCGACATTTAAATAAAATATTGACGATTGACGATCGAGTGCTTTTTATAGGTTCCTTGTCTCGGATCTCTCTGTCACATGTACTGCAAAATTGAGACCTGCATATCATAGCAACAAGCGGTTCATGCATCCTCCTTATGTTATATATTACTTGGTGGTTTTAACAAATATTACTTATTTATGTTGTTTGAAATCATTTCAAATTTTTAACTTGCATAAATGCTGATCTAAATAATGTAAATCTAGTAATTTTATGCAGATCTGCAAAATACTGGACTTATCGGGTTTTTGCTCTCTTACTTTCAATTATTTTAGTCTATACTTCCAAATCAAATTGCATGCATAATCCCTTTTACTTGAAGAAAAATCTCCGGCCGGATATTTCATATTATCCAGTCAAACCGAATATTCGGTGAAATGGCCGGATAACGGATAAAAACCGAATATCCGTTGCATCCCTACCTGAGACCTCTCTTGCATTTATTGAAATTATTGACAAATTGCATATTCTGAACATTTTAACAATCGTGTGGAAATATAGACAACTTTCGAAAACCTTAAAAAAATTTTTTAATTTATTTTGTATCGTATATTTCGTAAAAATCTAAAAAGCACCTTTTTTCAATTTTTGTGAAATTTCAATAAATGCCAGGAAAGTCTTGTGGTGTGTGCTCGACAGATTTTTTTTAAATGTTAAAAAATAACAAATTAATTTCAAAGCTTATTACTGCGATTATGGTAGGCTCTTGTTTGCATTCAAGGCCTGATAATATGAAGAAGTTTTTCGCAGAAACTAGGTAAAGGGCTAGCTAAAAACATGATGATCGCGTCACGGCGCTTACAGCATTGATTAACATTTCTTTAGAGTATGCAAAATTGTGGCAAAAAACTTTCACAAAAAGTATTTTTCTTTAAAACCAATAATTATACCACCAGCACCGTTACTCCGTACTTTTGAAAAACCCTGTATAATATACTCCACTCTTCTAAAACATATATACTACTGTTGAAGTTTGACTGCAGGAGAGTCATGTTTATATAAAGGATTGTAAGCAGGCAAAACGTTAGATATGTACGCCCTAGACAAGCAACGTTGTATTTAAAACAAAACCGCAGCTATGTCGCAAACGAGATAAAACAAAAAAATCTCAGCAGGAGGATTTTGTACCATAGAATCAGTGGCAAAAAAAGAGTCCGTTATTGTATTTTAATGTTAATTTTACGTCGGTGTATTTTATTTGACGCTACAGACTGCAGCTTTGTCTACGTTGTTATCGCTTATGTTCATGTGACGGAAAAAACTAACGTTCTTGCGAAAATTACTAGGTGACATATCAATCGGACGTAAAGGCTTAAACACGAATGAATCGTCATTTATAATAGAGAAGACTTTGAAGAAGCTGCCGGGGCGTTGACAGTGTTAGAGTTATTTACTAATAAATATGTCAGTAATGCATTTCCGGAATCGATGAAACTATTAAAAACATTTTTTATCTACGACTGCTTGGATAAGGACTTGTTATTTTGGTTAGGTAATGAAGTTCATTATCGCACTAATGTGAAATGAGTTATGTAATGAATTCATTACCCAACTCATTTTATTTACACAAATAAAACTGAAGCTTCGTTTATAAGAAAACTGGCTGGTTGCCATAGTATTGAACCAATCAAATATATCTCGTTTCTTTGATTTAAAAACAAAAGTAATTTAAAAGTGACTTAACATTTACAAATAAATTAATGCGAAATGTCAAATATAATTTCAAGCAAAAAAAAACAATTGTCACAAATTTTGAGCAGTCGTAGATAAAATTTTTATGTCACACGTAGGATAATGCATTATTATGGTACTCGGTTGATTACACGATTCGATCTACGACCTCGTCGTGCAATTTTCAAACTCGTGTTATTATAACGCTTTTATCCCACTAGTAACATAAATAACTATTACCATATTCAACCGCCGAAAGAGAGGCGCTGTGGCTGAAGGCTTCTTAATCGTATAAAAACATTTTCGAAAAACACTATGAAGCAGGATAGTTTGTGTGATTTGCGAATTGACAATGTGTTCAATAGAAAAATTATTCAAAACACCTACATTGTTATACAAAACTTAATGATTGGCCGTTTTTTGTATCAGAAAAAATGGCATATTGATTTTATTGATGAAACTTCTATCGCCCTCCCGTAGTACAATGTTCACGAACCACCACTTGAAAATATACGTATTATGCTAGTAGTTTCTTGAAAATTAAATTTAATCAATTTGTTTAGCATATTATGTAATCCTACAACCTTCCCAATTTAATTCGTGGATTTCACGTACATAAACCATTAAAAATAATGCATAGATATATTAAATTGCTTAGAATAATGCGTTTCTAAATTATATTCTTAGTTTTACGTACCTGGCCATTTTGGCTGTTGTGAAAATTGGAAACGGAACATTTCAGCAAATAGATTCTAGAATTTGCCGTGTTAAGAATGACACCTTTGTTGCGAGCGATTAAATCGTAAAACATGGTAGGGTTGTAGAAGGAAATGATATTATTGAATTTTCGATTCTAGTAAAACGGGACTTAAAGAAAACCTAAAGGTGAAAAAGAGGATTCAAGAAACGATATAAAATAAGTATATGGTTGCTATGTACGAGGGAATGTGTAAAGAAATAAAGGGAATCTTGAAGAAATAATCATCATCAGCATTGATGGTACTTCGTTTATTTTATTTAAAAAAGTTGTAAAGAAATATCTCAAGAAAAGAAGTTGGCAAGTACTGAGTAATATCATACGGAATGAGTTAGGAGTGAAAAGTTTTTTCTTAACTAAATAACATTTTAAAATGACCCCCGATGCTGAGTTTGGCTTGTTTTTGAAATTTTCAATAGTAGGAAAGTATGGAATTAGAACATCTATTACCATAGACACAGTGTTTGTCACACTGTCATAAACTTGAGGTTGGCTTTCACGTTTGAAAATAAAAAATAAGTGCTTATACATACATACATATGTTAGAAAATGCCTTTAAAAATGCACGAAGAAGTAATTTTCAGCTTAAGTAAAGATAATCGTTTGCATTTTTCCATTTTCGGTTTAATTTTTGCTTATTTATGTCAAGGCTGGGGATCGCTTACTGTAATTTTGGCTTTATTTCGCTATAAACTGTTATTCACATCACATTTTAGCTTTGTAATACCCTCGGTAAAGAAAAATGTTGCTTTCTTGAAAAATTTTGATTTTGAGATTTAAACGAAGAAAAAACACAAAAATGTGGTTTTTAAAAGTGTCTTTCTAGTAGCGGGTGGGTACGTTTGTTCCCTCTTATCTCGTGAACTGATGGTCTGGTAGCAACGAGTTTTGGAATGGGGGGGGGGGGGGGGGGGGGGGTTGTATTGTATTTCAGGTCTTACACCACTTAGGCCACATTGTCGGGCCCATTGTGCGTACTACCTTACATACTACTTTAACTGAATCCTTAAAAAAAAATTTCAAAATGGCGCCCAGTCGCTATTTTGGATGACACAAAATTTTAATATGGTCTGAAAAATAGTATTTAATTTCCCATTACAGCACACCAAATTTGGTAGAAAAATATCAAGTCGTTCAAAAGTTAGTTGGGGGGGGGGGGGGGGGGTTACTTTATGGACACAGTGTATACTTTGCTTTATATCTCAATGCGTTAATATCTCTGTAACACCCTATTGAATTTTTGAAAATTAGAAATTAATGCTTTTTTATTTAATAAACGAGAAGCAACAAACATTACTGTGTAAGTCATATTGCTCATTGGTAGTAATAAAATTTTAAACTTA
Source organism: Ctenicera cuprea (assembly GCA_958336395.1). Taxonomy (NCBI): domain Eukaryota; kingdom Metazoa; phylum Arthropoda; class Insecta; order Coleoptera; family Elateridae; genus Ctenicera; species Ctenicera cuprea. The sequence continues at coordinate 32,451,022 of OY284488.1, forward strand.
ATTTTTATATAATTAAAAATTGAGAACAACTAACTCTCTCCACCCGTAATTATTAGTTGAAGACATCTTTTTCCGGTTTCTTGAAGGTCTTTCACATCACTACCTAGAAAACCTTTTGCTAGTCGCCACCACTAAAGATAAAGCGGACTTCTGTTAACTAGCTTAGAAAGCGTGTACAGAAACCAGAATACATAAAATCAATATTTACTAATATTTCTTAAAAACGTATTTAATTTATTCAATTCAGGTCTCACCTTGTTGTAACGTTGTTAACTTTGCCAGACTGGATATAATAAAACTTTATAAACTATTTAAAAAATTTATTTAATTTTTTACGACTATTTCAATGCCAAGAAGGAGCAAAACCTAACGTTTGCATAACAACTTTTACAGTTGTACCACATGTCAAGTAATTACCCTTGGAGGTTTTATAAACGAAAATCAGTTCAGTTCGAACATCCAGTCCAACTCTTTAAGTGGCTGCTTGTGACTGACTCAGCTCAGGTTTCCCCTGGAAAATTCCAATTAGGAATTTTCAGAAAGATTCTAATTTACTTTTAAATTGTGATTGACTTTAATATTGTATTTCTTTTAAATTTAGTGCAGCAAGTTTTGATAGTTAAATTAGAATATTATATTTTGTATTTCTTTGTACCATTAACCAGATATGAGCATGTTCCGAATTTATTTTTAATAAACCGGATGATTTTAAATCAATTTATTTTACCGTATGACCTTGCAGAAACTTGAGGCTACAACGTTGATACAAAAATACTGTTGTAAATATGATAATTGATAACTTATCAATTCGGCCTTTATTGAGAAATAACAATTATAAAGGATAGGAAACTCCAGGCGAAGTGTTTTGCTCATTTTCATCTTTCTAAAACAACGTGATATATAACGCATTAGAACTTTATAAGCAGTATCTGTGATACTTATTGCTAATTACTGGAACACGCGTGTTAAGTGTTTTGAAAAACACTTCCAGAGCAGAAACATATGATTAAGCGAGTTAGATAAATAAAATAAAAACTGTTATTTATTAGGTTATTAAAACATTATACACCCTGTAAAACAATAAAATATTGTAAAAGTTATAGCTAAACACAACATTATTTATAACTGATTAAAATTGGTTTCCCCTTCCGTAATACATACATGCTTGCAAAAACCTGAGTAAAATGATGGTGCACTCTCTCAAGAAATTTACAGTACTTGACACACCGGTCTCTTACTTTTGTAGTGTACACTAAATTTTTTTAATGTTTGCGAAGATAAAAAAAGAAAGGGTTTTAGTAAGCTGACCTAGACGGCCATGAAATTAAACCACCGTGACCTATTCTCCTGTCGTGATATATATCACGTTAAAATGCTCCCTAGCCATAACCTAACCTGTGCTGTAAGTGCAACGTCTATACGAATATTCAATAAAACATAAACCAAATTCAATAAATATTTCAATTTTATTAGTGATAGCAAAAATGCAGTGCAATAATTCCATTCCCTAAAACACAAGTTTATGCGTTTATATCTAACATATCTCAAAACATTGCTGCTGCAAAACGTAAAACTTATTTCGTAACAAATAGTTCGTCAGATTTAAAGTGTGAACCTTTACTGCTACGAATAAAACTGTTTATGAAGAATTCTCCACACTGAGAAATGTGGAACTCTTACATTTAAATAAAACTGTCCCTATGGATTAGATGCATATGCACGTTTTCTTAAATGAACCTTATTTTGCCACAGATATTGCTTTAAAATTAATTTTCATATGCTTTACTAAATTTATACTTCTGCAGAAAAATAAAGCATCAAAAACGGTTTGTTATAGACATTGAGCCCAAGAGTATGCATAGCAGAATATTCGTCAATTGTGCGTATACAAAAAATTATTTCAGAACGTGCACTTTCTTGTGCAGTGGCATAGCAGCCAATGCAATGTTTAAGATATCTGTAACTAAAATAAATATAAGCTTTAAACGTTTCAATCGACTAAGTTTGGAATTTTTTAAAATTTTTTAGAATTATTTAAAATTAGCAATATTATTAAAATTTTTAAAAAGTTATTAAAATTTTTGAAAAATTAAAAAGTATTTGAAAATGCTGCAAATATTTGAAAATTAAGAAAATTTACAAACTGAAAATTTTTGATAAACTTGATAAATTTAAATATTTTAAAGTATTAGAAATATAACAACATTTTTTGCAAATATTCATAATTGTGAAAACTTAAATATTTTTCTAAATTTAGAATATTTTTTTTTATTATAAAAATTTTGAATTTTTAAACTTGGAAAGCTTTTTGAAAATTATGCAATTTTTAAGAATTTTCACGTTCTGAAGGTTAAGGAAGATTTTTAAGATTTTGGAAAATTTTCTAAAATAAATAAATATTTAAAGTTTTGAACTTTTAAAACATTTGAAATATTTTAAATTTTGAATTTTTGATAAGTGTGAAACTAAAAATTACGAAAATTTTGTGAATGTTAAAGTTTAGGAAAATTATGAAAAGTTTTGAAAATTTTGGAATATGAAATTTCGATGATTTTAATTAATTTTTAGAATTTATAAAAACGCAAAAACGTTTTTTTGTAATTTATGAAATTTTAGAAAATTTTGAAAGTTCTTAAATGTTTTGAATTTTATTAAATATTTGAAAATTTTAAAAATAGACCGGTTCCTAGCAAAATCACTATAGCATGTCGCAAGTACTCTATGAGCTAGGTAACTTTTTTTATTTCAAGCGCAAACTGATAATTTGTATAGTTCATGCGTGTTACAAGTGTAATAACAATTAAGACTAAAAATTTGAAAAGGAGCTGTGGAAGAGGGAAATGTGTCATCACTAGTGGGTTTTTACAAAATTGGTGTTCAGTGTTAAAAGCGGAAGATTGGCTCTCAAGACCGAAAATCCAAAATTTGTGCTTTGATACATATTTTCAATTTCTTACCTCAAAAGTTTGATATTTTTAAATTTTGCATTTGACCCTAGAATGAATTGTGTCACTGTGACTGCACCAGTAGATATAAAATAGTTCCTACGCATGTTTTTTTGTGCCGGAACTGGCTACCGGAGATACCCTTCAAAATGTGATTTTTAAGGCCCTCTTCACGGTCCTATAACTCATTTACAAAGCGTTTTCGGATATAATTGGTCATATGCTCCTTTCCCTATTGTTAGCCGAGGAGTTCACTTTAAAATTTACTAGCTATTTAGGATAATCTCATATAAAGTGTAAAATGAAGTTATCACTAGTTTCCGCTAGTTTACTTATGAATAGTTATTGCAGGCAGATAATACTCTTCTAAATATTTTCATCCCTTTGCTAGACGGTTTAAATTTTAAGTTGGTTTCGGGAAGCTTCCAAGCCTTATCGCTTTTGTAAACTGGATACGCATATTGTTATTTCCATCGTTAAGGGATGCAATAACGACGTCTCAGAGTAGAGCGACTTTTGTTAAAGTGTTTTTGGGGTTAAAAGAAACATCGGTTAAGTAGTTCGCGTTCGCGTGGCTGGCGAAAATGAGAAACCATAAGCATTTCCAAAAATAAATTTGCAGCAACATATTGGAACTTGAGTTTAATTATACAGACTATTAATCACGCCGCCTTTGGCGCCCTCTCTGCATTATTGGCAGCCTAATTCAAAATTGGTGTACGGTTTAGGTTTTCAATAAATTATGTTCGCTGTCCATTGGTATCTATCAATTTATTGTAATTCAGCCAGCCATACATCGTAACATTACACACGTATTGCGATCGATATTAAATTATTGGAGTCGCTTACATGTCTCATACACATATACGGTAAAACGTATACACGGGGATACACTTAATCGAATTTTCCCTGAGCGCAACTTTCCGTTCTTTTTACTGCAGTTACAAAACTATTTACATCGAGAATAAGAGCTCTCAATTTCTAAGCAATTGGTTTTTCCGAACAACCACAATTGGAGCAACGCGTGCGTGACGTATTGAGTCGAGAGACGAGCATACGCGAAAAGGAAAAGTAGAAGAATAAGACAATTCTTCGGAGAAATTTATAGGCGGTCCGGCAAACCATTTAAAAGATTGCCCGAAAAAACACTAAACCATTTCTTAACTTTGACAGCCTACAATTTCGTCGAAAGATTCTTCCGACATATAAAAATACGGATGAGTTTATTCCGGTAACATAATTTGGACGAGTAAACTTCATTTCAGATATCAAAACCTCCAGGGGTATATAAACGATACGGAAATGTCCCAGTTTGTTCATCAAGAAACGCTGTAATCAGGAATGCAAAACATTTAGGGAATGTGGCAGGAGAAAAGCCTCATCTGAATCCTCTAGGAACACTCGAGAAGTCAGAAGTGTCCCTAATCGCGGTAACATTACGGTGGCAGAACCACCAAAATTAAGAATTCTTTATCGATTCGCCTTAACAATGTCACAATTAAGTTTAAAATTAATTTTGGAATAAATCTGAGGTTATATAGGCGTAGACAAAAATAATAAAACCTCGTTTCTGGCCAGAAAAACGTTAAGATAAAATGCCCGTTTATCCCTCTAAATCTCCGGACTTAGGTAATTCACATTGCTTAATTCTCAGTATTAAAAACACTTACATCTATAAAGTAAGAAATTTCAAAAATTTTTTAGAATCCTAAATATCTTATGAGTAACAAAAACGGCAGCTACGGGCTGGCTCGATTTGACGCCATTTTGTAACATCTACAAATTTGTTTCAGTTTTTGTCAAAATGTCTTGCTTTAAAAATTTCGTTAGAATTAAATCTCATTTTAAATGCAACAAATTTGATTTTTCAACCGCAACTCAATATATTTATTTAAACGCATCCCGTGCAGTTTTCATTATCGTTTCTAGTTTAAAATCCCAGTTTCTTTTCCCACAAGACCCATTTTAGAGCTCGCCGTCAGCCTGTTTCTCTTTATATGCAGGATTCGTCGAGTTTTAAAAGTTTAGTTGAACTCTAATAAGAATAGTTGGATAAAACAGGTCTAAACTACTATCGTACATAAAATTATTGCCAACTTACTTCAGCAGGGAAGGCGTATCCGTTTATGGAATGCTCGGAACCAAATTGATCGTGGAGGCCGTAGTGGATGTGAATTTCTTGAAACTGGTACTTATACGACAGGGGACCTCCCGTCACATTTATGTGATGGCGGGTATCGTTATCTACGGTGAATATTACACTGTGTCCCGTATTACTGATAGTTCCACTAACCTAAAATGTACAAACAGATAATATTAGTGCTTACTATATTACTAAACACCTAAAATTAAAGCGGCAAAGGAACCAGATTAAATTTAAAGAAATATTTTCGTATTGGAATTTTTTCCACAGTTAATTTTTCGTGTAATTGTAACAGATTGTTTTAAAAAGTTTGTAACGCTTTGTGCTAATAAATTCCAACCACAATTTTATATTATAAACCTTATGATTTAATTTTTCCCAGGGGTATCATTTCCATAACTGAAAGTTGAGTTTAAAAGTGCTCCAGGAAATTTTAACCAAGATTTGGGACAAAACATTCGGTGGACGTGACGCTTGATTAGAATATTCATTTGTCAGTATTTGTAGCATTCAAGATGATGGTGAGGTACAAGCAATGCAGTGGGCCATTTTTTGGGTTTTTCTAAAACATGTTGTTCAGTTTTGAACATAGCTGTTAAAAAGCGCTACAAAAAATTTTCTTCAAAACTTTGGGAAAAGCGTTTTAAAAAAATGTTTTGAAAGTAGATCTGAAAAGTTCAACAAAATTTCAAAAAAATCCAAAAAGTTACCAACAGATTTACTTAAAAAAATCTTTTCTGTTCCAATAAAAAACTTTTGAAAACATTTTGAGAAAAACTTCTTTAGGAAAACTCAAATAGTATAAGTTTTTAACCAAGCCAAAGCGTAAAAAATCTCTGAAAATGTCTTAGCACGTTGAAAAGCAAAAAAAAATATTCAAGTAAATTGAAATAAAATTTTCGTAACTCAGAATAGTCAAACGAAGTGGAATTTAGCTTTAACACAAATAAACTATTTTTTGTGCAATTGCTATTGCTAACTCATTCTACTCTGTATTCAAATTGATTCTGGTTCTAGTTCACTAAAAGCATTTTGGTCTGCATGTAATATTATATTGGTTTAATTGACAATTTTCGTTTATATTATTATTCTGCAAATAGATGAAGTAGATGGATAGAAGTCCAGTGAATAAACGCAGCCAAATAAATTGTCCCAATAAAGCAGCGTAATATACAAAGCAGCACTATTTCATTGCCTATTGATTTGTTGTGTGTGCCGAAATTTATCTTTTATTGCAACAAAGCATTAGACTAATATTTTTATTAATTTGTTAGGTCAGTCTTAAAAAAATGTGTAGAAAATGTTGAAGAAACGGAGATTTTCTTTAAATTAACTTAAAACAGATTTTTGAGAATGTTTTCATCAATGTGTTATAGCTATTTATGCACCAAGGGCGTTACTACGATGATTAAGCCCGGAGAACGATGAAACCCAGCTCGAGGGCTTTAGATGAGAGAGATGGATATCGTTCGATGGGCGTAATCATTCGGTGACGCCGGGGTGCATACAAGATTTTTTTGTTCGCTTTGTTCTTAAAACAAAAAAACAAAGAATTGGCATCTTTGTGTACGCTTTACCTACATAAATACAATATCTGGTAGCCTATGAAACAAAAACAGATTGATTGTTTACTAAAAAACTGTCAAATTTGTTTTTGAATTGCAATTATGAATATGCTACAAAAATGTGTACAAGAAAATGCTCAAAAAAAACAGAAAGTTTGCTACCGTTTAAATCTAAAGCAAGATATGAAAAAGAGTACGAAACCTTTAGGATACGGCAATCAAAACATGAAATAGCGACCGTAAAATTGACATGTCAAATTACAATCAATTGATTTCCTTCTTAAAAGTCAAATCGAAGGGACCAAAGACCAAAGAAATCACAGGTTTTAACAGGAGAGCAAGTTCTGGCATTCATGAAAGGTGCTTCTGACGACTTTTATCGTTTACATAAAAAAGTTTTAGTGATGGGAGTTTTTGGTGGTTTAAGAAGAGATGAAATGATCAAAATGTGTATTGACGACATAATTAATAAAGGATCTGTGGTAATTGTAAAAGTGCCAGAGACTAAAACGGGTTACAATTGTAGAGGAAAAAGCAATAAATGCTCTTAAGTTAGTTCGACAATACATGGCACTAAGACCAAAGCAAACGAAAGAACGCCGATTTTTCCCCACATATAGAAAAGGTCGTTGCACAGTGCAACCTGTAGGAAAGAATACTATAGGAGGTGTCCCAAATATAATTTCCAAATACTTAAAATTAGAAAACCCTCACCAGTTTACGGATCACTGTTTGAAGCGAATGTCATCCACACTTTTATTGAGGCAGGAGCTAATTTTGAAACACTCAAAATGCACGGGAAATGGAAGAGTAATACGGTTGCACAGAGTTACGTAGAAGAAAGCATCATTTCGAAAAGCCGTATTTTCAGCATGATTGCAAGTGCGATGAGTTCATCTGAAGGAGAAACTTCAAAAACTAATTGTCAAACTAATGAGACAGATACTTCTGTTAATGTTAGGGTTACATTCAATTTGGAACAACTAGAACTGTCGTCATCATTATCATATGCACTTGGAAATGAAAATATATACGTTTCTGAAGACCTTTCTAACAAAAGTGTTACATTTTCGGGAAAATTTGAAAACTGTAATTTTTATTTCGGCAAATCTCTGTATTACAAGTTGTACTAGTTGTTCTTAGTAAAATAAATTATTAGAGGGCGCAATGGATTCATTACGCCCTCTCATTACACCCCGGTTGTTATGGACATGTTTACATATCTCGTATCCTAGGAGTTATCATTCAATTACAGTAAAGTGAACAATAAAAACATTTTTCAAAATATTCATTAATTTCAAAAACTATGAAAGGTTTCATGTAATTTCCAAAAGAAACTTTTTTTAAATTCCAAAGTTATAAGAATATATACGGTCACGGTTTTACCACAGTTTACATGCGTTAAGGTTTTGAAACATGTGATAATAAAATAACAAATTTTTGAAGTTCGGTAAACAAATGGGAAGCATTTGGGGAGTCTTCCTAGAAAATTTCGTAAAATCACAGCAAAGTTGTACATTTTTTTATAACAAAGTAACACATTTTGGCAAACAACATTTACGGAAAATTCTAAAAGTAACAAAATTGTTTTAAAATCCTGTCAATATTCATGCAAACACAAAATTGTAAAATGTTTTAGAGAAAAGTCTCATGGTGAACAATTTCGTATAAAAAATACTTTGAAACAGAATTTTTTAGTTGATCAAATTTAGAAACTTTTACTACTATAATTGTTTTCTTAACAAACAAATTAACACCATTAATTTAATCGGTTTTTATTACCGCCCCTTAATAAATTTTCCCTTACATGCAAAAATTTAACCAAGCCTATTATTTGCTTAAAGGGCACTGATTTAATCTTAATTGCTTTGCTGGTTGCTGTAATTAAATTATATGTTAAAGTTTGAGTTTACCCATTGTAGTTCTCCTTTTGTACTGTTTTGTCAGGCTATGACTTATTATAACTTACTAACTTGAACTACCTTGTCGGTGCTTTATCCTTTGTAAGTTCTAGGTCTATAAGTACTTCAGAAATGTATTTGCCTAATCATGAGTTTCATGACTTATTATCTGCTTACACAAATAAAAATTTTGTAATTCTTAAACTTTACACGATGCCCGTGTTCTAGTCTTGAGAAGTTCTCCCGTACAAGGTTTATACAATAAGGATATTAAACTATCTTGCCGCAATTGTTGTCTTTGTTAAATTAATTACGAGAGCAACACCTGTTGACAACAGGGTTAGAGAATGATGTGGTCTCATACACCACTTGGCTCTAACGTGGTGGTTTTTGGAGATAAACTCCTGTCACCACATTAGGGGTTGCCCCGAGCCAAGATTCCCTTCGCATGCTTACCATTCTTAGCCGATTTTAATAGCGGTACAAATTTTTGTTTATAACTGACTTAACTACAAGAAATTGGTTGCGAAGACTCAAATTCGCTGTTACAATCAGGGATAATACAACAGTATAGGATTGATTTTGGTGTGACGGTTTTGATGCAAGGGATCAGCTAATCGGGGTTGTTATAGTTTGTGAGTGAGTACTCGACGTAAGCCTCTTACCCGATGTTTATCGATGTGCAAAGGCCTAAGATTTGGGTCAAACAGCAGCTTATTGGGTTCTAGATTCACAGGCGACTGTCTTCTGCCTTTATTACAAAGTGACCATTCAGGATTTATCAAGCCCCAAAACGCTGGACCTGCAACAAAATATAATTCTGTTAATAAATAACTCGATAACTCGTTAGAGTTAAAAGTTTTCAGTTTTAAAAAATTCACTTGGGAAAATATCTATCAGAACAGATGCTCGAAAGTGTTTTTTAATTTAAACCTCGTCGTTCCGGGTTTTTGTCTGGATGAAATCCAATTATTCTAGTGAATGTACATGTAATAAGGCACAAAAATGAAAATCTAGTCTGGTACGCATCGGCCCGTGTGATTTATTTTTCATTCCGTCCCATTGTTCCGCAGTAACTGTAAAATGAACTCGATCAAGTTATTTGCGGTTGGAGATTTGAAAATCGGTATAACTAATGTTTTATGACGTATAATTCCAGGAATTCTCAGTATCGTTTACAAAACTTGAAAATTCTATTATCGATTTAAACGTGGCAAAGTTCTAAGTAAAGGTAGAATTCGAAACTGTGCAACAAAGTCTAATTAAAAGCAGTGCTTTGCTCGCTATTGCACGTTATCGGGCACGGATGAGTTTTCCTGAACAAGTCGGCGCTTTGTTCGATCTATTGAAATCGGTACCTATACTATATATGTTTAGCTTGAGCTTTTATATCTGGTATTGTTTGTTTTTGTTGTTGTTTTTGCATTATACTCGTTGGACATTTTTAGATAATGACTTCAACTCAGAATTTTAAAACCTACAAATCGATATGCAATGAAGCATTAATAAAAGAAAATCAAACAATAATACTTGTTCAGTTTTGAAGGGAATAAACTGAAAGGAATGAAAATTCTATTAAATGCAATTATTCTACAACTTAATTCAACTGAAACGCAATGAAAGCGATGTTTTCTTAAATAGCTTGAATAGGTAAAGCATCGCAGTAAAATACGATAGTAATTCCAAAACAAAATGATTGATTTTATGCAGGGTACTTAACGGATTACGTGCAGCAGTTTACCATGTTTCAGTTTGGTTAAAATCAAAGTACGATCGATGTCTACTACACAATAATGACACGGCTGTCTTAATACAGGGTCCGCCACCTAAAACTCCCCAGGTCCATAACATTATTTTATTAGAGCTATCATGACGGGCGTGGCTTCAAATTGTAAGTAATTTAAATCTCTTCCAAAATAGCTGCTATAATCAAAAAACAATTGACAGTCAAAAAGTTGTTATTGGTCGGAACTTCTTTTGTTCGAATATTGTTCCCCTGCACACTTAAGAAGAATTTAAATAGAGAATTTTACATTTTGTAGGATGTTGCTGTCTTATTTTAAAAACGTACAATGTGCTCCTTTGATAACCACAGGAATTTGCAAACGCCCTGTATAAAAAAAATAATGTAATCGATCATATTAGTATTATACATCAAATTAAAGGTAATACTATTTTCTATCTAATGATGTCAACAAAATCTTCGTAAGTGTGCAGCGAAAAAATATTCTAATAAAGCAGATTCAGATGAATAACAACTTTTGGGCTGTCAATTGTTATTCGATTTTAAGTAGCTATTTTGGTAGAGTTTTTAATTACCTACAATTTGTTGCCATGTCTCTATGATACCTTTTTGAATAAAAAAAGTTATGAACCGGGGAATTCTAGGTGGCGGACCCTGTATATAAAGTGTGTCAAAACCCCGCCGTTCTTTGATAGCTCTGTTAATATCAAAGATAGAGGTTTAATACATATTTTGTTGATAATTAACTGCTGCATATTTTAAAATTATAATTTATAATGGGTGTTTCGTTACGCCCATACAACATTTTAGTTTGTTATTTTAGATACAACAACCTGTATATTATTACATGTTTAGATTTTAAATTAGAGTACAGGTACAAGGGTATTGAGATTCAATATCGTTCAAAGTAACAGGTTCTGAATTATTATTTATAAGTTCGAGTTTTACATCGTTGACGTTCATTTTAATTTATTGCAAATAAAACAATTCTTAACTTCAACAGTTTTTTTATTATAGCTTTATACGTATTTCAACTTGTTTACACGTCATTATCAAAGGCAAGATTAAAGTAAACAGTTGGTGTTGCTATAAGAACAAGAAATCTTCATAACTTGGTCTTGGTTTTCTATATCTGCGTCTAAATGACATGATTTCTCATTCCAAAACGTCTAATAACAGTGAATTTAAGATATGAATATGTTCATTCATTAAAGGTACAGATTCTAAATGTTTGTGAATTTAAAATGCTTCTAGTATATCCAGCTTTCGTTTTTCATCACATAAGTGTTAGCATTTTATAGTATTATTAGATGTCATTGCGTGATTGTGTTCTAATAAGTGTTTAGTGTAATTCCATAATTTTTCATTTCGATATTAGGTTTTATACACTAAAAACTAATATTTCTATATTTTTTTGTTTGTTTAAAAATTTTCTTATAAATTGCAAAATTAAAAATGATGTGCCATGAAAACAATACAACAACCTTCCCATTTTTAACCGACTTCAAAAAAAGGAGGAGGTTCTCAATTCGTCTGTATATATATATATATATATATATATATATAGTATATATATATATATATATATATATATATATATATATATATATATATAATATATATATATATATATATATATATATATATATATATATATATATATATATATATATATATATATATATATATATATATATATATATATATATATATATATATATATATATATATATATATATATATATATATATATATATATAATATATATATATATATATATATATATATATATATATATATATATATATATATATATATATATATATATATATATATATATATATATATATATATATATATATATATATATATATATATATATATATATATATATATATATATATATATATATATATATATATATATATATATATATATATATATATATATATATATATATATATATATATATATATATATATATATATATATATATATATATATATATATATATATATATATATATATATATATATATATATATATATATATATATATATATATATATATATATATATATATATATATATATATATATATATATATATATATATATATATATATATATATATATATATATATATATATATATATATATATATATATATATATATATATATATATATATATATATATATATATATATATATATATATATATATATATATATATATATATATATATATTTTTTTTTTTTGTAATGTATGTTCGGGCATAACTTTTTTGTTTATCAACCGATTTTAATGACTCTTTTTCCGTTGGGTTCAGTATAGTTCCAAGGTGGTTCCCATTATAATTTCATTGGCATTGGAGCTTGAATTTCGAAGATACACCAGGAAACTCTTCAAAATCTATTTTTCTTAACCGACTTTTTAGTGTTTCCGTATTTCATCTTCCGTTTCAACTAGCCGTCGCGTCGGTCGTTCCCTCATTCGAGAAGTATCCTTACTACGCCTACCTATCACTTAAAATTGTAAAATAATTAACTTTTAAAAAAAAGGAAACCGACTTCAAATAAAAACACAAAAGTAACATAAGTTAACTAAAAAGCAAAAAATAAATGTTTTTTAGACCGTTGTCGGCATGTTACGGATTTACTATATATAATTCCTTTTAAAAAAAATGAAAACCGACTTCAAATAAAAACAAAAGCAAAAAATAAATGTTTTTTATACAACAATTTAATACTTATTTGTTGTTCCGTTTAATGTAATTAAGAAATTGTTGTTTATTATATAATTATTAATTGTTTTATAATTTTTAAGTCGGTGCCAAGTAAAACATAAAAATTATGTACCTTGCTACAATAACAAATTAGATTCGAATTTTTATGTTTTACTTGGCATCGACTTAAAAATTATAAAACAATTAATAATTATATAATAAACAACAATTTCTTATTTACATTAAACGGAACAACAAATAAGTATTAAATTGTTGTATAAAAAACATTTATTTTTTGCTTTTGTTTTTATTTGAAGTCGGTTTTCTTTTTTTTAAAAGGAATTATATATAGTAAGTCCGTAACATGCCGACAACGGTCTCTTGCATCTTCGCAAAATTTATCGGTAATAAATTGCATAAATGTCCAGTTTATTGGCAGTCTTTTTGAATACATTGTTTGTTGCTAAAGAGAAAAGGCCGCGCTAGGTAATTTAAAATAACAATCATATTTCACTTATAAAAGACAATACACAAAAATATTATAGTGTGTTTGAGGACCTTAGAGTAATGTTTACAAATAACCACACTTTACTGATTCTACTATTTGGAACCATAACAAACGCTAGAATGTATTAAAGGAAACCGCGACCTTCGCCTAGCGCTGTGGACGCGTCATAATTCACTTATAAAAGACATTATACAAGAACATCTATGTACTTTATTACCGAAGATTTAACTTATTACAAAATATTGCGTAACATCAAAAACCGATAAAGGTTCTCTCTATACGTCTGGTTTGTCAGTCGAGATCCCAGCCTCGCTACGCCATATCAGCAGTCAGAACGGCACGAAATAACCAAAACATTATAATAACATGAGATGAAAACCATAGTTTCTGATTTTGTGGGTCAATGTGGGTTTATGGCGAAAATGCCTCTGAAAAAGGGCCTACAACAGAAACGTTGGGCAACCCATTGATTACACACCCGCCCAAATCGTCTGAAAAACAACCCCAGTAAAGTTATTTCCCGCAGAACACAATCATAAAAAATTCGCTAAACAGGTGGGTCACTGTAAAATTAAGAAAAAGGTTTCCTTAAAAAACATTCATGTTTTTTTCTTTGTTGCTGGATTTATATAAATACAGGCATATTTCATTTTAGTTTTATATACAAATGTTTAACAAAATTTTTTTGGGGTTTTTGTTACATCCAAAAACATTTAGAAAATCTCTATAAGACACTCCCCTGAAAATGAGAAAAAATAATAAGTTTTACTAACATGTTTTCCGCTGTTTTTTTAGGGATTTCTTATGGGGCTTTGAAAAGATTTTTTCGAGGAATGTTTATCCTGATGATGTTACGGTGATTTTTTTTTAGTTTATTTCACGGAATTCTTTTATCGGGAGCAGCTGTCAATCCCGAGACCGAGGAAACATTTGTAGTTACAAAAACAACAGGTTCTGCTAGTATTATGTTTAAAGTGACAAACAACTTTTAAACTATTTTTACTTGCTCTACATGTCTAATACTTATTGAAGTATTTCGTTTAAAAGAAAATGGCAAAAGTGCTCTAAATTTTAATTTATTTTCAAAGTACGAAAACATAGAAATAGTAATTACTGGTATAACAAACTATATATCAAATTGAAAAAGAATTCAATTCTACAGTGGACTGTGTTAAAAAATACTGGGTGTTGCATTTGAAAAACAAAAGTTATTGAGATTCCAAGTTTTCCAAAATTAACAATAAATTATTAACACCCTGTGCAATAATCTGCTGTTTTTAACACACCACCGAACACTTTATAATGTGCTAATAATGAATATAAACAAGGTTTTGACAGACCCTGTTTGTGAAACGAGAGCAAATCCCGTTTTTGGTAGGAGGGCAGGAGGTAAAAAACTCGCTTACCAATGTGAGATTTCCGCGTTCAATTCCTATAAAATTCATTTTTTTAAATTATTTTTAATTTTTTATTTATGTTCTTACGGCAACGTGCTGGGCTAAAAAATGATCCCAGTAATATTGTTTAATTATTTGAAATTTTTCGTGAAATATTCAAAGTTTTTATTAAGTGTTACCTTACATTAATTACAATCAATGCGTAATAAGGATTTTTCACAAATTTAAAAAAAGAGCTTGCTATATTTAATTTTTAATAAATGTTGTAAGAACAACTTTTAATTTTTTTTCAATAATGGATAAACAACGCGAGAGTTTCACATTAGTAACCATGTAGTCTGCCGGAGACTATCCCGCCAAATATGTGACGCGCTCTTATTTCATGGATATTAAGACAAGAACGTAGTATGTGATAAAATTCTGTGCACAACCAACTATGACCCCAACCACACTGTTAAAATGCTATGGCCCGTACTTCCTGAAATACCCTGTAAATTCCAATGTTTTAGCTAATTCATTGTTATGTTCTGTATGTCTACAGTTTAAACTTTAAAAGCTTCTTTTAAGTGCTCACTACAGTTTTATGCGAAATAAAACCAACAGAAGACAAGTAAATTTATTTTCCCAAAATCCCATCAAAATTATGCGAGTTATTCACAAAACGATAATGAAATCGCAGGAACGTTTTATTAAAACGCACAATGGTAGTCACGATTAAAAATCAGAGACTAAATGGTTAGACAGACGTTGAGATACCTTTGCTAGAAAATATTACAGTCAAGCACGGACTCATTCCTAAAATACAACTTCTAGCAGTTAAATTAGTTAATTAGTTGCCTGTTTACAAGTCGTTAACAAAGTTTCTGAGAGCACAGGATAATACGCTGACCTGTCAGAATATGCCTTGGAATGCAATATCGGTAAGAAATTTTAGTCATCTCACGCACACACTCCCCTTTTATTACACAATTAATCGGACACATTCCTAATTTGAATAGTTCTAAATTAAATTATGTACACGCATCTATTTACAAGGTCACGGCAAAGCTTTAAACACGAACATTCAGAATGTCTATTATTTGTTTTTTAAATGCCTCATAGGTACATTTCCGTGAAAAATTTTTAAATAAATTAATGAACTAGATCTAGATAGTTGAGCAATTATATAAATAAAGTAAGATCACACCATTATGAAAAAATTATAATTTTCTTGGGCAACGTATGTTATGATTATAATGGATCGATACTGAGTGAAGGAAATAGCATTAACAGTTGATTAACAATAATTAAAATAATATAGAAACCTTGATTCGAATAAATAAATTCAGGCTGCCATTAATTAAAAACAGGGTTTGGTAGCCTGAATTTAATATTATTGTCTTTACTGACAGTTATCGTTTATTTTTTAAAGTATTACATGAAACAGAACAGATTGGCTGAAATTTTTAAAATGATTCATTGTTTTCTTCAGAGCGGAACTGAATGTACGATTGCAGGTATATTGATTGTCTCATATGTCGAATTCATTGAATGCAGTGGCGGCACTGGGAAATTTTGTTTGAGGGGCCCAGGCACTGGGAAATTTTGTTTGAGGGGCCCAGGAGGACAAGTTAAAGTTAGGGGGGGGGGGGTACTTCAAAAGCAGATGTATTATTAATTTTATACCTAATTTATTAAAAAAAATAAATGTTAGGATTATTATTGTTATGTTATTTACATATATATGTATGTATCAAATTAAATTACATTGGAGAGATAAATTTTTGTCACTGGACAATTTAGAACATAAAATGTTTTTTTTTATTGGACTCTTTAAAATACTTAATAATATTTGTTCATATTTCGCCAACATTGTAAACTTGGCTGTTCTATTTGATTTTGATTGGGGAGGTGTAAGCATAACAAGAAAACTATTTTTTATCAAATTTGAGCAGATGTTTGATAGCCTAACAAAAGCGTAATGTGATATTCTGCATTTCAGCGGTGTTCTAGCTTACCCATGTTCGTAAAAACAGTTTACTAACAATAATGCTATTATATTTATGCCGTATCAGCACCCAAACCAAAACAAAACTTAATTTTGCATTTAACTATTACAAATAAACGTTCTTTATTAAAGGTTTTAAAAATAATTATCTGGTGCAGACTGTATTTCATCAGCTTCAGCAAAAATGTATAAAAATTTTTGATAACTTAAATTATTTTTAATTGCTAAACAGGTTAATGATTTTATGGCGCCATAAAATTTAAAAAGGGCCATTGGGGGCGACACGCAGAGGGGCCCAATAACATTTTGGGGAGGTGAGCAGCCCCTTCCATAGTGGCGCCACCGATTTATTATTTTTTAGCAACTTGTTGTTGTTAAAAAGAAAATGAAAACTATATTAGCATAGTGCATTATTGTTTGCATGATATCCACACCAATGAAACAAGTTCTAACTTTATAAAGAGCGAACAAAAAGAAACTTACTCAAGATGGCAGTAAACAAAAACGCGTGTCTCACATTGATACAAAATTGCGTTATATGCCATTAATCATATCGTTCAGTAAACTAAAGCAAGGAATGTATACACTATCAACTTCGTGGAAGGGTGGTTTTAGTAAAATATACCACTGGACATACCCTACTACAGGTGGCAGTTGCTGTATGCAATGCAAACAAAGTGGCTCAAATATACAGTGTCATAAGGGATCATTTACCTGGGCAACTGTAAATCACGTAGACAAAAGTAAAGATTGGTAGATCTTTCACTGCCACATTTATAATAAAATCAGGGAATATTGCAATCACTAATATTGTACCACTTAAGCAGACGTAAATAAATAATTAGAATTTTATAAAACAAAACACTAAATAAATAGTTATTTACGTCACTAGTCCGGGAAGTGACATATTAAAGTATGAGTTTAGATATTTGCGGACAAGGCGACGAAAGGAGGCGAGTCCGAAATTTCTAAACGAATGCTGTAATAATCACTTCAGGGACGTGTATCGTACAAAATTTTATTTCATTACTGCCAAAACCATTTTTTATTTGAATATTTTCTTTTTATAAAAACGTCATTTTTAAAATTTATATTCTGTCAAATTAAACATTCGCTGTTGGTATTTCTCGTTGCTTAGCTACAAATAGATGTGTTTGATGCATTTTTCTCCAAGCAGTCCGGGAAGGGCTGCTAAGCAACACTTCCCGACCTTGGCCTGTAATGTGCCATTTCCCGGACTCAAATCAATGACGTAAAGTGGTATATAGCGTACAGTATGAAATAAATATAATATTTGTGTGTAAAACGCAGTGAATTATCATTTGTGTACAAATACAGGTTATTTAAATGTTTTAATTAAAAATTTTTAATGATTTGAATCAGGGTATGATTTACTATTCAAATTAAGTGATTTTTTAAATAAACACTTCACGGCCCTAAATAAAAAGAATTACCTATGGATTAAAACAAGGCTGCTGTTAAACAAGAATTAAGAAAATTGATTTGGAAAAAACAGGTTTTTTTTGACAACGAAAATCAGTACGTTAACATTATATAAATTTTTTTGATTCTTATCATGTTCCCGTCCTTTGTAGTAAAGTTTTGTGTAAAAACACGAAATAAAATTTAATACAAAATTTTTTAATATATAAACTAAGAAATCAGGTATATTTTAGTTAAAATTCTGTTATATTTAAATAATTGTGGTTTAAATTATTCTATAAAAACCCTTTGAGCACTATACAAAATGCCAAAACTACTCTTCCAGGTCCAGAATGTATATAGTCCTTACAAAATAAAAATTTTCAAAAATCTTGAAAACTTAAATTAAAAAACGCTAGTTTTTGAAATAATTTAAGGCGTTGATTAATATGAAATGCTCACTTTGACTAAATTGTAATTTGAGGGTTTCAAATTGTTCAACATCTTAATTAAAATAATTAAATAAGTTTATTATGTTAATATACAGCCATGGTATGAATGAAATCGATTTAATAAAATAAAAACCAAAAACAAAATTAATTTTTATGATATTTCTAATTAAAAACCATTATTTTCATTTGAAGTAGTTTTTGTATGGTATAAGAGAACTTTCTGTTGATTTAATTCTTAATTTAGCTCGTTTTAAATATCCAGTCCTACTTTGCTAGCCACCATCAGGTTACATTAGCCCTATAAATCTCTTAATTTAAATTAAATCAACAGAAAGTTCTCTAGTGTCATACAAAAATCACTTTAAATGAAAATAATAGATTTTAATTAGAAGAATGGTAAATATCAATTTAAATTGAAAAAATAGATTTTTTAGGTTTGTTTTAACTAAATCGATTTTTTCATACCTTAACTTAAATAAAATAAATGATGTTTAAACAAGGTGATTTTTTTATATTAATCAATGATTTAAATCATTTTACAATAAAACACGCACTCATTTTTAATTCAAGTTTCCCGTTTTTCGAAGATTTGCATTTTGAAATGTATGTTCAATACCGTTTAATGTCAACCCGCGTGTTATGGGTGTAAGATGTTATTATTAGGCAACTATTAAAGATTTTAATCCAATAATTAAAATTTATGCAGAAAACAATTGGTTTACTTGATCATCATTTGTTTTTGAGATGCGATAGTTAATTGTTTTTATTTTTTATAGACGTTATATTCAACATTCATACTGTTTGCTACGGAGAAAACATAAATAGTTACAATTACACTCTGAATTAACATTAACCCCTTTTCTAAATCAATTACCTACGTTATGTGAAGCACCAAAACATGTTTGTTTTGCTCTTTTCATTAATATAATTGGTGTTTTAAAACTAATCAAGAAAAATAAACGGCTTGGTTTTACTACTGAAAAAAAACAGAGAATCTGTTATATTTAACAATTACAAAAATACAACACGTGGTTTATATATCAAAAATGAATTTACCTAAAACAATAAATTAATAACAAAAGTTGTTGATCAAAAGAGCACAACAAACATGTTTTCGAGCTGCATGGCATATTTTAGTTCAGAAAATAAGGTTTGCTATTGTTGTATCTTCTCCTTAAAAAAATATAAAAATTAAATACGGCTCCTATATGAAACAAAAGTCGCAAATAAATACTTAGCAATTCTTAATATGCCATTGACTTTTGCTGAAGGTTTTGTCTAACTACCAATTTTTATTAAACAATCTTGCGTAATGTCGCACTAATAACTTACACAACTTTTCAGTTTAGCTATACGGCAAAATTCTTAAGATATTGCCAAGCCCTAAAAATACAATTTTTCTGTTACAATTTAACGGACTTCCTAACGAGCTTTCGAAATGCCAATAGTAAGCACCATTAAAGTAGCCACCCAGTAAAAGACGAGTCAATGGATGTAGGATGTAGTTGGTAGTTGTTGGTATAAGTTGAATGGATGAAACAGTCTTTGCACTAGCGCAAATTTTTCTCGATGTGCTATCGCTCAGTTGAGCGATTGTAAGAAAAACGCTGAGCGTAATTGAAACTAGCGGAACCCGTGGTGTACGCATCACGCTTTTTTGGTAACTTTTTAAATGTAATAAATTAGCTGTGTCGAGTTGCACGACATGTACCGAATGTGTCCCACAAATACTGAAAGTCGGCGACTGAACTGTAGGTACGTAACTACTATGTAGTCATGCGAAAGTAGAATATAAATAGAAATGTACCCACTTTTACTTCAAATTGGCGCGCCGTTCATTAGTGCTTTCAATTAAAATTTTCGCTTTTCAAACTCTTCTACTAACTGTAGAAATGAATGCATGTTCTTGATTTTTATCAATGATGAATTTGTATGGCAGGTTCTGTTAGGTAACGTTAGTTTCGTCTGAAATTTTGTGTTTTTAAACTATAAATGGTAATCCAGTACCCGAGGGCGATAAATAAATTGTAGGTAATAAAACAACATTTTCTGATATTAAAACTGTAGCAGCTCGTCGAACTAACAAATACGCGCTTTATATAACGGACGCGTAAATATGTGGCTTCTAGTAGCGGGGTCTTCGTGCCACAAAAAGTTGAGTCAGTTGGAGATATCTCGAAGGTTATGCTCTCCGTAGTGTTTGTAAACAATAAATGAGCAAATTAAACAGATAACTTTATGAAAAACTGTAGCCGCTCGCTGTAGCAACGAATATGCACCTTATATATTAAACGCGTGTGGCTTCTAGTAGTGAAGACCACTCGCTAGTAAAAGTTTGAGTCGGGTTGAAGACATCCCGATTAAATAAAAACATGTTGGCTATGCCTTCCGTAGTTTTTGTTAACAATAAATAATTGAATTAAATAGGTATTTTTATCGAAAACTCTAGCCGCCCGCTGTACCAACAAATATGCGTCTTACAAATTGGACGCGTAAATATGTGGCGTTTAGTATTGAAGACCCCTTGCTACTAAAAGCTGAGTTAGGTGGAAGGAATCCCGATTAACTTAAAAACCCGTAGGCTATGCCCCCGTTTTTGTTTGTTAACAATAAATAAGCGAATACACTAGACAGCGTAACGGGCTTATAGTAAATCCGGATCCCTTACCTGTGTCTCAACATTTTAATGGGGAAGTATTCAGTAACATTTTGACACATCTTATTTAATATGTTTACAGGTTTCAATGTTTATGTAATCGCCAGTAAGTACAGTAAAGTTTACGTTTATTGTAAAGTTTACAACGCGCTTAATAAAAATTTAAAAAAAGCTGCAGTCAGTAATTATTAAAAAAGAAGAAAGTGTGGCGTAGTGTTAATGAATTCCTAGCTTATTGATGTTGGTACCGACCCGAGATGACAAACAGGCAGATCTTGTTATTTCATGTGCGCACAAGTACCTCTTTTATAAATAAAATACATAGTTTACAGCCTAAACATTAGACACTAAGGTGTTTAATTATTAGAAGATAAGTCGAAGACTTGCGCAGCCGTCATGGGTTATGGCGGCATCACTTTCGAAACAGAATCGGGACATCACGCTAGGACTCGCAGTGGTTCCAAAGCGCAAACCAAGACGTCAATTTAACCACAATATTGTGTTTAAAATTGTTTATAAAAAAACTATAAACAAATGACGCATTTATTTATTTCAGCAGCGAGTTTGCCTCCTGTGCTAAAGGTTCAAGATTCACATCCAAATACACGATTCTATTTCTTACTATTTATTATTTTCAATTTTTAGTTTTTATTTGTTGATTCCATGAACATAAATGTCTGTTCTCAATGTTAAAGTTGAATTAGATTTAAAAAATATGTATTGACTTGTTCCTGACATGTCTAAATAAAACAATTGTTTTGTAAAACTTAGAATCTGTTGACGTTCTCATTAGAGGCTATAACTATAATTTCCAAACGCTATCAACGTTAATCTGACACCGGCTTTCCCTTAATTCCCAGAACATTTCTTTTACCTACTTGGTTTTCTTTCTCTTCAAAAATCAATAAAAGCCTGTTAGGGGTAAAATTGCGGTAACTATTAAAAAGCGTTGATTATTGTTACAAACTTTAAAGGTATTACGATATCAAGCATCCAATCATCAGAAGAGGAGTTCAATTACGTCTGACGTCCTTTATAGTTAAAATGTCTCTATCATCGATATGATGTAATAACGATGCTGTTAGCGGTATAACTGTTGCTATCAAGTGAGCTGATTAGTAAATGTAAGTGGAAAGACAACATGATTGATGACACAAATTTCCCGATTCTGTCCCTCCAACCCGATTTAGATCTTTTCCACTTTATTACTTCTATCTCCACGGCGCTGGTTTGTTTGACGATTATTGCGATGACGTTGGGGAAGTGACCTTAACCTTAAAGGAGCGGCCGTTATATTTCTTTATTATTTTCCTTAGTCCGTTAGTATATTTTCTTTATGATACCGGGAATATTTTCTTTATTTTAGCTTTAACGCGTTCACCCCATACCCCAATCCAAACGAGTCTAGCACAATCCGATTTATTAGAAAGCAATGTATGTGTGTCGCCGAGGGGGTTGTGACCATCACGCTGCACTAATCGAATGTTCATTTGGCATACGAACATTATGCAATGGTGCAATCAGTCGAACGAATCTAATTTGCTAGGAAGGGACAGAAATTTCCGTTCATTTTTGGACAATAAACGGCGGGACGTCAACCGGCCGCGTTTATGAGAATGCCGAGGGTTTTCACACATAACCAACTAAGTTTGCAGTTTGTGCATGTGATGTGGGGGCGTCGGACGACACGCGATCTGGCCATAACGCGTCGCGCCGCACCTTCTATACTAAACCACTGAGTTATGGTCAATATACTTTATTACGGTGGCATTTCTTGTAATTCATTGTTGCGTCGATTACTGTCGACCACATTTCATTTTGTTGTGTGTTATACATTATGCATTAGGCCTCTCTTCCTATGTGTTGATCTAAATGACGAATTAAAATTGTTTGATTTCATGATAGGTTAAGATTGTATCAATTTGCTGGATTATGGTTAGACTGAATGACCTTCATAACAATTGACATTTGTAGGTTTAACTATACACTCGCTTATTAAATTTGTATTGTGTAAGATTTATTTTAAAGCTCGTCGTAAACACCCTTCGTCGAAAAAAGTGTAAAGGTCATAACATTTCGTAATATTTTGACTGACTTTTCTTCCTATGTGATTTTTGTTTTTGTGGTTTCATAGTATTTAAATTCAAATTATCTCATGTATGTTGTGATGCAGTCCGCCTAGGAACAAATATAACTAGTTTAAAGTGGTCGCCCTACATGACTCATTATAGTTTAACAATGTTGAATCATCGTAAGGCACCGCTTTATTTTGTTAAACACTTTGTTACTACAATGAGTTTTGTCTGATAGCTAAGGATGGAGGTTTTCGAAAAAACGGCAATTACTGTTTGATTAATTTTGTTTATTTTTGTATTGTATGTACTACAATTCATTATATTACAATATCAAGAATTCGAGTGCGAATCTCGCGACGAGCGGGTGTGTTCTTGAACAGTATAAACGTTCTATTGTGTTCCGCTTCGATCAATATTGATAATAATTGTAATTAATTGTTATATTGTAAAAAGCAATACATAAATAACACCACATCTGCGGGCTAGGGCCCTGCAGATATGTGCAAGTGTGCGTTTTTCGCGTTTTAAGACCTACTAATCACAATAACGGATAAAAGCATAAACTAAAACATCAGTGCAATGAGTTTAGAAAAACATTTGCAACATTGAACCGCAAATAAAAATCGTACAGTATGGCGAACTATCGCAATCTAATACTTTAAAACACCCGAACCCTTTAAGACACCCCAGGACCGTCCTAAGAAATTTGAAGCCCCTGGGCTAAGAATTTGTAGCGGCGTAACAGCAGTGGTAACATTAGATTCTAGAATAACATATCTATGGAAAAACAGCCTCGGAAAATAATCCCCGAAAAAATATCTCTGAAAGAAACAGTTCTTTAAAAAAATCGCAAAGATAAAGACAACAAAGCCTCGGAAAAAGCCCTAGAAAATAGACCCGAAAAAAAAAGACCCAGGAAAAAAGCCCAGGAAAAGATCCTCGGAAAAAAGACCCGGAAAAAAAAGCCCCTATAAAAAGCCAAAAAAACTAGTTGCGAAAAAATCAGTTATAAAAAATTGTTTGAACTTCCTGGAACTCAAAGAAGTAGAATTCATTTTTAAAATGTCTGTCTGGTGTATGGGTGGGTTTGTATGTGTGATTGTTAATTACGCGTTATAACTCCCGAACGGATGGTATTGGAAATCGGAAGCAGATGTTGGACATGTTTTTTGGTAACATTTATAATGGAACACTAATTTTCTGAGACTGAAAACGGCATTTGATAGAAGGCCATTATTACTCAAAAACGAGGTCACAGATCGGGATGAAGCAGATTAATAGCGCTGATAGTGGTATATGCCTTGCTCCCCACTAGTGGGCACACCGACATATTTGTGATCAACTAAAGAGACTATTGTAAAAATTTAAAAAAACAAATATATACCTAGCTAAAAAGCAAAACGTTTCAACTTTTTCTGGAAACTAGAGGATATACACGAAGACCCAGTTCTCCTCGAAGAAAAGCCACCCCCATAAGAGATGACCGATTCCTTCTGCTTCAACTTTTAAGAAATCGTCATTCCACCACTGTTTTGGCCAGAAATTACCTTCAGGTTGTGAGGAATGCTAACGTCAGTGAACAGACGGTTAGGAGGCGACTTAATAAAGCTGGATTAAAAGCAATACTTGTATTGTTTTTGAAAAGGTGAGGTTTTTGTAGCTAAGATAGCATGCGCGTCACGTTTGCTACGTAGTTTTTTTTCTTCTGTAAGTTGGGGGGGGGGGGGGGTATTAATGTAGCAGCCCTTGGATTCAATTGTATTTTGTAACTTGGCGACTTGCGTTGCTATTGACGTTGCTATAAACATTCATCAAAATTATCTTGTAAAAGTAACACACATTAAAAGTTCTTCCTGCAAATTAGTATTTTATTTACAACTCCCAAACCAAACATTACAGTACACTACAAATATTGAAAAATCGTTGGTTAGGGGAAACTGGGGGAAGGTAGAAAGAACGGGCTCGCGCAGGTTTGCTATTGCAGATGTTTAAACTACTAATCTAAAGTTCTCTTTCCGTTTTATGGTATTTTGTGTTTTCTAGTTGCAACCAATGTTCATTCGTTGAAATCTCAAAATCGATTTCTTAATTTGAAGATTTTCAATTAAACTGTTCAGATAATCGGTCAAAAGCAAACCTCTCAGTGGCGTTTTCACAAGGGAAAATTGTTCCTATTGTCATTTAACATACTCTACTCATGGCGGTTGTGAAGCCGTAATTTGTAAATTTTTGAGTAAATAAAGAAAGGATGGTGGGAGTGGGTGCGATAAAAAGTTCGCGTTTGCACAAATCAGCTATTCGACATGCAAAAAATACAGGATACTTTTTCGAGCGTGTCTATTTGAAAATAGAACACTTCCCCTTCCCTCCTTTATTTTTGGCGGACGAATCTTATTTTGTTACGATTTCATACCAGTAGAATTACCAATCTTTGAGCCAAATTTGAATTTTCTGCGTTAATTGTCTCCAGATTGTAAAGTGTATACAGACGCACGCTCAGACACACCGACACTTCTGCAGCGTCCGATTTATCGGTCTCCCAAGGCCCGCCCTAAAACCTACTTATTGGTTAAAATGGTTAGATTGAAAATGTTTTCCTTAAAACTATCTTTCTTATAGGCGTAACACGGATTTCGGCACAGGTGCCAGAAGCATAGTCATTCTAGAATTTACTGCAACCTCGAACCTCGTGTATTAAATGCATCGGAAATGATTTCTATAACGACTGCTCTAAAAAACAATCAGAGAACCCCTAATATGTAAAATCACCCGGTCAAGGTTGCGTGGCATACAAACAAATACATCAAAGGCAACACAATACTAAACACAATAAAAACACTCCCCAACCTGCTTATAAGTATACTTACCCTCCCATGAGCCTCCTTTGCATAGACAACGTACAGATAACAGAAGCTTTACCTCATTAACTCCCACAAAACTTTTAACGAACAACATGCAGATTCATCAACAAATTTCATCACACTACTAAAATTTTTAATCGACTTTATTAGACCTTATTTAAGACAAATAAAAATTTTCAATTGAATTTAATACCAACACTTCTACAAAATGGATCAAGTTAAAGCAATAACATTTGGTAATATAACAATCCTTAACTAGAACGTAGATGGCGTTAAAGCTCAGCGATCAATGCTTATTGACTTTCTGGCCAGACAGTATCTATATAGTGTGTACCTATAACCGAAACGCATCTGATTCCAGATTAACATTTTAAATTTCTTGGATATACAGTACACAGATCTGACAGAAGAGCAGCAATTGTTTCAAGTGAAACGGCCTTTCTTGTTAAAAAAAGCATAGAACACCACCCTTTATTCCAAACAAATGAGCAAGATTTATCAACACTTCCAAGAAAATCTACTAACAATCCTAGTAGGAAACTGGAACTGTAAGCACACTTACTGCGGATGTCGCGTCAACAAACCAAATGCAGGCGAACACAGTTTTCAACAACTCATACTTTACAATTCTGCGCACTCACAGAACATACGCAGTTTCCGAATATATCTGATTATCACTCGGACATACTTGATATTATCATCTGCAAAAATTTTAGCCCTTCCATATTTCAGCAAATTATACTAGAACTAGATTCTGACGACAGCTCAGTAATACCTCTAGAATTACAACCTGGGGAACCTTCCATGGGCTTGTCATCAAAAAGTATTTGCAAAAACCTGAAACGATCCATCCAGTTACGGTAAATAACATCAGCTACTGCACTAATCTAACGCCAATGCCGACTACTTTCAGAACGAACCCAAGCAGAATGTATAGAATTTGATGAATTTGTACAGTCAGCAATCGAAAAATATTGCACAAACAAACATCTGAAATAGTTCCAACTTCTCCCTCTGAGATTAGTAAATATATCAAAAAACTGCATATCAAAAAATCGCCAGGACACGATACTACTTCCAATTTGATATTGAAAAAGCTCTTGTGTATCTGTTTTCAATAGATGTCTAAACCTAGGTCACTTCCCATCAAACTGGCAGCATGCTCATTTAATCGTTTTAAGAAAACCCAATAAAGACGCAAACAATTTTCCTAGCACATATTCACCACCGCAGTCACCAATGACAAGGCAGAAAACGTTCAACACATCGCCGACAACCTCGCACACAGTATTCCAGTCTCTTCGGGAAAAATAAACCATATCACTCCAACTAACTTTATGCTCTCTAGTGATGAACTGCCTAATAAAAAAGCACCTGGTCGCGACCTTATCACGAATACAATATTGAAACAACTTAGCAAAAAGGCGATCTCTTTATAACCGCAGTTTTTATTGCACGCCTCAGGAATGGTTATTTTCCAAAAACATGGAAGCTGGCACACATATTAATGTTCGCAAAACCAGGCGAAAGCAAGCAGCACCTCACCAACTATAGACCAATCAGTCTACTACCCGTACTATCTAAAATCTTCGACAAAGCCGTACTGACAAGGCTAAGCTTTGAATTACAAAATGTAAATGCAATTTCCAGCTTCCAGTTTGGATTTAAATCCCAACACTCTACAATCCATCAACTTTTAAGAATCACAGAAATGATCGAGAGAGGCTTTGAACGTAAGCAGCACACTATTATTGCCTTTCTCGATATCACCACGGCTTTTGATACAGTATGGAGAGATGGCTTAATGCACAAGTTTATAAATCTTGACTTACCAAATTACCTGGTATTTATCATTAAATCATTTCTGGAAAACAAACAATTTCAAGTCAGAGTCAATAGTACCTTATCTTCAGTAAAACAAATTACAGCGGGAATCCCTCAAGGTTCTATTTTAGGTCCAACTCTATGTAACATAATCATGGAGCTATAATAACTGAAAACGAAAACAGCAACACAGCCGTATACAACCCACATGAAAATCTGAACACTCTAAATAAGTGGTATAACATACATCTCAATCCTACCAAGTGGAAGCAAAAATGTTCATATCAAGATGGTCCATAATTCCACTCAATGTTATAATAAATGATAACCTCATCAAATGAAACCCCTCTGACCAAGGAGTCAAGTACCTAGGAATCAATCTTGACAAACGTCTGACGGGGAATCCATGTGAATCAAAAGTTAAATGAATGTCAAGGCTGTCAAAAGTTTACTCCATATTAAATCGCAAAACACCTCTACAATTAACCTGTTCCGTACTACTCTACAAATCTTTACTAAGACCCTTAATAACCTATGCTAGTCCAGTCTGGGGCGCTGCGGCTAAAACAACAATTAAAACAATACAAACCTTTCAAAATAAAGCGTTACGCATTGCAACAAACGCTGCTTGGTTTGCTAGAAATACTCAAATACATCAAGACCTACAAATGCCCACGGTAGAGGTGTACATAAAAAGGTGCATTAAAACTTTTTACAGTAAACTCAGTGAATGCCCATGTGCCACCTATTATATGTTAGGAAAAAAATCTATCCACCAACGAATTAAACGCAAACTACCCCAGGATCTACTATCTTCAGAAGACCAACTAAGTAACTGAGGATCTCCAGTGGAGCTACCCCCACTTCGCCAATATCGAGAAAAGTATCCGTGTACAACAGTGAACGATTCCGTATGTAGCTAAACAAGCTGGTCCCGAAAACTTAAAAAAAAGAGTATGGACCACTGGACTGTTGTATAAACTAACTTAATTAAATATCACACTTTCTCTTACCGTAATTATAGCGTCATTTTTACGAAACAGAACATTTCAAGTTCGGATTAATAGCTGGTTTTCGAACAAGAGGGCAATACCAGCAGGTGGTCACAAAGGTCTATATTGGACCCAATCTTATTAACCATCTTCATGTACAAAATAGGGGACGACCCCTCTATGCCAATAGGCATGTATGCCGATGATACAGTTTTTATTTCTCAAAATCATGTATTAAACCTACTCGTGAAAGAACTCCAATTCCAACAAACTGTGCGAATGGTTTGAGAAATGGAATATTAAGATTAATCCTAAAAAATGTGAGGCAAAGATATTTACACTACGAAAAATAACTGAACAATCGAAATTAATCATAGACAACCGATTGCCTGGAACGCTAGGGACAGTGCCGTCAAGTACCAAGGGGTATTTCTATATACTAGTTTGAAGTGGAGCATACATATTAACAAAAAGCTAAATCAATGCTATGCTCGTCTTTCCACGTTATATTCTCTAATAAACCGTAAATCAACCTTACGAGTGCAGTGCGGTACATTAATTTGTCAATCTCTGTTACGATCTTAAGACCAATCCTAACATACGCTTGTGAAATATGGTGCAATACAAGCAAAACAAATATTCCCCATTTGCAAACTATCCATAGCAAAGTATTGCGAATAGTGGTAAACGCCCCGTGGTTTGTCCAAAACGTCCAAATCCACAACAAACTAGGTGTGGCATTTAAAAGAAATTACAACGAATTTTTTACGTTTTCTTCTTCTTCTTCCTCTTGTTATAGGCCAATGGCCTGTTTAATACCCGCAACTAGTGCGGGTTCTGTGAGCCCTCTTTGCACGTATGCCGGGCAGGAGGCTGGCCTTACCCGTCGAAAGGAGAAGAAGTTTCACTAAATGGTTTACGATTGCCAAAGATGTTAGTATGACAACTGGGACCGACGGTTTAACGTGCTCTCCGAAGCACGGTTGGTTGCAGATATACCCCTATATTGGTCACCCATCCGAGTGGGGACCAGAGCGGACAATGCTTAACTTTGAATATCGTGTAACCGGCATCCGCAGTTCTCCGCCATGCAACTAACTAAACTAAATTTCATACGTAATATAGGCAAAGGTACCAGTGCCGTACACTTCGCCTTGGGACTAAAAAATATATACATGTAAGACTTAAAAGGCAATTACCTTAAGACATTTATCCGGTAGTAGATGATAGTGAAGAGTTCATTAATTCATTAACCATAACTTATTTATGAATACTAGGAACAGTTGGTATAAAAAGAATAATTTCTATTACGCAATTAACTACTGAGCATTAGTTACTGAGGGGCCTTTGGTATCCTCATCGATAGAATCAAGATTCGCTCACAAATTTTAACATCACTTTGTATATCATCTTGAATGCTGAGCCGGTTAATAAATTTAAAAAGAAAATTATATTACAACATCAAAAACATGATACTACGAGTACAAAAATATTAAAATTTAAATAATCTTTTTACACACCTCTTTTTTCTCTAGAAACATACAAAAACCGAAATCGATAATCGTCCTTTTTTACGATTCTAACAGCCTTGCCCAGTAGGGTTCACCAAATCACCATTGTTCATCTTTATTACCTCTGTGTGTGAGACTGAATGTGCAAAATTTTTTAAGCAGAATCATCACATGAGAAGATCCCAAACTCGCTAGTATACAGCAACCTTGGCCCATCCAAAGAATTTGTAAATCAACTGCCGACTTAAAAATTAAAGCTCCGCAATTCAGTGTGAAATATTCAGCGTTGTTTCAGGGGAATACTTATTGCTTCGGTTGGAATGAAACGGCTTTGGGAAAGGCGTTGCTGGGCTGTTTTTGGCTACAATGTTACGTGCAACGTGTACCGGTGTATCTCACCCCTAAAATCAACCGAGTTCTAGTTATCTTCTAAAGCTAATTTGAATATCAAGTTATGACGCGTTAATTTGTAATTATAGAGCGCTTATTTTATGGGATCTGTTTAATAGCAACAAAGTTATAAAGACAACTTAAGTGTAGTTCATGTAGCGGCTTTGTTTTGTGTATGATATCAATTGAATATACCTACAATAAGTATACGATAAATCTTAAGGTTGTGTGTTTTAAAGTTATTTTTCTAATTAAAGATTTTAGTTTAATTTAAAAAAATACTGCTGAAGGTAAATCTAGACCTGCGTTTGAAGTCGTACGAGATTCGATATAATATAAATCTAGAAGCCGATGAGCTGTTCTTAAATATTGCAATTTCCGAATTCTGCGTTGAAGCGAGCAAATGCATAAAAAACGACTTCTTTTGAGAAAGGATAATAGTTGATTTAACCGACAAGAAGCACAGTTTGATTCGAGCACAGTAAGTGAGCTTTATATTCCCTTATGAGGGCCTCCATTGTTAAATAATATTTATGTCAGAGCCGCACAACTCCAACTTTCTGTGTCAACAATGGGTTCAAAGGCACTTCTGGCTTCCTCAAGAACAGCCAGAATGTGTGCGCTATGAAAACCGTCAAACTCCCGACATGTTTCCTTTTAGGTATAAACGAATTAGACCGAGAGGGCGAACGATTAAATTAAACAGAAGATGTTTAGCTTGCCAAGAAAAGGTTAACCTCTGTGGAGATAGCGATGAATCAGTATTAAGAAAATAAACATCGTTAGCGGAACAATTTTATCTGAGCAATAGGGAGGATTAATTGGGCGTAAGCATTCGCATTAATTACCGATATAAAGAAGCTCAATTCTTATCGGACGTGGAAAACGAAAGTCTTTTATCGATTAAGCAAGATTTGTGGCCTTTGATTTTCGTAATTTCAAGAAAACAAATTATACGCGGTGCAAACAAAAAATGTCGAATACAAGTTGTGCCTTTTCTTTTTTTAGTTTTCAAATTCTTAGTGATTTTTTGACTACAAATTATGTACGCTTAACTAACACGACATAAAGTGCATTCGAATAACTTTGCATTTTTTATGTCTATATTTTTTGATTAGACCATATATAAAATTCTATATATTAATCGCGGTGAGGGTCCATTGTTCACACCATAAAAAGTGGACTGTAAAAATTAAAATTTTACCGACGGTTTCTTGCGTCTCCCCCAAGTTTATCGGTAATAAATTGCATAAACGTCCACACCAAAGACATTGTTTTAGTTATACATTGTTTGTTACTAAAGATAGCGGGTAGCGCTAGGCGAGTTTAAAATAACAATCATATTTCACTTAAAAGGCATTATAAAATAATGTAACCGCGTGTTTGACAATGTTAGGTCATGTTTACAGATAACCACACTTTACTACTTTAACAAACGCTAGAAGGAACTACAATTATATTTTTTTTATTCATAACAAACGTTATACAAGAACATCTACATTATAACCAAAGACTTTGTGTTACACAACATTGGGTACCACCAAATAACGATAAATGTTCTCTACGTCTGCTCTGCCTGTCGAGATCCCAGCCTCGCGGCGGCGTCAGCAACAGCACGAAATAGCCACAACAATAAACTTATAACATGCAATAAAAAGACATAACTTTTGCTTTTGGGGGTCATTTCCGGTTTATGGTGGAGATGTCCCTTAAAAAAGAACCCCTAACAAAAACCCTGGGAAAATTGTTTATAGACAAAACACCCGCCAAAAAAGGCTACCGTAGAAAAGACCCGGTTTAATTATTTCTTGAAGGAAAAAACCACTACAAAAACATCCCTTAAACAAAATCACGTGTAATTTGATGCTGGTGGATCACCGTATAATTTAGAAAGAGCATACCCTAAAACGACACTTGTTATTTTCCTTGTTGATCGATTTATACGAATACGAGCGAATTTTGGATTTATGTACAAACATCTGCCAAAACTTTTTTGGCCGTATTTATAAGTTCCAAAAACTTTTTCAAAAATTTTGGTAAGTCATTCTCCTGGAAACGACTGCTTTTAAATGAATTTTTTCTAGGGATTTTAAGGGATTTTTTGGGGGTTATTTATCTTGATTATTTTACAAGGGATTTTGTTTCTTGAAATTGTTTTTCGAGGCTGTTTTTCCAGGCTTTTATAAGAGTTTTTTCCCGGGGGGTTGCGGGCTTTCTTTCCGGTTTTTTACGGGATTCTCTTTTTGGGCAGAAATCTCAAACCAGACACAAACTCAGCGTAGAAAACATTTGGAGTTACAAAAGAAAAAAGGGGGGTCTGGCCCAAGGGATTTTTTAATACTATTATAAATCAAATTAAATTTTATTATTACGTTGCAAACGGTTTTACCTTTCCTATTCGGAGTTCTCTTCATGTTTAGAATTCGCTAGCGGTGTAATTCATTAGAACAAAATTTATTAATTGCAAAGCTGTTTTGAGGTTAACCAGCGCCGCAGTGCTGTACAAGAGATTCTAACGAAATTAAACAAGTAAACTGCTGGAATAGTATTAAAAACAAACAAATTTTCGAGTACTTCACTTCGCACATTCCTGTTATTTCATTAATTCACACTGTAACATTTAAAATGTAAATCCGACTGTAATTACAATAGCGTGTGTTGTCAACTTCTCGGCTTATTTTATTTGGGTAGCCACGATTTTTTACAACCACGACAACGACGAAATATTGTACTGCTATTTAAAACAAGGCGAGTCTAACTTTTCTAATTGCTTTGTTTCACACTTGCGGGCTTTAAACATTTTGTCCGTAATCAAACGATTAACACGCAGATTTTTTTTTGAATTTAGATTAATCACACCAAAAATTTGATTATTTGCATATTAAAATTAATTTTATGAGGAAATTTCTCATAGTTGGCGACTTAGAATAATTTCACGTGTTGCTTAGCTAAAACACGCAATGTTTATACAACAAAATATTCAAGATACAATTTTAGATTATTATCTAATTTATTATTAAATATAGGGCGTTTCTGCAAGCGTTAGGGGAGATGGATGGACATTGGACATTCACCCTTACTGTAAAATCTAAAGGCATTATTAGTTAATTGTGGTTAAAGCTTTCAGTTTTAAGTGCTGAAAATTTTGCATGTTAGGTAGTATTACAAAAATTTGCAGAAAATAGTCAAAGTAACAAAAACCAATAGAAATAGTAATATGCAGAAATAATATCGAGTACTTTATTATAAACCCGTTGCTGTGAAAGGAAAATCAACCTTTGTAATTACACATCCAAATGGATATAACCTACGTACAGTGGAGTAGCTTCCAGCAAACGGAAACCCTAAACCCCAAACCAAATAGCGCTGACATGACACTTTCATTCTCATAAAATAATCAGTTAGTTATGCTGGTTTTGTGAAGATCAAATTTCCATTTGTGCTACAGTTACGTTCAGATAAACTTGATATTTGTTGGACAATAAACCCTTCTCAAAAGAAATAATTTGAATATTAATTTCTCTTGCTTAATGATACAAGGTTTACGATGAGAGATGCACGCTGTTAGGATTTCGGAAACTATAAGAATAATACGAGTTATCTTAAACTAGCAGAATCCGTGGGCTACGCCCCCGCTTTTTTTTATAGCTTCTTACCCGGCGCGCGCGTCTTGAAAATAAGCTTTAACAGAGCTATTCAAAATGCTTTTGGAAGTAATAAATACGCTGTAAGAAAACTTGGAAGATATTTGCATTTAATTCCAAAATGAAATTCGCCTTTGTTCATACAGTGTGTGGCAACTAAAAAGTGTAAAAAGCTGATATCTCTAAAGCTATAAAAGATTAAACCACAAAAATGTTAACGATTTAAGACGAAAGAGGCCGTATATTAGGCTAATAGTGAGTTTTGAAAAGCCCCCTCATTTTAGGGCGTGAGTTGGGGAAGAGGTAACTGAACAGCTTTAAATGGGATTATTTTTAATTTTTAATGTTTGTCTAACATCCCTATCACAATAAGTACAGCCTGTTGCTTTCAGATTTTTAAAAACGTTTAGAACCCCCAATAAATAAAAGGATGAAGTTCTATAAATATTAAGAAGCGGAATAATATTGTTTTTTTCAAATTTAAAAGTGCCCGCTAAAAACAAGCAACCAAAATTAGATTAAGCAAAAATTAATTAAAATGAAAAATGTAGAAAATTTGAGCGCCCATTTATTAGCAGCTGTAAACGTATATTTTTCTCTTTTATTAAATTTTGTTTGATCTAAATCTAGTTGATTATTGTTTTAGACACATTTAAATTAAAAGAAAGCGTTTATTATACACAAAATTTTATCACCTTTATTTTTTATTGGTATTAATCGATTTTCAGAAAATCTGAAAAAATATGCTGAGCGGATATTAAAAACTTTAAAAATTACAATTATCGCTTTCACAATTTTTGAGTTACTTCCCTTAAAATAAAGAAGCTTTTTAAAACTCGCTCTTAGTCCTAGCTTAAAATTCCATTCAATAAATAAAAAAAATTGTTGCTCAATCTATTATAGTTTTTCTAGATTTAAGCCTGCAACTTTAGTTGCCGTACACTAAATATATCGTCTAAAAAATATAATAGCAAGATAAAAGCACTTATCTTTTTCAGGGAAAGCTCTCTCATCCACCACTTAACTAAGAAGAAAATAGACGTGCTCTTATAGAACGTTTTTTCGCTTTTTTCTTGTAAATTATTTTACCAGATGTTTTTTTTTGGAAAACAGGTTACTACAAGATTTTTGACAAACTTTTTGCACAACTTTTGTCGACTGGTGTTTTTTCTATCTTTCCCAGGAAAGTTTTTGTGGGTATTCATCCGGGGAAATTTCCTTTTAGTACCGAAATTGGCTTTTATAACCAAAACCAAATGTAAGAGTCCCTAATGGTATAAAAAAAGGTTAATAATATGGCACATAAATAATCTGGCGATGATACAACTGTCTATTTATTGTTTTGCCACGTTTAACTGTGTATTTTCGGAAGCAACCAAGATGTAATCTTACATAACAACATTTTTTCTTAGCAACCTATACATATACTGCTTCTTCAGTGCATTACTTTTATTGTATTCTATGACCAATCGTATTATTGTATTTATATTTGTTTAGTCGGTTTAGTTTACTTAGCCATTATTGTCTTTGTTACTACATTTTATGTATTAACAGTAGAAGGTAATGTTGAAGAACCACTTGACGCAGGCCTTTACACTGAAGAGCCGCGTCCGCCGCAGCGTTCGGCTCACCGATTGCTGTAGCCCTGGCCGTGTTGCGATGTGTCCTCATTGTCCAATCAAGTGTCAGCAGATTAATGTGCAATAAGACAAACAAATATTCTACATGAAGGAAGCGTATTTTTATGGAATTTATAGCGGTCCACTGTACAGAGGAAAATGGTATTTGTATAAAAAGACATAAATATGTGAGTTGGAATAGTAGGTGCCCTAACTACTAAACCATACGAAAAACGATCAGAAACTTAAATAAGAATATTTGAAAAAATATTATAAAAAAATAATTGAAAATAAAATTTTTGTTTTGTACAATTTATATGTTGAACAATTTTTATTTTATAAAAAATACTTTTGTAACATATAATTTAAAAAACGACACTAAACCTAACAATAGAATGACATAAAATAGACTTGCAAACACTTTAAATCTAAACATAAACTTGGATTGTGGCGAAACATATTTTTTTAACAAAAACTAAAAACAAAAGTCTATTCCTTCTGAAAACAATTAATTCCGACGGCAGTGTAGGTACGGAGCTTATGCCTGTAAAACACGGGAACCCCAGAAAACATTTGGTTTTTCAAATACTACGTGAAGTATTTGGTTTACCGGTAAAATAAACTTGGGAACCACAGGCAAAAACATCGTACGTCAAGGATATTTAGCACAAGGAAATAAATTTAAGAAACTTACGTTTTTACCTTCCTCGGTGTACGAAGTATAGCTATAGAGAAAGGTATTGTTATCGTCATGTAAGATTTGGAGCAAATAAGTTCATTCAGTGAAGTATTTTTCGGTTTGGGCTTACTGGCCGATATACGAGTTATGCCCAAAAGAAAGGTATTTTTGTGCCAAACATTAATATAATATATTATTAATTAATATAAAACCACAAGAAAATGAGGTGAGTTCGCCAAATAAAAGGGAGTGGTAGGGGTGCCCTATTTCTAAATAAATGCGCTCTAAAAAGAACCTTAGATTCATATTCTACGCATATAGAACAGCCGATCTGCACAAACGCGATCTCCATCCCCCCACTGTCCCACACCGATAGTTTTTTCAAACATTTAGAAATTTCCGCTACAAAATTGGTATGAGCATATTAAATGACAATAGGAACAACTTTCTATTGAAAAAACACCACGGGAAGGTTTCCTTTTGGTCGTTTACTTTAACAGATTAATTGAGTGATCGCCAAATTAAGAAATCGATTTTGAAATTTTAATGGATAAACATTAGCTGCAACTATAAAACACAAAATATCATAAGACCACTCAGCTAGGTGAAATGAGTGATGGGGTTGCCACCTCTAGGCCTCTCAACGTGCCTGATGTTCCGTAGGAGTTTACTCTCTTAGCCTTCGATGGTTCACCATCTTTATTGCAAGGCAGCAAGCTGTGGACATAAAGTAAATACCTAACCTAGTTACTTTATGCTGTGGATGTACTTCGCCCACTTCATCGTTGGGAATTTTATTTTATATCCCTTCCGCGTGGATGGCCGTTTCTACCTTTTCCTGTAAGCCGAGGTAGGAATCCTTTTCTGGGTACTGTTAGCCGGGTCTGCTGAACCCAGAATTATTATCGAGATGTTCTTCTCCCCCTCCTCCTTTTTCATCCTGACTTGGGGCAGGACGGAGTCGAGATAGACAGAAATTTAAATACGTAATAGTAAAATGTTCATACAAAATTTGAATTAAATATCTCAATTGACAGAAGAGATATTAATTAAAACGTGATTTGGCTGCAGCCTATTTAAAGGGCTGTATCTTGAAGAGGGTTCGTTTCCGGACATATATATTTATATGGACTTTGTGTATTATTTTTAACCAAGAAATCTACACTAAAATTTATGAAAGACAATTTACAGTCACCCTGTATAATTAAGTTGCTCAAAATAATTTTGTCATTAGCAAGACAACATGAAAAATAAATGTTCATAACCTTATTAAGAACTGCTCCATCAAAGCTTCCTAAAATTTCCTGAATTTTTATTTGCAGGCCATCAACATTAAGAAATCGTTACTTTTTTGCGTAGTTTTATAAGTAGACGAGTTTGGTCAGGCGAACCTAGGACGGTTCTAATTAGTGTTCCAAATTGTTTCTCAGAGCATGATAGATTTTATTCAACCATGTCAATTGCTTTTTAATGTTTTTGATTTGCATCATTATTTATGTATTAACTGCATGACTTACACAATTATTTATAATACATTAACTACTGCAAGGTGATGTCTTACAGATAAAATAATAAGAAATTAGCAAAAGATTGGTTTATTAAGATTTGAGTACAACAATAATGCGTTGAACCTGCTAATAAATACAGAGCCTTCGTTAATTACTGATACCCACGTAACCTTTGGTCCGCAGTGACTTAGCGAGTTTTAGATTTAGATATTGAAGTCAGTTCAGGATTGGTACTCGTGGTAACTCAAAATTTCCTGTAAGTGTCACTGTCAACACTCAAAATTGGGTTATGTATGTAAAAAAGCAAGCCTTGATAAGTTAACAAACGGCTTGGGAATTTTTGGATAAAAGGCTTACGAACAGTGTAAGTTAGGTTGCCTATATTTTGTGGTAACGTGGGTATCAGTAATTAATGAAGGTTTTGTATAAGTAAAATGTTTATTAGTAATAAAACAGAACCTAGTTGGTGATAAAAAAACTAACCCTACCATAACAGTACCGCCCTACTCTTCTGTTAAAATTAATACAGGGTGTATCCTAAGTACGTACAAAAATGTTCAGAAGGTAATTGTTTGGGTTATTTCACGAAGAAAAGTTTATATGAACATATGTTCGAAAATGCTTCCTTACGGAGCAATAGTCGCACTAAAATCTTGAAATTTGATATGTGATCGCTGCTGATTTAGCTTATTATTTCTACTAACTTTTGAGAATAAGTGTACCAGATAGTGTCTTGGGGGGGATTGACGTAATACTTTTTTAAAAGTATTTAAGTTGTTTACAATTTATGAAATTTTGTTTAGAAAATCTTATTTTTAATACAAAAATGCACAAACTAGGCACCCTTGTTAAAAGTCGCTATATCTAACAGTTATCAAGATAATTCAATCTATTGTCTAAATTGTTTCCACAAACTATGAAAATTAGCTCTAAACATGAAAACGATAAAAATGTTCCTATAAACACTTGTCTGGAAACACTTCGTTACAGATGTACTGTCTTCAGAAGTGGGAAATTTCAACAATTGCTTCAGGAGGTTTAAACTCGCCAAGGAAGCATTTCCGTACCCATGTTTAATAGGAACTTATTTTATTGTTTCGATATGTCGAACTTATCATCAAAGTTTGTACCAACTATTTTCGCATAAGGAAACACTCGAACCGTTGTGGTAGCTTGATATTCATAAAACTTGAATTATTTCGAACTGTTAGATACAGCAACTTCCAACAAGTACTTTTTTAGTGTATTTTAAAATGGTTACTAGGATTTTCTAAACAAAACTTGTAAAGATCTAAAATATTTAGAAGCAAATTTTATGTGACCCCCCCCCCCTGGCATATTAGGCAAATATGGTGCACTTATTTAAACAAAAATTAGTAGCAATACTAAGCTAAATCAGTAGTGCTCAGATTTAAATATTTAAAATTTCATTTTAACCATTGCGCAAATTATGGACAGAAAGGTGATGCAACTGTTCTCTTTTCAGAAGGCTGTAACTCAGTAAAAAAGCGTTTTGGACATATATTCACACAAAAGTTTCTTTATACAAAATTTCCACAGCTGTTAACAAAGAAACTACAAACAAAACTACCACTGCTTCAAGAGCAAAATCAAAATTTTGATCCCTTAATGGTAGCTACAAAACCTAAATCGTTTTAATTTCTTAAAACTAATAACAAAACAATAAAGAAATATTTGAACAAAAGCAAACTTAATTTTAAACTTAACGAAAGTGCAGTGGTGTAGTGGTTCTTGAGAGATGTGTAATGTATTTATAACGAAAACAAACAAAAATTTGGTAGGGCTGAAAAATAGAAACAGAAACACAAAGAGAGTGTAATAGGTGTTAAATACGTTGAAAGAATCCTAAAATAAGAAAGCTAGCTTTAATCCATCTATCAAAACCTTCCCATCTTTGGGTTTGGTTCATGAACACAAAGAAGCAGATAAGTAAATATCTGCTTCGTTGTGTTCTTCCACTTCGGCGTAGTGTTTGTTTCTTACGTTTTAGTTCACTGAAGATGGCTGCTATGTACTTCTGAACGTACTAATAATTGTTCTTGTGATAATTAAGGAGTTTTCCTCATTATTGTTTAAAAAGTGTTTATAAAAAAATTTATACTAACGAAATATGTCTAATTTTTATTTCTGATGACGGTTCCGGCTAGAGACCTAGCAAGAAATTAGTTTCAACTAAAAGCCTTCCACATACCAAATCTTATAAAAATCGGCGAAGAGGTTCCAGAAATATAGTGAAACGAACAAACCCACCCACCCACATACAAACCATTTTTAAGGTTCTTGGACCACACAACGTGTAGTAGTTTTTTTGTAAAGTCATATAACTCTATTTTCAATTAATTAATGTGATTAATAAAAAGACGATTTTATATTGTACTTGTATCAAGAGAATATTCTGAAATAAAACTAAAATAGTGCTGTAGAAATCAAGGTTTTTATTAAATGGGGAGATTTAGCCGAATGTTCTGTGTAAATTTCGAGAGTTGTGTAGTATAAATGATCAATACGGTAATGTCTTTAGCTGTCTGAACGTTTCTCGGGAATAAAAAATGAAGGGAAGCAATTGTAGGAGTTAATAGAGAAACTGGAGCGCTTATGATCTTTAAAAATCGCTCTAATACCATTACAAACGTTCAAAGCGCTTCCGTTAGTCCTCGAAGGAAATAAACTGGAAGAAAACGATTTTTCTAAATGAAAGGGAGAGTGTGCTATGCTGATGAGCCTTAATGATAGATAAGACGGCTTTAGGAAAACACTGATTGCGTATTATCGACGCTTGGGCTGCCAGCTCGTTTCCAGGGCAACGAAACAATAAGTCGAGACGAGGTGACGGAAACTGCTCAACAGTTAACCTTTAGCCCTTTATCCTGAACCGCAATTCCTACTTGTCGCTTTGAGTAGCCTGAATGAGCACAATATTCCTGCACTTTGGGACTCTTATCTTTCCTAGTTGTGTTAGGAGAGATTCCGAAAATTATTCATTATTTCCATCACGTAGCTCGTTTGCTTTGTTGTTTAAAAACTTACAAAGTGAACCTATTCGGCCGATCGTAAAGCACGTGCGAAAATAACGCAATATGGAACGAGTATAACCCTCTAAAGTCAAGTGGGCCTGTTGGGGGTGCAAGACCATTTGCAAGTCCTTCAGTTAACTCGTTCGATAAAGTCGCACAAGTGTCAAATGTTGCCGACTGCAAAAAACTCATTTTCCCAAATGGATTGAGTTGAACGATATTTCCGCTTTGCGTTCTTATTCCCGAACGAAATTACTTTAAAAATTTATGCAAGATTTATCAAAAGTTCTACGAGAGAAACTACCTACTTGCGCTAAACGTACTTTCTTCCATCCTGTTACCCATACGCACCTCATTTGCTAACACGCACCGCTTTTCGACAACACATCAAATAGCGTCAAACTAAAAAAAATGTTTTGAACACCGCAACCGCAACCCAGTTCTCAGATATTGATGGAGCAACATAAAAAGTACAATCAAACCAAATCTCTGTGAATGAGTGGCCAATAGAGATCGAAACTGCCTAGTATGTATCACCAACACGTAAGAAGGATGAAGCAATCAGCGAGATAAATATACTCTTGCTTTTTGCCCTCCTTTCAGCTTTTATTTCTGTGTTCTTTTGAACACAATTTGTTGTCGGCCAATGAGTTAATACTGCCAACGCGCCGGAAAAATTCAAAGATACTAATCATTTAACATGCCAACGCGAAGTCTTACCTATTAATTAAAGCATTAATGACCCGGCAATTACATAAAATTTAAAAGAAACGGAATAATTGACAATTAGGATTGTATCGTCCGTTCTACAAAATTTTTATAGAGGTGTAGCAATTGTTATACAAAATAGAGACGCAATAAATTCTACATTTATGCAATTTTATGCAGGACGCTAAGAATAATTTATTGTTTAAATTATTTATTAATTAACAGTGCTTATGGTATAAGAGACTAATTATGAAAAGAATTAGTTAATGTCTGTAATAGCTGTTTAAAATTTTGGCTATTTAAACCAACACGTTTCGCATCTGCTACAAATACTTCCTGAGGTATTTAAACATGGTTTTCTTCGTTGAAGATTTGGCAAGCATTGCTAATATTGATGGTGAT
Source organism: Ctenicera cuprea (assembly GCA_958336395.1). Lineage (NCBI taxonomy): Eukaryota > Metazoa > Arthropoda > Insecta > Coleoptera > Elateridae > Ctenicera > Ctenicera cuprea. The sequence goes on from OY284488.1 coordinate 32,493,714, forward strand.
CAATGTCCTCTGGTAAACTTAGAAACAATATCTTTATTATGGTAACGGAGCAAAGAAAATCAAACCAGAAAAGAGTTAAGCCCGGTGATCTAAGCGGCCATCTAGTGCGTCCATTTGTTTCTTCCCCTTCAGTTCATACCAAATTTTTTTTTGAAAATTAACGTTTATTTAAGCACACCAAGCTGATGAACCACTTTGTTGAAATACGATATCGTTAGATACAGCAAAAAGAAGCTGTTTCGCATATTATTGAAATAGACTTTGCAAAAACTAGTTGTATTGTAGCGCCCAAATTACTATGTATTCAATTAGGTGCTGTTACTTTGTTGGTTCAAAATTCCATAGCAAACGTCAACGCTACATCTTATTTTCACTTCTAATGCTTGTGGGATTGTCTAATAATAATGGTGGTAAATATTCTACCGCTATTTGAAAATAAACATTTACTAAAGCATAAAGCTTTACGGTAAAATAGTAAAACGGCTTTCTTGGTGTTTGTGTATAAACCAGCAAGTACAAAACTGGATTGGAAAATCTTGATCGTGTTCGCCAAAATGGGGTCGTTTAGTACTTTTCTTAAATTCAGATTTACATTGGAGGATGAAAAATATTGTAAAATATGACGTCATTTGGCGTTTAATACGCGTATGCATAGTACTCCGTAGTTTAGTGCTTCTGTGTTGCTGCTGTATCATTCATTACTTGGTGTTCGAGCTCACGACTTAAGTATGGTTTATTATTATAATTTTCATCATAAAACAGCTGTTTTTTCTTCATTTCCGCCTGAAAACAGTCTAAAGTAAGTAATAATTAATGTTTTGAGTTGTATTGTAATAGGTTATGTTTTAATATTTATAAGTATTTATCAGTACTGCTACTTTATCGCATAATGTCATTTTACCTTCAAAAATTTACTTTTATAGAAGTATTCAAAAATTAAATAATATTTTTTACCTAATTAACTAGCAAAATTTTGGAACTTTTTTTTATACAAAATAAGGTATTTGTGAGTAATTTTGATTATTTCTAAATATTTATGGTTGCAACTTAGATTGTCCTTTTCATTTTTTTAACTTTTTCATCGAAGTTAAACATCAACTTAGCCACAACCGCAATACAAATGAAATACATTTTTTAGTATAAACTCCGGTTCTCGAGGTCGGTAAAGTTAGTTTTTAATTTTATAAGAACAAAATTTTTGTTAGAAGTGTAGAGTCTAAAATACATTTTATTCAACATTACTGCTAGTGTCGCTAGTGAATTACTAAAATGTTAAATATATCCAATCTACTTCCTTTGAAGTGAAACCACCTTTTTCACTTTTTACAATATATTAACTGACAATAGTCACAGCTTACCGTCAGGGAATTAAATTGAAAAACTCATTGTTTACTATAGCAGCAGAAACGTGACTAAATTATTAAAGCATTCTTAATACTACCGTTATCTCTTTTTTATTATATTTTACAGTTGCGATTATTGCGTTGGTTGTTATATATTTTTTTTAATAGCAATTTTATTTTACTTGAAATTATATTTTTTTCTACCTTCCTGCTGCCCTAGTTTTTATACTTATAGTGTCTAAAAATCCCAGCCCTAGTTATAAATGCTCTTTTTAATAAAATTTTAATAATATTTGTGCGCAGTTTTTTTTAGTATCTAATAATAAAACGCTGCGAGTGTCTAATATTTAGACTATAAACATAAAAACTTTTGGAAGCTGTATGTAAGTGCTATAATCGTGTACACATTACGCCAGGTAGCAGAGATCCTTTATTTAGTAAGCACGCGTTGTTTGCCTAATTGAATTTTATATTTCCACACAGGTTATCGGCTGTATTTTAGAAAAAATTATGTTTATCGGCCGTGTTTTACTAATCTATTGTTTGTTGCTAAGACGACGCCCGTGTGAGGCAATTTAAAAAAAAAATCTTATTTCAGACACGTTCATAAAAGAATATTTATTGGTGTAACTGTAACGTAATCTGCCGATAGCTTCTATACCGCAAAGAATTGCCTGCGGTAGAGCCCCTCGTGAGGGACCCCACGTAAGCTGGCCTAGCCTCCGTGAAGTCGTTTTTACACAATGCGTTAGTTCACATTGACATACATTGACAGTACGGAGGGGCGTACTTGATTGTTTTGATGTACGGTTTTATACATCCCTTAGCAATTACTAGCAACTAGCCTCAATTGTTGCGGACGATGTTTTTGTTCATAAATACCTGCTGGGGGATTGTTGCATTGTTAAGAAATAGCTTTCCCTAAAAAGATACGTGTTTTTTTCCATACCGATCGATTACTATGAATAAGGGAGAAATTCATTTTGGAATTAGATGCAAAAGTTTAATAGGATTTTTTTCTGCGTATTTATTGTTTACTCAAGTTTTTCCGCGTTCCTTTTAAATAATTTTTCTAGAACTATAATAGAATATTTTTCAAGGAATGTCTTTTCTAATGATTTTACGGGTGTTTTCACATTTTTTACGAGGCTGTTTTTGAGACTTTTTCTCCAGTTTCTTTTCCGGGTTTGTTTTTCGGTTTTGAGTTTGATTTTTTTGCTGCTAGTTTCTTTCCTGGTGCTGCTCTTAATTCTGATACCGAGTCAGCGGAGGAAAATTACCTTTTTTTTTCCGCTTTCCTTTTAAAGAATTTTTCTGGTTCTATGATACAATTTTTTTGAATTGATATTTTTCTGTATGATTTTACGGGTTTTTTTCTGTTCTCTAATTTTTTATGAAGTTGATCTTTCCGGTTTATTTTCCGGGTGTGTTTTCGGTTGTGTTTTCGATATTTTCACGGGATTTTGTTTCCGGGTCCAGCTTTCAATTCCGAGACCAATTCAGCGGAAGAAACAGTTGGAGTTACTATGTAGTTCACGGGTTTTTGCTATTTTTATACAATTGCTTTAAAGAAGACATAATTATTATAATAATACCTTTGCACATAGAACAGTGTTACAATTGTTACATCAAGGCTGCTATATTGTGCCACTTTTAATATTAAAAAGCTTCTGTGAACAACCACAACTTAGTCTTCTTATAGGCATTTTACAAATTAAACAAATATAATAAATCACGCATTCCACGCTGAATTAAGGTACATATTGGGAATAGTCATAATATAAGCTTTGCTTAAACACAGTTGCTGCGTGTACGTTACTAGCTCGTATTTTATGACGAACTAGCCGAATCCGTATGCTTTCCTACTTTCTCATACTTACAGTATGGAAACATATTATGATCAACCTGCTTTTCCTTGCAATTGGCCCCGTTCGTTAGTGTTTTAAATTTTGCAATAGTCACAGTTGATACTCTTCCAACAGCAGAAATATGCTTGTCCTGAATTCCTGTTATTGGTGATTTATGTGGCAGTGGTACTGCAGTACCCGAGGGGAATGAAATATCTGCTTTCTGGAAATCTCAGCAGCAATGCCATTTCTTCACAATACTTGCTTAAGTGAAATATTATCTTTGATCGCGTCTTTGTTAGCATGGTTTGAACTACGTCTCTCTCCAGCGTCGAGTTGAGTATTGCCCTGTGCCGAACCTTGCAGTAAACAAAAACCGGGGGCCGATGAAGTGAACCGTCAGCACGTGTTCTCCCCACTGAGTGTGATGTGCGAATGCAAGATATCGTCAGATTGTTTGCAATCAAGCATACAAACCATTGATTTCTAACTTGGCTAATTTTTATCGAATGCAGTATCGGTCGGCTGTACAAAAATTGGAACCGTGGGAGCGTATGTGTGTGGTGTGTAGCAGTGGGCCTTCGCTCTACTAAAATCTGGGACAGCCAGAAGAGGGGAACCAGATTTAATATATAGATTAAGAAACTATCTTTAGTGAAACGATTATTATAATGGATACCCCCAATAAATTTCTTTATTTTTTGTATGCTTAAAAAGTAGTGAACTGCGCCATTGTGTGTTAATTATATTTTATTGAGTTTTACGTTACGATGAACAGGACGATACATGAAAAAAAACAGTTCGCAAAATATCCAACTTCAATTTATTTAACTTGTTTTTTTTCTCACATGCTTTAACTAATCTACTAAACTTCCAACCGATATTAGATTAAACAAAAATGCAATTTCTACACAATACTTGCTTAAATGAAATATTATCTTTGATCGCGTCTTCGTTAGCATGGTCTCTCTCCAGCGTCGTGTTGAATATTGCGCTGCGCCGAACCTTGCAGTAAACGAAAACCGGGGGACGATGAAGTGATACATCATCATGTATTTTCCCCACTGAGAGTGATGTGCGAATGCCAGCTATCGTCAGATTGTTTGCAGTCATACACACAAACCATTGATTTCTAACTTGTCTAATTTTTATCGAGTGCAGTATCGGTCGACTGTACAAACGAATTTGAACTGTGCACGCGTAAGTGTGTGGTGTGTAGCAGTGGGGCCTTTCTCTACTAAAGTCTGAGACGGACAGAAGAGGGGAGTCAGATTTAATATCCCAAGCTTTGAAACTAGACTCTCAACGGCAGTAGGTTCAAGTCCTCTGCCTGTCGGAAATTTTACTGAATAAATTAAATCCGGCGGGTCTATGGATGGTGTGTGGTGTGTATGTTGGGTTGCATGTCTTTCAGGGGTGGGGCATGTTAGACCGGTGTATAGCGCTGAAGTGCGTTGAGCCCGGGTAAGGGGGTGGGATGGGAATCATGGAGTCGTGCTCACGCACGGCCTCATGATTAAAAAAAATATGGAAATTAAGAAATTATTTTTAGTGATACGATTATTACAATGGATATCCCCAATAAATTCCTTCATTTTTACTGTGTTTAAAAAGTAGTAAATAACGCCATTGTGTGTTAATTATATTTTATTGAGTTTTACGTTATGATCTACTAAACTTCCTGCGAGAAGAAACCTGTTTATCAATGCAACGTTCGTAATATACCAAATATATTTCCATAATATTTTTTCTGCATTTATAGAACACTTGTAAGACGTCACCATTTCCATACTTGTTGTCGTTTTGATAACTTGTAAAGAATACTATAAGGTAATACATATCACAATACGCACGTTCCAAGAAACGTTGAAATACTTTACATAGAAACTTGATCCTTAACGCGTTTTTCTTTTATTTTCCCTTTGCTGTCAAAGCACCTCAAAGCGTATTCTTTTTGTTAGAGACCTTCGCCTCAAAGAAGTAAAATTGAGTTACTTTATACAGTTAAAAACTGAATGCTTTGACAAAAAAATGTAACTAAATGTTACAATATTATAAAAAAAAAGAAAAATATTAGAACATCATAAAAGTTTCAAGCACTTATTTGTTGCAGTTAAGTTGATCTTTTCTTGTTTTGCAACTAACCCTATATAGAGTTAAATATGAATAGATACAGAAATTTTAATGTTGTTAAAGTGTAGTGTTTCTATACATCGCGTCGGTTAATTTCGCATTTTACAGTGTGATTCGTAACATGTGCAATACTGTTTTTTGTAATCTGAAAACAGTCTAATCACATTTTTCTACAAATCAATCAAGGCCAAAAAAAGTAGTCAACGGTGTAGAATGTCACAAATTTAATGTGGCAAAGCTACGATTGACACTAATTTGGAGTTTGAACCGGCTAAGCTGATATGCAAGACCACCAGATGGTTCACTGTGTGCGACTAGAAAATGCATCGTAATAAATAAAAATAATAAATTAAAGAGGCTCTTGTTTACAGGCAGAAACAAAAGCAACCATCTATTACGATGCAATTGTAGTCATACACAAAGGGCCATCTTTAATACCAGCTTAGCCGGTTCAGACTCTAAATTAGTATGGGTCCTAACCTTTCTACGTTAAATTCACCCATTGATGTACTTTGGGACATCCTACGCTGTTGAAGTTATTGTCGGCACTAACAGCGTTCGGTTAACACGTTGAGGGGCAGGTATTATACCTAATTAAAGAGTCCGGGGACGAAGGACAATCACAAAACGCGTCGCAGAGTTTCCTTCCTGTGAACATCAGCATCTTAAATTTTCAATCAAACAAGTTTCTATAAACATCAGTAGGGAAGCCCTTCTTACGGAGTTAAAGCCTCCGGAATAGGAAATAGTTCAGACGTTAGCACTGGCTCTTTGTTGCACATTTGGAAAATACCAGTACCCCCCTTTATGTGCCGTCAAAAATGGGAATCATAGTCCTCTGATGGCTATGATCGCATGCAGTTTTGTTTAATTTTTTACAGAATTATTTTCTCAATATAGCAAAACAGAGAATTGAGAAGCGCCATTTTAAAAGGTACATATCTTGAAAACAAAGCGTTTTAGAACCCATCTTTATATAGACTGTAGGTATTGTTTTTAATTCAGGAATACACTATGAATCTTTCAAGACATTTCTGTCACACCCTGTATTTTGTGCTATTATATATGTTAAAGGTAATGTTATCTTTAGTGCTTAGTATATTTCCGTATGAAGAATGAGTAAATTCAAGAAACGTTCTTCTAATAATTACCATAATTATTATAACTTTTTGTTTTAAATAAAAACAAAACTCAGAAACGCGGAGATATTAAGAAGAATGGAAAGGGACAGAGAACTATTATGCACTATAAAAAAAACTGAAAACATCCTATCTTGGACACGTTTATCGTAACAACAAGTACGATCTCCTACAACTACTTATGGAGGGGAAAATAGAAGGAAAGAGAAGGTCAGGAAGAAGAAAATGTTTGCAGCTCAAGAACATCCGAGATTGGACAGGAATGAACAACAATTCACTAATAAGCACAGGCAAAAACAAAATTGATTTTGCCCAAATTGTTGCTAACCTTCATGGATGAAGACGGCACCGTTAAGAAGAAGAAACTGGATTTGGTAATAGAAATTTGCAGCACCAGACTAGAAAGGTAGGCTCACATGTTGTGAATCACCCTGTGTAATGAAAGTGCTAGAATTAAGACGGTTTTTGTAGTAAATGTAGTATTAAAATGAAACAAGCTGAAAACTAGTAAATTGAAATAATGGTATAGATTAAAAATATAATACAAACTAAAATAACAGACCAAAAATTAAACAAAAATTTATTTTGGCTTAATTGGGCAGCTATTGTGACGGTGCTTTTATAACACGAAAACTGCTTAATTTGACAAAGGTTTAGAAAGGTTGGTGAAAAACATCTAGAGAATAAATTAATGCTGAAGCATGATCGCCATCAGAAATTATCAGAGAAGTGACAACCAGCACTTTTATGTTGAAATTTGTTTAATGGCAGAACGGTAATTAAAAAAAGATTTTAGAGGAAGTTCACAAAAATAAGTCCACTAAACTATAATTTTAGGAAACATTTTATCTGAAAATGTACTCCAAGTAAGATGTTTGAAAGAATTATTACAAAAGGTGTTATTTGAAAAGCTGCAGTAAAGTGGTTTGAGAAAGTTTAAGAATAATGTGGAAATTTTCGTTTGAGAGATTATAAGTATGTAAGATAAGCAATAAGTCATATTTGATCTGTACCTCAACTCTAATGTCGATTCTAGAGTAATTTTTATTTATCTTGTCAATATTCGCTCCTTTATTACTTAGACTTAATTTTTATTAGCTGTTCAACGTTATTCAAATACTTTTATACTTAATTAAATGTCATATACAGTATGACATTATGTTTCGAAACATTACAGCGTAAGCGTAAGGTTTGTAAGAACAAGATTCAAGCGTTGAGATTCACTGATGAATTTTCTATAAGGATAAACGTTGAATCCCAATGATCTCTTTAATCGTATTAAATCTGTCTTGGTCTAAATATGGTAATTTCTACTTTGAAATGTAGATTGCGTTGTCTAATCGTCCATTAAACTCGAGTATTTAGATGACATAACAACCTACATTTGTCAATGAATATGCTAGCGTTCAGTGTTAAACTGGAAACATACTAAACTAGCTAGTTGTTGCTGTGTATAACATTTGTAAAGTTTTGAAAACATAGTCTTAACTTTTAAATTGTTTGTCCTAATTTTTAAACATTCGTTTAAAAAACATTACATAAAAATAAAATTGTTTTTCTATAACCAATTAGACAACACTTAAATAACACATCTATCTATATATGTACAGGATGGGGAAGAAGTATGGAATAATGGCTGTAATGCTTTAAATATGTTTTAAGAAAAAATCCTTTAAGGGGTATAGCGATTTAAGTTAAGAGACATTGTATGACCTTCTTCAAATTTTTTTTGTTTGGTTGTTTTTGGCAGGTGATATCAGAGACTTTTTGTTAGTGGCAACATAGGACGTGTTGGGTATCGTTGAATAGAGTTTTTTTCTTTTTCTATCTATCTACAAATTGTACAGAATTGTATTAGAAAATTATAAAAAAAAACAATTATTTAAAGTTATAAACTTGGTAAAAAATTATCTAAAATATTTCTTAAGTACTCTGCGTCTATTTGCGCCACCTCTTGCTGTATTTCGTTTTTAGATCTTCTACATTGTTTGGCCTTCGAGTGTAGACTTTGTTCTTCAGGTATCTCCATAGAAAGAAGTCTAAAGGCGGATGAATAGGGCATACCGCATGAAGGCATATGGTTTCAGCAAGACGGCGCACCTCCCAATTACGCTGTACCTGTCAGGCAATATTTAAACGAGGTGCTTCCGAATAGGTGGATCGAAAAAGGAGGAGCAATCAACTGGCCAGCTTGATCTCCCGATGTGACACCTTTAGACTTCTTTCTATGGGGATATCTGAAGAACAAAGTCTACACTCGAAGGCCAAACAATGCAGAAGATCTAAAATAGAAGCAGAGTACTTAAGAAATACTTTAAATAACTTTTAACAACCTTTAGAACACTGCCAAATTTTCAATGGTGAAAATTTGGATCATTTAATTTGTCAATTTAAAAAAATTTTGTTTCTTCAATAATTTTCTAATACAACCCTGTAAAATTTTTAGATAGATAAAAAAAGAAAACATAAACTGTATTTAACGATACCACCTGTCAAAAACAACTAAACAACAAAAAAAATTGAAAAACGTCATACAATGTCTCTTAACTTAAATCGCTAGCCCCCTTGAAGGATTTTTTCTTAAAACTTGTATTTAAAGCATTACAGCCATTATTCCATACTTTTTTCCCACTCTGTATCTATATGTTAAAGACCGATCGTCTCGGCTTTCGGGTGCCTGCGTGCGCTCCAAAACACTACAACATTATCTACTCAAAGCGATAGCGTCATTACAGAAACAAATTCCGTGAACATCACATTGAGTCCCGAGTAAATGTTTTAAAACAATTAACCAAACATATTTACGACGCGATTCTTCGGCTCCTGGCACACGAACGACAAATGTGCCGGCCAGCTATTTTAACGGACGGCAATAAAATTTGTATGAAAGTAAATAACATTGCGACAAATTAAATCATTCACACGGGCCGTACCGGCTGTTTCGCCGCTCGGCTGGCGTCGAATTTAAATGTCTGCCGGTCGACCCTCGGCTGCCGGCTGGTAGAATAATTGTGTATTTTTTAATTGCCTACAAGATTATGACTGTTTGCACACGATAATATTTGTTTGTCGGCGTTAATAAAAATTTCCAAGTTCGTCTGCAGGTGAAGTTGCAGTTAAACTTCCTGTTGCATGCAGACGTGTTTGTCTATACCTTTTACAATGAAAAATTTACATATTGAAAGTTTTATCAGTGAAGTACAAGAAACAAATGTCTTGTAGGACTATTGGTACTTTATAAGAAAATTTCATAATAAATTATGTATATACTAAACACGTTTCGCGAGAATACAACGTACGTGCACAAACTATCCTTGCACGGTACTGCAAACGAATCCGCCGGTAGTTTAACAAAACGGTCAAAAAATCGTCGATGTGTGCAAGGTTGTTCCGATTATTTTGCCGTCCGGCGAAATAGCCGGCCGGTAGAATAACCGTTCGCGTGCAAGGGGCCTTAACCCACCAATTCAGCGAAATAAACAATTCCGTATAATTTTACATGCTGAAATCGGACAATTATGTTAATTTAAACTGATCTTTTAAATACAGCCAACTCGAGTTTACTTTATCGTTTTGTTTATATTTATTTATTTATTTACATAATAAGGGGTAGGTGGCGACCCGATTAGACCCCTATCAAACACAAATCTCACGATGTAAGTAATTGGTTAAGTACATTGAGAAAAAAAAATATAAATAAATATATCTATATGTATGTTTGGTAGTACCAATAATTAATGTACGCACGCTAGGGTGAACCAAGAAGTTATAGAAATTTTTAAATTTATTTTACCAATTGCTAAGCAGATACAACAGTCCACTAATCGAGCTACAATAAACGCTAGCATTTCTACAAAAATTTAAGCAATTGCAATTTAATTTATAAAACTAGCAGAACCCGTGGACTACGACCCACGCTTTTTTTTACAATAAACAGAAAGCCTTCCCTTCCTCCCTTGCAGAATTGCTTGGAGGAAAATGTTATACCTGCTGCGCGTGAAAAATGTTTTGAAGCTGACATCTATTGATTCACTCTTTGAAATCTATCTATCTATCTTCGACTTTTTCCTCTATGGGTTCGTCGTCCTCAGCTTCCAAAAATTTCTGTCTTCCCAGTCTCCTGGTGTAAGGAACCTTTCTTCCATTATTTTATTGATATGTGTCTTCCACTTTAGGGGTGGTCTCCCTCGCCTTCGTCTTCCTTGTGGTTCCCAATGAAGTATGGTTTTCGGCTATCTTTCCTCCGGCATTCTCTCAACGTGTCCATACCATCTCAAAGTACGATTTTCCAGATTTCTGGTAATTGACGACCTGATTTCCATTTCTTTGAAATAACTTAATATCAAAAGCCCTACATGCGTTCTAGTGTGTTTACATTTGCTACTAAAACAATGCTGACAATTGCGTGACACATGCACGCAGGCCGCGTCATCTTGGCGATGGGGTTGGAACGTGGCAGTTGCGTGTGAGCGAAGATAGACATGTTACGAGTCATTACCTATAAGAACGTAAGAGTGGGGACAATAATGCAATGGTTTTTATTGGCTCCATCATCAGGCGATGGCGGGGTTTTATGAATCGGTGTGAAGATAACGTCAAATAGGAATAGAACAAAGAGAACTTATAATTAGACATATATTTATTGTTCCATTTGAAATATTTAAAAATTATTTCTGAAATATTATTTTAAAACATGATAAATAGCGTGTGACGACAATGTTACTGAATGCGTCGTCAGTAAGTGTTAAGACAGGAAGAAGGGATTTGGATTTACTACCTACACTATACCAGAGTAGAACTTCCATCTGCGGCCCGCTACGTTACCTACGCCATTCGCTTATTTATTGTTAAAATAAGAAAAAGCGGGGAATATAGCCCACGTATTTCATATCTATTTATCTGTATTTCAAATCTGCACCCCTTCCACCTATCTTTCATTTAAAAGTGTTGAAGGGTTTCTACTACTTTTTATTTTTAAAAGAATCATGAAGCCGTGCGTGAGCACGACCCCATGATTCCCATCCCACCCCCTTACCCGGGCTCAGCGGACTTGCGCTCTTTCACCGGTCTAACATGCACCCCACCCCTGACAGACATGCAACCCAACATACACACCTACATACACCATCCATGGACCCGTCGGATTTAACTTGTTCAGAAAAATTACCGACGAGCAGTGGAATCGAACCAACTGCCATTGGAAGTCTAGTTTCAAAGCCTGGGACTTTAACCACTAGACCACCCGCCGACACGGTTTCTACTACTAAAAGCCACATATTTACGTGTCCATTAGATAAGGCGCATATTCGTTTGTACAGCGGGCCGCTACAGATTTTTATAAAGATAAGCAAACTTTAATGTCTATGGTTTCTGTGTATGAGTGAAACATAATGTGTCGATAGCTGGAATTCCCACAGCAGACTTTCATCTCACTAGACTCTTTCATCTGGCTAGACCTTTACTAATGGCAGAATCCGGAAGAGGTCAGTATCAAAAACGACTTTGGAGAGAGATGTAGGTCAGAACATGCAAACGAATCCACATGCAAAGATGATCAGAAATAACTCAAATCAGGTTTACAAATTGCATTGCAGCTAAATTTTAAGAGAGCAGATATCTGGAAATGTTGTTTTATTACCTAGAACTATTTTATTACCCTTGGGTACTGGATCACCATTTACAGTAAAGAATAATACAATTTCAGACAAGACTAACTTTACCTAACCGAACCTACCATACACAATCACCATTAAAAAGAATCAAGAACACAATTTATTTCTACAGTTAAAAGAATTTCAGATGTAAAAAGGCCAGTTTGAAAAAAAAGTGGGTAAGTACTTTTATTTTAAAAATTACTTGATGTCAAACACGCTGGGTAGAAATGTAACTACAAAATTATGTACATTCACTTAATTACTTTGTAGTAGTGATGGGATATTTTGAATTATAATCTAACCATTCGATTACCGAAATATCTCGAGATATCTGGAGCGGTTACAGAAACCCGTTTGAATTATTTTACAATTTTAAAATTTGCAGGGTTTGTCTATCTCGGAAGCCGGTGTTAAAGCAATACCCCCTTACAGTAGGCAACTGCAAATGCACAATGCAGCTACATGATACAATGACATTAGGGGTAGTCAAGGGTTGTATACATACACAAATAAATTCGTGATGATAAGAATGCGGATTGCTCAAATACAGACATAATTACTGGAATGCAAACGCGTAAAGATAAAAAGACCTGCGGCGGGGAACAGCGATATTAGAATATTTAAATTCGAACATTCCGATAATGCTTTTGTAACTGGTCTCATTAAAAAAAAACAATTTATTTATAAATCATGAAAATGTAATCACCTTTTCAGTTTACAAAAATAGTACTTAAAAAGAGGCCAGAATTTGCGATAAATTGTAATGATATTTAAAAATACTGTAAGGAATTGTCGTTGCTGTAAAGGAGACGAGAATACCGAAACTTGCGTAAGTGACTAGCTGTTGGTTTTTGTCTTTGCTCTCATTTTTAAATAGTAATAGTTTTATAAAACAGAAAAATGTAATTACTTTCGCGGTTTATAAAAATATTAGTCCAAAAACAAACCGGAATTAGCGGTGGAATATATGAAATTAAAAATTCGATTTGAAGCTAAAAGTTTATGCTGTTTTGCCGGGCGATTCAAGAAAAGACACTGAGAACGCAAATTATTAATTCTTATGAACATTTAAGAAACGAGTGGAAAGCGTTTTACACTACTTTCCACCACATGGGTACATCCAAATAATTTTAACCAAATTATACATTAGATTACTAAAACCATTCGAATAGCAATCATTATATTATGAAAATCATTCGATTATGCTCATCACTACTTAGTAGTTGCGTATGTTTAGTTCAGTCGCTGACTTTGCATATTTGAGAATATACAATACTGCCGAAGGCATTTGGTACATGTCTTACGTCTTGCCAGAACTTATTTTTTACATTTTCTAAGGAAGTTACTTAACATAAACGTGGGGCGTAGAGCACGGGTTCCGCTGGTCAATATTATTTTCAAATATCAAGAGTTACCCCGTGGCGTAAGAAGTGTAGTGACTGCCGGGACGATCAAATAATCCTTAATATCTAGACTTAATATCTAGACTGACGTTCATATTGACTTATTAAAACAGTTAGTAAAAGTAACGATGCTTTTTCCTGTCTCATTTATCTTCTCATGTATACCATACCACTGCATTAATTGATTAGCTGTATATATTCAGGAAAAACAATTCTATAATTGTATTTTTATTTCCAGTTAATCAGATTATTGAATGGGATTGTTATTTATTGATTGACTCAAAAAGTCACAGGAATAGATTACATTTTGTTTAAGCTGGTTTATTCACAATGAGCAGCCTTTCTAATCTTCGTTCTTTTGTTTGTCTGTAAAACTTTCCAGACAAGGAGACAAATTCACTTTGTTTGTATTGTTTTCAGAATTACGAACCTAATTACTGGTAAATTTTGTTTTATGTGGTTGTTATTTTGTAATTCTGGTTGTAAAATTTTGGGCTTTCGAAACATGTAAGAGATATAACTTAGGTTTTAGTATGAAGTTTTAGTGTTTGTTATTTGTAATACTTATTCTACATTCGCATAATTAAATTAGAAGTAAGTAAATAGTTTATGTTGCTATTTATAGCCGTTCAGAAACTTGTTGTTTTGTCCTTGTTTTCGTTTATTTGTCTCTCTTTTCTTTCTAAACAAGAAAAAGTTTCTATGTGCAGCTGTCTGGATTTTTATTGTTTATATTCTTAAGCAGACGCTCTGCAGAAGGTGTTTAAAGAACGGAAAATAACACAAAAGCTTTTATAGTTTGTGGGAGTTAATTCTGCGTTACCTCTCTACCTAGATGCAATTTAAACTTGCGCCTCTTACACGTTACCGTGGGTACAGCCATATGTTTTCGAAGCACAATAGATACTTTCAGGTTGTTTCAGGAAACGATCTTCCCTGAAAAAGTCAGAACTATTAGAAGTGAAACTTGAGTCGCTGGTAATGGTGTTTCTTTTATCAGTTTGTTGTTGGTAATGGGACGAGAGAGGTAGTTAGCAACTTCAGCCATCCTGAGCCAAATGTTACAGCCAGAGAGAGCAGCACGAACGTGTCAATTTGTAAATGTAACAAACTGGAAAAGACTCGTAATTACAGACCTCTTGGAGTTCTACATTTAGTTAATCTTCCTTAGGAGAGGAATTTACTTTCTGAACTTTCCTGCAGATATACACACTTTAGCCTCCTGCAAAAACTACCGACTTAAATCTACATTCGCAATTACGTATTTCACGAGTTCCGGAAACATTTTTTCCAAAAGAACCTAAAACTTTTACGAGATATTTCAATTTTAACTTCCATCGACTTTAGGACGAACTTCAAAAACCCTAATTTAAGCTTATTGATTGCGTCCGCTAACTTTTAATTGATATTAATAACACCACTTTAAAGCTCTAGAATTTAATAAACTAAAGTAGTTTTAGAACTCATTAACAAGTCAAAGCACAAAAGGCGATAAGAGATATTTTACCACAGTTTGATTAAAACTCATTAAAATTCTAAAATTATACACTTAATATTTTAAACAATACAAATTTAACCAACGTTAATTATTAAAATTGATTTACTTATTGCAATAAACAAGTAAATGCGGAATCACTCAGCATATGAAAGGACCTTTCAGTTTCAATAGGTTGGTTACACAAAACCACGGCGGTATAACTAGCCCATTGACTTACATATTTCCCTGAATATAGCACAATAGAGCTGATCTGCGACAATCTCACAAACATTATTTATGTATGTTATTGTATTATACGCGGGTATAGCGTTGAGAGTTCAATAACCTGTTTGCGTAACGTAATTTATTATGTAGTACCTTTAACCACCGATTGACTTAGGTATACGATACAAATTTGGTATTACTTTTAGAATATCAATATCATAAAGAATATTATGTATAGGAATAGTTCTGTATATAAAATACAATTTCTAATTGGCTACAAAGTTTGTCTGATTTTAATGAGTTTTTCCGGTAAATTTAGAAACGTAAAATAATAGTATATTATAAGTGTATAAGCAAGCTTTTAAAGCACGCGCGACGGGTTTAAAAGCACGAGGCAAAGCCGAGTACCTTTTAACGAAGCAGTGCTTTAAAGGCTCTTGTACACTTGTATTATACGCTATTTTTTATTATACCTGCACTACAATCTGAAAATTATAACAAAAAAAGGAAATTGAAATCCCATTTTCAAAGTAATCTGTGTCATTAATCGTTGATATAGAACGGAGCAGGACTTTTGGGCGCCGCCGTTTAGGCGCCGCCGTTTGGGCGCCGCCGTTTGGGCGCTCGCCGTTTGGGCGCCGGACGTTTGGGCGCCCGCCGTTTGGGCGCCGGAAGTTTGGGCTCCGTATGCTTGACCGCCGAAGTATATACGTTCTTTAAGAAACGAAGAGATATACCTCCAATTATTTTATATTTATATAAATATGCTAATTTTTCAAGAAATAAACAAACATAATAAAAGGAATTTATTAATATGTAGTGAAAAACAATATTTATAATAAAATAAACAAATTAATTAGTTGCAATACGCAAAAATTTATATAAATATGCTAACTTTTCAAGAAGCAAACAAAAAAAAATTTAATAAAAAAAGTTAATAAAAAAATTTACTAATATGCAGTAAAAACACAATATTTATAATGAAAAAACAAATTAATCACTTGCAATACGCAAAAATTTATATTAATATGCCAATTTTTCAGGAATAATAATAAAATATGTTACATTTGTGGTTTCAAGTTTTTTCTCGCACCATTAAACACAGTTCACTTTCACTCTCAATCCATTAAAAAGTTGTGAGAAACCCCTCTGAGGTATTCCATGATTGTTCTGTCTTCAAATTCTTGAACTATGTTCCCAATTCTCTCATCCGCCGCTTGGTACTTTCGCCTTTTATGCGGAGGAGCTTCCCCACGTATGAATTTTTCATACAATGCACCTCGTCCTTTCTGAACTGTTCGTTGACAATTCCCGAGCTATCAAAAATCCAGCGTCCAAACAACGGCGCCCAAACGGGGGCGCCTAAACGGCCGGCGGACAAAAATCCAGCGCCCAAACGGCGGCGCCCAATCGGCGGCGCCCAAATGTCGCGTACCGGATATAGAAACGGTTAGCAATTGTTGTTGTTTCGTTGCTATGTTTATTTATTATAAATTTGTTGATTTGTGAAGTTTGTTTCGACTTTATCATTGTTCACAATTTGTAGGTGAATTTGTTTATACTTCTTTCACATTTGTCACAGTTTGTAATTAGGATAAAAGATAGGGATACAGAATTTTCAGACAAATGAAATGTTTTTTTTTTATATTATTAGCTTCGGCATGCTGATGCTACCAATTTTTAAAAAAAATTTAATTAATCTCTCTTTACTAAAAATGACTTAATTGATTAGCAAAAAATTTAGTACACTAAAATGTTGTGATATATTTTACAAGTGTAGACACAAATTTAAAAGCTGCGCTATAATTTTAAAAGGTTAGCCCCGGATCTTCAAAAAAATTGTGAATGTGGTAAATGTTCACCTATTTGCATGCCGACTTCTTTTTCTTCATCTTCTTTTAATTCTTTTTCTTCTGCTTGTTTGTCTTCTTCTACTACTTCTTTTCTCCTACTTCTTTCCGATTTATCTTTCTTCTTCTTTGTTATTTTCTCTTCTTCTTCTTTCTTTTATTCTTTTTCTATTTAGTCTTCTTCTATGTTTTCTTCTTCTTTTTAGCGTAATTCTCTTTTTTCGTTATACTCTTTTCGTTTTACTTTTTTTTCTAGTAAGTTGTTTCCTGTTTACAAGTTTCTTTTTTTTTTGTTGTCTGCTTCTTCGTTTACTTCTTGTTTTTAGCTTATTTTTCTTTTTTCGTTTTCTTCCTTTCATTTTACTTTTTTCCTAGTAGGTTTTTCCCTGTTAACAAGTTTTTTCTTTTTCTTTGTTGTCTGCTTTTTCGTTTACTTCTTCTTTTTAGCTTATTTCTCTTTTTTCGTTTTCTTCTTCTTATTCTGTATTTTTCTAGTATGCTGTTCCTGTTTACAAGTTTTATTTGTATGTGCAGGTTATAAATCCGTCACAATTGGGATGCTATCGTTGTGTGTGTGGATGTGGTCGCATTTTACAGCAATTAGAGAAAATTCTAATTTTCCGATTAACTTATGCTTTTAATTTTGGATACTCTCTACTCCTTGTGTAGCCCCATCCTTAAAAAAAGTCTAAAAATGTTAAGAACCGTATTTCTATAAAACTGATTTTATTGCCTAGGGCACAACCATCAGCTATAAGCATGAAATTATTTGATTTATTAGATGATTATTTGATGTATTTGGTTATATACAATACTGCTCGATGCATTAAGTACATGTCTTACATCTAGACACAACTTATTTATTTTGTAAAAAAAAAGTAGTTTACAAAAAGCGCAGGGTGTAGCAACTTTTGATGTTAAAGGGCCCCCACTACTAGACACCACATATTTACGGCTTTATTACATACGGTTCAGATTTGTTTGTACATTCCCACAACACACTTCAAAGAGGAGCACACATGGGCTGCCGAATCTGTTCCATGGGCCTCGGTTTTTACTTACTACAGGATCTGGCACGCACAGAAAAGTACCGGAGTTGGAGAGAGACGTAGGTCAAATCGTGCAATTGCAAAGAAAAGTTAGTCTATTTCTTTTAAAGATTGTTTGATACCGATCACGCCAGGTTGTGATGTTACTACAAAATAATAAACATAATTCGCATCATTATTTAGTAGTTACGCATGCTCAGTTCAGTCGCTGACTGCGGATTGCAGAATATTCAACGCTACTGGACCTATTCAGTAAAATATCTTGCATCTCTACATCATTTAGTTACTGTGTTTAAAAGAAATCTTTGAAAAAAGCGTGGGGCGTAGACCACGAGTTGCGTTAGTTTTATAGAAAGCTTAACCGTATCGATGTATGTCACTATACAACTTAAAGACGTTTTTTCTTGTCATGTAGGATTTTAAATAACTGGAATTTTCTTGAATTGACCATGGTCTCGGCATGGTTTGTTCAAAAACTTACAACACGTGCTAATACATATGGTTTTACCCGTAAGTTTCCTTTCATCAATCAGCAATCAGCAAAACTGATTTGTTCATTTCCGATGACAATCTCTCGTCACGTTTTTGTTAGGTCTACAATGTTTGTTATGTCGATTTGGTCGAACGACAAAAAGAAACCTTCACTAGTATTGGCAGCAAATTATCTCCGAAATATATTCAAGATAAGTGACAACAGACCGAGTGCGATAAGCAAATCCGCAAAACGTTGGTGGCGTCGGAGAAAAACATCCTTGTAATCGATCTTCTATCGGTTCTACTTAATGCACGAGCTGCTAAAAGCATTTGACGGGTATTGGGTGAAGTATTGCATACGCTACTACCCCATTATCGTTCAATATTGTGTTGCACGTGCTATATGGCTGTATGAGAATCAGCCAGATGATGTGGGTAAAAAGTAGCCCGTGGTGTTATCTGTCCAGGGCGTATCTCTGTGCTTTAGCTTCGCCCAGAAGGAGGCAAAAACACGTAATGGGTTTCTGAATTGTCCGAAACGATAGAAGACGCCAGAAGGTCATTCCTCGGTTTGTTCATTTAATGTTTACATATTTAAATTGGATTTCGGCTCTGGAAACTACACGGGATCTCATGTACGCCTGCTTTTGTTTCTTTTATGAATGAATTGGCGCAGGAAACTTTAAAAAAGCACGTTTTAATTTTACGGCTAAAATTTGCTGCTGTAGAGCGAAGTCAAATAAAATTGTTAAATTGTTACAAAATTTAATGAAACAGTTATCAATTATTTAATGTGTTTGCAGTTTATGTTTACAAATGCAAATTTAGGTTTTAATTTGTCATAAAGTACGGCTTGCTGCAATTTACATGTCATTACAGTTAATTGCACTTGTTTACATGTACTTGCGTCAACTACCTTGCTTTTCAGTTTATGAACTTTAAAACGGCTCATATATAATATATTAGCATTAATAATTTAGAATACGTGCAATAACAATGCAAAGGTAAATTATAAAATGTATTTTCCGTTTCTTGGAAAATTCTCTTTGTTAATACATTATTGTACTATTACCAGGGATGGACTGATCGTAAAGTTAATTGGGTATAGGCTGGTAGACCGCGGCCCTGTTCGGGCCGGTCCGCCAATTGACTGGGTGGAAGCAAACATAAAAAAAATCTTTAACGGCAACATGATACTCAGCATGATAGTATTACCAAAAGTGAAATTAGGATTTTATATCTTTCGGAAAAAATCGTTTGCGAAGGAAAAGGTTTTGAAACAGAACTAGCAATAGAAGAAACTGTTACAGGCTACAAACATATTTTTTGAAGAAGTATTCCGTGTGGCACACAGTAAAAAATTAGCTAAGCACTTCACCTGCACTTTCGTATACTTTTGAAACTTTAATTTTTGATACTTTTAAAAGTATTTATGTGCAACGTTGTAACCCCAAAAGCAGTGGCACTGCGAGCACGTTGAATAATTTGCAAAGAGCCAACCCAACATGTCATACAAATTTATTCCGCATCTTGTTATACTAAACAAGAGAAGGGAGTTACCGGACTACAAGACACAAAATGACGTGCATTAAAAACAAGCCAAGTCATACCGCTTCAGCATAACGTCGTTGGCCAAGGTTCGCTTTATGAGAAAAGAATGTTTTTTTTTATTCTTGGGAATTAAAAAACCAGAAACCATAGTAAAAATCCGTTAATTAAAAATTGAATTGAAAGGCAAACTTAGTTACCCTAAATACTGCTGCACCTGAAAATTACGTTGTCAACCTTATTGTACTATAACTCATGAGCAATGTAACCTAATCAGAAATGTTTTATCGTCTCCCGTTTATTAAATAAATGGGTTTAAATTTTCGATTTTCAAACACTTATTGAAGGGCTAACGGCGTCGTGGCAGAGAAACTACCGGATTGAAACCCCGCAATATTGTAGATCATTCCTACTTCTACTAACTACAAAATTAAGACAATACTTTCTTCTAGCTATACTCTGTAATTATAGCAAGACAGTTTTTGAGCGATATCTTTTTCAAATTTTGAAACTTCAAATTTATTTTTAGATCGCAGTTTTCATATTTTCGAAAAGTCTCATTTATAATAACATGTTGGGTCTATACGGCTATTACCATACCAAATTGCATCCCGATCTATCAAATCGTTTTTGAGTAATAAGCCGTTAAAATTAAAAGTTTCAAAACATGATAGCGGCAATCATTTGGAAGCGAGAAACTTTGGAAAGGCGGCGTTCGATTCGTCCTAAAGCTATCAAATTCTATGTTAAAATTTAAAAAAATTATTTTTCTGAAAAATAGTATAAACAAAATATGTGTAACTTCCTCTTCCAGTTTCTTATGATAATCTTTCTTCTTCCGGTTTTTCGGCATCTGTCGCCTTCCGGTTCCCAATAATTTCTTCCATCGTTCCCTATTTCTTCACTCTCCTTCCTCTATTTCCCTCTCTTCAATTGCTCCTACTATCCCTTTTCTCCAACTTTTCCTCGGTCTTCCCCTTTTCCTGCGTTCTCGTGAAACCCATTCCATTGTTTTCTTCGGAATACGTGTTTCGTCCATCCTCTGAACATGTCCATACCACATCAATTGCATTTTTTTCACATCTTCCACTATGTCTTCTTCTACCCCCATTATGTTCTTAATTGTTTCGTTTCTAACTCTGTCTAATTTTGATATTCTTGCCGAGCGCCTCCAGTAATCCATTTCTAATACTCTTAAATCTTTTTTCGTTTTTTCAGTTAATTGCCATGATTCCGCTCCATATGTTGTTATACTTTTTACTATACTATTATATATTTGTTTTTTCCTTTCTTTACTTATGTTTCTGTCCCACAATACCGAATTTAATATTCTAACGCCTTGTTTTCCTTTTATTATTCTATCTTTCACTGTACTGTCGGCCATTCCGTTTTTATCTATATGGACTCCCAGGTATGTATAATGATCACAACTTTTTATTTTTATCCCATTTCCTATTTCCAGGTCTTCAGTTTTTTGTCCAATTACCAAATATTCCGTTTTATTCATATTCATCTCCAGCCCCCACTTATCGTACTCTTCAACTAATTTTCGTACCATGTATTGGATGTCGTCTTGGTCCTGTGCTATAAGGACTTATGATAATAAAGAGCTTATTTTATCAATTATGATACACATCAATTTCATACACAAAGAAATTGGATGGGTTGAGATTAATATTAAACCGATTTTGGTTTTGAATACATTATTGAATCTGTGGTAAAAATCTGTATTTAGATACCTAGTGTCTAAAGAATGGTGCCATTTGAAAATAAAACTAATTTTAAAAAAAGTGATTTTTCCAAATATGGATTGATCTACCTACCAGAATACTCGTAAAAAACAGGTTTGTGTTGTTTTGTTACCGTCTTATATGTCAAAATGTACCTTTTTGGGTACATATTACCTATGCTGAGTTTCGTTAGCATATCTCAAAATCTCTAGAAAATACGGAATGATTCATGGTTCCGTTGACACCCGTTATAGTCACACATACACTAATAAAATACAGTAACGTTCGCCTCTGTGGCTGAATGCCACGAAAAAGTGTTCCTTACACTTTGTTGGTGTGTGTATAAATACTGTATGTAAGAAATATATAATGCCCGTGCGCGTATTATCATCTTCACAGGTAGTATGTAAAATATTACTGATCATCCTTGTTTATAAAAAAAATACATTACGAAACTGAAGAAATCCCTGATTTTAGAAACATTTATGTTTTATAAGTGTAGAGAAACTATAGCAGATTTTTATTTTAATTCATATCATAGAAAACGTTGCAATATTTTTTTGTTTCGTTACTTTTCACAAATAGTTTTCTATATCTACTGATGTACGATAAATGCATATACGAAGAAAACAATGCCGCTAATATGTTCCAAGTTTCTATTATTTCATCTTAGGTTGGATACTCTTAAAAATGTTGCTAATCTAAATCAAACGTTACTGTAATTATTTATTAAAGTTTAAATTTTTACCATTCCTTGAAGTTAATTCGATCCTGGCTTTGATCTTACCTGAAATATAAAAAACAGAATTAATTTAGTTGCAGAAGCAAACAGTATAATTATTGCTAAAAAAGCGATAGCACAATTTATACTTTAATTAAATCTTAAAACTCGAAAAATACTTAAAATTAATTTTAATTTTTACTCAATTCTCTCGGTTTCATACAAGTTCCAAGTGCATTAATTGATGCTGGTGTAGTCTCTCTATCCAGATAGTTAGTCGCTTCTACTGTGATGCAGAAAATCTTGAATTAAAATTCCTTACATTACTAGTTTTAATTAGTCTTTGAACTTTGAATTCTGTTAAACTTATTTTAAGCGTGCTTTAACTACTATGCAAGTATTTTGCAAACAAATTTGTTTATCGATCTGCAGAGAAAGTTTTATATAATGAAAAGTTGCTGAGAGGAAATTCAAACCTGTGTTATAAAAGTGTGATACGAATTCTACATGTAATCTGTTGAAGCTTCATAAAAAATGAATGTTCTGTGGATATCTGTCGCGCTCAGTTATCTAATAAATTAATCAATACAAGAAAGACGTGCTTTCGCCTGGAAAACTTTATGTTTGTTGCACTTTATACTTTTTTTAAATTTGATGTTGTTTGGATTTTCGAAGTTTGGTTAAAAGCAAAAATAAATATTAAAAATATTAAAGGGTACATTTTCCGAAAAACGTTGCATAGATAAAAACCGTTTAATTTCCACATTTTTGTAAAAACTAATCTTTAACATATTTTCTTTTAAATTTCAGGTATAAAGCTTTCTGAACGTGTATAGAATTTATCCAGAAATTGACAGATGAGTTTGAGCACCTGCAAAAGGTGAGTCTTTCACGTAATCCTCGCAAACGTAATATAGAGAGACGGGAGCCCAAACATTCGTGATCCGATCACAGAAACCAATAGCCAATAAACTCTAGCATGTGGTATTATTGTCAGTTCGTGTCACGGAGGATTGAACTTTGATTAAGGCTACCAGGCCTCCTTTACTGCAGACATGCTTGGACCTTACGTTTCCCCTGATATTTGCGTAAATTGAGAAAGTTTTGTTATATTGTGAATTGCTTTCAATTTCAAACACTAACAAAAATATTGCCTTGCCTGCCCCAGCTGCGTTTCACAATCAAACACGGAAAATTTGGCTGGTTTCCTTGCCGCAGCTTAATGGTTTGTAAGTTACCCTCTCTCTGAAGTTGCTTTGTTGTTTTGTTGTTGGATAGAATTAAAGCCCAAACGCCAGCTTTAAATTTTAACACCTTGAAAATAGCAATTTAAATACAAATTATTGGTAGACACATTTTGTAGGTTTACTTCTATTTCAATCGCGTTTTCAAAATTAGACACCCTTAAATAAAATTTGATTCAAATTTTCAATTTCTAAGCTTATAACTAAACGGCCCACGTGTTATAATAAATAAGTCTAAATTATTCCCACAAAAATGACGACTAAAATAGAATTCATGGAAAGTGTAAATGAAAATGTTAACTTTCTTCGCAGGTTAAATCTAGATTTTAACATTTGTATATCAGCAAAATTTGCCGAATTAGAATATTTTGAGGGTGTGTTTATTAGTATGAACATGCTTTTAAATTGTTGCGCACTCGTGTATAAAATAAAACGAAAGCAATTCTGCGATAGAGAATACGACGACGAAGTTAAAAGATACGTTTTTGTTTAACATGTAATTTTTATTTGGTGATTCTGATGATATGAATGTTCAGGACTAGCAATGAAATTGGGATTGTCGGATGGCGAGGTTTACATGAAAATTCGATTAAAGGTTCGGCATGTTGCTTAGGTTGTTATAAAAATTATCGAGCAACCACGCCCGCAGCTTCTTTTCCTATTCTCTGATTCAATATATTACATGACGTTAAGTAATGTTCGCCTGTTCAAGGAATCAACCAAAATTAAACCTTCTAGAAGCGTTTGCTTAGAGAAATGATATTCCTGTCACATTATCACGTCTGCATGACAAGTGCGAAATTGAAATTGTGTTGAAGTGCAATGCAGGATGGTTGAAAGGTTTTGCTTTAAAAAAAGGTATGATTCTCAACATTTTTCTAAATTTTCAATTTTTACGGGTTGCGGCTGCATTTGAGGGTGGCTTAGAGGTGTTGCTTTAATAAAGGGAACACATTGTGTCAAAGAAAGAATAATTTTCGCCAGCTTTAACATTTTTATTCTTTAAGAAAGGGGATGATTCTCGATCAAAAGTAAACCTCCCATACCGAGTTTGAGGCAAAACTTCAAAAACGTTTGAATTAAAAAAAATCACTGCTTATAGGGTGATCTCGGGATTTAGAGATACGCCGTTACAGCAAATAGGTTATTTGGTTACCGTAGGACACGAATCTGAGCTTTATTTTCGGAGCCTCCTTAGTTGATGTAGAGCATCCCCCCTCTTACTATTTGATTGCTTGCTTGTTTTTTCGGCAATTACGCCGGAATAAATAACCAAAGGAAAACCTATTTGAGAATTTTAGGGATGAAGAGTTAGTTCTTTGGTAACTTGATGCCTTCATGCAAAATTTAAAGTGTAAACTTGAAGATATTTAAAAAAACGAAAAATTGATGTTGGGAGTGACTAGTACGGTGGTACTGTGGTAGGAATATCGTGATTTTTCGACAATTTGGTACCAGTCGAATACGATTATGTATTTTTTAATTTTTATTTATATAATTTTAAAAAAATTAATCTACTTTCAACATTTCTAAACATTAAAACTGTAACTGTAACAAGACATAACAAGACGACCAAATCTACATGTCGGAAAGATTTATGACTATAACACAACGGCGGGCTCTTGCATGTCGGCTTAGCTTATTGATTGTTTTCAGTGAAAGTTTGGGTTGCTGTAGCTTTAGTTGGAATAATTTAGTTATTTACAACTTACTACAATTCTGGCTTGTAGAAAATGCGTATTTCTAGCGCTGACAACAAACTATTAAATACCATACGAATTCCACCATTAATTGACCTACAAATTGTGAGCTCAAATAGGTTACGCTTGTTATAAAAAATGTTTACTATAAAATCGTTTGCTACATATTCTTGATGCTTCTCTGTAGGAACTCCACTTTCAGTGACGATGCATTCAGTAACATGTCAGCTTAGATATTTATTATGTTTGCGGGTTCCGATATATACGTTAAAATCACGAAGGTTGTTCGGGGCGAAGAAGTTAATTGTAATATTTTAAATATGTTATTACATCATTACATTATCCGATTTATACGAATAAGGACGTATTTAATTTTGGAATTATAAACAAATTTTTAACAACATTTTTAGCGCTTGTTTTTTAGTTTTCAGAAACCTGTTTAAATTCTCGGTTAAAGAACATACCTGGAAATTAGGACAAATGATAAGTTTAACTAATCTAGCCCGCTTTACTTTGAGGAATTTTAATGAGTTTTTTTTTCAATTTTTTCTACGGGGCAGTTTTTGCCGGACGTTTCTTTTGATTTCTTTTGAGGGGCTGTTTTTCTGGTCGTATTTTCGATTTTTTTCAGGTTTTTATTTTCTGGAGCGATTTTATTCAATCCCATTCCACGAATGAAACATTTGGAGCGGCAAGCGCCGGTTATAAAGTTACCAAAAAAACCATCGGGAGGCATAGGCGGCGGTTTCTGCTAGTCTATTATATATTGCAATCGCAGACGATGTTTATTTGTTATAGTCTCAAAATTGGTTATGTGCTGCCAGACATTATAGTCTTTTAGCAATTTTTTAGAAATGAAAACTTGGTGGTAACAATGGTCGCGGTTTGTAGGGATATAGCGCATGCGCAGATGGGTTATTTGGTATGCAAAGAATACACATATAAGCTTCTGTTTTTAATGTGCATATATTGAAGCAAAACACCCCGCCGACAGTCTGCTTCTTTAAAGGAGTTATCTCTGGTTTTATTACAAACAATGAAATTTTTGAATTTCTTAATCGATTTTTCCATTTTTAGATTTTAGCAATTACTCAGTTAAACTGTTCGTGTTCACGTAAGTAACCAAAAGGAAACTTTCCAAAAGTGTTTCCAATGGGTAGTTGTTCCTATTGCCATTTAACACGTGCATGCCAAGTGAGATGCCGAAATTTAAAATTTGTTGAAAAATTGATGGGGTACACTGGTTGGACGTACGGATATCGCGCTTATGCCACTCGGCTATTTAATCATGGAATACATGTCTGAACTTCCTTTCTATTTGGCGTATATAAAAGTAAAGTAATTCTCTACTGCTTTTTGTTGAACCAATTTCTCTTTGTGGTTTCTTACCAGTGTAATTAGCAAGTTTCTAAACGCAAATAAGATGTTTTACGTTAGAGCGTCTTGACTGTTAACTGTATAATTATAGACATACAGACAGACACAGACAAAACTGTAGCACCAACTGTAGACGTGCTTACTAGTCAAAATGTTAAATGTCAAATGTTAATTAGCAGAACCCGTGGGCTACGCTCTTTTTTATATTATAGAGTGATTAATCCACCAGCAAGAAAATAGAGGCACTTTTGTTTTTGGAATATTTTTCGGCGGTTTTTCCAAAAATTTATTTTACTGTTTTGTTTTTTCCGGGGACTTTTTCTACTGCAGGATCTTTTTACCGGGTTTTACGGTTTTTGTAAACGGGTGTTTAAAGTTTTTTCCAGCGAATTTTTCTAGAACTTCTTTCAGTCACGCTTTCTCAGTGAACCGAAATTGGCTCCTACAATCAACAGCAAAATTATGCACCACTGATTATATTGAAATTAATAAAGTTATTCCAGCGAATTTGTTCTGGTTCTTCTTTCAGGAACGTTTTCTCCGTAAACCGAAGTTGGCCTCCATAAGCAAAATTAATGTTGGGCGCTACTGACGGTATTAATAAACTTAGTAAATCGGCCGCACATTAACCCAATAAATATATGATGTTTATGTTATGTAGGTTACAACACGTTGAGGAGTTTGACAGCGAGTAACAAACTTTTTTCTTATTGCTTAAAGTGTATTTGACTTCTACAGTGCAGTGAATGTAATAAAAGTCAACGTACATATTACGGCCCAAGATTACTGTTCTGTTGTTCATTCATTGTTGTCATTGTTTTCATATTTATGTAACGGGTGTCCAGAAAGTCTTCAGTCAGGGCTATGGATTGTATAACGCATGTCTTTTATTCAGTCATATCTATGTAATTTATTTGACATAAGTCAAAGTCAATTTAAATTAAATTAATCTGAACCTACTAGACAATAGTGCAAATATTCAAAGGTTACATAGATACAAACCGCTAGACCTACCACATAGATTTGACTAATTAAATTAAGTTATTAATTAAGTTATTTTTATACAAACCTTATTTTTAAGTAACTTATGTATTGTAACCGCAGGGTTACAATCTTCATGTCATTGTTTGATGTCATTCAAATTACTAACCTAAACTTTGCTTATTGTTGTATAACAGATTGCAAAAAGAAATATACTTTATCAAAAAAAAAAAAATTTTTAAATTAAAAGATTTTTTTTTGAATTATTTACTTTCTGCATATTTCTTGTTATAAAATGTTTACGCAAGAACAAAAAACTTTTATTGTGAAATCTTATTTTCGCAATGGTCAACAATTAGAAAACGGAAATTGGAATTATTCCATCAATGCGTGTAAACAAGAATTTTGACAAAGATATCCAAAGACATACGTTATACAATCCATAGCCGCCCAGGACTGAAAGACTTTCTGGACACCCGTTATTAATAGTAAAAGGCAGTCTTGACGAACTACTCGAAGCAGGCTTTTGAAATGAAATTCCGCGTGATACTTCCCCGCGTAGCAGTAACGACCTGCCCACCGCCCAGACCTGATTTGTCCGAGTTTATGTTTGGAACAAGCTGTTTGCAGATTGTACTGCAGTTACCAAACATTACTGTATCGGTTCGCTGTACAAGCAAATCTGAACCATATGTAAAACACGCGTCAATATGTGAGAATCGTTGAGACAGGTAGAAGAAACCCAGATTTAATATATAGATTACAATTTTTCTAAAAAATCGGAATAACGTATTTATAGAATAAGTTTGGATATTGTTTTTTTTACAAATTCGGGTAACACTTCACCGTAAATAATTTTACCGTAGTAAATTAATAACAGTTCTTATTACAGTAGCATTATTACATTAATTTGCCGATCACATACAATATAAAGATATACATAAAATAATCATAAAACACGTCACAACTCACATGCAGTGAAGGAAGCTATTTTTGCTTATTTATTACAATTGGTCATTTACTTAAATGTAGTTTAAACGATAAGTAGCTAATTTTAATTGTTTTAATTTTTAGTGTGATATTGTTGAGCAAAATGTTTAAAAATGTAGTTGCTGTTTTGTGAAACTTTTTTATTTTCCCTAGTGCACGAACAATTATTGATATTAATTTTTGAAATGGTATGATTTTTGTAAAAATGTAATAAAAAATGTATACATCTAATGCATAATTTACTTTTTCTAATAGTACAACCATTTTCCATTAAAATGAGAAAACAAAAAAAAATCAATCAAATAATGGCTAGCTATGACTTTGACAACTAAAAGAATTATTGGAAAGGTAATAAATAATACTTATAATTATTACTAAGTTTAATTTGCAGGTAATTATTAAAAATTTTTAAAAATATGTATTATTGCCATAACAATAATTGCGTTTAGTTGTCAAAGTCATTTTTGTTAACTTGGTTAATTTATGTAGACGGTTTATCCCAATTTAATGGATAATGGTTATTAAATTAGAAAAAAAATAAATTATTTATTCGATACAATCTAGTAGCTCCTAATAATGTATAATATCAAATCCAAATTTCGAATTAAATATTGTCAGGGAATTGCCGCCACACATTTTATTCGGTCGTTGCCATTTATATCCACCAGTTCTTTTTTTTTTGACGGACTGACCTCTCAAAACACCGTTATTTGTAGTGAATAAAACCAAAATTCTGATAATAGACAAATTATTATTAATGTCAATATTTGGATACTTTACGACCTACTTCTTGAATTTTCTTTCCCATTTACCTAAAGATTTTGGGTTTTTGCTGGCAGTGCTAAAGTTTGCTTTTAGCACAAGTTTTTGCGTGGTGGTGTACACTAATGGTGTCCTGTTAAAGTGTGTGCATTAGCGATTACATTTCGAACATGTGTTCCGCCTACATGATCCCTTGGAGGTCCATTTAAAACTTGGGGTTGAATTTGGTGTACGGATTAATGCTGTCGCGCGGCAACTTTATGATAGTTTAGTTTTAGTCCAAGCGCTGAACAGAAAAAAAATGGAGTTATTATCATAGTAAATTAGAATAAATGGGCCTTTGTAGTTAATAATAGGCGATAGCGTAATTTGTCTAGAAACATAAAGCAAATAAACGTGATTTCGTGATAGATACTTACTGAAATGTTAAATTATTCATTCCGAAATTGTCGTGAGTAATTCGGTTGATATACCGTTTATTACTCACGTACACAAACCGTAACTTCATCAGTCTTCCCCTTTGCTATCCCACAGTTCAGCGAAACCTGATTGATCAATGCATTCACTCGTGATTTTCCCTTAGCAGCGACCTCCTTTCAGCGCCACCCCCAACATTAAAGCTCATTTTGTATAAAGCAAGAAATAGAAAGTTTATTATAATGAATAATAAGCGCAGATAGAAAGGAAAAGCTCGACCTCATTTAACATATTCTTATCCTTACCGACTTATACAATTTTACTGTCATCGGTCTTTCTTTCGAGAACAAGAACAAAAGCTATTATTCAAGCGCCATCAGAACTCAAGTTGCAGACAGCAAGGTTTATAACTGCTTTGTAACACGCAAGAAGCTCTCGAGAATCCGAAAATAATTACTGCAAATTTTATCGATAAAGGTTATGTTTCTTCTAGAAAGAAATTTATTTTTTTCCTTCACGGCCCTTTCCGACATAAATATGCCCCTTAAATGTCAAAGTAAATAGGTCAGCAGTTAATTACTTTATTCAAACTAGCCATAAAATTTTTAACGCTTTTCACTTCTGTTCGAGATTTAATTTACAACAAAAAAGGACTGGAAAATTTTCCAAACAAATCAAACTCGCTTTAATCATTGTTGATTTTAGGGAAAAATCAAAAAGTTCGGGGAGCGAGCGTGAAATTTGTTTTCGTGTTGAAATCATAAGAAGTACAGAAATAAGTCAAAGTTTATAAAGGAAACGTGGGAAGCCCCATCTGTTATTATTGTTCCATTTGCCAAATACGCATGTTTGAAATATTCAAACGAACGAAATGCAGAGCATTAAATGAAATTTCCATATATGAATTTTAATTCGTTTGCACGGTTTGTGATCAATTGTACTAATAAAAATAGCCGGTTAATTTTGCCATGATTTGCTCTTTTGGGAACTGAACAACGTTAACGTTATTATTATAGGCAGCATGTAATTCTAATTCATACCCATAGAACCGTAATTTTAAATAGTAATCAAAAAGCTAAAAACTGCATAAGACTGCACCATGCACATCCTAGTTACTAATAGTTAGGGTTCTATGCATTTCCATGTTTTCTCTGCAAATAGTAAATAAATACATAATTGTATTTATGCGCGTTTCCTCAATTCTTGAATCACGTATCCATACATACAGAGAGAGTTAAAAGTATGGAGACACCGATTTGCTGTCGTTAATATTCATTTTATAAGAAAATGTTCAATACAAAAGTTTTTTATGAAATTTTTATCTACATATTGATATACACGAAAAATTTTATTATTCAATTGTTTTTGAGTTATCACTTTACGCGATATTTTTTTAAATGGCAACCTATTAATGTTATACTACTATTCGATAGAGAATTCTTTTCTCTTTACAATGGTATAAAAATTTTTTGGGTTTGTGTAACATTTCTTCGAGAAAATGCCCGTTAAAGTTGAAGTATTTATAATTAATTAACTTCCCAATTAGTAAACGATGCAGCCATGATAAACAAAAGTTAAGCGATAAACAAAGGCGAGGGAGTTTAATATTTTTATTTTATGAAAAATTATTTGCAACAAAGTTGTCGGTCAAAATCTTATTGTTAGAAAGAAATTAATAACTAAATTAAACAACGACAAAAAAATACAATGATGTTACAAACTACAAAAACAAGTAAAGCATAAATAAATACGAATAAACACTTAATTCTAGTGAATTAAATGTTCAAACTGTCCTCCATTTACAATTTGACAATGATCCATCGTTCTGGTAATTCGGATTCTTAAATCTTCTATGTTATTGGGCCTATCTTTATAAACTTTGTTTTTTAAGTATCCCCAAAGAAAAAATCTAAAGGGCTTATATCCGGCGAACGGGCTGGCCACTCAATGTTTTCTCGTCTCCCAATCCATCTATTTGGAAACACGTTGTTCAGATGTTGACGAACATTTGCACCATAATGTGGTGGGGCGCTATCTTGCTGGAACGAGATACTGTTATTGGGGAGGTGTCAATTGTTTTCATGGAGATAGAGAGTAGCACAAGCAGGTATAATTTGATTTTGCAATAACTGCAAATACAGAGCCGAAGTTAAATTGCCATCGATGAAAAAGGGACCGATAATATGACCCCCTAGAATGCCCGCCCAAACATTAACCTTTTGAGGATACTGCGTATGGTGTTCCAAAACCCAATGAGGATTTTCCGATGACCAGTATCTGCAGTTATGTCTGTTTATTTCACCATTAAGGCAAAACGTAGCTTCGTCAGAGAAAACAATATTGTTGACAAAACTTTCATTATTATTGCAAATATTTGACATTTCCTCACAAAATTGGAGTCTCCTATCAAAATCATCCTTTATCAACTCGTGTATAAAGTGTACCTTATAGGGTTTATACTTTTCACTTTTTAAAATTGAAACGACCGAAAACTGTGAAATATTGAGATTGGCCGCTAATTGCCTGGTTGGTAAATGGGGATCTTTAGATACAGCCAATAAAACATCCAGTTTTTTTATCATCACTTGTCGATGTTCTAGGTCTACCACTCTTTGGTACATTTTTAACGCTACCCGTTTGTTCAAAACGTTGTAAAGTTTTACCAACAACAGATTTAGAAATTGGATTTCTAATTGGATGCGTATCATTAAATAAATTACAAACGTCTTGTAAACTTCTACGTCTATCTCCATAACCCAGCATCATAAGTATTTCAATTCTTTCACGTTCACTTAAACTCGCCATTGCTAATGCTAACAGCAATAAATTACACAAAATTGAAAAATGTTGTAAACAAACAAATTCAGCCTTAGTGATATCGCCTTTGTTTATCGCTTCGCTTTTGTTTATCGTGGCTATATCGTTTACGAATAGGGAAGTTAATTAATTGTAAATACTTCAAGTTCAACGGGCATTTTCTCGAAGAAATGTTATGCAAACCCAAAAAATTTGTATACCATTGTAAAGAGAAAAGAATTCTCTATCGAATAGTAGTATAACAATAAAAGGTTGCCATTTAAAAAAATATCGCGTAAAGTGATAACTCAAAAACAATTGAATAATAAAATTTTTCGTGTATATCAATATGTAGATAAAAATTTCATAAAAAACTTTTATATTGAACATTTTCTTATAAAATGAATATTAACGACAGCAAATCGGTGTCTCCGTACTTTTAACTCTCTCTGTATATAAAAGCTCAAAGGGTTTTTTCTACGATTTCAGCGGCTACCGCTTCACCAATTTGGACCATTTTTTTTCAATGAAAGGTCTCTATCCTCAGATGGAACATGAAACATTTTTATATTTTATTCTACGTCAATTTTTCAATAATAATTATTTTAATTTATAATATACATGAAAGTCTGCTAGACGCGCTTCACTTGAGGCGACATCTACACTAACGCCGCGTCTCATTATTGGATCTAATGCATCACGAAACCTAGCATTTCGCCGGGTCAGTCAACGCTGAGTCTGCCGTCGAATTTTGGCGGGGAAACACTAGTGTTGATATAAAAGTGCATAAAATGCATATTTTAAGGATTTTCACAATTGCATGCATATTTTTAAAAATTGGGATATTTTGCATTTTTTATATTATTTTCGTTAGGGAACGGGTAAAAATATTAAAACCACAGTAGATTGATATGAAGTGCCGTTTGAGCCAGTGAAGGTATAAATAAAAGTAATTTTATTTTTGTACGCAAAATTTATTTCAATAAATATTTTAGTTTTACCAAAATAAATAATATTGTTTTTAGTAATTTCTTTATTCTTTCGACAATTTTTTCAGTTTAAGTAGGTAAAAAAGATAATATTTAACAAGAAAACTATATTTTGGACGCGCAAAATAGAAATTTTAAAAGTTAAAAAATACAGGATTTTTCCACACAGCAAAGCTATCATCATCAGTGGTAAACTGACACATGATAGTAGCTTTGCTGTCGAAATACGTATCTGGTATTTAGTTACCTGTGTGGAGGGTTGCTGTATTTTTAAAGGGTTGTTATTTCACAGTTTGAGTAGTTTTACTTAAAATTTTAAAGGTATTTCATTAATCTAAAGTAGCCTAAGTCTGATTCCAAATTTGTTTGTTAAAAAAAACTTACAAGTTGATTATTACTTTTGTAGCGGCTTCCCTACATTTTCATATCATAACACTAGAATGAAAAATAAGTTCAGAAAAAGTTTACATAAATTTAAAACATACAAACAAAATAAATTTTTAGCTTGAAATTGCTAAAACTCTACATTCTATTTATTGAAATTTTAAGAAGGCCAACATTACGAAGATCTTAAAGAAAGGGACGTAAATTAAACCCATAAATTACAAAATCACGAAGCCTCTAAAAATGGAGCCATCCAAACAGAAAATACGAAATCAGCTAAGAGGAAAACATTTAAAATATTACAAAAATAGGTTAAATGTCAAGGAAAATATTATAATTACCAAAATTAGTAATTTCATTAAGTACACAAAATTATTAATCTCGCAGGCTAAAATTTATTTCTAAAATTTACAAAAAATTATTTTTAGTACCTTTACTGCACAAGTGCAATTTTATTGGGTTCGTCAGGCAACCGATTTTTCAGCAACTAATTCTAGAATTTTTTAAATTTATGATTTATGCGTATTTACTTAAAAATGACATTAAATCGGCATGAAATTTGGTACTGTATAAGTCTGACGGTTATTCTTCAAATAATATCCGCGCTTTTTTTTTAATCTATAGGCTAATAGAGCTAGGAATGAGATACAATTTGGTTCATGTCCCAGCCCACTAATTTCCCTGTAACGCCATCTATAAATTTTTGAAAATTAAAAATACCCCTCTATTCATTAAACAGGAAACGATAATACATTTCTGTTTAAGGTAAATGGCTTGTGAGTGGCGGGAAGAAAATTAACCTCGCTCAATATTGCTGCACCTTGTTATGGACTTTATTCTACTGTTACTCAAATTTTGGCTGACAAATTGTTTTTCAGTTTGGGTTTTTTTACTCCTAAGGAACCATTTCCCAAAATATCAAAATATCGTGATATTTATGTTATAAAAAAACTTTACATTTCTAAACACAATAAGATAAACCCAGATCAATGCGTCTTTTCCTTTAAGCCTTTTATTATAATAGGCTGCTTACAATTTAAATAAATGAAAATGTGGAATTTTGTCATTACAGGCTAAAAATTTGTTTTTTTTTGTTTTAAATTTATGTAAACATTTTCTAAACACTTAGAGTATAATTTTTCTAATTGTCACATTTTTTATTGTATTGTTATGATCTGAAGATGTAGAACACCCGCAAAAGCACTAATCAATTGTCGAATATTTTTAATAAACAACGTGGGATTTATTAATTACTTCAATCACATTAAGTGAAAACAATGGACATTCAACAATTTATTTTAAAGGTGTTAAATCAGACAATAATATATTAAAAAACAAGTTTCATAAGACATGATTTTAGAGCACGCGTCCAAGTTAGAAAACGAGCCGCTTGCGGCGAGTTTTCTAATGGACAAATGCGCTTAAATGTCTTATGAAACGTGTATTTTATACTATTTTTTCTATTTTGGTCCCAAAAAGTTAAAAATTACTCTATTTTTAACCGACTTCAAAAAAAGGAGGAGGTTCTCAATTCGTCTGTATATATATATATTTTTTTTTTTTTTTTTTTTTTTTTATGTATGTTCGGGCATAACTTTTTTGTTTATGAACCGATTTTAATGATTTTTTGGTGTTGGGTTCAGTATAGTTCCAAGGTGGTCCCATTATAATTTCATTGGTATTGGAGCTTGAACTT
This sequence comes from Ctenicera cuprea, assembly GCA_958336395.1. NCBI lineage: Eukaryota > Metazoa > Arthropoda > Insecta > Coleoptera > Elateridae > Ctenicera > Ctenicera cuprea. The sequence goes on from OY284488.1 coordinate 32,529,643, forward strand.
CGAAGATACTTCTCAAAATCTATTTTTTTAACGGACTTTTTTAGTGTTTCCGTATTTCATCTTCCGTTTCAACTAGCAATCGTTTCCTCATTCGAGAAGCACCCTTACCAAGTCTGCCCATCACTTAAAATTGTAAAATAAATAACTTTAAAAAAAAAAGAAAACCGACTTCAAATAAAAACACAAAAGTAACATAAGTTAACTAAAAAGCAAAAAATAAATGTTTTTTATACAACAGTTTTATACTTATTTGTTGTTCCGTTTAATGTAATTAAGAAATTGTTGTTTATTATATAATTATTAATTGTTTTATAATTGTTAAGTCGGTGCCAAGTATAACATAGATATAACATTAGATTCGAATTTTTGTTTTACTTGGCGCCGACTTAACAATTATAAAACAATTAATAATTATATAATAAACAACAATTTCTTAATTACATTAAACGGAACAACAAATAAGTATAAAACTGTTGTATAAAAAACATTTATTTTTTGCTTTTTAGTTAACTTATGTTACTTTTGTGTTTTTATTTGAAGTCGGTTTTCTTTTTTTTTTAAAGTTATTTATATATTTTAATTTCAAAATATAATCGATTAGGAAATTTTTTGGTTTTCTGTTTTTGTTATGTGGCTGTTGGTAACATTTAAAACACATTTCAAACAATTCAAACTACTGTCAAATTAAAATTTAGACAAACAATTTGAAAGTGAGTTAATTTTTAAAATACCTAAGATTTGAAGATAAGATGGAAGAAGAATTATGTTGCACCCCACCCGAGCTACGCAAAGTAGCGGAAAATACGCTAAATAATCTTAATTTTTAGAACTTACAATTTGAAGGTTATGTTGATAACGCGTAAAGGTTTTGCTGTCACATGGTTGTCACCAATCTAACAAAATAAAATTTTGAATTCTTTTAAGAGTTGCTTTATGAAATCCAAATGAGTTTCATAAAGTAGTCAGTAAACAACCAAAATAGAAAAAATAATTTTATGAAGTTATGTAAAGTAGTAGTTTATTAATATGGCGGCGGAGGAGGAGTAGGTGGGGAAGCAGGAAACGAATTATTAATTATGTAGAAGTAGTATATTAATAATATAATAGAGGAGAAGGTGGAGGATGAGAAGGAAGAGATGTGGAAAATGACGAGAAGGAGGAGGAGGAATAAGAAGAGGAGGAGGAGATTTATTAATTATTTAGAAGTAGTATTTTATTAATATGGAAGAGGAGGAGGACAAGGAGTAAAAGGAGAAGGAGAAGATGGAGGTGGAGGTGGAGATAAACGGCGACGACGAAAAGGAAGAGGAGGAGGAAGAGAAGAAAGGAGAGGAGGAGGATGAGGAGGAGGAGGAGGAGGGGGAGAAGGGGGGGAGAAGGAAGCCCATACAAAATATTTTTGTGAAGTTTAGAAAAAATATTTTTTTGACCCGTGTTTCAGCAGGTTTATAATAACTTTTCTAGGTTTCACAATAATAAATTATCTAGTTTCACAAAAACAATTTTTCCAGACTACAAATTTATTTCACTCCACAAAATGAGTTTTTCCCAGTTCGCAAATTAATTTTTTAAGTTGTAACACACTTAAAAATAAAATAATGTTTACGTGGATTTTATTTTTTTGCGGAAAAAAATCTTTTGTGACTCCCAAACTGTTTTATATTTTTTACCTAAAAAATAAAACATTTGTACATAAGTCAGAAAACTAAAAAAATTTCCATGAAACAACTATTAATTTTGGCAAAATTAGAATAGGTATTGAGAAACATTTTTTAATTAAGAAAATAAAATAATTTTTATTTCCCCGAATAACCCAAACCTTCGTAGATTAATGTACAAGAAAATAATTATTGATAATTTTCTCTAAAATTGTTTGAGTAGGACAGGATAATATCGAAACTTTGAGTGTAAACTTATGGTATTGGTAGAAAAGCCAAAGCTGAAAAGAAGAGTAAGCAATGTTGATGTAAAAAAGTTTTTTATTACACGCATGGTAAGTTATTATGGTCTTGCCAAATTATAATTGAATTACAATTTATGTAATAGCTTTGTAGAGTTTAAATGCATTTTCGATTGATTTCAGCAGTCCTCAAACAACATTTTAGTTTATTTTTTAATTTAAAAAAAAATACAATATTTTTCGCAAAATGAATGGTATCACTGGATTTTACTTGAGCTAATCTATTATTGGTTTGAATATTCATACCTATTCTTGATACAACCTGTGCTACAAACGTGCGCTTACTTGAAAGTGCATACAAATGCATATTTACATTTGCATAAAATCTCTTAAAGGTTTTTTTTTTGCATTTACCCAGTGAAAAGTGAAGTGCATGTTTTTTTCAAAACGTTTGTTGTATACATATGTGTACAAAATTCGAATTCTCGTAATAATTTATGTACGTTAATTTGATTTAAAAAAATAAAAATATCCCAATAACACTTACACATTATTTAGGTTTTGTGCCAAACTACGTTCATGAACCATTTCTAAAACGTAAGAGCTTTAATATCTGTAATGTAAGGCATTTAATGTAATATTTTCTAATGTAGAACATATTGTCACTTATGTTATATTTAGCAGGACTTAAAAATAAAACTTAAGTAATTAAAATAAAATGTTTGATGTAACAACGGCAATTAACTTAATTAACCGTTTTATTTGAATAATTAAAGAGAACCCCCAACATGATCCCTGTTATTATACACATCAAGCGATAATCTCGCGAAATTTATCCGCAACGTCATTAAATTTCACGAACTTTGAATAATCACAATTAAACTATCTTAAGATCAAACGCTAGTGAAATTGTTCCCTTTGGAAACTTCGGCGATAATTATACTCAGACTTTGGCGGTCTAAAGATCCGTTTAGATGTCAGTAACGATAGCTATCTACAATCTACATCTTGAATCCGGGTTACAGTTTTAATAAAAGTGTTGATTGGTGTTCGGATGAGTGAATGGGCGACTCTGCTCATTCTTGCTCGAAATCGGGCGTCGAGAACGAGAAAATCGCCGAGTTAAAGCAACTAATTCAGAAATCACGAGATATATCATTTCTGACTAAACTCGCAAAAATATAAAATGGTGGCTGCAGCAACAGCACACGCAGTTTGGAACAACATGCGGCCAAGTGATTTATCATTTAAGGCAAATTGCTGAATTGGGGCTTTGCGGTGTTTTATTTACTCCCCAGCGTTTAAACCGAGTACACTCTCGGCAGGTATTATGGCCCCAAACCAACCCCACTTATTTCAAAGGGCGCCCCTTAATATTTAATTTCATGGATAATTATTTCATTTGTCATTGTTGGACACGAGTTATGAGATGATACTTCACAGAAACTTTTGTCGCGAAACGAAAAGCTTTTATGAGAGAAAAATTGGGCAATTCCGGAAAGTAATCTTCTAAAATAGTTTAAAGTGCTCCCTTTTACCAGATGTCGCGGATTTTTCCACTGTCCAGGCAGATGCTATGCAAATATTGTACTTTCATCAGTTTCGTTCCATCTGTTCCGCTACGTTTCAACAGCACGTGGAAAAATAGTGCATTTTGACGTAATATTCTAAAACAACAATCAGTCTGACAATCACAGCTTCGACGTCGGAGGACAGAATAAATATTTGAGTAAAACATAGAGTTACGAAAAATTCGAAAAAATCATTTCAGGATGTCAAATCCAAACACACAAATATTATCCTGCAGTTGCACAAATTCGAACAGAAATTGGAACTCGTTCCGGAAACAAATAGGAAGCATGGAGCGAAAAATTCACATATTGGATTATCTCTTAAACGTCATATTCTGTCTCTCTTGCGTATAATCTTGACTCGGAATGTCTGAATTTATTCGTACGTGAAATTATCGACATCTTTACAATTTCTCAAAAAAGATAGCTGCATTGCAAACAAGAAAATTACATGAATTCTTTTGCTTACAAATTATTAATTTGATTCAGTATAATTTCTCAATAAAATAAATAATTTTAGATAAGTCTTTCTGCCGTACTTTGAATGGATCATTTTAATTTCAAGACTATATTTATTTATATATGAGATTAGGAATAATTCAATTAAAACCATATATTTCAAATATCATCTTGGCTTCCCGGTTGGAGCCCAGTCATAAGGCCTACTACGGACGTTTCGTACACGGTTGCAGAGAACATCTTCAGAACCGTGAACTCTGCTGCTGCTGCTTCTTCTGAAATAATGGTTTATAGGCATTGTGAGGAGGAAAGCTTTGATATTGGTTAAGGATATTGAGATTTTTAAGTATTTCAATAGATTCACGATTATGCGGATACGACAGCTGGAAAGACAAACTAGAAGTTTACTGTAGTAAAATTGGATAATTGTGGCCTGTTTCAAGTTTATGTCGACAAGCGTCGGTTTGGTTAAACACTTTCGTCAAGTGTAGCGTTCGTGTTCGGACACTTGAATGCTGATCGGCTTTTTTGTTTCACTGTTGTAGGCTCATCCAAACAAGCAAGAAACTGTACACACACCGGAGAACTGTAAACTAGATATTATTATTATTAGCCGTCGAGTGTGGTACAAATTTCTACCGTAATGAAGCTCATTGGTTTATTGTACCACGTAAGTATTTCGTACCCCATCAAGGTAGTCTAGTTAATAAAGCTCAGGATCTGACAAAGACAGCTATCAATTCTTTGGCATCTGAGAATTGAACGCCAAAGCATCGTAGTCTTATGTCCCCCAGAGTAGGACATTTGCAGAGCATGTGTTGAGAGGATTTGTCTGCTTCTCTACATAGTCTGTAGGTTGGATGCTCTTCCAATACAAAGGTGTTGAAGTGTTTTCTGAGACAAATTCGTGTCAGAAGTACTTTTATCATTCTCAGTAATTTACCGCTCATTAGCTTTACCTTTAGATGGGTCTGGATCCCATTTCATTGTAAGTGATGTTGTGCACGAAGCAGATCCTTCAGAACTCCTTTCGCCACCTGGTATGAAATTGCGCACGTGGATTCGGACCTATATGAGTCTCTTCTGCCCCCCTTGTGGTTAATTGATCAATCTCTGTATTTCCCTCTCCTCCATGGTGTTCCGGCACCCACTCCAGGGTTCTGCCAGTTTCACTCTAGCTTTGAGACATTCTGTTACTAATTTGGAGTGTACTTTTACGACATTTAAAGCTTTTAAAGCGCAGATTGCTTCTGCTATTATTCCCGCCTAAACAATAGGTGTCAATTAAGCTACCTCCTGCGCTCAAAATCCCGGCTCTATAGCATTTTGCCGTTTTGGATCCGTTCTTAAAATTGACAAATCTTTCACGATTCCTCAACGTCTGAATTCTTCCCTGCAAGGGTCTATCAGCTATCAACATCTTGATAAGCTTTCTGAAGTGGTAAATAATGCCGACCTTATCTGATTCTATATTTAAAATGCAGTTTTCCTTTCATTTTTTGAAACATGGTGGTATGGTGTCCCCGCCTCCGGAAGATCATCTCGTTGTAAGTTGCTGAGCTTGTTTATCACAATCGTTTTTCTTGCTATATGCCACCAATGCCAGTAGATAAAAACTTAAATTCCGACACAATTTAACGTTTCTTAAATAGCAATAATGACGATATACTCTTTGCAAGTGTCTCTGCACTTGCTGTCACGTTTCAAATTTTGTTGAGCTATTTTGAATGTTTAAATTATGTATATAACTACAAGAGCATAAATAGATACTCAAGATTTGTTTGATGTGTTTGTACTTTATTATTTACTTATCTACTGGTTATTTAAGCCAATAATTCAGAAAGACATACGCAATCGTGGGTTCTATCACCTGAATATACAACCGATGTCTTCAAGTTATTTCGACAATTCTTTTACAGGCCCATAGGGCTCGAGTCGCTGCTGTTTGTAATATTTTCCAAATGAAAAGAAAAGGTAAACTTGATGTCTACATAGACTGCAAGTATTTTATATCCATCTCTCCTTGCAAGTCATGTCTACAATAATCTTGAAGGTTTCTCTTCCGCGTAAACGCCATCACTGAGGGTTTTGCCGGATTTACCAATAGACACTCTTTTGTGCACCAACCCTTTATTTTTCTTAAGGCTCGTTGCATCATATATACATCTCCCTCAAATTCCATTCGCGTATCTATATTCCATTCTCCTCCAATGCCCAGAGAAGCCCGTCAACCACCAGGCATCACAGTACAGGAGATGGGACTCCTTCTTGGGGTCAGCTTTTAGTGATAGATACCCTTCTTGTTGCCGTTCCCCAAAAAAGAACTTCTTGTTGTTTCGTAGCGCGCAATCTATCCATCTTATAACGGACCGACCGACACCTCTTACAAGAGCTTGTTTAATTGATTCGACTAAGGTGTTATCAAATTCTTCTCTATACCTAGAAAAGTTCGTAGAGCGATTTCTCTGCCATTTATGCATTTTTTAGATCGGTGTGTCAGCTCATGTATAGCCAGCACACGGGGTTTTTCTGCTTTAAAAGGAAATCCTTAACATATTGTCCCTAATGTACCTGTGAGTCAATTTTTCAAATGTTTTTACTAGAAGTTAGGTAAGGTTTTCAGGACAATAGGATTCCGCCTAAACGTAAGTTTCACGCCGCGGTTTAAGTATTAAAATCACCCTAACCCGTTTCTAGTTGAGTGTTATATAACCTATTGCCAAACTTGCCCTAAGTAAAATGCCTCAGAGACTAGTTTCTATAAAAATTGTGATCTCTAGGTGTACGCCGACTTGTACGCTTTGAACTTACATATCGCTGTGCAAGTCTCGTTTTATTTACTAACTACTACTATGCTGTATACGTAACAGGCCCTTCATAATCGATTCCTCCACGCTATTTTCAGGAAATTCCTCCTCTGCGTTCGTGACCTATATAAGTTACTTCCGTCCCCCTTTTGGCTAGTTTATCAGCCCCTTTCTTTCCTTGTACGTTATGGTGTATCGGAACGCACTCAAGGGTTAACCTTTTGTGTTCTGATAGTGTTACCACAGCTTTGAGGCACTTTTTTTACTACTTTGGAGTGTATTTCTACGACTTTTAAAACCGTTTGGTTGATCGTCAGAATGAAAATTCATCTATTAATATATCCCCTATCCACCATAACCTGCGGGTAGGTTGGGATTGCTATAGTACCTCTACCTGAAAAACGGTTGTGTCTCTCCAGATTAATGTTCAAGTACTCCTTTGCGCTTTTCTCTATAATCCCGGAGTTAGTGCAATTTGCCGTTTTGGACCCGTTCGTAAATCAGAATGATTCCTCACGATTTCATCTTCTGAATTATTTTCTCTGAGGGTTTTTCAACTATTAGCTATCTCTGAAAGACTTCCTAAAGTCGAAAACAGTGCTGATCTTGTCCGACTGCATACTTGAAACTAAGTTTTCTGCAATTTTATGAAATATTTCTCTGACAACTTTAATTTTCGTAGGAGAAAGGCAGTTAGACGGCCGTTGCTGTTTCCGAACCTTATTCTCTTAAAAACAAACCTGACCACATACCGACTGTTCTCACACAAAGAAGCTACACAACAACGAGCCATTACCCTAACTACCAACTTATTTATAACAAACAAAAACACCTATACCACTTACATTCATAAAACCACCGACCGCATTAGTGCACTACTTAAGCCACAAAACATCAAGACTGTTTTCACAATCCTCTTGTTGCTTTCTACGAAAGACAAGTTACCTACTACAATCTTCCAGTGTGTATGTAAGTTCCTTAGTCGTGTGTGGAATCCTGCATCCGAGTTTCCAAACACAAACGCTGCATTCGACTAAAGCATACAGTCGGTACGGCCCCTCCCAATTTTTGTTTACGGTATGTAGTTACAAATTTACCATTATAAGAACGTATATAGATCAAATAAGAGAGAAATGACGTTATTAAAGAGCAAGAAAAATGTTGGCAATTATACAAAGGAGTGCAAAAAATTAAAATATTCCTACAACAGTCACAAATTTTTATTAAAAAAAAATTATGATTTCTTTTATTTTAGTTATTACAAATACAAGAGTGTTTCCAATTGTTTTTTCCTAATTTGTATCTTAAGAGTATACCAATCCGCTCCTGTTTGAACCAATATTTAGAGATCGATATAACAAATTTAAAAATAACAAGCAAACAATAGGTATGTCTTTCAGTTGTCAAACTAAAGTGTATGCGTTTCAACTCGCTTTAATAAAAACTAGAAAAGGTAAAATATGCAGTATCGTGACCACGTGATGCACCTGCCATAGCCGCTGGTTAGAAAAGTGTTAACTTCTTTGTGTTATTTTTATAATACCAAATACCTAGTTTAAAGCAATTATGAAATAAATTATCATGTGTTTCATAGTTTAATTAGAAATTTTTGAGGAATTTCCTTGCAGATTTTTTAATATAAATCGTTTCTCTATTATCAAATGGCAAATGGTTTTTTGATTCATATTATTTTATTAAAAAATAAAAATATAACAAGAAACAAATAGGCCACTTTTCAGTATCCTTTTTATAGTTAGCTAACTATTATTATATTAAAAGTTTATATGTATATGGATGATTTATTGATACAAAGCAACACCGGTTATCACTTTATTGTTGCACTCATAGAGTATTCCAGTGACATAAGGGTGACAGTGTGTTGAGAGCTTGACGACAGGTAAAAAGCAACGAAGGTTTTGAAAAGTGGAGTCGAAAATAACTGTCTAAAAGTCTGAACCTGTAATACATTCATCTCGCACGAGATTCATTCTATTCATGATAATGTAAAAATGAGTTCCATCTTCGGGGCTGCGACTGATGCGGCTTCATGCTGGCCTAATCTGGTTGCGGAATGAAATCGATCCTGGAATTAACCGCAGGAACTGCACAAACGGAATCCTCTTTTCTAGTTCTCTTCCTGCTGCGTTGCTTATTTTCATTGGCGTTACAAATCGTTTCGCTCGCTAAAATAAATAGTTCTAATTTCTGTTCTTTTTTCTTGAGTGCAAGACATTATTAATGTAGCTCTGTTGTTCCATTTTAAGACAAAAAGGGATTAATCCTGATTACGCTTCATAATAATTTAATTTGGAATGAAATGGAGCAATTCCTGTTCCGTACTTTTGAAACCCATGCTAATTAACAACCGCCCTTAGGGCTTCCATGTTTAGTTGAAGCTAACTAGCATATGTTATTGGCAGAGAAAACTTTTTCCCAACAAGTTAACATCCAAACTAGGCACAAATATAGACATGTCTGCAGCAATAGGTGGTCTTACAGTTTTAGGTCAGGACATAGAAACTAAAACTTCGTGTTTAATTCATAGCGATGAAGTTCAGTGGTCTTTGAAAGAACTTTGTGGTACAAAGTTATTAGTCTCGAGCAGGAACGAGCAAGCTACCGTTAAAAATATTGTTTGGAAAGCAAAACTTCCAAGCAGACTGATTAAACATTAGCTGAAAATTGTTTAAAATTGGTTTTATAAACATCAAAAATTTAAGAAACCTCAGAATTAATTTCTTTAAAAATTTAATTACATTAGTAAGTGTAAACCTTGAGTTTTGTTAACATTTACTTACTACGTTTCCAATCTCCAACCTTTCAATCATGTAAATTTCTTTCCCTGTAGCACTCAAGATTGTTTCCCAGAAAAGAAATTTCCGTGAAAGAGAGGAAAAGTAGTCCAATGAGTGAAAGAACATCCAAATTCCATTCTAAGCTGTCAAGGCGTGAAGTCTCGTACGCCACTGGCGTTTTAGCGTAGTTCTAGAAGCAATCTGATACGCCACCTGGATAATGCAGTTGCCTGGAAGATGGTATTAGCACACATTTCCTGTCTTTCTGTTTTTTGTGGAACTGATGTTATAGCATGAAGCGTATTTTCCTGATTACCCACTGGTACAGCAGAAAAGGGGAGTTTTTCTCAAACGAGTCGCTGACGGAAGTTTGTACAGTACAAGAAAATTAAGTTCCCCAAATATGATACGAGGTTTATAAATTAGAATTTCGGCGGGAGAATGTTATTTAGAGAATATCATTACGCTGACGTCATTGCAGGAACGGCGAAATCGCTTCAACCTAATTTAACTTAATGGAAATGTCGTTATGACGATATTTTCACACTTGTGCTCCTGAAAACCGTTTGTTTGCGGTGAATACGGACATTTTTTACTACTAAATTAAAGATTTTGATACATACAGAAATGAAACTGCGAGGTTGAAAAGTAAATATTTTTAGAGTAGAATTATTTAAAAAAATGAATAAATTTATAACATAAAGTAAATTAATTATGTCCGGTCACCAAAAAAATTAAATAACAAGGCACTTTTCTATAAAAGGTTATTTATTTATTTATCTTCCAAATATTTCTACTGATAGATACTCTTTGTTGCATACACCTTCTTCCTCTTTCGCACCGTTTTGTTCTACTTCTACTTGCTTATTGAAGTTGGTCATTTTTTACATAAAATTGATTTTTCCTTAACAATACCAATTAGTGATCTTCAAGAAATACAAACACAAATGCTGAAACTCGCACAGTTGTAAAGTGCACTTGAACCAATAAAATTATAAACTCAAGTCAATATTACTATTCCTACTTGAAATTAACATCTGGATAGTTGTATTTGCAACACTGTTTACGGAATCAGCAATATCTATATTTGCATTTTCCTAATAATTAAATTTTGCGCGAATTGAAATTCTCAAAAAGCTAATTTGAATTATGTTCTGCACCTTTAGCTGAAGCGCCTGAAACAAGTAGCAGTTCGAGTTTATCTTTCGGGACGCATTTCTGCTTTACGACCTTTTGCAATCGATATCGATGCAATTCATCAGAAATGTTAGATGCGCTGTTAAAGTTTGCCCATTATTCTCGAGTTGCGATCGACCTGTGCGACCTGTGGTGGTAGTTTTATATGAACAGGCACCCTTCACACGTGCTAAAACTTGTTGATTACCGCCAACATTATCGGAGTTTTCATGGTTATATTATTTTTGCGATCACCGTCTTTTCCTGATATTTCTAAAAACCTACAGGAAAATGTGCGCAACCTACTTTTGTATATCAAATTGACTCCGAATGTTATTTGCTTGGTTCACAGTCGCAACTTAGCATGTTAATACCAGCAACAAACATAAATATTTGCTCAACCTGTTACCGGTTGTTTCATTCTCAATTTAGTTGAGAGTTTATAATGGAAAACAATATCTCACTTGTTTGGATTCCTAAATTTGTAAGTATGTTTTGATAAAACACCATTTGGCCACTTCATAAACCTTCTGGTATAAATTATAAACTGAAGATTTTTTGTTTACAATTTTTTGAAACAGTATTAGCACTTATACTTGATATTATAATATTAATTACTATTTATTTTTGGTCGTCAACCAACTCTATTTTTTTCGGGTAAAAATTAGAATATGTTTGTATAAAAAAAAATAAACCTGAGAGATAACGTTCGTTCAAAAAAAAGGTTAATTAGGCTTTTGATGACAATATGAACCGCATATATACTATACTGGCCAGGATCGGCACAACAGTGCTATCCAAAGACCTTTTTTACCTTTCTCGCTATACGTAGTATAGCCACTATAGGAAGGTATTGTTATCGTCAAAATATTGGAAGTTGAGATTTGAAATGCACGTTTTAGGGTCTGAGAATACCAAAAACCCGGTATCGCCATGGTGTCTGTTTGTGTTTGTGTGTGTCTGTTTGTGTGTTTGTATAACTTTTACAGCCCAGACGACTTAACGCAGGAAACCCAATGTAGGTTTAATAGCTTGGTGGTCACACCGATCAAACCGCAACAAAACGAGTTTGGTCTGCCGAAAACAAAGGGGTGGTCAATAAGGGTGTTGTATTTCAATATAGAAGCTCTCGAAAAAAGAGTTTAAACTTGTATCCTACTCATGTCGAATAGTCGATATGCGCAAGCGCGATTTTTCTATCACCTTCACTATCGATTTGTTGTTTTTTCAAAAATGTAGGAACTTCGAGTTAAAAATAGGTATAGACATGTTAAATGACCATAGAAACCACCTCCTATTGAGAAAAGACCTATAGCGTGTTTCGTTTTGATCGTTCACATGAACAGTTTAATTGAATAATTGCCAAAAAAAAATCATTTCTGCAAAATCGATTTTCGGATTTAAGCGGATAAACATTGTTTACAATTACAAAATACCAGAAATTAGAAAACCATATAACCCCTGGGGGGGGGGTGCTCTACTGCAATATGGAAGCGATCGAAAAAAAGTTCGGATTTGTATTCTACGCATGTCGAATAGTCGATCTGCGGAAGAGTGATCTTTCTACTACCCCTGGGTCACCACCACCATTGACTTTTTGTTTTTCCAAAAATTTCAATTTCAGAAACAGTATATATATGCATGTTAAATGACTGTAGGAACGACCTCTCATTAAAAAATATCTACATCGTGTTTCTTTTTGGTCGTTTACTTTAACGGTTTAAAATTTGCAACATTTTCAAAAGTTTTTTAAAATATTCAAAATTGTTAACAATTTTCAAATATTTACGAAAAAATTCAAATCGTTTAAATAATTTTAAATTTTTGAAAAATTTCTAACGTATTAAATTTTCAAATTTCCAAACTTTCAATAAGTTTTTAAATATCGACAACTTTTTACTTTCCCATACTTTTATCGAAGTAAGGATTTTAACGGAAATATGCGAATTGGGGTATAAGGAAACCAAAAAAGTTTTAAAAAATGTCTGACTGTGGGTGGGTGAGTGCGTGGGTTCGTTTGTTTCTCTATATCGCCTGAACCCCTTAACCGATTTTTATAAAATTTGGTGTGTGAAAGTGTTTTAGTTGTAGGTAGTTCTTTGTATCGTTTTTAATCGGAACCAAAACCGGAAACGGAAATTAGACATGATTTTATGACATCGATTTTGTTCTAAACAATTTTTTAAAACTTTGTATTTATAGCGTTGTAGCGCATCTAAAGACAAATCAAATGTTTTTTTTAAATGCTGTATCTTTCAAAAGAAGGCTACTACGAATTTGTTAAAATTTTAACTTTCATGCCTAATTACTCAAAAATAAAATATCCAATCAATACAAGTTGTCATATTATTTATAGCTCTTGATAAGTATAATCAAGTGATGTAAACATTTTTGGGAATATGAAAATTGCAAATGTACCAGCTACTGGAAGTTTTGTAGAGTTTTAAAAAACTATTCCTCAAAACTGCCCACACCATTATTTTAAACTTTTAGGGCCGATAGACCTGGCGATGAACTACAAATTTATTTCTTATTAATCTCATAAATTTTACCCTGACGCTCTACAAGAATTTTGAAAATTTTGAAATTGACGCTTTTTCTGAAAGTAGTGGTTTTAACTACGCTTATCAATTAACTGTAATAAAACAAAATGTTTTTTATTTTTTGCAATTTTTGATCTCAATAAATAAAGTTGTTATAACCATTTTTATCTTTTGCTTTTACCAACGCCTTGACTCTGGAACGAGCGGTTTGTACCGGCTGTAGATGACTAGATATAAACTTCAATCATTTCTTGACGCAAGAATATTTAAAATGTTTAAAGTATGGGTAAGTACTAGCGGCCTGTTTCGCTCATTGTTTTTATGGGCGCATGTTATTTCCTTTGTTTTTGTTGTAAAGGTGCAAATTTTGAAAATGATTTAAGTTTACATATTTGTTGTAGGGCTTTCAAGTTAGGTTTTATCCCAATTTTAAGACTATCAATTATACTTTGTAATACGAATTTTACGTGTTACGTAAGTAACTAATAATTTTTAAGAAAAACGCAGTATGTTGTTACAATTCCGTACGTTATACTCTCAGCCTATTGAAGTATTTTTCTAATAGTGTCTGACGCTACAGCTAATTTCCAAAGAACATAAGTGCTAAGTAATATGTTTAAGAAAGCAAAGTATTAACAACACTTAATGCAAGTGAGTAATTATGCCTGGAAAAAAACATATTACAGCCACCTTCAAATTATCGCCATTCTAAAGCAGCTGGCAATAGCATGAGTAATTTTGATAAAATCATTCGGATGTTTCTATGCAGAAAAAAGTAGTAAACACGTTCTCCACGTGCTTTTCGAATGCTCTTATAAAAAAACTTTCACTCTTATCGTCTGTTATCGGGCCGCTAGGCAAAACTGCGTAATCTTTCAGCTTTGAATATTTTCTTATTATCTTTATCACATTTAAGTCCGGGTAGTTGTTTGAGTATTATTTCCATAAACCGCGAAAGTGAATACATTTATCTGTTTTAGAAATCAATTATTTTTTTAAATAAGACTAGAGACAAAAACAATATCCAATTATTAAATATTATATAAATAATTAATCTTAAGATTACCACTTGTGTTTATTAACAGTAATACATTTTATTCTAAATAGTAATAAATTTCGTTAGGTATTTTTTATTATTTATATTTTTTAGAGCAATATTAAAATTTTCAAATACGACCCTGCGTTGAAATGACCACAAGAAACAAAACAGTGCAGTAGAAACTGATATGTTTGCTATTTCTAATAAATTACAATGTCCAAGTCAGAACATTCTTTTCTCGTGCTTGCGCGGGAAAGACGCAGTCGCATTCTAGAAATTCTATCTCCATTTATATATTCGCATCATAATACCACAACTGGTGCTATCAGCATATCGTGTAATTTTACTGGGCATTTGCAATTGTCTCGGCGCCTGCTTCTAAAATAGACAAACCCGAAAATTTTAAAATCGTAAAATTATTCGAATGGTTTTCTGTAACCTCTCGAGATATCGAGAGATATTTACATAAAAGAATATTTCGATTATTTTCATTTCAAATATTCCATCATACAATATTAGCCTCGTATTATACGTTGGCGAATGTTCACTGATAACAACGATAAATTACGCTAATCCACTATGATGTTGCAGAGTGCTCGTGCTCTAAACACTCAGTTGGATTCCTTTTCTTCACAGAAGTTTCAACTTCTACACTTGTAACAAAAGCGTTTATACTCACAGCTTTTCGATGCTTTATTATCTTTATCCGGGTAAGACAAGTGTTGGGCAACAGTTGCAACACCTTTCTTGCATAATTCCGCTAATTTCTTCTCCTATTCTCGGCTTCAAACTATTACATTACTTTCCATTGTAAAAGTTATGTTAACCCATTCTTGCAAAGTTTTACAAACCATCAATTTTCAGTGGTTGATGGTGCACGTGAGAGTGGTTTAGATGTGGCGGTTTAATGCAGGAGGTCATTCTCGGTGATTATATAAATTTTTAATTGTTAGCGATTGAAGTTCACTTGGAGAAGTTGCTTTGATGAAAGAGATACTCGCAATTTTTATTTCAGCTGCACTTGAGTTTTTATAAATTGTCAATTTGTAGGGGTTGAACGTGCATTGCAAGTGGTTTAGAGATGTTTCAATAAAAGGGATAATATCCGTCAGTAACAATAATATTATATTTTAAAGAGTTGGGATTTAAGGGTGGTTTAGAG
Source organism: Ctenicera cuprea (assembly GCA_958336395.1). Classification (NCBI taxonomy): domain Eukaryota; kingdom Metazoa; phylum Arthropoda; class Insecta; order Coleoptera; family Elateridae; genus Ctenicera; species Ctenicera cuprea. The sequence continues at coordinate 32,545,095 of OY284488.1, forward strand.
GTGTTGCTTTACAAAAGAAAACAATTTTTATTAATTATAAGTTTTCATGTTTAGGTGCTAAGAGTGCGAAGCCTGAAGGTCGTTTTTTAGAAGGTCAAAATTTCCAATTCAAATGCTGTGTACCTATTAAACATAAAATTTGCTGTTATTTAATAATGGTCGTATTATTAACTATTTTTTAAGCTTAACCGAAGAAACTGAAAACTTTTTCCTTTTCTCCACTGGTTTTTGCAACGAACCGCACAACACGCTTGCAACATACCTCCCAAGTACATTTTACAATTAAAAATTGTATATATTATTCTTTATCGACGCTGAATTACGAAACACTGTTTGAATTTCTAATGCATAACAATCTGAAATTGACATTGACCTTCTAGAAAATGGCGTCCGGCGGCTTAAATAAATTCCAGCTAAGATTATTAATTATTTTATTTATAATATATTAATATGAACTTCAACATATCCAAGCTTGAACTTGTTAGTACACTTTTATTTTGTCAGATAACATACTCAGTGCTTTTATAGTTTCTTTTTTCATAAAGTTTAAACTAATGATTTTGATCAGAATTCGAAATATTGCCCTAAAATTAAAATTCATATTTTAGCAACTATGGTTATCCTTGAAAATCTACAAAATTCGTATTTCTTTCTGGTAAGATACTCTTCATGGAAAATAAATTCATGTCTTACCTCCAAACGGTTTACTTTTCCAATCCTCTTGCAGCCCCACACTTGTTGAATTTTCAATTAAAGAAAAGTGTTAGTAAAGTTGTTTTAAGTTTTAAAAGTTGTCTGTACACTTGTTCTAGTTGAAATGTCAAATTTTTCCAATTTATGTTAACGGGGATCTTTTGCCATTACACTATACAATTTGAGTAAAATACCAAGGGGTTTGTATAAATTAGAACTAATTCTATTTTGTGCAATTATGGTAAATGCAAGTATACAAACATTGCAGTAATTTTTTGAAGGGAAACTTGTTTGCCGGCGGATGCAAAATGCGATCGTGCGATCACGCCGCTTAACGAAAGCCATGTAAAGAATACAGTCATGGTCATCTTCCCACATTATAACGTTGCTTGAATGCTGGCGTCAGCAGTATTTAGACGGTCGTTGGAGAATTTTGGTTTCTGCGCTTAACCAAGACTCAGCACGCAAAAAAAATGGCGTTATTATAATATAATAAATGTAAAAGTTGAGAAATATTTCATAAAGGTACCCGATTTTTATAATAATTGGTGTTCGAAGTGTTTAAGGGCTGCTAATTATTAATTCAGAATTTAAATTATAATATTTAAAATAGCGGGGAAGCAATACGGCGGAAGTAATTTATAAAGTTATCCGATTTCCATAAAAGTTTGTGTTTAGGGGGTTTGGGGGCTGCTAATTAAGAATCCAAGCTCTAAATTATAAAATTCAAGGAGGCGAATGCAATATGGCAAAAACGCTTCAGAAAGTTATCCGATTTTCATAAAACTTGGTATTCAAGGGGTTTTGGGACTGCAAATTACGAATTCAGTATCTAAATTATAAAACTTAAGATGGCGGACACATTATAGCGGAAGTATTTTATAAAGTTATCCAATTTTCATAACAATCGGCAATTGAGGGTTTTGGGGCTGATGATTGCGAATTAAAATACTAAGTTATAAAATTCAAGATGGAGGATAACTCCGCCTGCGGCATGCAATGGATGGATTGAGTAGTCTGTTGGATGTCGTTGCCGGTCCCAAGCCCGGGTAAAGGAGGAGGGTTGGCGGAACGGGTTAGCAGCCTACCCGCCGTAAAACTAAATAATGCTCAAAGAACCACACATAGCCTCGGACCCAGGAGGGAACAAACGATGACAACTCGGCAAGGAACAAGGAACAAGGAACAAGAATAGGAAAAAATTTAGAATGGAAAAATTAAGACTTGGAGCATGGAATGTCAAGTCGTGGAGAAATAAGAATCACGAAATAATAATGGAGTTATGCGAGAAAAAAATAGATATATGCGGAATCTCAGAAACAAAAAGAAAAGGCAAAGGAACACAAGTTATAAATGACTATATATTCATCTACAGCGGAAAGAATAAAAACGAAAGAGCAACCGTTGGAGTAGGACTGCTTCTACACACAAAATACCAAAAATTAATTGACGACATTGATTACATCAATGAAAGGCTTTTAAAAATACAATTACATGTTGACGGGAAGCGGTTACATATCATAAGCGCGTACGCACCAGACATGGGCAAGTCAAGAGAGCAAAGAAGACAATTCTATGAAGACCTCCAAAGAGTACTCGATGATACACATGACACAGATTACATTATAATAGTGGGAGACTTAAACGCCCGAATGGGCAATGATAGTATACCGGGAGTAAAACAACGATTTCATGAAGCCGAACACAACGACAATGGCGACTTACTAATAGAATTTTGCGCACAGAATACCCTAAGAATTAACAATACCTTTTTCGAACATGATTTCAAATATAAGTATACGTTCGAGAACTCACAAGGGCAAACGTCAATGATTGACTACATAATAACAAATGATAAGATCATGCCGAACCAAATCATAGACGTAAGAACGCTCAACTCTAGTAATATAGGCTCAGATCACAAACTTGTACTAAGCAAGATCTGCATGCGTTGCATTCCACAAACAAAAGCAACATCTAACATAATAGAAAAAATTAATATAGAATCACTACAACATGAATCAATCAAACACCTTTACAAAGAACGCATTAAAGAAAAAATTAAAAACAACACTATTACAGACGAAGACAATGTTGAAAAATCATGGACAAGAGTAAAAACCAATATACTCAGTGCAGCAGAGGAAGCCCTAGGGAAAAGAAAAATAGACACTAATAGAAAAACCAAGTACAAAACATCCTGGTACACACCAGAAATAAAAGAAATAACGCAAGAAAAGAAAACAGCCTTCTTACAATATAAGACAAACACAACCGCGGAAAATTGGCAAACTTACATACGTATAAGGAATGAAACAAACACCAAAGTACGACTGATAAAAGAGACATACTGGGAAGCCTTCACCAAGGAAATGGAAAGCGATATGTACGGATCGCAAAAGAAGGTATGGAAAATACTACGCAACAGGAAGGCAGAAATAGCAGAAGCAGTGAAAATAAACAAAATCGATAACAAAAGATGGAGCCAATATTTCCGAAAGCTATATAACGAACAGGAAGACCATACAGACATGAACATACAACGTGGCGGAAATGACGATGAAATAGAAATCACAAAGGAAGAGGTACAAAACGCGATAAGATCCCTTAAATGTGGGGAAAGCATCAGGCCCAGATAATATACAGAATGAATTGCAAAAGTACGGGGGAGAACATCTAGAAAACGAGTTATTAAAATTATACAACATAATTATGAAGGAAGCAAGTATACCAAAAGAGTGGAAAAGCAGCTTGACAATTCCAATCTATAAAAAAGGGGATAAAACGAACCCGGACAACTATCGAGGCATATCTCTCCTAATCACTTCTCAAAAGCTTCTATCGAAAATAATCGCAGAAAAAATAGAACCATACGCAAAAATAAGTGAAGAACAACAAGGCTTTCGCAAAAACCGATCCACGATAGATGCGATGTTCATAATGCGACAAATCTCAGAAAAAGCGATTGAGTATAACATGCCTGCCTTCTTATGCTTTGTAGATCTGAAGAAGGCCTTCGATCGAGTGAGATTGAAAGATGTGATAACCATTTTACAAGAGAAAAACACGCCATCAAACCTTATTTGGCTAATACATGAAATGAACACAGGAACAACAACGAAAATTTCAACAGGAGAAGGTATGACAGAAGAGATCCCTAATGCCACCGGCATTCGACAAGGGGACTCATTAAACCCCATACTATTTAATCTAATTATGGATCAAATTATCCAGAGCACGAATAAACTAAGAGGGTATAATATGGGCCGAAAACAAGTTCAAATTGTTTGTTATGCAGACGCCGCAATACTTATTGCTAATAACGAAAATGACCTACAGCGGCTATTACATAATTTCCACCTGACTGCAAAATAATATAACATGAGCATATCAACAGACAAAACAAAATCGATGGTGTTATCAAAGGAACCAATCCATTGTAAGCTAGTAGTTGAAGACAAACCAATTGAACAAGTGATAAATTTCAATTATTTAGGGGCGGAGATATCAAGTCAACGAAATTGCGAATTAAGGAAACAGGCACAAAAAGGAGCTAGAATTTCTGGGTATTTGAGAGACATAACTTGGAAAAACAAATATTTACACAAAGAAAGTAAAGTTAAAATATATAAAACAATTGTCAGACCAATTCTTACCTATGGAGCTGAGACAAGAGCAGACACGGCAAGGACAAAGCAATTACTGCGTACAACTGAAATGAACACTCTCAGAGCGATCGTCGGGAAAACACGACTGGACAGAGTTAGGAACCAGGTAGTAAGAGAAGATTGCCGAGTAACAGATATAACAAAGTTTATAAAGCAGCGAAGAAAATGTTGGGACGAACACATTGAAAGAGTAAGTAATGCTAGATTAATTAAAATAACCAGAGACTGGAAACCACAAGGACATCGTAACCGAGGAAGACCACTAAAAAGATGGGCAGAGAGCTGGTGGAGATCAACAGAGTCCACGCCAGAAAGTTGTGTGAAGAAAAACAGGCATCTTGCCCATTATAAAAGGAAAAGAAGAAAGAAGAAGAAGATGGAGGATACAATATGGAGAAAGTATTTTATAACGTTATTCAATTTACATTAAAATTGGTATTGGAAGGGTATTAGGGCTGCTTATAACGAATTCAGGATTTAATATACAAAATTTAAGATGGCGGCTGCAATATGGTGGACGCAATATAGCGGACGCATTGTTGCGGACGCCATACGGCGGAATTATTTTGTAACGTTATCTGATTTTTAGAAAAATTAGTATTCGAGGAGATTTGGGGCTGCTATTTGCGAATTCGGTATCTAAATTATAAAATTCAAGACGGCAGATTCAACATGTTGGAAGTATTTCAGAAAGTTATTAGATTTTTCATAAAAATTGGCATTTGATGGATTTCGAGGAGCTGCTAATTACGAATTCAGGATCTACATTATAAAATTCAATATGGCGGGTTTTTATAGCGCTTTTATAGCGCTTCCTACAGCTAACTAGAACATGACATAACCGTTTTCGGTTTCTGTTAAATCATACAATTCGCAAACACTATCAGTGACAATACGCTAAGAAGTTTCACTTAAAACTTGCGTGCTTAGCAACATTTTTTTACTACCAATAGTAGTGGTGCTGTAGGTAGTATGAGCAGCAAGTATAAGTTAAGTTAACTTATCAATACAGAAAATCGGTACTGGCACTTTTATAGTTATGGTTGTCAAAAATTAAATTACGCTAGATGATTTTTCTCCTTAATTGTAAAATTGCACAGATGGAAATTATCTCGCAATTTGGTGTTTTGCTGCAACGAATTGCTACAATCAATTACTTCAACGAATTGCATTAATGGAAATCCCCATTTGATACCTAAATCCGGATATTTAATTTTTAGGGTACAAAATATTAAATTTCAAATTGGTAAGCAAGTAGAAAACAACACCCATTAATACACCCAATACATGATTTTTAGTTATGGTTTATTTATATGAATGTATAAAACTCGACGCAACTACGCATAAAGCTCTGTTAAAATTAAATTACTGAAGCTAAATCACAACAATTTAACTAAAGCAAACGATAATTTATTTATTGCAGTTTCTATTGGCCAAACCGAACATTGTTCATAATCCTGTCAAAGAATCGAATTTATTACACATTTACACAAATAAATGTTTACCCTCAGGAAGTGCGCATCTACATAAAAACAATAAAAAAAATTAAACTCGTGTGTTTCGTGGAAATACTGTTTGGAGTTTGAAGTGTTCTTTGTATTTCTTGAGACTTACACAATACACTCTACAATTTGTATTAGTTCTGGGATATTTCCTTAATTGAGGAATTGTAGGCAAATTGTTGCCGTGATTTATCTTAATGTAGATCTGCTTTACTACTGTTATATCCGTTTTCCTTTCTAGGATTTGAACTAAATGTATTATGTTCTCAGTTGAAAAAATGTTTCACTAAAGAAACTTTTAGAAAACCGCAATTAACGTTACTTTTTCGGTAATCACTCAATTTGATAAGAAACAACATTGTTAAGCTTTTAGTACTTTCTTTGTATTTTTTCAACCAACAAGATGACAAAGGAAGGGGATTGTTTTTATATTTCCTTGTCTACGAGCGCTTTATGAGAATCATTTTAGTATGTAAATATTTCTTCTATGATTTAGCTTATACTTCCAAGTAGCCAAATGACCTTCAATCCTTATATTTTATGATATTGTTCTATCAATCTATTGTCACACAACGATTCATGATCCACGAACAGTTGCGTAAAGAAAATGCAGATTCTTGCACATCTTTAGCTCATAGTATGTCATCAGTATGACCTTAAAAAACCCATATGCAAATTACTTCAAGTTTACTGCAAATTACATTTCCAATATCATAACGTAAAGCTGCATTAGACCATGAATATGCAAAGCTTACGGATTTTACAAGGTTGATGTTTGAATGTCATTTCAGGGTCATTCCAAATATTTATTTTAAAATATATGCGTTGACTTATATTAACATTTTTATCACTCAAAACAAGCGTTTGAAAATTCATGTTTTACGCTCATGCTTATTTCATATAATAAATTTCTAATTGTCTCACCATAACAGCACGACTAAATCTTGCATCTTAGAAAGATTTATCACTATAGCGGGTCAAATGTGTATTTATTGCGCTCACAACAAACAAATACATACTGGACGATTTCCACTATTTATTGCCTGAGAAAATGCGACCTTAAATAGGTTCCGCTTATTGCTAAAAAGTGTTGACTACAAAATTGTTTACTACAAATTACAAATGCTTCTGTAGGAACTCTACGTTTAGTGACGACGCGACACGTGGTAGTATGTCCCAAAGCGTAGATATTTATGATGTTTGCGGATTCCGATATTTACGTTTAAATTACTTATGTAGCAATAACATCAATAGTTTGTTGCATCTCTGATTTATATAGATAAGAACGATTTTTGTTTTGGATTTGGTGTTATTCAGTTCCAAAAAAAGATTTTGAAAATATTCGTTCGTATTCTTTCAGCGTTTTTTAATGAACTTTTTTTTAAAGAATCATGAGGCCGTACGTGAGCACGACTCCATGATTCCCATTCCACCCCTTTACCCGGGCTCAGCGCACTTAGCGCTATACACCGGTCTAATATGCCCCACCCCGAAAAGACATGCAACCCAACATACACATCACACACACCGTCCATGGACACGCCAGGTTTAACTTATTCAGAAAAATTTCCGACGGGCAGAGGATAAGAAAAGAGAGAGAGAAAGAGAGAAGCTATCAAATTGTGCCCTTCTAAAGTACGGTGACCATATTTTCTTAAAAAGGAGGAGGAGGAGAAAGATCAAATCTTATAAGAATAATTAACTTTAAAAAAAAAGGGAACCGACTTCAAATAAAAACACAAAAGTGACATAAGTTAACTAAAAAGCAAAAAATAAATGTTTTTTATACAACAGTTTAATACTTATTTGTTGTTCCGTTTAATGTAATTAAGAAATTGCTGTTTATTATATAATTATTAATTGTTGAATAATTTTTAAGTCGGTGCCAAGTAAAACATAAAAATTATATACCTTGCTACAATAACAAATTAGATTCGAATTTTTATGTTTTACTTGGCACCGACTTAAAAATTATAAAACAATTAATAATTATATAATAAACAACAATTTCTTAATTACATTAAACGGAACAACAAATAAGTATTAAACTGTTGTATAAAAAACATTTATTTTTTGCTTTTTAGTTAACTCATGTCACTTTTGTGTTTTTATTTGAAGTCGGTTTTCTTTTTTTTTTAAAGTTATTTATCAATAGTAAGCAATGTGTGACCCGCGAACAATCACAAACTACAATTTTTAAGAGCTGCATGCAATTTTATAACTTCTCAAAATTAAAGCATGATAATTTAAAACAAGTTAATTTATGTGGAAATTAAGTTAAGTAATTTCATAAGTTACATTTTACTTTAGTTAATAATATTAAAAAATTCTCCAGGTTTCTTTGTTTTTGTCTTCAAATTTTGCTTGTTAAGTTAAATAATAAAAGCAAACTGTTTATTTGTATTTTTAACCGACTTCAAAAAAAGGAGGAGGTTCTCAATTCGTCTGTATATATGTTTTTATTTTTTTCTTTATTTTTTATTTTTTTTTTTAATGTATGTTCGGGCATAACTGTTTTGTTTATGAACCGATTTTAATGATTTTTTGGTGTTGGGTTCAGTATAGTTCCAAGGTGGTCCCATTATAATTTCATTGGTATTGGAGCTTGAACTTCGAAGATACTCCTCAAAATCTATTTTTTTAACGGACTTTTTTAGTGTTTCCGTATTTCATCTTCCGTTTCAACTAGCAATCGTTTTTTATACAACAGTTTAATACTTATTTGTTGTTCCGTTTAATGTAATTAAGAAATTGCTGTTTATTATATAATTATTAATTGTTTTATAATTTTTAAGTCGGTGCCAAGTAAAACATAAAAATTCTAATTTAATTTGTTATTGCAGCAAGGTATATAATTTTTATGTTTTACTTGGCACCGACTTAAAAATTATAAAACAATTAATAATTATATAATAAACAGCAATTTCTTAATTACATTAAACGGAACAACAAATAAGTATTAAACTGTTGTATAAAAAACATTTATTTTTTGCTTTTTAGTTAACTTATGTCACTTTTGTGTTTTTATTTGAAGTCGGTTCCCTTTTTTTTTTAAAGTTAATTATTCTTATAAGATTTGATCTTTCTCCTCCTCCTCCTTTTTAAGAAAATATGGTCACCGTACTTTAGAAGGGCACAATTTGATAGCTTCTCTCTTTCTCTCTCTCTTTTCTTATGTATAAATTTATATTGTATTTATACATTAGACATGTTTTTTGGTAGTACTATTTACACTAATGAAATTTCATATATCTAATAACAGAATAAGATAGAGGATGTTCTACCAAATCTAACTTTTTTTCGGAGCAATCTACCTTTAAAATGGCGACCGCTATGAAGTTTGTAGATTTTTGGCTTTAACGCTCATTTACTCAAAATCGAATAGACAGTTTGGGATTACATTTTGTATTAAAATAGCCGTAGTGAAACACAATGTTACTATGTAAGATAATTTTTGTACAAATGAAAACTGCCAAGTACAACTACAAATATGATCAAAATGTTGGACATTGTCAAAAAACTATTGCTCAAAGATTTTTTTTTAAATTTGCAAGCTTGTAAAGGTAGGGATAGGCTACGATTAGTTTGGTGTACCAGTCTAATAATTTCTCTTTGACGTCTTCTATGAATTTTTTTAAAACTGCATTTCAAGCCCCTAAACGGGGAACGATAAAAAATTTCTGTTTAAACCAAAGTGCTTATTGATAATAGTAGAATAAAATTCAGAATTTAATTTTTTGGTGTAGCAATACTTAGGCAGGTGAACTTTCCCCTCTCTCCCTACTTCTGGCAAACAAGTTTGTTAAAACAGATTCATGCAGTTATTATTATTATTGGGGTACAGGAAAGTCGGATTATTTTACTTTATTCACATATTATATATAATATCTTGTGTAAGTACTTTTCTTTCCATGCTTGTACAATCAAGATTTGTAATTATTGAAAAAGATTCAATAAAGCGGAAGACATGAGGAGCGATAAAAGCACTTTTAGTTGTAAGGAGATGTCGATTCAAATTGCGTACCTTTATTTGACTAATGTAATAGCATTTGGTATATTTTTACTTTATCCAGGCTCATTTGTGCTTAGATGATTCAGTATATATTGCGCAAATACTCTCCGCCACTCCTCTTATTTTTAAATTGATTCACTCCATTGGTGGGTTAATGTGCGTGAAAGTGTACCTTTTTTTATCTCGCTATTACACTGCAGATTTAGTATTATGTAAAAACGTTATTTGAAAAATTTTCGTTTACACGATTTCATAGAATAAGATTCCATTGCACACATATAGTTTCATAGGCGTCGGCTCCGATGGTCAATAGAGGACTTTGCCCTGTGCCCCTTAGCTAGCCTGTAACTTTATTATTTTTGCGGTTAATAAAAGATGATGCTTGAAATATTAAGAAAAAGAAACTAAAAATAGTGTTGTTAAGAATTTCTTATTATTATCTTGTATTATACAGTTTTATAATGATCACTTATGCTTAGAAGATTAGGGTTCAAACAAGCCGACAAGCGTATTAGCATTCGGTTTTTCAAACTGCCTGCCGAGTACATTCTACAGAATGGAGGTAGGAGGTATAAGTAAGTAGTAGTTGTTAATAGACAGATTCACTATTATATTTAAAATATCATTCGTGTAACAATTTCGACACCGACGACAGTTACTTGTAACCAATTAAATTATTTTGCAGCTTGCAAAAAAACTAGATCGTGAAATTATAATACCACGGCGATGTTCTAATAACTAAAAAGGGAATTATAGTGGCGAATCAGCAAAAAGTAATTACCGTCAAAGCATATTTGTACCTATGTCGATTCTTTAATGTTAGTTTCACTTAAAAGCAGATTCTCTTTTCAAGTACTGAAAGTTTCTGATTTAGCTAATTTACATCTTAAGCACATTAAAATTACACCAAAAGAAGAATATACAAAGTCAGTTATCAAAATGAGCAAAATTTATAACATAGACAATTGTAAACAACAGGCATTATTGTTGTTTGATAAGTAGAAAATGTCCTTGGAAGATACTTCAGAATTGTTACTGCAGTATCTTTTAGTGAAATCTAAATTATTTTTCCCTTGGTTTTATATGAAGGCATTTTGAATTTATTAACACTACCTTGTACGACGTGCACCATTACAAGATCATTTAGTACATTGCAAAGTGTTGAAACGTGGTTGCGATCCACAATGACTGACCATATCTATGGTCAATGGTTAATGAGGGCGAACAGAGATACTAAAAGTATAACTGGCGATAAAAACAATTTTGTTCGAAAAGTTGTAGTTCGTTGTGGTCAAAATCCCAGACGACTGCAATTTCTATTTTCCGAATAAGACAGTGCCTTATAATGTATTAAATATATAATAGAAGCTACAAATTTGTATATAGGTACCTAAATGTATAAATTACTAAAAAATTGTGCTATCAAATTTATTTTAAAGCAAATTCTTATATTTCTATCAAACTTAAAATGTTGCCCCTACGCTTCCCTGTTGAAAATGGAGAGGACGGTTATGTATAGTAAAGTTATAGCAAGGATCTTCAAATAAGAATTAAGAATTTAATAACACAATACTGACAATATTAGAAATTATTGAAACGAAAAGGAAAGGCTGCACTAAGTTGTATGATAGTTGTATAGTGATATAAAGTGGAGCGCTTATAAGGAAAAGGGCAAATGCAGGCGTAGGATTCTTAGTAAGAGCTGAGTAGGAGTACAAAGTCGTAAGGGGTAAACTTGAATTAGAAAAAGTGATGGTGGTACATTTCAAACTGGCAAAAGACAACAAGGCACCATTGAGTGTAGTTGTGACCTATGCACCAAGTGATAATGAGTCGGAAAGGGCGAAAGATCGGTTCTACGAACAGCTGCAGGAAATTTGTGAGGTAGCTAAAGGATACAGAATACTGCTTGTGGATTTTAATGCAAGAGTAGGACAAAACAGTAGAAAGTACGGAGGGATAATAGGTTTAGAAGAGGAAGATAGATTAAATAGTAATGAGGTTAAAATTCTTAAACCTTGTTCAGCTCCTATTTTAATTTATAGCAGTCTTGTACTGATTTAACACATTAGTATAGTTGAAAATCAACCGCAACCTCTCACTGCATTAAGCACTTTCGATAGATTGTTTATAAACATTACAAATATCGATGGCCCAAAAGTAGTGCCCTGCGGTACACCGCTAATTGAAATGAATATCTTCGATTCTGTGCCGTTGACTACCACCTCATGTTGTCTGTCACTTAGGTACGATTGAGTAAATTTACTCGCACTATCATGGAAAGCGTATTGTTTTAACTTTATAATTAGAATCCTATGAATTAGTTGATCAAACAACTTTTTGAGGACGCTGTAAATGCAATCTACTTGATGACCATTTTCTAGTTCTGTAATAATTCGATGTAAAAAATGTCCCCAAGTTTGTAATTATACTTTTTTTTCTAACAAATTCATAATGTTGTTAAACCAATGTCTTTTCTATGTGATTGTGAATTCTGTCAAATAAAATATTTTTAAAAACCTTAGCTACTGACGAGATTATAGTTATCGGTCTGTAGTTTTCAACAACACCCGTTTCACTACTTTTAAAAATACGTTTAACCCTAGCCTTTTTCTAACAATTTGGGTATTCACTTGCGTTTAATGATATGTTGAAGATAAATTGCAGTAACCCAGCCAATGTATATGTAAAATCTTTAATAAAGTATGGTGGATTTCCGCCGATACCCATTGCTGCTTTCGGTTTCAATTTCTTCATCGCTGACGCAACTTCTTTTTTTTAATCTTACAGAAATAAAACACATTTACTTAAAAAAAGTTTGTTGTACTTTTTTGACTTTGTCGGTTTCCTTTTCATACACCGAATCAAAGTATTCTGCAAAGCCATTTGCTATTATTTCTTGACCTCTGATTTCTTTACCTTCGCAGATAAATACATAAGGTAGCCTTTACTTCTCTTCGAATTCCAAATCTTCTTAGGCTCCACATTAATGTTAATTTTGGAAAAAAGGGACAAGAAGGTAGGAACGATAAACGAGAGAAGATTCTAATCCAAAGAAGAAAACTTTTAGAAAGGTGGCGGCAGCAGTTCATAGAACTTTTAAAAGGCATGGAACTAAAACAAAAAGCAGAAGACAAAAAACAAGACGAAAACGAGATTTAGCAACAACAAGATGTAATAACTGAAGACGAACTGCTAAAAGCAGTTAAGAAAATGAAGCTAACGAAGCCTGCGGACATGACAAGCTTGCTCCGGAAATGGCCAGGTTCTTGAAGAAATCAGGAGAAAAAATATTACTCAGAATTATAAATAAGGCATGAAAAAACAAAACAATTTTATCCAAATTGGAAGTGGTGGGGAAATATAGAGGAATATCTATGCTCGGCGAATTTTCCCCTACTCAAGAAAGATTTATGAGCCAATCGTCGAAAGAAACCAAATATCTTACAGAAGATTCACAGTGCGGACTTAGACTAGGTTACGGTACTAGTAATTTAATGTTTAGTGTTAGACAGCTGTGAGCGATGTGATCGGAAGTGAGACGAGGAGCTACTTTATGTCCCCGTTTTTGCTATTACTGAATAATGTGATCAAACAAGTTAAGTCAGAAGTAGGAAAGTTTATGTAAGGTACTACAGAATGGAATCAATCTATGTGATACAACTGGCAGAAACTATGCTATTAGCAAGGGTCCCGAACGAAATTAAAGTAGAATTGAGAAACAGGTTTCTATAACAGCTTGGGGGAGTTTTGAGTACTTGGAGGCAACTATTAGTGGAAATGAAAAAAATGGAAGAAGAAATTAACAATCTTATGAAAACTACGAACAGGCTGAACTATGTAATGTGTAATGATTTAATTGAGAGAAAAGAAAGAGACGGCAAAAATGTCTAGAAGGCAGTGCATATACCCACCCTCATATACAACAGCAAGACATGAATACCAAATGAAAAACGAAACGGTCCCCTACAAGCAACAGAAATGAAATTCCTAAAAATACTCGAAGAACTAACAATAATAATAATCCATACATATATAAAAGCACAAAGGGTTTTTTTTCCGGTTCCTCCAGCGGCTACCGCTTCACCAATTTGGATCATTTTTTTTTAAATGAAAGGTCTCTATCCACAGATGGAACATGAAACATTTTTATATTTTTATTCTACGTCGATTTTGTAATAATAATTATTTTAATTTATAATATATATGAAGGTCGGCTAGACGCGCGTCACTTGGGGCGCCAACTACAATAACGTCGCGTGTCATTATTGGAACTAATGCATCACGTGACTTGACATTTCGCCGGTTCTGTCAACGCTGTCTGTCAGTGCATTGTGTGCTGGGGTAACACTAGTAATAATAAATTTATTAGGCTTTTTTTGGCACTTTGTTAAGTGTCATAGCTACGTCATATAAAACATAGTTAATACAGTAGATATTTAAGTGTAGAATGTACATGCACAAACAGATTAAAAATATATAAAAATATATGAGGATAAACGAAATATGGTATAAGAAGTATTACATTTAAGTTTTAAATTTAAAAGGCGCTCAGGTTCTAGCTGTAAATAGCAGATTGCATTGGGTACAATGCAGTCTAACATGAGTTAGTCATAAAATCAGTACAACAAAATACCGAGAAAAGTTAACAGATGGTTTGGCCACGTAACAGGCATGGAAAATAGAAACTTGCCAAAAGACCATGAAATCGTACGGTGGCAAGAATAAGGGCAAGGGTAAGACCTTGGAACATCCAGAACGAGGAAATATGCAAACAAATACAAAGTACTTTGGGCGAAAGGCTGTGGAATTAGTTAGGGCCTGAAAATGTGGAAAACGTGCATTACATCTCAACCCCAACCCCCGCCTTAAAGCCAATAGTGGTATAAGAGGTCGCTGGATTAGGTGACTAAGAAGGTCTAATATTAAAGGAACCTTTCCACCACACTTTTGTGTTTAACGAATAAAGTTTTGTTTTTAAATTTATTTATGGATTTAGGCGTAATATCATCACAGATATAGTAACTATGGCACAGCAACGGTTTTTGTATTTGCCAGCGCGTAATAATAGTGGAGATAAATATTAATCGATATAATATGACGATTAGTTCCAAATAGCATCCCCATACTTTTCAAAAATCATTAACTTCATTATAATTAAATAAATATTACTTTATAAACTGACACTGAATAAATGACTGAAATGACAAATATTAGCTTTTGATGCTCGAATTATGGTAACTCTCGTCGCTTTTAATTTGCTTTTCAAAAAGGCTACTAATGGTTTTTATTAATTACGGGATAAAATTGAGCAATAAGAATAAATAATGACCTAACATGTGGGGAAGTCAAAAATACTGCTTGCCTTTTTTTTAAACATTCTAAAAGGTAGAGTTTTTGGTTATGATTTGGCGCTAATCAGAGGTATTAGGTAAAGCTGCAATGTCGGTATTAGCTTTTATATAAATGAGACCACTTGGTTTACAAATATCGTATCTACTTTGTTTATTTTTTTGAATAGGAGATTTAAATGCTTTTGTGAGTTTTATCTAAATTACTAGATTTTTCATACCCACATCGGTAGCGTTATCGAAAAGTATGTATTTGCATGGACTAAAAATTGAAGAGAACAAAAGAATGCTAAAAGTGGTAGTACGTGATAAGGATAACTACTAAATTAACTTTGATTTTTTTTCTTAGATCTGTAAGCTACGACTTTTCCTTAAACGTTATGTTCTTAAACATCAGTTGCGTTATTTAAGTAAAAGTTGTCTCTTGTTAATCAGTTCCGATTAAGCCAAACTAGTACCAACAATTCGTTGTTACTATCTATTAAGCGTTTCATCAATAATCGTATGCATCTGATATTTCTTACAGCTAATTTATTAAACGAATACATTTAATGTTCTATTTGGTAAGCGAAGCGAACTGTATCGTGCGGCGAGCGTGTTGGAGATCGTTTTGTCTAGATCGGGGATGTGGTGGCGAGCGTCTGGTGTAGGTGTCGTTTTGTTATAAAGAATAATTTTTCCAGAAGGGAAGGTGGAACGTGAGTTCTGCATTGCAGAAGTAAAGTGAGCGTCGCGGCGCCGTAACAGATGAGCTGTCGCAGGCGGCGCTGGTCACTGTGGGAGTTATTCATAAAACAAAACACGTCATGGCCGCCCGAGCAAGTACCAGCCTTTGTCTCAGGGAAGATTGAGTGTACGTGCTTAGTCAGGGGTCAGTCGGCAAATGCGAGATATCCGCGGTTAGATACCGAATTCCGCTTCGAAACTGGACACTAATAAATTTTTACATCCACAAGTGTGTCCTAACCCGGTGTTCTGTCATGAATAACTTTATTTGATGACCAGCAGCGTCGGGGGGAAGCGATCGTTTTAAATATTGTAAAAGACCGCTCAAAGACCGGATGTAATGGGGATTGATTGTCCCAAGGGCGTGTTTAATCTTTACCAAAATGCGAGGTTGAAGCCAAAACAATTCCATCCGGGCTACATAAATTTCTTAACCCTGTGGAGTCCTGTAATTTCACCTTTATGGTTTTAAAGCAAACCGCACTAAATCTCTGGAGTCTGTTACACTTGTTTTATTAAAGAGTTGCGGGTTAGCTGGTAGTTTAGGGTGAAGCTTTGTATAATTATGGGGATTACCCTTGTTGTTCCAGCCTGGCCAATCCCAAACTGCAAAATGGGACTCGATCCGCGCGTTAATGCGGCCCTGTTAGCGCAGCTCAGTATTCTCCTGATTGAATTACATAGTTAATTCGAGGTTCTGTTAATTGCCGGCCAAATTGGTAGCATTTTTATTCCTGCTAATTTGCTGGGGCCTATTTCATTACGGGAATTAAGCTAATCGCGACGTCATCGAATTTCTTCGACTCTTCGCTTCTTTAAATCATACGGTCGCCGCGTTAAAGAGATTTAACTTTAATCCGTGATTATAAGAAAGCGGGCAATCCGAGTTTTAAAGACAACCGAGGAAAAAAGTTGATTTAATTCGATTAGTTTGTTTTGCAGGAGTTTCTTCTTCGTTTACGCTTTTTGATGAGATTTTTATTTTACTGGTAATTATCTTTTGAAGTTTAGGTGTCTTCTAGTTCATTTTCATTATAATTATGTAAATTTTTCAAATGGGAGTCCAGACACGCGAAACTCTTTCACTACACCCACCTTATATTATTATCTTTAATTTTTATCATTAACAACATCCTTTCAACTTTATACAGAACCGAGCTTCCGGAAGATACTTCAAAGATAACCATCACATTATAACATTTCTCGTCCTTTGAAACATTCCAATATAGCTAAATAAAATAAACTCGACCCACTCGTTAACTCAACAAGAGCTTTAATAAACACTAGAGCTGCATCAACTAGTAATAGCAAAAGTAGTTAAAACAAACAAATAATGAAAGAGGATCATTGCAGGGTTTTCTCGTATATATGACTAGATGTTGGAAAATATAAAATGAATTAAAATTTTGCACTACACGTTTCACAAAAATGGTTGAAACATTTGATATAATTATTTTATTGACTGGACTCGAAATGGCATACACAATAGTTTTTCTACATTTATGAAAATTTTGACATGAATAGGTTTGCGAAGTGGTACACTTATGAAGGTGCAAATATGCAAATATAAAACGATAGCACAGAAATCTTAATATCTGTAACATGTAGTTTGGTCGAAATTGCAAAATCGATTTGTTTCAGCATCATAATACATTCCCATCCATACTAAACGCAGTAGGAAGTAAAACGGCAGTTTTAACTAACAAAATGTTAGAGTTGGTGAAGGCCAAATACATTTATAAACAATTCCGTTAAAATGTCGATTACTAAAATTTCTTAATAGTTCCAAACCCACTAAAACCAGAAGTTCAATTCCACCATTTGAAAATAAAAACCTTTTTTCTGTAACCAGCAACTACTTGATTTTCATTTAAGCACAAGTTGGCAGCAAGTCTTATAAAATTTAAAACGCGTAATGCATTAGTATGTCCCATTTGACTGAATCCGAAGCTTATTTACGAATGATTGATTACCCTTAATAGCAGTACACGAATCAGGTTGAACATTTTACACTCATATGCTTGTGCAATTTCGTTTGTAAATGATTTTAAGTGTGATTTCAGTTCTCCCCACAAAGTAGATAGCGTTTTCTTTCTCTCGAAACTAATTTTGAGTTAGATGTTCCCCAAACGGATTGGGCCGGAGAGCGTCAGTGCTCACAAGACGGTGCTAATCGCTAGCACCTGGGGAATCCCAGGGATCCAAACTTCATCTCCACTATCAGAACCTTTCGGACCTCCACCGCATTTCACATGTGGTTCTGTAATACGGAGTGCGGATAATTTATCTTTTGTTTCGTCAAGCGTGCTTCGCCAATGAGTTCTTTGTTGTCGGCACGTTTTTGTTTCTCAGCGAGTTTGGAGATCGCTAGGATGGGGTATCTTGATTGTTTTTAATTCGAGTGGAGCGAGCTTTAACCGGCTCGCGGGATTGAAAAGCTTCCGTTTAATTGGATTTTGTTTCCTGAGATGTCTGCATATCCCATGCATTTTGTGTATGTTGTATAGGTACTACAGGAACCAACCAACGTGAAAACCATCCGATGACAAGTTTTATCAGATACATGTCGAGAACGGCCTACGCTGATTAAGCACCCCGCACTTGACCCGATTCAAGTGGATATTCTTGTTACGAAACGCGGTCGATAACTCGTGAGCTTGCAGATAGAGGGATTTTTACCCTGAGTACTAAAACATGTTCCAACAACGATTGAATTGAAGACTCGTCACTGAATTGATGACATACATTGAGGGTGAGGACTGAGGGTGTTACATAACAAGATTAAAGCGCCTCGTACAAAATAAGACACGGATAAAGAGGGCCGTAAACTCAACGAGGTTAATAAAATGCTGGAGGGATGATTTAAATAAAGCAATGGTCTAGAATAATTAAGTAACCTGGTCGCTCAGCAAGGAAGATAGTGCGCCGTTTTCATTGGTACCCTGATTAACAGATACAACGAATAAAAAGCACCGTAAAAACCTTGCTTGAGATAAAACCAGCTGTAAACTTTCCTAAAACCTCCTCTTTGCATTCGAAGAATACTATTATACACCCTTGCTAGGGTAATACTACATAAATATACTGCTCCTTACTCCAGTTAAATACCTACACATCACGTAGGACGTCTAAGTTATCTCTCGGCTCCCGTTTGCTAATTGTATGTTGTAAGCAGTACAGAGACGCCAAACAAAACTATCACTAAAGCTCTAAGTCAACTCGTTATTTATCAGATTGCATTTAATACGTTCAGTTAATTTTTTACAGTTAAAAAAAAGGAATATTATTTTTAAATTTAATTAACTTTAAAGAAAGCAGTTGCTTAAATGAGCTTTTAGACTTTCCTATGCATTAGAAATGGTTGCTTATGACATTTTCAAAAGTATTTTTGCATCAATATTTAAGGCGACGACAGTGACGAAAGATGCGCTACTCCTACCACGACCGGGAGCGAACTGCACATCGCCATCAGGAACTTCATACTCATAGCCGTGGGCTAACGGTAACCTGCTTGCCGCAATGTACCTGACCGATTTTAATGTGAAAGCAATATCGACTTTTGATTTTCTGGAAAATGATTATATGGGATTAATAAAACGAGACCAAAGTGGAAAGTACTCGGCTGGGAAGTGGAGAGAAATTAATTTACCTAAATATTGTTACACCTACAAATTATTTTCGAAAATTTATAGAAGGCATTACAGAGAAATTATCAGACTGTGACACTAATTGAATTTTAACTCACATCAAGCTTTATTAGACTAACTATTGAAAACAAAATACATCGTGTGTCCAGTTCTGTGAGCAATATTATTTGAAACATTGAGAATATTGTTCACTTCAGTTACCATTTAAAAAAAATTCATAGATAGTAACAATGTGTTATCTTAGGCTTATTATAATTTCTAAAGTTTATGCCAAACTAGCAACTCGTGTTTGAACAACAGGCATGCATTTTCTAAAAAACAACACTTTTTGAAAAACCACTTTATACTTTCCCATACCTTCGGTATATGGCAGTATTGATTTAATGAAAATGTTCGAAATCTAGATTTTAACGGTAATACGCGTTTTGGGGCCCAAGGAACCCAAAAAAGTGTTTTTTAAAATGTTTTTCTATGTGTGGGTGTGCGTGTAACGCCTTTAAAGGCGAAAGTACTAGACCGATGTTTATGAAATTTCAAATCAAGAGGTATATCGAAAATTGTAGTTCTAGTTAAGCTTTAAAAAAAAATTCGAAACCGGAAATATTTTTTTTGTAACGTTTTTTCCAAAATCAAGTTATGGAAATTTGAGCACAGTATCTGAGAGAAGAACTTAAGGCAAATTGAAAACTTGTTTACCGAACTCTCTAGCTTTAAAAGGGCGACCACTACAACTTTTTGAAGATCTCGACTTTAACGCCCACTTACTCAAAAAGCAGTTGTCTCGTCAGGATCAGTTGCAACTTGTTTAAGAGCTCTTTGTGGGTATTATACGATAAAATAAAATTAATTTTGAAAATCCGAAAACGACCGCAATAGTGCTGCTTCAAAATTTTAAAAATGTAAAAAAAAATATTTTGCAGAAACTGTTCACACGATTGTTTTTAAATTTTTAGAGCCGATAGAGCTTGCAGTGAACTACAAATTTATTTTTTATTATACTTATCTGAAAACACCTTGTTTTCATCCGATTTTACAATGACGTACAGGTGGCATTTTCACGGAAAACTTCTCCCGATCTCCGATTTTTTTCCGTGCGTTAAATAAAAAAATACAATTGGAGTTAATTATAAGAAAAAGAATATTTATTTCTTTAGCTTTTTTGAGATCTCGCCATTCCATAAAAAGTTGATACTCGTGTTCATATCTCGACCTGGATTTTGCTGGTAACAAATCAGCACTTTTTTCTTCCGAGTACATTGTTTAAAACTGACTTGAATTAAACTGACGAAAAAAAAACAATGCCGATAATAAATAAATCGTTGCTATGGAAATGCGAATTATGTTTGGTACTATTACGATGTATTATTATTACTATGAATACATAAAATGTTCTAAATTTACTTCTTATCCTTTTTTGCGTTGTTTTCAGATAAGTATAATAAAAAGTATCGTTTATTACACGTCCAGAAATGGATTTTCCGTGCTTGCATGACTTCTCGTGTTCGGCTTCGCCTCACACGAGAATCTGTCTCGCGCTCGCAGAAAATTCTTATTTCCAGACTCCTAATGAAATATACTATTATAGTAATCTCCCAAATTTTACTGTGACACCTATCAGAAATTGTTGAAGAATTGAAATTGATTAATTATTTATTCAAAAACGCAAACGCCGATCGTTGTAAACTTTTATCAGTTTGATGAATTATTTAAAGTAGTTTATTAGGATTAGCACGAATTTTTAACTATTTTAAAAATTAAGAGAAACAAACGAAACTTTTTAATATCAACAATGCGTTTTCCACCGTTCTTACTATTTTCATACGATATGCGACAGCATAGGGTTGCGTATATAAATTATGTTTTTGGAAATCCAACATATGGTGATATGAGAGAGGAGCATAAGGCAAATCTAAATCGTTTTCACAGAACTCTCTAACTTCTAAATGGCGACCGCTACAACTTTTTGAAAATCTAGATTTTAACGCTCATTTACTCAAATAGTAGTCGTATGACCGGCGCTGCAACAGCTACAACTTGTTTGAGAGCCTTATGTGGGTGGTATACGATAAAACAAAATTAATTTCGAAAATCGCAAATGGGAAAATTCACTGAAAGTTCAGCTTTTTGTTTACTATTAAGAGTGATTTGACCTACCCACATCGATTGTAATCAAGTTACATATCCCAAAAAAAATAAAATTATCAACCTAGAAAACACACCGGTTGAAATATTAGCTTTGAAAGTTTGCAAAAGGTATTTTTCAAAGTAACGTAATATTTTGAAATGGAAAGTTGGTGGCCCATACGTCTTTTAAAATACAGAATTTTTCTAGGACCTTAATGATACCTATAACTTGCGTTTTTCTTTAAAATTTTAATATTTGTATATTTGTATGTAAATTTATTTCAAACCGTCTTGAATTTAGTAATCCTTTGAAACAAATAAAAAACACTTAGAAATAGCATTGCTAGTAAGTTTAATAAGTGAAAAGAAACAAAAATTTACAAGCAATAACAGGATGTACATTGATTATGAGAATTGATTTGGGTGAGTCCAAGCATTCTTAATGCTAAACAAACATTAGAAAAAAAAATTTTTGGGAAGTCAAATCCTCATTGAACTGGCATAGCAGACTCAGAATTTTATACTAGTTCCAAATATGCAAAAATATACACAATGTTTTATTAAAAAAAGAAAGTTAATGTCATCTCTAGTGAAACCGGAAGTAAAAGTCGTTCAATTGTTAGTCCATATAACGTGTTTTTTTTTAATTCCTAAAATCAATAACAGAAGAGCTATAAGCTCGTGCGTTTATTTATTGGAACGGACGGTATATTATAAGGAGTACAATAATTGTTTTTAAGGCAGAGGGTAAAAATAGTGAATTAAAATAACGAAATCCCAAGTTTTTCATTTGCATAATGCCAAAATCATGCAATAATTTTGTCGTGAATCGTAATTATACCACATCAAACACTCAATTTTCCAATAGGCTCCTATTTGAGCGTGAATAATTATTTGCGGTAGGTATTGTATAAAGTGGTGGTATCAACATCTCGTTGGCTTGGAACTTATATCTCATTGATGTATGTCACTAAAAATACCGAAAGAGTTAACAAACAAGTCGACTTCAAAAAACAGGATAAGAGGTTTTCAAGTTTTTTTTTCTCGAAGTACGAAACTGTATTTCAAGTCTTTATCTTTCGAAATTCAATGTCAACGCTTGTATTAATACTTCATATCGTTTTTATCTCATTTTTTGTGAAGCTGAAAGCACTTCGACTTAACATACGTATAAATTTCTTACTTTTTCTCTATTTCGAACCATTTAAGAGTTTAACCCCGTGATTTCTCGCAATTCAATTTCAAAATGTAGAGTTAATAAAGTTATAGTGGCACTTTTTTGGAAATGTTTAATTATAGTGGAGTTAAAATTTTTAATATCGTTTATAAAACAATTGTCATACTGTCCAAAGTGATGTTTAAGTGACATGAAGGAAATGTAATCTGAGCGCAATTAATTGAATCCAATTGGTGTAAACTTAGTCATATCTATCCATCACCAGTGCTAAGTGCTAACATACAATAGTGCTCGGCGGTTAGTGTTGGTGCAGTGCAATACTGCATTTAACACCGCAGGGTCATCTGTCTAGGGTAGGTTATGCAGCGTCCCTCAACCACCGCCACTACATTCCATTAGGAGGATCGTGAACAGTCAGATAACAAAGCTATTGCAGATCTAGATACCTGAGGTTCACAAAGCTGTCATCTCCACCTGCGCGGTATTCTATGGATTTGCCCGCATTTCCCTTATAATGGAATTAACGAACAAAGTAATTCGTTAATTAATATCAATTAAATTTAAGGAATTTAGACGTCAAGTGCACCCAAATGAACCAAATTGAACGCTTTGGGCGTAAGTAAGGGTTATATTTCATAGGGGATGACATATGTCCAATGAAAATCGACTCAGTGCGTTGGTGATTTATTGTTTTATTGTTCGTTTTTGTGCGATTCGAAATGTCAGCTGTTTATGAATACTTTTTGTATGATGTGGTTATAACTCAATTTAATATCAAGATTAATTTCATTTCCACGATGCTACCAACTCCAACTATCTGTATTAAAATACGTCGATTTGGACGAACGCTTTTCAAACCAACCAGATTCGCATTGCTGACTTTTTTCTCACAAAAAATACAACACGAAATAGGCGTAAGCGATGTTTTATTTGTGAATCAAAATTAAAATCGGAATAATACGATCAAAGGCAAAACAGATTTCACGAACATTTTTTCAATGACAGTTCTATTAATATTATTTTTGCACGCATAAAATGCATTTCAGTGAAAAATTCATTTTACTCGGGTAACGCTAAAATTAATTAACTTATTGTTCTCCAGTTTAAAAACTAATTACGCAATATTTATTGTGAATTAAAAAAGTTGGTAAAAACCAGGTTGAAATGATACTTTCTAATTGTTCAAAACTGTAAAAATATAGGAAATACAATTCAAAAATGTATTCAAAACGTTTGAAATTAAAACCTAGCCAATAAGTTTCTTATAAATTAATGTGTGATAACTGAGCAAAGCAATTCGCTGCCATAGGTATGTTAAAATTTGTTGCTTAACATGTTTTCAAAAGTCTCATCATCAACGTTTTACGCACCAACACTGACTATTATTTGATATCACTGCCTACCACTCTAGCAGGTGCGTACAGCACACCGAGGACAACAGGTATTAGGCACGGTCAGCCGCATGTCGTACTGAAACTAACAAAATGCTTTGTGAAAAGTACGTGTTTTTTTAATTTTGCGGAAAAGATTTCTTGGGATTAAATTGAACTCGAGACACAAAAATTCGTTGGCAAATATTGGGTAAGTAGGAGGTAAGTTAAGAATCTTATTTTACTATCACGCACAAGTAATTTAGTTTAAATAGAAATGTTTTAATGTTCCGCTTTTATTAAACCAATACCTTGCTTAAGCGAGGAAGGTAAAAAGAAATATGAATTTTAGATCTTGAAAAATTCATAGAAAGTGTGACAGAAAAATTAACTCACTAAGAAACAAAATTGTTGCTCATGCGTAGCTCCATAAGCCTACAAAATTAAAAATATCCAAATTGTCAGTTTTTGCGTTATATGTATTTGATGATAAATTTTCAAAATGTTTTTCGTTTCCTAGTTTTTAATCTTTCGAAAATTTTCTTGTATAGTAGCATTGAATTCTTCTAGAGCTATCATAATAACAAAATTTCATGGCGATCTGGCATTTTTTTTTGAGTAATAAAGCGGTAAAAAGAAAATTTTCGAAATATCGTAAGACCGCCATTTCAGAGCTAGGAAGTTAAGAGGAAAATAAGCGAAGCAATTTGCCTGAACTTTCCTATAATTTAGATATTGCTAGTTATCATATATTCCAAAGTACCTTATTATTAATGTTTTAAAGGCCAACATTGACGACAAAGACAAAATAATGAAGCCAAGACGACAGGTAACTGTGTGTATACTTCGGTCAACACATGGGCGTCAGATAGAAAAAGAGCGGGTGATATTGTAAAGTAAACGGACAGCACGCTAAATGTTTCATGACGAATGATTTTTGGAAAAAGATTGCTCGGAATTAAAGAAACCCAAAAAACGAAGGACCAATTCGTCCACCAAAAATTAGGTGGGAGAGGGAAAATTAACTCCCCAAATATTGTCGTCTTTAAAAATTAAGTTGACAACTTTATTCTACTATCACTCAGGAGCAATTTAGCTTAAGCAGAAATTTTTTATCCGTCTCCGTTTAATTAAAACTTTTTTAAATAAGGGAATCTAAACTTTTATTTTCAAAAATGCATAGAAGGTGTCACAAAGAAATTATAAGACTAAGCACAAACTAAATTATAGCTGATCTATAGCTTTAGAAATTTACAAAATTTAAAAAACCGTGTAGCGAGTTTTTGAGCAGTATATTTTTGAAAAGTTCAAATTTTAATATGGTTTCATTTTACAGTTTTAGTAGTTTGAAAAGTTCAAAAAGCTTATAACATTGTGTGCCTTTAGAGAATTTCTAGTATCAAATTTATTCCCGATCTCATAAATCGTTTTTGAGTAAATATATGTTAAATCACAAATTTTCAAAAATTCCTAGAAAGCGTCAAAGAAAAATTTGCGAAATAGGATACAAATCAAATTGTAGCTCATCTTTAGCTCTATTAGCTAACTAAATTTAAAACAAATCGTGTAGCCAGTTATTGAGCAATATTTTTTTGAAAATTTTTATAATTTTTTCACTTTATAGCTATTAACTTTTCGAACATGGTTGTGTTTATTGCAACATTGTAACAATGTATTCCTATTACGATAAAATATTTGAACGCGATCTGTTAACCTGTTCTTGAGTAATAAAGCGCTAAATTCAAATTTTCAAAAATCGTAGCAGCCGCCATTTTAAAGCAAGAAAGTTCAAAAGAAAAGCGTTGGTTTTGTCCTTTTATCACATTTTGTTCAAATTTTTAAATGATACCAAAAACATGTGTTACTTCCGCTTCCGGTTTCAGATTTTTTTTAAACTTATTTTATAAACCAATTTTTCTTACAACCTTAGATTTCAAATCTCATCAAAATCTAACCATCCGTTCGATAGTTATGATGCACCACACACACACACACGCACGAATAATTCGTAAATCTGTAATCTTTTCATTTATCGCATTTTTCTAGAACGCACACCCCCATGAGTTTTTGAAGAAGTTTCTTGATAAGCCTTAATGAAACTTATGATGATAGGTTTAACAAATTAGCATTTAAAAAAAATTATAAAACGCTATTCACGTAATAGCAAAGAAAATAAAAAGTAATGTTAAAATTATAATTTAATTTTATAGTTTCTTTTGAATTATGTAGCTTTACTGTAGTAGTCCCTATAATTTGTTTCAATATTTTAACTATTTCAACTGAAATAGCAATTATTTTTTTGTGCTTAAAGAATGAGAAAGTGCTACATTTTTTAAACTTATAATATAAGGAAAAACATATAATATGTTCGACAATATACACAAAAATATATTTACAGCGACCAAAAAATGTCTGAAATATTTTTAATATTTTAAGGAATGCTGCTATTTCTATTTTGATATAGGTATGCTAAAAATATCCGTAAAAGGACGAATATTTTTATGAAATACATTATTTGTCCGAGGTTTTTTCGAGAGGTTGAAGTTATTTATAGGTGCCTGTATTTAAGAAAATTTTGTATTTTAGTAATTCATTGCCATTTTGCTGCTATTTGTTTCTAATTTTAGTTCTGATTTTTTTTTCGACATTTTCATTGATTTCATGTAGATATAATTAACAAACTTAGAACAAGTCTATTCTTACAAAGACTGTAGTTTTTTCAATTTCTATCGGATACCAAACCAATAATAATGATGCTCCATTCACGAAAACTGTTAATGTAATCACAGAAAGTGAAAATAAAAGCCATTTTGGCGAGAGTTAACAAACTCTCCAAAGAATTTAATTAAAACTAATGTGTTAAGCTTGGGGTTGTTAACGTCGTACTACCCAGAAATGGAAAAATATGTTTATTATTCTTTTTTTGGTCTAGATATTTTTCTACGACTGCTCTTAACGTATTCTCAGAGTATCTCGCGCGAAGTCTGTTATATTTCCGATCGTTATTCAAAATAGGGCCGTTAATTATAACTTTTCCCATTATTGAATCGGACATAAAAAGAAAATTGCTCCCACTTCTAGATCCAATTTCGCGAATGATCCAGCTCGTTCGCAACAGATATCTTGCTAAACGAGAGGCTTTACAAAGGGAGCGCGTTAGATGAAGACTTCTTCGGCGGCGCTTTGTAAACTCCAGCTGATGGGTGTCACTACCAGCACAGGCGAGGAGAGCCCCGTCTTTTAGCTTGATTTCATTGCTTCTACACCACTTTAGCTGATCCTATTCTTCAAACAAACACAGTACGGGCTTTTTGATGTTCACACAAAGTCCCCTTCTTTCTTTGTACAGGTTATCAACTAGATTTCATGCTAAATTGTTTGCCCGCCTTCCCAGCCTCGTTATTTTCGTTGAGAAGCATTTAATTGTGCTGCAGTTAGTTTTGTTTTTTATACTGCTTGTTCTATTTTTAATATTAGTTTTTTAGTTAAATATTTTTAAAAAGGTTTTTAAAACGTTAGAAATTGTGATCATTTTTTGAAATTTAACTGACTCAAACTTTAGCAAAAATACACCATATAGCTCTTATGTATGTATTTTCAGTTGTAACTATTCCCCCTTAACAAAGCTACGAAATGTTTTATTTGCTTTGAGTATTAGAAGAAACACGGCTTGCTATACAGCGTACATATCCTGCTAACCTAAATAAGCAGTTTTTGCAATTTTTCTGCTAAAGAACCATTAATGCGTAAGATGAATAATAGCTGTCCAAATCTGAATCCTTGTGGCACTCTCAATTCGTAATGGTGTGATTGAGATTTCACACACCACAGGTAATCATCACTTGCTAAAGATGCTTATATAAATAGCTTGGGAACTCATTTAGAGCGGTGTTTTTAATTCCACGTTTCACGGTTTTTGCCAAGAAACAGTCTTCTACCGATTACCTCAAATACCCTATTCGAGGTCAGCTACTACTTTACGTTTTTTGTATCCTTTTTACAGCTTACTAACACCATACCTAAAGACGTTTCGCTGGAGTGTCTTTTTCTAAAACCTGAATGTATTTCAGTGATTTGTTTCATACGTGAGTTTGCAGCCGTTGTATAGCAATATATTCTACTCATTTTTTCAGGCTCCGCTAATATACTAATAAGCCTAAGTTGAGAACATTTATTACGCCGGCGATTTAGATAATTAGAACAGTTTCAGTTTTTTAAATTTTAATACTATTAATTACCTTTCTCAAGAGATTCGTTTATTATTTGCAATCAATGACTGGCTTAACGTCGTTAATTATGTTTAACGTTATTATGCTAGTACTCCAGCTACTTCTTAATTGCTACATGACTTTCATGGAAGAAGATTTCTTGGAAATAAAAAACACCAAAGACCGAAATGATAAGCAAATCTTAAGCAAAAAAACGTCAACTGGAAGCTTTCAATGTCAGAACCAAACTTGATAAATACCACAAAATAATATATAACATTTGAAGGATGCACTGCACGAAGCGCCTGCTGCTAGGATACGCATGTCTCAATACTGCAGTACATGTGAAAGAGAGATTCCACACAAAAAACTGTTGAAAAATTCTCAATCTCTATTTGTCAATACTGTATTTTAAACGTCAACAATAACCGTATGTGTAAGATTATGTTAGTTAATACCTTGACGATGTCAGATCTATCGAAACGAAACACGTTTTACTTTAACAATTGTTGAAAATTGTGAATTGTTGTAATTACAATTAAACTCGTTAACAGACTTGTGATCTTAAATGTCAAAGAAAATATTAGATCAGCATGTTCTTAAAATAGTACATTTAGTAGTTTCCATGTTTGAGTGTTTGAGCTCGCATTCTAAAACTCTATAGAATAAGGCCTGTTACATACAGAAGCGAATTTTTCACTATTTACTGCTACAAGTATAAAACTTTCTTTAAAAATCTCCAATAATTTTCGTTCTTTTTGTAAACTGAAATTGTTATATACGGAGTTCATTTCTCCGAATTTGCAAAAACAGTTCGCATTCTTTGTTGTATGTATCAGATCTAAGGCCACTGCAACCAAGGTTCGTATATTTTTAAGTTATAGTATATTATGATCTGCGATACTGATAAGTAGTTATCATTTTATTGTTTTGCGGTATTATAAATTTTAATTGTTAGTCATTCGTAGCTTATTTATATTGTCTAAGAATGTTTTTAGTCAAAGGACTATAAAAACTGTTATCTATTTCTTGTTCAGTCGACATTATTGGATGGGTTTTGTTCTGTATTATTTTTATTTTTAAATGTGCATTGTAAATAACGTTGCAAAATAATGTACAAATATCAAAAGTAATGACTATAACATCTAGGCTTTCCGGGTTGGAGCCGCGACATCGGTGCTTGAACTGCCGACGTTTCGTCCTCGGTTGCACGGGACATCTTCAGGGCTGTGGTCGCTTTGAGATTTGGAACACAACAGTTGTATTCCAAATCCCAAAGCGACCACAGCCCTGAAGATGTCCCGTGCAACCGAGGACGAAACGTCGGCAGTTTAAGCACCGATGACGCGGGTCCAATCCGGAAGCCTAGATGTTATTAACAACGGCCGCGGAAGCCTGTAACTTAGAGTAATGACTATGTTATACAAATAATTTGTACTAATATCTAACAGATTTACAATG
Organism: Ctenicera cuprea; assembly: GCA_958336395.1. Classification (NCBI taxonomy): domain Eukaryota; kingdom Metazoa; phylum Arthropoda; class Insecta; order Coleoptera; family Elateridae; genus Ctenicera; species Ctenicera cuprea. The sequence continues at coordinate 32,575,034 of OY284488.1, forward strand.
CATAGTTTTTAATAGTAATATTTATCTTGCTGTCACTTTTGTTGTCGTAAATTGTTTTTCTATGGCTTACTTTAACTTTAGGAAATCGGAAATACGTATTTATCGCGCTAACAATAAACAGATACGTACCAAACGAACACCATTCATTGATCTAAAAATTGATGGTTTGACTAAATTTTGCTTATTATTAAAAAGCGTTGACTGGAAAAGTGTTTACTACAAATTCTAAATGCATCTCTCTAGGAACTCTTTTGTGACGATGCATTCAGTAACATGTCTTACATCTCAAGATAGCTCATTATTATGTTTACGGGTTCCAATATTTAAGTTAAAATTATGTAGGGTGATTAAGGCCATGAAGCTACGACATCGATGGAATGTATTAATTAAATCAGTACATCTTATTCATATGAATAAAGGCGAATTTAATTGATATGCAACTGCCTAAAAACATATTTTAGAGCGTATTTAGTAGTTCCAAAATCCATTTTGAAAATCTCTGTTCAGGCACCCACCTGGAAATGATGACAAGTGATACGTTTAACAAATTTGGTTACCCCTTGTTTAAGGAACTTCAAGAAGAAATTTTTTCGGGGATGAATCTTCTTGAAGAGTTTACGGAAGACCTTTTTTCTTCAATTTTTCTATCGTGCTTAATTTACGGGTGCAACTATTATGCTGACCGGTTCAGCGCAGGAAACACTTGGAGCAGCAAGCGACGGGTGTCAATACTTAAAACAACATCGGGGACGTAGCCCACTGGTTCTGCAAGTCAAGAGTTATTTACAGATCCGTTACCTTTGCGGCTCTGTTCATACTGATAATTATTTCAATTACATTTTTTATTACATTTGCAGTTTGTCTTTTACGCTAAAATTTGGTAAGTAGTTGTCTGTACGTTGAAAACAGTAGGAATACGGTTTTCTTTGAATATATGCTTAGTAAATTTTGACCAAGTCATTTTTTTATATTTTGAAAGTTTTGACTAATTTTGTTAGAATTATAAATGGAAGAAGGAAGTCTCATCTACATAAGAAATAATTTTTTCCTTGGAAATGTTGCGTTGGCTGAACCTTTTTAAAGAGTATAAACACAACCGGTCTGAGCAGTAAACAATGAGGTACACCATATTTTATCATTTTGGAATCACTGATGATGTTGCCTGTTTTTGCTTGCTTTAATAAATTATTTGCTTGTCCTCCAACTCCTATACGGTCAAGTTTCTGCAACGATTTTTTTATAGTTAATGGTTGTATATCAAAAGTTTTAGCTATGTTAAAAAACAGTTATTGTGAGGGACCGCACTGTTTTTCTGAAAATATATTATTTTTACTTATTAAGTAAAATAGTCTTTTTTCTTTGATTTAAAAATTATTGGCAGTATTGGATATATAGGAAAGGTCTTAAATTTTAATTTTTTATTAAAATTTCTCAAAATAGCTAATTGAAAAAATCAGAATAAGTGCCAGTTTTGAATATTTTATGCATATAGTAAACTAGTGAAAAACTTATTATTGTTGCTGTTTTTTTGTAATGTTTTAGCAGTGATAGATGGGTACCATCGAGTTTTATTAATTTTAAGCTGATACAAGATTTTTGTCAATTTAATTTATAAAGATACAATTGGTGCAATTATTCCCTTAAATTATTTTTACTTTTTTAATTTTCTCTAGAATTAAAATTGTTCTGTATTGCGGGTTTACCACGAAAATCTATCAATTTCTTATCACTTACTCTGGAAGAATAAGAGGTACTGTAATTTTTTTAATCTAATGTTTTTCATAGATAATTATAGAAAATAGACTATGCAATTTGTACAATTTCAAAATGTCAGATGTACAGAAAAGGTTTTTAACGGTTTTATTCGAATTCCTTTGTATTTTAAAATGCGATTTGTCTAGTAATTACGAGTTATTAGGATTTCTACTTTATTCACAGTTAAGTAATTAGAAATGCAGCTAATGTGTTTTAATTAAGTTTCTAGAACCGGAGCGCTGCGAGACATTTACAAACTGCAGGAAGTATAAGAATAAAATTTGCCATATTCCTCTGAAGGTATTATATGTCCTGGATTTCTTAAAGCAATTTGTGCCGCATGTTTTCTGTCGGTTTATATAAAAATACACCAGGGTAAAAACACGATTCCCTCAAACACTTTACATAACGGCCTCCCCTACTGAGCCCAATTTGATTCCGATGTAAACGAAGCAGAAAAACGGACGTTTCCATTCATAGAACGTTGTAAAATTCAACACATTCGAAGGCAGGCGCTAATAGCAATATGCGTTATGTTGTATGTGGATTATTTTCTTGTTTAAATTTTTTTATTGGAAACCACTCCAGGTTTATTGTTAACTCATTTCAAGAATATTCCTCCGGCTTTTGTTGAAGCTCGGAGGTGTTTTTATGAAATCGCATTTACTTTTCAAAGTTGCACATGATCAGTCATACAGAAAACAAATAAATTAGGGCGATTTAGTATTCTTGGTATAAAAGCTAAGGTCTTTATGCGAAGTAACGAGAAAACTAACTCTATTACATAAACGAGGACTCGACCCGAAGGCTGTGTGGACGCAGACGGGCGCGGCATATAATAACAACGGTTCGGAATACTGCAGTATTGCAAAAAATTTACATGATGTTCTACATGGACTGAAGTTATAACGTCATCTGGTTCTTATGGCTCTAAAAGCCAATGGTTGCAAGTTGACCTCTTACATTAGACCTAGACATACATTATCTATAGGCTGTAGGGTAAAATCTGCCGTAACACACGCTACTCCTGTCATATTTTTATTTTACAAGATGGCTCATTGATCTTTATAACCGCCATTCAAGTTCTCGGTTGGTTGTTTTATAGTATCTTGTCTAATGAGGAATTTTATAAATTTCGTCTATTTTTACATTTATGTTTTCATCAGTATTTATCTAAACTTTCTGTCTTTTAAAGTTATAAAATAACAATACTTACTGCATATATTTAGCTGCTCGCAACTATGTGGCAATTAAGAATTCATCGGCTAACATTCATTCTTCACAAAGTAATGGCGACAAATCTATTTTTGTGCTTACGGAAAAATATAAATTGGGACATAATTAGTAAGTTCAAAAACTAATAGAGGGCGTCACTCAGAAAATATAAAGTTGAGGCAAAAATAAATAATAGTCCATCTTTAGCTCTATTAGTTTATAAAAATGGACGGTTGGTTTTCAGAATTTACTTTTCTAAAACTTGTCTAAATTTTGTTAAACATTAAACTACAACTTCTTAAAGCTTTAGTTTAAGACTAAAGACTTTCTAAAAAAAAGGAAATGGACGAAGTGAATAAGTTGAACACCGGCCAATCGTTTAGTACCTTTAAATTAGAAGTTTCGCCCCCGTTTTGTAAATCTGAGTTTTTTGCTTGCAAGGGCCATCTTGCGTAAATTTGTCGTTAAATCTAAGCCAGAAGATAAACAAAAGAACACCGAAGAAAACATTCCTGAAACCCCTGTAAAAATGAACAATACCTCTTTTCAGACGAAATTACAGACCTTTCTTGTATATGATTTAAATATGTCGTCGATTTATCTTACCACCCATATTGTGATCTTCCAGTACGTGTTTATATGGCATCATCCTAATCAAGCTTTAGCTGTATTAAGATATCAATAAGCAAAAGTGAGCTCATTGATTATGAAGCCTCGGTGATTGACCGGCCTACTTTTACATCAAAGGAACTTCCAGAATTTTACATTATGAAAATTTTATTTTGATAAATAAACAGTTCTTGATAATTCCACAATTAATTGTATCGTTATATTTTGTTACTATTATGAAATATTAGCGTTCTCTTTAACACAACTTAATAAAAGTCAACATAAATTTGTAAAGTCAACAGTCGAGACCTGGTACGCAGCGCAATACTTCTGCCAGCCGGCGAGTCTGGTTTGTAGATAAGCGCTAGTATTGGGTTGCGTTCCAATGTCTACTAATCCAAACAAACAGTGCAAAGCCAATCTTATTGTTGGCATCTAAAACTTGGTAGGATTGCCAAGGACCCCCAGTTAGGTGAGAGGCGTGAACAAACACACATTTCGCGGGGTCGGTGTTGCAACGGCGACTTTAACACGGTACGTCCACCTCTCTCCAAAAAGGTTGAGGTTTTACCTTAATTAGAACCATGCAGAACTGGGTTAGTGATTTCACGGAGTTAAGTGTTACTAGCTCCCAGTATGTGTACCTAAGAACTGAGCCGCAGCGCCTCATTTAAGACGAAATTTCCACTTCCTGACCGGGGATATAAATATGCCTACGTCTCAGTCACTACGCCTGGGTGATCCTCTAGGTTGTAAATTTGCGCAGGTGATAAAATGGGTAATTGGAGGTCGATGATCTACCCAGGTTAAAGTGAGGTCCAGGAAAGTCTCGGTTGTATAAAAGACTTGGGCCCTAAAAGCGAGGTGAATTTTGCCTGTGTGTGTAGGCTAGAATCGTATTGGTGCGGCTCGACGGGTGAGCTGCATTTCAGCTAGGATACTACCCGTATAACCACACAATACAGAACCTATATTGAACCTGTATTTAAATCTTTAGTCGATACAGGCTTTCTGTACCCTATGGATAGCGCGACGATAGAGATTACATATCGATTGGGTATAGTTGTCTTTACTAACTCTGTATATAAGATGTAAAGCTCCTGTACAGACAACATATAGTTAAAGTACAGATGCAGTTAAGATTGCGTATAGAGCACATGAAGGTACTGTAAAGATACGATATAGGTTTTTAAAGATACTATTCCGATGCTGTATCGTCCAAATTAAGGTGCGGTATAGATAATTCAAGCAATTAATTTTAGATAAAAAAAAAATATATTTTTACGCGGATATATTTTCTTTTATAATATTTTATACAACCCCCTCTGTATTTTTTTAGCTAATTTCATTTACACTAATGCATTTATTGATAGATTTTTAATTTTAAAAATGCGTTGCATACTTTACCTTAGCGGGGAATCGAACTGGCCATCTTTGGTTTGTGAGTCGGTCTCCTTGCACCCTGAGCTAATCTCGCCTCTTATAAGATTCGGCCGCTAAATGTTTTAAGAGTATTACAGAAGGTTATGATGGACAATATGATACAAATGTACTACCAAGAATTACAGTTAGGGTTAAACCGTTTTTTTTTGCAGTAAAATATAGTGACGTTGCATAATATCTCGTTAAGGGCGTATAGTATGCTTGGATAAAACGTGATTAACAGGGACTACGTAGAAAACGCATTGGACGCTTAATAATAAATTTAGACATTTTTGTGGGCTCTTGAAATTTTTAAAGTTAAATGTGTTTAATGTTTCTCATTTTCTAATTTTGTTTTTTACATTAATTTTAATGTAGAGTAAAATCATTTTATAAATAGTTGGTAAAGTGTATCGTTTGTAGCTTTGCTAAGTTTTTAATAAACTGACGCCGAAACAAAAAAAAAGACAACTACGTAGTGTGCATACAAGTGAAGTGGAAAAAAGCAGATATAAAGGACGTTAGATTATATATAGTATTAAAATTTCAAGAAACACGTGAAAACAGACTATTTTGATAGAGTAAAGTATTAAGAAAAATAAACAGTGAAGAATTATAGGGGATAAAATATAAAACAGTTTTAGTAGGTAGGTTAAGACATTTCGAGAATCTTACTTCGAAATAATTGATGTCTTTGTATTATTTTACCACCAACTATTTTAAAGTACATTATTTCTGAATTTCTCGCCATTGCTGAGGTCAGAATTGTAATTTCAAGAAAAAAATATCACGTAATATGTCCATGTTGATGTCGGTTCGTACTTTGTACTGCTGGCGCTGGGATAAGCTTTAAATATCTTTATCTTTTTGGTGAGTAGACTTTCCAAACAGGTCTGTTTATAAACCCCCATAAAGGTTTACAGCTAATCTTAAGCCATGCATTGTTTAACGTCCGGCTTGGTTTTAGGTTTTACCGTTAAGAAAGTTTCTTTGCAATTGAGTCATTCTTATTGTGTTTCGCTGGAAAACTTTTAGCCGATGAAATATATTTATTTACAAATTTTTTCCAATTACATGTTCAAAAACACTTTACTTCTAGTGCTTTAGGTGATTTTTTTGGCCTTGGGGGGGGGGGGTTATAGGTGTAATAACAGTTTATGATGAAGGTTATCATTTTATTTACTTGTGGTTTATAGATATTGTGGTAAATGATCCCCCTATCGAAAATAACTCCACATTGGAGACAGCAGCCTTGGTTAATGATTATGTCATAAATTATTATTATAATTGTAGGAAGCACACAAATCTCCAAGGTTCCATCAAATTCGTAAACTTTAAATTCTTGATCTTGTTGATGCGCCATTTTTAACGTTTTTATACACAAGGCCAACAAATAAAGATAGTGTTTAGATTGACGCTATACACAGCGGTTTTAGGCTTAAGATAAAACTGTAAAGACAGGCAGTATATATTTAGCACAGATTCGATAAAGACAAAAGCGGTAATTGCGCTACAGGTGCGATATAGCCTGCATGAAGATATTGTAGAGATTTGTTAAAGGTACAACTGTAAAGAGAATCAGTATATATTTTCTACAGATCCGATAAAGATAAAATCCCTGCTTGAAGTACCGGTGCGGTATAGCATAGAATAAGATGTGATACAGATGTGATAAAGATAAAACTGTACTGGAAACAAGTATAGATATCATATAGATGCGGTAAATATTTAATCTATACAGTTAAGGTATAGGCTAAAGTACAGCTCCAATACATATTACACCTGTATCACGTAATCTTTACCGCATCTTTAAATATCTCTATCGCCTAGGACATCTTTATAGATTTGGTTATACGGGTAATCTGCAGAATCAGTAGAGATTTTCATAATCTTCCCCCACCATTGGGTACTCGCAGGGGCTCGCAGCCTGATGTGGTGACTGGTAGCTTGTTATCGTAAAACTGCGGTTAACTGGAAAAGCGCGCTAATTGGCTGTAACTCAATCCGGCCTGAAAAAGACCTTGGCGGATAAGGATTATGCTAGGTACCACCGTGTAAATAATCGTGGTTTGCTGTGTGGCCGTCTTACAGGTTGTATACACCAAAAACTGTACTGCTCCGATGAATATCAGTACATACGAAGAAGCACTTTATATAATTAACCCGTAAAGATGTGTAATTAAGGCACTTGCTTAGATTATTATTGATCCTTTATATTTCATTGCCAAATTATGTTTTGGGACTGGATACCGGCCGGTATTGTTGAAAATTACGTTATTTGTGCCCGTGTGTAAAACAATGATGCTAATTGTATTGATCCTGAATATTCCGTCCAAGATAATAAAATGACCAATTTATAGTAGAATGTAGACTGTTTTGGGTAAATACGGCTTACTTACGAAGTTCCTGTATGGCTTTAGGCCTGACAGGTCAATTGACCGATTATCTTATGACTTCATGCAACATGTGTATAAGAAACGTGACTGCGGGGAGCAGGTAGCTAATCTTTTTTCTATTCGACTTATCAGTCAATCAAACAAACAGGAGATAAAGGATACTGTACAAACGAACAAAATTACAACAGAAAAATGGAAAGTGTACTTCGAAAGCCTATACAAAGGAGTAGAAAGTACAGAATCAGAAATACTTGAAGAGGAGGAAGAAACAACAATAGAAATAAAAGACCATATGGTTATAGAACTTCTGAAACAACTCAAGAACCGGAAGAGTCCTGGACCGGACAGCATAAATAACGAAATGCTGAAATATGTGGGATAACAATTGCATAAAGAAATAAGCACTCTCTTTAGAAGCGTTATAGAACAAATAACTATACCAGAAGAATGGAAAACGAGCATTACGATCCCCATATTTAAGAAAGGGCAGAAAACATCACCTGAAAACTATCGTGGAATAACCCTCCTAAATAGCACCTTGAAATCATTCACAAAACTCATTTTGGAAATAATGTCAAAGTATATTAAGGTAAGAGAAGAGCAACAAGGATTCAGAGGAAAACGGATCCAACATTGAAAAATTACTGGAATTTAACAAACCAGCATATATGTGTTTTGTGGAAATGACAAAAGCATTTGATAGAGTACGCATCAAAGATATTATAGAAATAATGAAAAAAAAACTATTTAAAGCAAAATATAATACAAATAGTATGCGAAATGAACAAAAATTGTAAAACAGCAAACAAAGTAGGATATACGACAAGCGAACAGATAAAAATTACCGACGGAATAAGACAGGGAGACTCATTGAGCCCATTCCTTTTCAATATGATCATAGATAGGATCATAGAGCAACTCCCAAAAAAACAGGATACAAAATGGAAAACACTTACTTCCATATTATATGCTATGCGAACGACGCTGTACTCATCGCGGATTCTGAGGAAAACCTACAAAGGCTACTCCAAACCTTCAACCAGAAAGCAAAACACCTCAACATGATAATCAACACCGAAAAAACACAGTGTATGGTAACAGCTAAAGAGCCAATAAGATGCAAGCTTGCAGTTGGCGGGAAGATTGTGAATATATAAGACAGGCGTAAGACCAATTCTGACATACGCGGCGGAAACAAGAGCTGATACCACAAAGACGATGCAAATAATGAGAACAGCAAAAATGAAAGTGATAAGAACGATACATGGCAAGACACTTCATGACAGGGTCCGAAGTGAAGATCTAAGAGAAGTGAGCAACAAACAGGAACAGTGGAATAAGTGGATAGGATGGAAAATAATAGATTAGCTAAGATCGCAAAGTCCAATAAGCCAGTAGGGAAGGGAACACAAGGAAGACTACCAAAAAGATGGCGAGAATGTTGGACATCAACATCCCAAGAGGCTTAAATGGAGAAACAGGCAATAGTCTACCTATATGGGCAACCATATATGAAAAAAGAAGACCTATCAAGTGCTTTTGACAGCCTAAATAATAAATTTATTAGTGATAAGTTATCACTTCTAGGATTCTAGGGCGTAACTCTAAAAACGATGTATTCTTAAAATATTTGTGAGAATTCAGAACACTGTTTCTAATCATTATGATATGAAAACTGGTGTACCACAGGGTTCTGTGGCAGCATCACTAATATTTTTGCTTGTTGTTAATGATATGCCTTGTTATTTACATATTTCAAACAATGTTTGCTGGTGATAATTCTATTGTGGTCCATTCTTCGAACAAAACGTGATTTCGAGTTTAGTTTTAATAACAGTAATATACTTGCAGTTAAATTGACAACGTTTCTTGGAATCATGTTAGATTATCAAATTAATTGGAAAGGTCATTTAGATTGATTCAAAAACTTAATAAAACATATTTTGCAAACCTGCAGCTGAAAACAATGCTTAATCACAACGGCCTTACTAATTCATACTGCTCTCTACTCACTGGTGTACCGTCATGTCGCCTGGAATATAATGTTTTTTGTGGCGTAGCAATGTCAAAACACTGCACAGCAACAGAATCTTTATTTGCCAAAAAAGAATACTAAGTTTAGTTTTTAATAATAGATGATTGATTGAGTGTGAGGTTAAATGAAGAAAAACTAATTTGCCAGTGAAGTTTTAATACTATACAGGGTGTTAATTAATTGTAAGGACAAACTTCTAGGGTTTGCAAAACACAACAAATCAAACAACTTTTGGTAATAAATGTGTGGTCAAAAGTGTTTCCTTTCAGGAATAAAGCTTCTCAAAGATTCTTTAAGAAGCGCCTAAATGTAGGCAACTCAATTTACTGCCTACTATTTGTTTCCATAACGACGGAAAATAATACAGGATAAATAAAGCCCGCTCTCCCACTTTTCAAATTTCAATTAAATTTAAAAAATGAGCGATGGCTCTTGAACTAGAAGGATTTTCAGCCACTCTCTCCAAAATGTCTTCCTCAAAATCCACCGTTCGCCTTGTTCTGGTAGCTCCACAGTTGTGTCTGTTGACAACGAATGCACCTTCCTCCCGCAGCCGACGTCAAACTACACTAAAGGCCTTGTGCGATGGATGATTCCTATTCGGAAAATGTTTTTGGTACTGTAATGTTCGGTCCGTAGTTGGAAATAAAACACTGATTTTAAGGAGAAAGTTTAATGAAGTTTTCACTTTACAAATAATTTGGATGAATTTGTTTTGATGAATGTAAATAGCAACCAAGTTTTTCTTCTGCAAAGGGGGGGGGGGGGGTACTAATGTAGCAACCTGGTAGTAACTTAGCGACTTGGTTGCTATTTACATTCATCAAAACAAATTCATCCAAATTATTTGTAAAGTGAAAACTCCATTAAACTTTCTCCTTAAAATCAGTGTTTTATTTCCAACTACGGACCGAACATTACATTATAAGCGAGCAGCATCGCGTGCGTTACCCCAAGCAGCTTTATACATGAACATCATGTCATGCTGTTCGGCAAAAGTATAATTCGTCATAACACAAAAATACGAATCACAGAACAACAAAAAAAACGAATTATAAAAGGCACAGAAACGAATGGAAGAAAAGTCAAAAAATATCACAAAAACATCGAATTGTGTCAAAATTGACGTTATTTGAATGCATGTAGGTAGGTCTAGATCGTTTTCTTTTTCAAAATTCCGTGTGACCTGTGCAAAATAATTGAAAATGCAATTTGGGTTGCCTATTTTCAGGTACTTCTTATAGAATCTTTAAGAGGCTCTATTTTCTAAAGGAAACACTTTTGACCACACATTTATTTAAAAACGTCGTTTGCTTTGTTGTGTTTTGCAAGTCCTAGAAGTTTGTCCCCACAATTCATTAACACCCTGTATATTTCAATTGTTTTGGGCTTTATAAATCTAAAAATCAGAATAAACATCTATTTACTAAAACTTGCACACATTGCAATTTCTATTAAATTGTAAATTTGGATTTGCTAGTTTGGCATCATACATTTAAAGTGTTTGCAATTTTAAATAAACGTGGTATTTTATGTATACTATGTATAATTTATTAGAAATTACAATGTGGAAAGTTGTAGTAAATAGATGTTTATGCAGATTTTAAGATTGATAAGTCCTGAAGAGGATACAAATATCGAAAACTTATTTTACAAAATAAATAGTTTTTATTTATTCGACGTAAAATCTAATCACTCGTCTAATATTTATAAAAGGTCGAAACCAAAAAATTCTAAAAATTTTAATTTTTAGTATCAATTGCTGGTAGATAAGTAGAGCGCTTCTTTTAATAGGAACATTATTATGCCGTTACCTGGTATTTATGTCTATAAGAAATGACGGTTTGTGTTAAGGAAGGTTAAGTGAACAACGGCCTCTATAGCACACCCGCAAACAAACAATATTACTGATTAATATGCTCTTTTTTTTTGTAAAACGCATGATACCGTTGAAGTTTTACTACAAACACACGATGTTTTTGTAATAGATTATACGCCGACAAAACTTAAATATGCACATCCAATAAGAGCAACTTTAAAAGACGACAGCGGGTATAGTAACGAGACAAAACATACAAAAAAAAACTGCTTAGTCGGCATTTGCGTAGTTATTGCTTAAGCAGGGTGTCAAAACAACAGAAATTATATTTTTGTATTTATTTATTTTTGTTATTAAATTAAAAATACACACAAGAATATTTTTACAGTTGACAAATATTCTTCTGAAGAATGATCAATTACCTAAATTACCATTTTTTAATCGCGCAACTTCTGCTGCATTTAAAAGTGTAATAACAAAAAACTTACATATTAAAGAAGGGTAATAATACTCCAAATTAATATCATACTTACATTAAGGATGGGTACGAGTTTCCGTCTAAGCATTCTTCTTTGGTTCAGTGATACTTCGTGGAATCGATTTGACAGAGTTCTAAAGGAACTGACTCTCTTATCAAATCATTTCGGATACCAATACGTATAATGTCGTAAACTAATAATAACCAAATTCATTACACAAAATAAAACTTATTTTTTCCGACTACTGGATGATGATTTTCATTAAAATGGAAAGAACAATGTTTCATGAAAGAAGGCGTCGTTTTGCCCATTTTTAACTTTATTTCCCCGGCTGTTCTAGCATCGATTAATTAATTTTTTCCGAATTTGTTTAGCGTTTTAACTGTACAGACCTCAGTTAGAGAAAAGATGACGATGAAAGAATAAGCTACAGTTCATTTTAAGTACAATTGCAGCCATAAACACAACAATGACTTTACTGGTTCTCGATAAGTCTTTGTCTATCATATTAATTATTTTTTACAATAAAAATTAAATTAATGCACGCTACAGCTTGTGAAACGTATTAATGCAAGGACAACTGTCATACGAAACAATGTAAACAAAGCGCCCGGCGCTTGTTAAGCATTGTGATAACAATTCTATGAAGAAGCAGAGATAAAAGATAAAAAATTCCTTTTTATAATTCCGTTTGTATAAAATATCTCCTGCTGTCAAAGTCAGTTCTATTTTAGCATTGCTTAAGGTTAGGCTGCTCGATAATTCCGACATTTTTGTATTGTCTAAAATAAATAATTTTAAAAAATACTTTTGGTCGTTAAATAAACATAAATAGCGCAGTCGTTGTAGAATCTGAAAAAGAGCCCTATACGATTTTCAAAAATCAAAATCAAAATTTTGATGTTTGAATTTTAGCTATTAGTTGTCGGATCCTACATCAACCACGAGCCACCTGGAAAGGAAGGAGCATTCAAAACAAATTGAACGCAGAATTTCACACCGCCGTAACAAGGACTCAGGACTGAGCATCGCTGGTTCATAACGAACAACAGATCATCGAGATCATCCTGATCATTGGGATCAACATAAAATTGACACTGCCGAGCATCCTCTTCCTCTTTGCCTAGCGGAATTTCGATTGTGACGTAACAATAGACACTTTGAACTAAAATCCTGGGCTATACCCTCTATAAAAAGGTAAAGCTCTTTGAAAATAATCTGAATCGGCCTTAATTAAAATTCTTGACAATGCTCCTATATTGACTAATTACTAGATTCTTAACAATGCATTAACAAATCTGATCAGCTGCTGTATCAATTGCTGCCTGAAATGCAAACTACTAGACCATAACGAGGTTTAATAGACGTATTAAGATATTATATTAGATATACTGGTGATTCTGAAAAGCAAAATAATGTCTGGTTAAAACAAGTACACATTCTGGATAGTGCCATATCCATCATACATGATTTGAAAATCAGAAATTACTGAGTAACAACCTAAACAAAATTTTGATAGATAATTTAGAAATCAAATACTAACTAAAGGTCTTACTCGTTCAATAATAAATCAATCCGTTTAGTCATTATAAGTGTTCATCGACGTTTGGCTAGAATTAGAAAATGCCCTGAATTTTGCCCAAGGACCCCAACTACACCTCTCCTTCGTTGATAATAATGATCTCATTCAATCCCTTAATTAGATAACTAAATCCCTGATACTACTTCAAAATTCTAATAAAAGTTTATCTGTCCCCTACACGGCGGGTTACAAAAATCTTCATTTATACGAATCAATTATAACAACAAAAATATATCCAGTGTGTCTACTCGCCTTGAATTCCTGGAAAAGGCTTGAAAACGCTTGATTTGAAAAACTTAGAAACGCTGGGACTTTTACTTGTACCTAAATTTTTTTCTTTTTTTTTTTATTAAATTCAAAATGCCTATACGCAATGTAAAAATTAAAATATTCAAAACATTGTTTTACCAAAAATTCGTTCGCGCTCGTTTGCAATAGCACAAATCGCGGTAAAATGTCACTCTGCATTGCAATTGTAGGGATGCGTTTAACCACGCGACAAACCTCGACACACAATACTTATTAGGCCAATCAATAAACAGTAACCCCTGTCATGTTGCAGTTTTTATTATTATTATTGTCATTAACTAGCAGAACCCATGGGGTACGCCTCCTGATGGTTTTTTTCAACCTTTATACCCGGCTTACTTCTCCGTTTGTTTCTTCCGCTGAGTCGTCTGAATAAGAGTTGCTGCCAGAAATACAATCCATGAAAAATTTGCAAAATAAACGCGGAAAAAAAGACCCGAAAAAAGAAAAAAAACCATAAAAACAACCTTGAAAAAATGTGAAGAAGAAAAACCGTAAAATCTTCAGGAAAAACACCCCGAAAATAATTTCTATTGTAGCCCCAGAAATATTCTTAAAAAGAAGCGGAAAACTAATTATTCAAACTTATCACTTGTTCTCATTTCCAGCTAATTCCCTTAACGCAGATTTTCAAAATGTTTTTGGAACTAATTAATAAGCACTAAAAACTTTTAGACATTTGCATGAAGTTCGCTCTGATTTATATAAATCAGAGATGTAACGATACAATTAATATACATTCCCCCGATATTGGCGAGCTTCATGGCTCAATAACCGTACGGGATTTTAACGTAAATATCAGAACTCGCAAACATAATAAATATCTGTTAGACATGATAATGCATGCGTTGTCAGTAACGATGTAGTTCCTATAAAGGCATCTAGAATTTTAGGTAAATAGTTTTGTAATAAACACTTTGTAATAGTAAGCGGAACCTATTCTAATTTATACCCGATGAATGATGGAACTCTTCTGCTATACACCTGTTTGTTGTAAGCGCAACAAACACATTTCCCACCTGCTAGAATTAAAGTAGCTATGAATAACCAAATTATTATATTTAATTAGAAGCGACAGCCATGGAAACGTTGATTGAAAACGACTAATAAACCAAGTTGGCATGTAAGGGCCCGCGGGTGTGTTATAGTGATAAATCATTCCAAAATGCAAGAATTAGTCGTGTTGTTATGGTGAGACAGTCACGGATTTACTATATAGATAGAAACGTATACGTAGCGTTGCATTGTATTTGTTAAATGCTATTTGTACCATAACTTGGTCAGATTTCATTACATTTACTAGGCTTAAATGGACATTAGAGTATTTACAGGCACGTAAATGCTTAGTAAATTTCAAAAACTTACAGAAATTTTATCCAAATTGAACATGGAGGTCCTTATATAAGTTGAACCTTTAAAATAGGATTGAAGTAGACACCCTGATATCAAAAACATAATGTTTTCACGTTTATCATTGAAATCTCCTTAACAAAACCCTTTTCTGATTGTCACTAAATCAAATTGATTTCATTTCCTTACAGTTGATAGATTCCGCATAGTCGTACCCTATTACGACACCCTGGTATTCACGGATCGTTGTCAGCAAACCTCCATAGGACATTATTTTTGTTCCCAAGATAGCCATTTTAGTACTTCAAATTGAAAACTATGTGAAACGCAACTACAATCTTTCAATGACTATTCAATTCAGCTGGTATCTAGCCGCTAAAAAAATGGGAGTGGATATATTTTCTTGGAGGGTATTCAGGTGACTATTTTAAACAAATGAAGTTTTTTGTGGAAAACATTAATGATTTGGTTCATTGAATAGTTCCTCGAATACCATTCTTAGTCAAAGTTACGTAGATTATTTTTGCGGTGTTATCACTCATGTCCCTTGGGCTTGGGATTAGGACTCGTGCTGACGCGTTCGTCCTAATCGTGTCTAAGCGCAATGGACATTCGTGATATACCACCGCAAAAATAGTCGACATAACTTTGACTACTCGTGGTATTATAAGTAATTATTTCACTCACATTGTAACAGCCAATGGCAGCTGTTTATTTTCAGGCTCTTGACCAATTAGCCTCTGACTAGCTGCGATAAGCCTTTTGTTTAGGAAGCTTCGGCGTTATCGCGGTGATGTATAACCATAGCAACACGTCAACAAAAAATTATATTTTTACAGTTAATAAATAAATAACGCGTTTATACGATAGTGCATACAAACTAATTATACTAAATAATAATATAATTTTTTCTTCGTGGAATATCTAAAAACATACCACTCGTGAATTAAAAATTATCTATAAATCTGTTTTGATTGACGAACTCAATTGTGCTGATGCACGGCTGTATCACATGTAAGAAAGAAGAGATTTGGTTTCAATTATGGCTTAGAGGCAGGTGCGATTGCAGATACCTGCTTAGCAGGTTGCTTTGAAATTATCCAAAATTTGTACATTGCAAGTACACGAATCTAATACAATCGGTATTTCAAAAATGTACCAATTTACTATCAATACCCAAGAATTAGTTAGAAAACATAATACATCTGAGTCGAGACTGTCTAATTTTGATAAATCACAATGAATAACTGTTTGCTATTTAAACCTTCTACCAAAAAGTTGCTTCGAAATTATCCAGTATTTGTACATTGCGAGTGCAGGAAGCTTATACGATCGATATTTCAAAAATTGACCCATTTGCTATCAATACCCAAGAATTAATTAGAAACCAATTAAAGCTTAACGATCAAAAACAAAAATTACTGAATGATATCCCTCCGGCCACTGACTTAAATATTGCTAGTATTGCCTTTATATGTACTGCATTATACTTTTATTGTAAATGTATCTCTGTTAAGACAAAATTCATTGAAATTTTCCACAAATCGCAAAGTAACGCGATTATTCCTGATAATATACCAAGTTTATCTCTGCTACAATGCAGAAGTTAAATATTGCTTCTCATATTTAAGATTCTTGGTATGGAGGAGTCATGTGATAACTGATAACAGTTCTATGAAACAGCACAGATAAAAGACATTATCTTATATTTCTTTAGATAAGTCGCAGCAGCAGTTTACTTATAGGGTGAAACTACAAATAAAAGATTTCCCCACCCCATATTTACTTAAAAATCAATCAATCTGATAACAACAAATAAGGAAACTTTAAAAATATCACTTAATTAGTATAAATCTGCTGACTGGATTTGTGGTTGCAAAGTGACCAGTGTGCGTTTTTCCTGCGGCCTATGTTAAAAATTTTAAATGTTTAAGTAAACGTAAAAACACTATTCAATATATTGACAGTTTTAATGACATTGTATTTGACAATTTTATGAAAAAGCGTATGATTTCATCTATAGAAATGTTAATTAAAATGTAAGATGTTTTGTTTCAAATTTGTGACGCTCTCCCGTAATTATTTATATTAATTATACTAATTTGTACAAATATGTTGCTAAAAATGTATTATCAACTTTCCAAAAACATAACAACTCCTGATTATATTAAATCCAAGATGAACATTAAAATAAACTCCCAAATACAAAATGTTATTATGATATTGATGCATATCTAAATGATACCTTTGTAATTCATTAATATCCTATGTATAATTTGAATATGATTGCGTGTATATTACGTTTCTAGTAATGTTAGCCTGACAATGTTAACGCTTGTAGATCTGCAACACTAAGTATTTTAAATGATTTGATTTAATCCAGTTTGTTTTAATGTTTATTTAATCCAACCCTATTTTTTAATTTTTAAAATGTTCATTTAAAAATATTATACCAAAGCAATATGTTTGCTATACTTACTGGCAGTTAAGGAAAGTAAAAACAGAAAAAAATGAGTGAAATTTAGAGATAACCACACTCTATTGTTTGAGGATTAAAAATATAAGGAACAAGAAAATGCTAATAATTAATGAACACATTAATCTTTGAGTAGTTACAATAAAATTAATTTTTTTCATGTCGAGTGGTAGAATTAAATAAGATGCCCTTGTAATGTGGTATTAATAATAACAAGGATAACACAGTTTATTTAATACCTTTACTTATGTAGAACCTACCTTTAACTCAGTATCCAGACCAAGCTTCATTTTCGTACAAGAAACGATATAAGAACGACTAAAGTATTTCTAGCGATTCAGAATACATAAGCTTCTACAACCATTTGTTGCTTCTATAAAGCCCTGCATTAAGTGTGAAAATTGATGAGCTTTTAATTTAATTTAATGTAACGTCTTACAATCGTTTTTCAATACCTACAGCTCTTAGTACTCGGGATTTTCTTTACGACTGATGCGAAAGAAAATTTTAAGTATTTGTAAGAGTAGTTATTCTTAATTAAATGTATCAAATATAAAGCTTTACTTAAAAGTCTAACCTTTGAACGTTTTCATTTTAGATATTATATTTGTATAAACGTTGGAATAAAGTTTATAAGCGCTTTACTTGCAATTAAACTTAAAAACTGTTCTCAGAAAATGCTTATTAAAACCGTATTAATTATTTTGCTTGAAATGAAGCTTTTAATTAGAGCTAAATCAAAAAAAAATGTTGTATTATTTAATTGTTCATTTAAAAAAGCTTTCCGGTCCCTGCAAACCTTTGATTATTGAGACATTTATATTTAATATTTGTATTCGATGATGGAAGATATTTAAACAACTGGTCAATGGTTTAAACTTTTTATTTTCTATATAACATTTTATTCAAGGCATTCCCGCAAACTTCTGAAAAGAAATTATTGATGAAATATAAGGAACTGTGGACAGTTCGACAAGTTATATGGAGTTCTCTTGTCATATTAGAAGAAAAGAATGGCACTCGGGGCCACAAATCGTTATTGTCGCCGTTTTCCTGGCAAAGTCGAAAAAGTTGAATTTATTTTTAAAGTTTAGCCGTTCATATCAGTTATTTTAGATGTGAAGTAGGTATACAAGTTTGGCTTGTTAATTATTACCCTGCGGGTGCAATAAAAAAATTCGAGTTTGCTGACCTGCCTGAAATGAAACAATTTATTATGTATGTCTTCTTTTGAAGACACACATTTACGATGCAGGTTTTCTTGTGTCACAAATCAGGTCAGCCGTATTCAGTGGTTCTCCGTGAAGTAACCACTAGAGGCGGCGGCGGCGGTGGTATTAACTCGGCACACATCAATCACCCCTTGAAAGATAGGAAATGAACAAACCTAACCTGCTCTCGATTTTATATCCCAGTTTCATATACGCTTTTTGTTCCGCTATTTTGATATACGAGTGATTGACTGGCACGCTAAAATTACGGTTCGAGTATTACTTCAAGCCCCATTCTTCGCCTTTTTTGTACCTCGCCCAACAAAAGTTTTTCGGGATATATTAATTCTTCTATTTTTAGAACATCTGTTGCATTATACATTAGCATTCAGTTCATATTTTACATTAGAAACATTTTACACCACTTGTGACACATGTTTTACTTTTCAGCTCTAGAAATAGTGCAGTTCTTTCACTTCTAATTCGTTTAACGAAATCAATGTGGAGTTTGCTGAATATTCACAAAAGAAACTTTTTTAAATCACAATTTCCTTCTCTGTCTCTCTGAAGCATTAGGTTTCTAATTTGGTTTTTTTACTATATCAAGTCACAGTATGTTAAGTATTAAAATTACCATAGAAACAACAGGAAAATTCCATTATGAGTTGCAAGAATTTCCCAAGAAAACTAAACTCAAAAAACCACCTAAGTAATTATAATTTATATACATTTCAAATGAATCCCATGTAACTACTACTAAGTATTTTAGAACAAACAATGGAGCATAAATAATAAACAAAGCTCGCATAAGATATGACATTTTGGCATACAGAGTGGGGCAATAAATTTCATTACGGTTTAACTGTACGTTAAACATTTCAAGGATCACACTGTTGGGGAATATTTTGGACAACTCTGTAGGTAAAGCGTTGGTTTCAAAATGGAATCGCTACCCCTTAGAGAAAGCGCTTTGGGTTACGAGGGGTCTTCCCCTGGCGCACTATCTCATGTTCTAATGAACTGGGTTAGCTAATATAATAGCTTAAATCACGTGTGAAAAACTGTGAAGTGGTTGCAACATTAATTGTGTAGGAAACGTTTGTTTGCTAAACATTAAAGCCATTTTAACCGTAACCAATAAAGCTGAAGTAATAGAAGTAAACGAAAAAATCCTCAAAGTTCAAAGAATAATAATAAAATAAATATGAATCAATTAAAAAAATAAAAAGATGAGAACTACAAAAAAGATAAAACAAGTAAAGTTTGACGTCAATAAGTCGCAAAGAAATTTCTTCATTAGTTTGTGATTAAAATCAAAATATTTTAATGGCATCTTGGCTTCCTGCTCTGGAGCCGCGCAATCTGCTACTGTTGACGTTTCGTCTACTCTCGCTTGGGACAGCTTCTGCTACTGCTGCTAGAACACAATTGTAGAGGCTGCGTTTGTAACGGTAGGGTGACCGTCGCGCCAAAAGTGGTTTACAGACGTAGTGAATAAAAAAGCTGTGACTTTGGTTAAAGTTTTTAGGATTGATAATAATTTCAAAAGATTCGCAGATCGGTGAAGGTACGATAGCTGGAAAAATCGGAAAGTATTTTAGTGTTGAAAAATTGGAAATTGCGGCATGGTTCAAGACTATGCCCGAACCGGCTGAAAGTTTTAACCGAGTTCGTGTTCGAAAACTCGAATGGTAATCGGGCGTTTCGTTTCATCGATAGGTGGTCGATATAGGCCTTCCCGCACCAGCTATACTGAAGAACTGTATACTGTATAGTGTATACCCACCAGAGTTGCTGCCGATGTGGCCAGCAGCTGTGGTAGCCACGCCAGTGAAATAAATAAATAATATTTTAACAAACACTGCCGATGTGCACACTGCAATTGTATCAGAAATTAGCAATTCGCGATATACTGTTATGGATCTAAAGCATTTACCTTACAGTACCCATGGTACGTGGTAACCATATCAGGCTTTAATGAAATTATATTTTTCGGTAATCATGTTGAAGTGCCCACTCCTAACTTTACTGGATTCCTGAAAAATACTTTTAGACCGAATGCTGGCGATGTATCCCCTGGAGAATTTTAGAAAAAAATGGCATTTGGCGATGTGTCGATCGTGCATGGTAGCCACACCAGTTTAGAAAACATTATTTTGATATGGAAAACTGTATATGTGCGTACATATGGTGTGTGGACAAATTGTATCGTCAGTTTTTCTTTTAAAATATATTGTTATGGAGTCTGCCGATGTGTCCAGTGTCTAACTGACCTAACCGTGGGCGCATGGGTAGTTGCTCCATAAAACATTAACTTAAACAGATGCAACGGATGTGTCCAGGATGTGGACAATCACTATCAATGCGATACCCTTATGCTCTTTATGTTCCAATTTACCCCAAAATATCATTTTTGGCCCAGCCACAGCGGTTAATTTAAGGGTCGATATCCACCAATATTCTATGTGGATACATCGGCTGTCGCTGTGTCCACTTTAGGACAAAGGCTGATCAGTATGAAAGGTATATTATTCTATAGTTATACTATATATTATTAAGTACACAATTGTAAATTCTAACCCATTAAATTTTAAGTGTGGTATAATAAAGTATTCTTTTTGTCTTTTGAAAGGAGCTGTAAGTAAAAATGTATCGATTGCGTTTATTTGTAGGATAAGATTAACAGAATTCTTGGTCGTGGGCTCGATTCGATTGTGCCCTTAGAAACGCAACAAGAAAACGTAATTATAGTATAATCAAAATTTAACGGATTAGACTATAACTATAATAAATTATAATATTTCTCATATCCACCTGCCCTTATCTTGAAGTGGGCAAAACGACAACGTATATGTCCACATAGAATATTCCGTGGCTCTATAATTATCGGATTGAAAAGAATTTGTTCATATGGAGAACATGATTGTATCTGTTTAAAATATTATTTTATGAAATAACTACCCATGTGCCTACAGATAAGTCGTTTAGATAGTACCACATCGGCATACGCCATAACAATATATTTTAAAGGAAAAACTGACGATACAATTTGTCCACACACCATATGTAGGCACATTGAAAGTTTTGCATATCAAAATAATGTTTCGCAAACAACTGGCGTGGCTCTCACTCACCGTATGATTCTATTAATCTTATCCGACAACACATCACCATACGCTAGTTTTATTTTTTTTTGAATTTATTGAAATATAATTTCTTTAAAGACTAGCGGGCGTTGCTACCACGTACTGGGGGTATATCGTTAATTGATAATATCTGCTACAGTTGCAGTGTGCACAACACCTACACCGAAGAATTCTAAAGTAGGCAACTTGTTTTTCGTAGAGGGAAAGCAGTCGGAAAGTTTTTTAAGGCATATGAACACATGGATGAAATGGTGGTCGGCGGTAGCAGCACAGATGACGCGCCTCCAAAGTCTAACCCAGAAGCCAAGATGCCTATGAGTACGTTTACATCGAATTTTTAGGTCGTTTATGCAATAAATGCCATTTAAATTATTTAGGTAATGTGGTGTAAACAGGCAAAATGTGATGAGCCTTCCGCTTAGATCAGATCACTTTTCTACCTGACCTGACACAAATTTGGTCGACCTAAGCACTAATTTAGTGGGAGAAAACTCTGATTGCTCGACCCATAGATGCTGGATCTAAGTAACCCGTTTTCTACTTTCCCGATGTCGTGGTTCTCAACCGTATTAAGTCCAAATTTAAATGCTCCTGTGAAAAGATTGAGTTCGTGTGATGGAAAAACAAAAATAAATTCGTCCGACGATGAAACTCACATGTTTTTCAAACACAACATACCTAGCACGTAACCACACTTTGGTAAGATTCTCAATCATATATAAATTGACAACAGATAGCGCTTATGCTGGGACCAAACTGGAACTGTAACAAACACGCCCCAGTGGGCAGTGGACAAGGTAAAGGTGTAAGCGTTTGGTGCTTAGGGTAAATTTGAGTCGGTCCACCAAAAATTTTTAATATGTACTCTCTGACAACGGTTTTGTAAGCCTACAAATGAAATTAAAATGTTGTGATGTTGATTACCTTTTTCGTGCTCGACAAAAAATTTTAATATCTTTCTCTGATTCTGAAGATTATTTTAAAACTGCAAAAAGAAACTTTCGGATATATTAACTGATTAATAACTATTAAGTTACTATAAATAACCATTAAAAGTTTTACTACTTTTGACAATAGAATAAAGGATGCAGTTTTATATTTTAAGGAATTCCTTTGCTCCACTTTCCCCTAAAAGCGTTTTTACGAAATACAGCACGTTAGATGGGGGCCGTAATACCTCAATAGTTAGAGACACCGTAGGTAGCTACGAAGGAAACCTTTCCGCAAAACAATTTTTTAAAACATCATTTACAAAGCAGATTCTGCTACTTATGTATACGTAAATTAAATCAGAGGTTTTTACAGGCGAGACCTTGACCTTTAAAATATAAAACTACAGGTCATAAAGTAGAGCTAGATAGATATGCTGTATATATAGTGTAGATAATATGCCTTAAAGTATGCTGAAAGGAACCTCTCGCATATGCACAAAATATGCAGCAACCTACTGCTGTATGTACCAAAATATACCCCTAAAATACGTAACATATGTACAGGGTGCGGCATTTTCGATGCAAACGTGGGGTATCTCAGTATCCGCCAGTGCCAGATCAAAATTGAAAGCACGTTCTCGGAACATTTTTTTAAGACCAAAATTTAATATATCTATTTTGTTTTCCAGTTGTTGGCCATATTTGGCATTTTCGAAATTTTGAAAAGCTGCTGTAGCGTTTTTATTTGGAGAGGCAAAAGAAAACCGTAAATACTTGTTAGATGGCCATTTTTGAGTAGATAGGATAGTGTAACAAGATACTTTCTAAAATTGTTTTTAAAATATGACGCAAATCTGCATTTTTCTCAAATAGTAACAATAGTTTATATCAACAACATTTTAATAGAAGGTTAGGAAATTATGGACCCATTTTGTGGCCAGCTCGATCGTCTGACTTTACATCGCTGGATTTTTTTCTCTGGGGCTGTATTAATTTCTCTCGCTATTATTTGTTTAACAGTTCATATTTGTTAATGTTGCAGCTCATATTAAATTTATCTGTTATTTATTATACTATCACGTCATACTCGATTCTTAATAAAAACTTTAAATTAGTTGTAAGTCGGTTATTTTTATAAATAAATATATCAAACTACATATTTTTTTAATAGAAACTTTCCGTAGAAAACTTTATGTAAAATGCTATTTTTTTAAATAAAACATTATTTTATTTTTCTGCCCCTAAAACCTAAAATGATATGCACTAACATATACCGTATGCAGTACCCATGTATTATGTGCAAAATAGTTTTTTTCTACAATTTTAACATTAAAACATAAAAATAGAAAAATACAGCAATATTTCTTTAGATAAAATTAAAACGAAAAACTTAAAGGCAATAAAATGATAAATAATAATACTAGTAACTAACATTGGATCGGTAAATGACTACAGTTTTTCTATTTTATTACGTAGATGTATTATGTTAGAACTTTATCAAGAATAAAAGCAATAATTCGCTTATAACGCTGAAACAAGATGATAATTATAGTGAAACCGCGGGGCAAATTCCGGAAAAGAAAGATTTTATCATTTTAGAAAATAATAGGTAAAAGTCGCTTTTAATAAATGTTGTCTTTCCTGCGTTTGTAAAGTACTTTTTTGTCTGTTCTTTTTTTGAACGTATAATAATCTAAAAGGAGAGTCGCTGGTTTTGGTTCGTTATGATTATGAGAGAGGTTTTTCTTCTCGAAAAAAAGAACACAAAGGGATATTTTGTGGCAGATATTATCGCAAGGCAGCTAAAGTCGCAGCTTTCGGGGATTCCGCTTCCGCCAATTCCTGGCGTTTAAGCTTGTTTTGTGAAGACGTTAGTTACGCTTTATATATGTTCATATCGTGGATCCATCTTTTATTTATATGGTCTTTTGTGGTGCATTTTGACTCAAGTCGCGCGTTCGAGATTGATTGTAATGTTCAATAGCGGCCGTCAGCCGGGCTTTACTGGCCATTTTACGCCAAACGAAGCGCTGTATTGAAAAGAATTTGCTTTTATTTTATTATGAGTGCCAGCGACAGATGATATCATTTGTTTGCGGCCATACAGGGCCGTACTTTAGGTTTTTATTTCAGTTACTTTACGACCGAAATAAATTCGTTAAATTTTGAGCCGTGATAGCCAGAGTTGCATGTATATGCAAATGCACCCTTGGTTAGTTTATATTTTTACAACTCTAGGTTACGCGACTTGGAGAAAATTGTTATAACATGCATACATAGCCGTAAAGGCAAATGTTACTTCAAATAATGCAATATAAAATCCATTTCGCTTACGTACAAAGACGTCCTGCTCTTGTTTTATTTCTCTATTACCTCGAAGCCCTTCAAACCATCGAGATGTTATTACTATTTCTCAAAATACATTTGCATTGGGTTTAGATCTGCGCCTGCTTTTGAACATCCCCTGTTCCGCGAATATTGTAAGCACTTTGCATTATTGCGACTGAAAGCTCACCAAATTTTTGATGGAACGTTGATTGCTTCGGACTTTATTTTCTTCAAATCGGGGGCGTCAAACGCGATTCTTGTCAACGATTCAATTACAACAATGTAAACAACGACACATGAAAAAAGGGTAAAAACGATTAACAGTAAATCCTGTTAGTACCTGGTAGCGTATTTCAATATTATTTCTACAGCTTAAATAATCAAATATTAATTAATCGGATTACGAATCTGTTCTTCAAGTTATTATTATTTCATATATACATGAAGTTTCGGAGCAGATTAATAAATTAGTAAGACGTGGGAATTCATATTTAAACCGCATTGTGAAGAAAACCAAAATTCTCTTAAAAAATATTTGTAAAGTTGTGGTAAAGTTGAAAAAGAAGTTTCTTTCATGAAGAAAAATTACCGTTCCCAACAAATTCTTCCCCATCGCTACTTTTAACAGATCAGACGTCTATAACCAGAACAGAAAACATGTTGAAAATTAACTCATGTTATGGTGTAGTAAACAGATTGGATTTCAAAACAAACAGTTTAGTCTTAAAAAGGAACAGATCGGGTTTGTAAAACAAATCTGTTGTTGAAATAAACAAACCGGTTGCTTAGTAAATCGATTTAATTTTCAGTTCCACTATGTTCTAAAATTTTTCGTGTATATTTTATTAGCACTTTTATGTTTCTATGTTGTTATAAAAAAATGTTTTAGTGTTTACGTTTCTGTAGTTAATACCGTCCATCTTCAAACCTAATCGGAAGGTCTAAGTGGTGGTGTAGTAATTAAGTGGTTTAATTTCAGAGAAAGGAATGGGACCAGTGCACTCGTTTTCAGTAAAACGCAACTAGAAACAAAATCCATTGTCCTGCAGCGGCATTAATTACGAGAAAGCACACTGAGATCTCGGAAATGAATGTCGCGGCTTCCTTTATCTCTGCCGAGTGTTATTGTATAGCGGCGCAGCACCACACGGGATGTTTACGCGGCCGCAGTTAGAGGTTGGGAAGATTCATGTTAGGCTAATTTCAGACGAGTGCGAGAAGGATAATTTTACGGGTCTGTTCGCGTTTATTGCTTGTTAAGGGGGGCAATTGCAACCTCCACTTGTTTGCTTGACGGTTTTGTAACTCGCGCCCCGGAAACTCTAAAAGGAATAAGGGTTAAGATGTTAGGAACATTTAAATAATTCCCATGCCTGCTTCGGATTTAATATAACTTCTAACGAACAATTTTTGGAAAACATAAGTCGAGTTTTCTTGTTTTACTTTATCGCAACTTTATGAAAAGTTCTTAATTTTATTCTCAAAAAATGTGTAAATCTACAAAGGTTATTTAAGATTATATCACGGGCAGTGGCGTTCCGTGGGTTCAAAATTTGAGTTGGCAATGACAAATGTAAAAATATTAATTAATTTAACACTTAGATAAAAAAACTAGGAGAATCTTTGTTTGACAAATTAAACTCGTTATCTAAGTTGCAGGCTTCCGCGGCCGTTGTTAATAACATCTAGGCTTCCGGGTTGGAGCCGCGTCATCGGTGCATGAACTGCCGACGTTTCGTCCTCGGTTGCACGGGACATCTTCAGGGCTGTGGTAACTTTGGGATCTGGAACACAACTGACACAGTCACCCGTCTACATCTAGAAGGGAATTTTGTGCAGAAAAAGAATGAAAAGGAATAAATCAGCGTCGTACAAAAAACGCAAGAAAGCGAAAAATGAATTACAGAAATATAAACAAAAATCAGGGAGATACAAAAAGAAGTACGCAAGACTTAAAAATGAAGATTCTCCAGGATTTGAAGTTTAGACACTTTTGAGCGGGGCCGGGTCGTTGTACCACCGGAGGTGAAAAAGCGAAGCTATTATTAGCTGAAACATTAACTACACAAATCTCTTTCAATTAAAAAAAAAACAAAGCAAACGAGAACTTGTTGAAGAAACATCTTGCTGAAAATCAAATGGCAAATTCTCTTCAATCAAGACTTAACAACAGAAAAGACACCATAAGAACTAAGAACAAGTTTATTTTAGTTTAGAGAAATATAAAATATTTTTGAAATGGTTTCATAAAAGTACGAGGACGTTCGAAATGTACGTGGCCTAACACAGAGATGGCGCTAATTCGGCGGAATTTGCATTACCACTTTTCAGAACTATCCTTTCTTAGGTTGAACATGACAGTATAGAGCGATCTGTCAATTAGTTTATGTTTGACAGTGCGGCAAAGTGACCGTCTCGCATGATTTCGTAAATAATCGAAAAAACTGAGTTGCGAGCAGTGATGAACTACTTTCATTTGAATGGCTTAACACTAACCGAAATCAAAGCAGATATTCGACATTTTTGAAGTCCGCTCCTTCGTTTTCAATGGTTAAAAACTGGGTTGCCGAGTTTAAGCGTGGTCGTGTGAGCACAAAGAAAGAAACCCCGCAGTGAACGTCCAAAAACGACTACTACCTCGTATATGATTGAAAAAGTCCTCCGTATCGTATTGAATGACCGTCGAGTAAAAGTGTGCGAAATAGCAGACATAGTGGGCATCTTAAATGATAGTGTGCACAGACTTTTAGCTGAAGTATTGGAAATGAAAAAATACTCCGCGCGTTAGGTGCCGCGTTTGCTCACACCGGAGCAAAAACTGAATTGTTTGATTGTTGCTTGCGACCTTTTGGCACGTTTTTGCTGCAATCCAAAGGACTATTTGCGCCGTTTCATAACTGTCGATAAAACCTGCGTTCGCCATTACACCCGAAACCAAGGAAAAGTCCAAACAATGGACACACAACGGTTCTCCGCCACCGAAAAAGGCAAAAACGGTTTTGTCAGCAGGAAAGATTATGGCAACTGTATTTTGGGATTCTCATGGAATTATCTTCGTCGACTACTTGGAAAAGGGAAAAACCATAAATGTGTTTAATCCGGCTTGGGAACCAGTTTAACCCGCAGCCGGGAACCAGTTCGAACTACCTTATTTTGGTCTAGCGGATTACATCGTCTTAACGGGAACCACTTCGAACCCGACCGTAATAGTAGTGAACTTCTTGTATAGTTTTTGCAAGATTATTTGTCACAACAGGTAGCTATATTTGCAGAATGTTATCAGTAGCTGAAAATTATTAATCCCCACAAGTTACTTGGGAACCACTGGACACCATGCAGGAACCAGTTCGGACAAATTTTAAGAAGATTAAAGGATTTGGGAACCAGTTCGACTCGGCCCGTTTTCCTACGTTTCTTGATGCGTAATAAAATTTACTACTTCAACTATTTCAACCAAACAACATTACATTAACCTTGTGTTTCGGAAAATTGGTAAATAGCTTAAAAATTCCTACTTACAAGTTGAAATATATTACGAGAGTCTCTCTTGAGTAAATATATGTATTATTTGCGTAGCACTGAAATAAGCATTGTGTAACATAAGGAAAGTTAGAGGTGTATATAATAAACATTACTAGACCTACAATTGACCCTTAAGGGACGTCAACTGTGACATTTTGAAATGTAGAAACTTGTACCGCATATTTTACTGCTTGTTTCCGATCCCTCCAGTAATTCATAAGTAGAACAACTACTTTGTCACTCAGCTCTATTAAGTGTCGAATTGTGAGTAAGACCTTATGGTTTGAGGTGTCGAAAGCATTATAGTAGCACACTAGAAAAGTGGGTAGTAGCACACACCTAACTAAATAATGCTGTACAGCAGGAGGCTGTAACCTGGTCTAAATTCGGTAAAGCCGGTTTTGGTGGCGTTCTACATTTATTTAAGGGTTGTCGAATCTGTACCGCAAGTTCTTTTTCAAAACTAGGTACAGCATTTTGCTTGGAATTTCCCATACTTCAAAAATCAAATTCTCTTAAAATGTATTTCCGTTTTTAAATTGTCATTTTGAATTTTTTTTTATTTTAAACATGCCATTAAATAGAAATTTTTTTTGTTTAACAAAAGATGTATTTTTGTACGCTTACATAACATAGCTTTTGAAATAAAGGCGATTTTTACGAAAATTAAAAAAAACTTGCTAAATAAAAATAAAATAAAATAAATTGTAAATATTTTTATCAGTATTAATTTGTTTTAATTAATCTTGTGAAAATTCATTCGGTTTTAAAGATTTAAAGAAAATTGTTTTTTAAACACTTTTTTATGCAAGCATAATTATGAAAATCATACATCATTTAAAAGGAGGAAAAAACTCTTCTTTTAATGGCATGGTTTAAAAATGCAAAACAGAAAAAAATTTAAAATAAAATTTTAAAATGGCGTATTTTAAAAACAGCGATACATTTTGAAAATTTTATTATTGCTTATGATTACGCGTTGAACGCTTAAAATAATTTCTAATAACCTTTAAAAAGCTGGGAAGTTTTCACTGGGATACCGTGCATAGTCGGCCGGACGCACATAGGGGAAATTCCAAGAAGTCCTGGACAAAATTTTAAATATGGAAATCGAATTTTCCAGGAAACAATTAGGGCAGTAAATACGTGAAACACCTGTCTACGTTAAATTGAACCCCGGTGTTCAGTTCAGTTTTCATAAAATTTTTCCTATGATACTCTAAAACCGAAAGAGACTCCGATTAGTATTTATCGCGCTTAATTTATTCTGAATTATGCTTTCACAAACCAATTTGTGATAATTTGCACTAGCCATTTGCTAAGCAGAACTAAAATACGTGTCTTGACCATATTTTTCGGAAATTTCGCCTGTCTGGGCCGTAGGAATCTTATTCTACCTTGTTAGAATTAGAATATCAATTGTTGTAAAATTTTCTACAGTAAAAATCAAGTACTTTGTTATTTCAGAAAAAAACACTGGTTTTAAACAACAACAAACAACACTTAAAACTTTGTAAGCTAAAAAGTGGGAAAATTAGTGAAGATTAACCCCCCGCTTCCCTTAAATACTGCTTTATTTTAATATTAAGTTTAGAATCTTATTGCACTTGCGTTGATGAGCAAATTAGCTTAAGCAGAAATATTTCATTATTCCTCTTTATTAAGTTAAAAATTAATTTTACAAATTCATATAAGCCATCACAAAGAGATCGGCACTATTAATTTAGCGTAAAATATTTAACAGTAATCACGTATACCGTTTACAAGTAATATATATTTTTCTAAACTTCCAAAAGTTCGAAAACTATTATTATTTGCAATTTTTAAAAATTACCAAAAAATTAGATGCTTTTTAATATTAACTACGCTTATCAGTTAGCTCTAGTTAAAAATTGTATTTATTAATCTATGCATATTTTTAATACCTCTTGAAATAAAGTATTATTAAGCATCTTTGTTCCAAAAGTGAGAGCGTAATATCTAGCTAGCGCTTTACCTGAGCAGGCAGTCTTCAGTGCTGTGCCAACACCTTAGGGTTCGAACGGGCCTACGAGTGGATTCCGTTTAAGATCTCTTGTTTCAAGTGTAGATGTAAATTTCAATCACTTATTGGAGCGAGTGTATTTAAAACGTAAACAGTATGGGAAACTACCAGCGACGTGTTTATCTCATGTTTATTTAAATGTTCGAACTTCAAAATATCGGCTGCAACATTTCTTTTTATTAATTTTAAGTTGGACGCCTTTGTATTTAAACACATGTTGGCATATCGGGATTAAATTTAGTAGGTATTGTAGTTGCTTTGAAGAGACACAATGTTACTGCCTATGAGATCTTTTAAACGCATGAAAACTGTGAAGTAAATTTTTTTTTGGAAATTTTCAAAAAAATACTGCTCAAAAACTGGCTTACCAATTTTTTTTCTAATTTTGCAGGCTTACAGCGGTGGGGTGAGTTAGATTTTAGTATGTGTTCCAACCCACTAATTTCTTTGTGACACTTTCTACGAATCTTTAAATCTTTAAATTTTGTATTTAACTCGAAAAAATAGTTATCAGTGAAATGAAATTTATTATTAAAAATACGCTAGTGGCATACAATGTTATCAACCAAATAAATTTTTGGAGCTGCAAAGGACAAACATTTCAAATTTGTGACATTTTTTAAAATTATCGCTCATGGAGCTAAAGATGAGCTATTTGGCTCATGTCCGCGTCTGTTATTATTTTTGTGACGTCTTCATTGAATTTTAGAGAAAGGGAAATTTATGCCCACTTATTTAAAAGCGGAAAACAATAAAAAATGTTTGTTAAAATTAAATTAATAGTAGTTACTAGCAAAATAGGATTCACGCTTAATGTTTAGGTTCAGCAGAAATTGGAAGAGTTAATTTTCCTCTCTCACTACAATTGTGGCGGACGAGTTTGTCCTTCTGTTTCTAATAAAAATTATCGGTTTCTAAATACATTAAAACATGCCCATCGGTAGCTCGCGCTAGCTGAGTGGATAACTTTAAGTAATGCGAAACCGACGCTAGAGCAGTCACTAGCGGTGGTTATCAGTGAGATGGTGGTTAGGGCTTACCTCTGTACTACACGTGCTGCCTTTGTCCTTTGCGTATTAATATAATTGTAGGTACGTTTTCTACCACTAGTGATGTGGGGCTGCAACGTTGTACCTAAATACTTTATACCAAAGGAAAAGTAAAAGTTTCTCGAATATAGGAAATTACAGGCAACGTGCTTTGCTCATAGTTTTCTTTATGTTTATCCACTTATGTTACAGACAAACTAATAAATCCAAATTTTCTCAAAGAATGCAGATCAGTAGCTACTGCTTATAATGTAAGAATAGTAGCGCCTAAATAATCCAATGATGAGGTTCATTAGTAAGTATGGTTAACTCTTTAAAATGGTTAGTCTCGTTTATTCATCATATATTGAGTGTGCCAGTAAACTAGGGAACGTCGTTTAATTATTCTTGATATTTTAATAGGGTCATTTATGTCTAGTATAATTAAGTAAGAAAAGAGAATGTTTAGATTTTCATCAATATCGTCAAGATCATAAATATGCCATCGAATAAACAATTCGTAATTAAAATGCTACTAGCAGAAGCTCCGCCTTTTTTTAAACAGTACATATAAGCTGTTGGTTGGTTGGTAGTCTTGCGGACAGTGGATCGAAGTCTAAGTTCTATGAGTTTTATATAGAGATTGCTTTAATTCGATATAAATCGATTTTGACAATCTTTTTTGCCAAAATTAAGGAAACAAGGGGAAAGTAAACCCCGCTAAATACTGCTGCACCTAGCATTTAAGTTCTGAACCTTATTCTACTATTACTCATGAGCGTTTTAGTTTAAACATAAATTTTTTACCGTAGTCCGGTTATTAAAGAGGAGAGCTTGAATTTATGCTTTTCAAAAATTCATAGAAGGCACCACAAAGGAATTAATAGTCTGGGATACGAAACAAGTTGTAGCCCATCCCTAGCTCTACAAGCTGTGGACTAATAGGTTTTTCATGATGTCCAAAATTTTAAATATTTTTAGCTTTAAATTGTGCAAATATTCTCGTACATAATAAAACACTGTGTTGCTCTACGGTTAGTGTAATACTAAATGTAAAAAATGTAGTCTATCAATTCATTTTTGGACCAATTGCCACTAAAGCCGAAAATTTACAAAAATCGTCGCAGCGGGCATTTTGAAGCTCAAGTGCTGCGAAAAAAAACTCTCGATTTGTCGTAACGCCCTCTATTATAATCTGTTTTCAGATTTATAAAACTTAAAAAAATATGTTTATACTTTTAAATAAAACAACAATTAATAAATAAAAACAAAGAAAGGAAGAGACCCTTCTAAAGTACGGTGGCCATATTTTCTGGGAAACAGTTTGTGTTTATTGTTTAACATCACAAACAAAACAAGGAAAACTTTTGATTATTAATAACTAAAATAAAATACAATATTACTTAATATTGATATTTTCCAGATGAATTAACTTGTTTTAAATTATCATTCCTATCTTTTGAATAGTCATAAAATGGCATGTAGTTCTTTAAAATAGTAGCGTTTACGTTTCTTCGCGGTCACATATTGTTTATCATTGAAAATATTAGGTCAGTAGCAACATTCGAGCATAAAAAACATAACAAAATTAATTCACTAATTTCTGAAATATTGAAAACAGATATTTGTTTATATAATAAATATTGAAAAATTACAACCCATTCATCAATTTATGATGATTTTCCATTTCATCATTTTCTTGCCATTATTTATTAGATATGAAACAATTTATTAAAAAGAGCAACTACAGCGACTGATGCTACTTTACTAACTGACTAACAAAATAATTTCCCACAGTATATCACTGCCACACAATATACAAAATAGCTGAGTGTTTAGTGCGGGCGGTAATTTAATTGACGTGACGTCGCGACGACCGTGCATGTTATTTTAAACGTCCAGCCTAACAAGCTACAAAGCATTTCGGTCTTGTCTGTGCTACAGAAGGCAAATTTTATTACCACTTGCAGTTTTTTGTTAGTAAACCATAAATAACTAAATTATAGCAACAACGGTGGTAGCAACATAAATAATTGCCAAAAACAATCAATAAACTGAGTTGAATTGCAAGGAGGGCCGCCGTATTATGGTGATAAGTTTTGTTGAGATGCAAGACCCCGTCGTCTTTTTATAGTGAGACAGTTATGTATTTAATACAATGTATACAGTTTGTCGCATTTAAGATAAAAACAGCCTGCTCTTTTCGTTATAGTTAGGAGTGTAGATTTGAATTTGTGCACAGTCGTAGAACATCATAAGGTGCATCTTTTGAGGTACTCAAATGTAAGTTGATAACCCAGCCTACTGCGACCTCGCGAATAAGGCTAATTTTCAATGTTTTTAACATTTAAGAAAATTTCTAATGTTTTAAAAATTTCATTAAGGTCAATAACAATTACTAAAAAAATTAAAAAAAGATTACGTTGAAACTCGGTATGTGGTGTTAAAATCAGATTCTGAACAACTTTTTCTGATAACTGTTTTCGATGTCTCCAACGCGATTCAAAATATTGCGAACTGGCCTTATCCGCGAGGTCGCAGTAGCCTGGGTTTACAACTTAGATTTGAGTTGAGTACCGTAAAAGATGTACCTCGTAAATATTTAGGATTGTGCTTAATTCAAATCTTTACTCCTAAAATATCAGGCTTCATTTTAATAGCGATAGTTGTAATATGATATAAATGTACAGGAAGACTCGTAGTCTATTACTATTTTAGAGATTTTTGAGACCTTTCTTAAAAGAAACTTTCCCAACCACTTATGGTTAGTTAGATGCCTGTTTTGAACTAAAACCTAACCTTTTCTTGTGTACAACGCTTGTCGTAAGAAAACACTGTTCTAGTATTAACATAGCGTTTGTTGTCTTGAGCTAATGCCGCTTTCACCAAATGCGAGAGAGTTGTTCTGATTAGTTTGCTATAAGTTAGCTCAGCGTCTTTCCTGTTGAAATTCATTTTCTGATATCATCCATCCTAACCGTGAGCTTACAGTGAACCGATTACGGTTTCTTAATGTAGCTCTTGCTATTATTATGCTTTTAAATAATCTGATTTGAAAAACTTTACAACAGTTCAATGGTAATAGTTGTTTTAAGAAGTTTTGAAAAACAATTTCAAGAAATTAATTAACTGAATACCTAATGCTTCTAATTTTTTTATTAACACACAATTTTTCTTGGTGTAGTCGATTTATTTGGAAGTAAATATAATTTTAATTCTTCAACTTCTTTAATTATTTAATATACAGGATGTATCAAATTGCGTGTTAACTATGGGGATCTCGCTTATTTGAAGAGATACGAGGATGGTTAAATTAGAGAAAAGTTGTGGAATTCTATGCCCACTCATAATCTGAAAAAATTGGAGCTATCTTGCGTAGTTTCTGAATAAACTAAGAAAAACTGAAATTTTAGATTTTTTGTTTTCGTCATTTGTCATTTATATTATATATTTCTAGTTAACGCATTATAAAGACACTTTTTCATGCTGAATCTAAATTTTTAAGTAGATTTGGTATAACTGTTACTTTTGCTCATTTTCGACTGTCAACTTTTTTTTCTTATGGTCGGCATTTTGATTTTTTTCATATTTGAATAGAGCTTTTAATTCTGAATTCAACGATGTGTCACACTTTGCATTTTGTTTAAGTTTTGGGCATTTTA
Source organism: Ctenicera cuprea (assembly GCA_958336395.1). Lineage (NCBI taxonomy): Eukaryota > Metazoa > Arthropoda > Insecta > Coleoptera > Elateridae > Ctenicera > Ctenicera cuprea. The sequence continues at coordinate 32,610,354 of OY284488.1, forward strand.
TTATAGACAATAAAAATTTCATGAGTGCCATGGGAAGACCACGTCATTTAATTTATTTTGAAAAAATTCTAGTCGGTCATGAACTGATGGAAGTCAAACAAAACACCACTTTTATTTACTTTGGCTTTTAGATACATTAGGTACGCGAAAATTTCAGGAAACTTTGTCTTGAGCGTAGGCAGCAGGCTAAGTTATTTATTACAAAAACTAATGAATGACACAGTTGCTAACACACAGATTGCATTTATTTTAGACGAGCTTCTGAGCACGTTTACCAAAGGTGTCAAATGTTTTGAACATTTACTTAATAATTGTTTGAATCCGTGCAGTTCTAGTGTTATCTGTTGTATTTATTTAACCTGTTATTCAAATTTATGTCAGTTGCAAACATAAAAACTGCAAGTGGAATTTTTACTAAATTGTGTATGTTAGAAAATTTGTCATTCATTTGTTTTTACAAAAGATAAGATAACCTGGTGCCTACGATTAAAACAAAGTTTCCTGTAATTTTCACGTACCTAATGTATCTAAAGGTAAAAGTAAATAAAAGTAGTGTTTTGTTTTACTTCCATCAGTTTAAGACGTAATAAAATTTTTTCAAAATAAATTAAATGATGTGGTCTTCCCATCGCACTGTAATGAAATTTCTATTTTCTGTAATAAAATGTTCAAACCTTAAAGAAAATGCAAAGTGTGACACATCACAAATCACAATTAAAAATTCTATTTAAATATGAAAAAAATTTTAAATGCCGATCATAAGAAAAAAGAAAGTTGACAGTCGAAAATGAGCAATGGTAGCAGTTATACCAAATCTAATACAAAATTTAGATTTAGCATAAAAAAGTGTCCTAATAATGCGTTAACTAGAAATATGTTAAATAAATCATAAATGAGTTATAGCCGATAACAAAAAATCCAAAATTTCAGTTTTTTCCAGTTATTTCAGAAACTAAGCAAAATAGGTCTAATATCTTTTTAGATTATTAATGGGCATAAAATTCCACAACGTTTCTCTAATTTAACCATCGTGGTATCTCTTCAAATAAGCGAGATCCCTATAGTTAACATACAATTTGATACATCCTGTATAATAGTTCGTGATAGGAGATGATTTTCTGTTTATGAAAAATAAATTAGCCTTTTAAATTCAGAAGTTACAGACAAGAGACAAGCACATAAAAGAGTGATGTTCAAGCGTTTTTAAACAAAAAAGCAAATTATTTTCTTAGAATTAAAGAAATTCCGGAAAGCAGAATTACCCGCTGTATTATTTCCACGCAGGTAGAATGTCTAGTCGGTTTTCCTCTTCTAACCTGCCATAATCGTCCCAATATAACCCAACATTGCACATAGCGTGCATTTCCAAGCCTACTTTGCATAATGTTACCCTTGGGTAGACATCTCCGTTATACAATGAGATTCTTTTTGCGTTTTTGCGCGCCCTTCGTTTACCTACGCCCGATTCTTTGTACGCCCGTGTCTCTTCATGGATTTTTGTATTTATTGGCTGTGGTTCCGGAACGCTTCCGCTGTTTTGTCCCGAGATATAATGCACGGCCGTTGCGGAAGGCGCTTCGTTAGAATAAAACTTCTTAATTGTCATATTTATGGTAATTTTCAGCTTTGTGCAAGGATCCGCTTTGCTCGACTTGTAGGAAACGTTAGAAAGTATTTTGCATGAAAATCTACTTCAAAACACCTTGTCGCACTGCGAATTATACTTTCCTAAGTTAGTTTCATCTCAACCTTAATCCAAAAATTCTTGGCTAAAAGTTATTGAATAATTTGTATAAATAATCCAAGGCCACAGTTACAAAAATAATTCCAGTAAAACTTTCAGTTAATAAAATTTAATTGTATACATAGACTTTAAAAGATTAGGAATTTGTACGTTCTTTTTAAGTTTTATAGTCCAAATTACGAACTCTCAATAGACAATATTACAATTTCTCAGCAGTACGGTTCTGCAATTATTATCCATGCATTAGAGTTTTTATCATATCGGTTAGATATAAACCTTAGGGCTTAGGCTCAAGCAGATATGGACTTAAAATATTGACAAAGTTTATCTTGAGTGATCCTGGAACTTGAAAGTGTGAAGACAGTTATAAACAATTTAGCTTACCTGAGATTCCATCGTAAGTCCACCACTCTTCCCAGCTGACGGCTGACGTCACTGGAACAAAAAAGACTGTTCAGATTGATTGCTGACAATAATTGATGCATGTTGGAGCTAGTCGAGAGTAAGCCCATATTTTGTCGGCTTTGCGCGGATTAGTACCAACCGCCGCCACGCGTCGCTCCCAGCGTTAGGCACGTACCTCATTTTTAATCCGGATTATCTCGTGACTCGTCTGTTTTTTTCAAACATGTCCCATTCCGTAACTTATAGCTTAGTATTTGTCAAGTAGTTTGCAAAATCCCGGATTTTCTATGATAAATACCTGTTTATTGCTAAATTCATTTGTCTGGGGCCTTTTTCTTTAGACGTTGTTGCCAACAACCGAGGGTAATGTTATGATCGAAGATGGGGAAAATTGTACTTGGCAGGGCTGGTTTATAGGTCAAAATATAATTTCAGTGGCGGCTCGTTGCTTGTTATGACGGATGAGACACTAAATAAAATAAGGCTAACGCAATTCCACAAATGCATATACCTTTTATTTATGACGTTTATATAGTTATGTTATAATGTTCTATAACTCGAGTGCGAGGAACTATTCACTTGGAAATATAACATGGAATCATTTAAGAATCGTTTTGGAATCTGTGGGAATTACTTGGAGTCTTTTGAAATCACTGGTAATCAGTGCGACTATTTCGCGATTTCTGATTTCAAAGAATGCCTTGAAATCACTACGAAATCGCAGAGTCACAAGAATCTTTGGTGAAACCATTTAAAATCACATAGAATCACTTGAAATCAGTAAGTGTCGTGCGCGGTAGTGTCAATAGGCGGAAAAAAAGTCTCTAGAAAAAAGCCACGGAAAAAAGTCCACGGAAAAAACTTCCCCGTAAAAAACTCTCCAGGAAAAAAAGTCTTCGGAAAAAAAAGTATCCAGGAAAAGAAGTCTCAAGGATAAAAATCCCTTATAAAAAAGAATCTTCGGAAAAAAAGTCTCCAATAAAGTGTTGGATGTTCAAGCACCGTATAAGCGGCCGTTAAAATAAACGACTTTACCTGATTTTCATATAAGATTAGGTTAGGTTATAGTAATATAGCAATTCAACAGGCCCTAAATTTACTGGTATAATCAAAATATACGCCTTTTAATAAACTCACTGCCAACTATGAACACTATGAAAAATTGCAAGGTTATCTTTTATTTAGATAAACTTATTTTATATTTGACACATTTCTGTAATTTTATGAGTTTCGCTTTTATTTTTCAGGTTTTTCCCTGGAGACTTTTATTCCGGGGACCTCTTTCTGTTGCTTTTTTTCCGGGGACTTTTCTTTCACGGGCTTTTTTTCGGAGCCTTTCTCCAAGAGTCTTTTTTTTTCCTAGGACTTTTTTTTGAGACTTTCTTTCCAGACGACTTATTTTCCATAGACTTTTTTCCGTGACTTTTTTCCGGATATTTTTTTTCCTAGATTCGTCGTGCGCTTTAGGTATCACACTCGGAATCTATTTAAAATCATGTTCTGAGCGTCATGTCACGAGCGTTTAAGTCTGGCGTATACGTATACAAAAATCAAAAAAAACTAAAATAGAACATTTTTGGAAAAAACAGCCAAGTAAGAAAACCCCTTTAAAATATCCCCGTAAAAAGAACCCATGCCAAGAAGTAGTTCAAGGAAAATGAGCCCCAAACGAATCGCCGGAAAATATGCCTTAGAAATAAAAGTTCCGTGACAAAAAACCGGAAGAGAAATAAATACCCCATGAAAAATGACACGTTTTAGACCTCCAGGAACACAAAAAAGTTTTTTTTTCTACAACTTTCAAAAAGTAAATTTTTTAGGTTAATTATTGTTTGTAAAAATACGTCTTTTTTTTCACAGTGACTGCTTTTTCAACGTTGCCCATAGCAGCTTGAAAAAAAAACTTTTTAACGTTGCTCATAGCAGGGTCCGTTAGCGTCCGTTGCCATGGGCAACGTTAATAATTCCATTTACTTTTGCAATTAAATTAAAACAATTTTACCTCGATTTCTTTCAGTGAAATATAGTTGTGAAAAACATATTGTGTGCAACTAATGCGAGGAATGCTTTTAGCGGCCTCGAACAATTATTTGACTCAGCTGACACCTCGTGAAAGAACTTTAATTTCCGTGCGCTAAAGTATCGTTTCGCGCACTAGTTGCACAAATCACTATTTAAAACATGTCTGCATGTGGGTGAGTTTGTATGTGTAGCTGTGGATTACGCCTCGTAACTTCCGAAAGGATGGTCCGATTTTTATAATCAAGATTTTGTCGGAAATGTAATTTTTATATGGATGGTGCAGAGTAAAATAAGACACTACAAAAACCCTGTTTATTCTGGGGGATGCTTTATGTTACCTGTTTTCCGGTTTTACTATGTTTTTTCGGATTTGCTTTTTCCGGAGATGTTTTTACCCGGGGAAGTTTTTTCCGGCTCCTTTTTTCGAGGCCTTTTTCATCAAGAAATTTTTTTTTCTTTGTTTTTACCGGGGTTGTTTTTCCTGAGATGTTATTTCGGACACCTGAAACAGGTAGTTTTTTATATTTATTTGTAAAGAACGGAAAATCATTTGTGGATATCCGTTACCTTTAAGAAGATGGGTAAGGCAAAATGTAAAAAAAATTTACGATCCAGTGGTCTATATTTCATTAATTATTAGTAATGTTAATGTTACCGTATGTAAAATTATTTCATAGAAATAGTGAGGCATCAAAATTAACTGTTCAAACTCAATTTACATGTAAGTAAACATGAATATGTAATACGATAAGCAAATCATTAAAGGGGATTTCATTATCGAAAACCATTTAAACAGTATTGAGTTTTACATCATCTTTCATTCTCTATGTCGCGCTATGAATATACTTGTTTCTCATATAAACTAACCATTAACAAAAGCACTTACTCTAGCATTACGCGGAAAATTTTCTATTAGTCGTAAAAACCTTAATGAGCTTTTCTAATAAAGAGCCTAAAAAGTTCTATCTTACTCTTTACTTTTTCATACTTCCACTACGGAAATGCATTATAATCGTGAATTAAAATTGAATTTGAAATTTTGACAAGAATATACAGGGTGTAACAAACCACTCATGCACTATCTTTTACGGCTAAACTATTGAACCTACATGAATGGGATAAAAAATTTGCTATATAAATCGTATACAAGGTATTCAGTAAAAATATTTATATTGTTTTGGGCCCCTAAAAGGGTAGTTTTTGGGAGGGGGCGCTAAAGTAGTTTCTCGAGATTTTCAAATACGAAGGTGGGTCAAGTCGTACCCCCTTGAAACCCAACAATTTTAAAAAAAGCAAATATTGATGGCTCAAATCGTTTCAAAATGGCGGCTGATTATATCAAAAAAGCGACCATTACCTTCGCCTTTTCCCAATCGCACATTAACTATTGTACCAAGAAAAATGGTATTGATCGTTAAATTCCATTGAATTAGCTTTCCAGCGATGTACCTACTACATAAGGACAAAAAATAAATGGTAGTAATAAACAAACAATACGTGATGAACAACAAGAGTTCCAGCAAAACAGGGCGACTTCAGATCCAATATTTGTATTAAAGCAAAAAATAGGAAAAAAATCTCTAGAATTTGAAAAACCTGTATTCTTTTTTTCACAGATTCTACAAAAGCAGAATGAAACTGAATAATATAGTAACAATTTTACAAGACTTAAACATACCAAACAAAATAATACGCGTAACTCACGAACTTAATACCAAGAATTTTACAAAAATAAAGTATAACAATAAGTTGAGAGAAAACTTAAAAATAGAAACATGGATATGGCAAGGGGACAGCTTAAGCGCACTAATGTTCTGCTTGTTAATGAACAAAATAATAAAACAACTTAAAACAGTAAACAAAGATCATAAACTGGGTTCCGAAAAAATTAAAGTAATTTGATATGCTAACGGTATAGAACTGCATGCAAAAAATAAAGATTACAAAGGTTGTTGAATAAGTTCAAACAGGAAGCAGACAAAGACAACATGATAATAAAATGTCGGAAAAACGAAATGCCTTACGATCGCAAAAGAACGAGTGCGTTGCAAACTGGAAGTAAAATAATACAACAGGTAATGACGTTCCCCTATCTAGAGGCATTAATAACTAGTTACGCAGGTGTCCAAGAGGAAGTAGAGAAACAGATAAACAAAGCAGCCGCCGTAGCGGGCGCATTAAGAGACGTAGTATGGAGAAATAAAAGTACGAATATAGAAAGCAAAACAAAGATATACAAGACATGCGTAATTGAGTAAGGCCCATACTAACATACAGCATAAAAACAAGAGCGTACAAACGAAAAACAAACGAAATGAGGATATTGAGAAGTATAAGTGGAAAGAGATCTATTTATAGACAGAATAAGTAACGAAGAAATCAGAGAAGAATTTGATGTAGATGGGAAATAGGGAAAAAAGAGAAGAAAACAGTAGAAAGAACATGTTCAGCGAATGGAGGAGGATATAATCGCTAAAATATGCATGAACCACATATCACATGGAACCAGACCAAGAGAAAGACCTCCAAAGATATGAAAATAATGCTGGACCTCTGAATTACAAGAATTAGCTTGAAAATCTAAGTAAAACAGGACAACAACCTATTAGGAAGAAGATGAAAAAAACCGCACACTATGTGTCAACTCTTCCTACCACTCCACTTATTTTCTAAACGAAAAGAGATGTCAAAGTAGTTTATGGTGGGATTGTTTTTGCTATAAAGACCTACAATTTTCGGTGTTTCAAATATAAATTACCACGGCATTTATAAAAGCTGCAAGGCCATCTGGATATTTAATTCGCGGAATTAGGTTCTTCTGTTCTTCTTTTATATAATTATGTAACACTCATACCCTTACATAAGGAAACTGGGCTACCAACGCAGCGGATCCGGGTTCGATCCCCGGCCCGGTCGTTCTTCCTTGCAAGGCAACGGGAAACCAGCAAGGTAGATTTTTTCCTAAAAAACCTTCTCGTGCATGCACTTTCTGTGGTTCGGAGCCCACGTTAAACTGTAAGTCTCCTATGTCTGTCTGTGCAAATTATCTATCGCCGCGCACCAAACACAGACATAGGAGAGAGGTAGTCAACGCCTTGAATAGGGTATGGAACAATAAGAAGAAGTTGACTACAATCAAATAGCTAGCAACATCGAACAAGTGACTACTTATCAAAGAGTTACTTTAGTGTAAGCTAATTTAGATCCATGGCCTCCTAAATCACCTTTAGTTTTATGCATTTATCTCAAAAATTTATTCACAAAATGGTATAGCAATGTTACATATTTGTATACAGAGTGGGAAAATGAACGAAGCATTTTGCCTGTTCTTGTCTATACTTCAAAAATTATCTTACCATATTTCAAAATATAGTTGGAATTTTGTATCAACGTTTTGCTCACGAACAGTACACTGATTTGCTGTACCAACTTAGCTAACAGACCGGGGTCTGGGGGCACGCCTTTTTGTATTTCGAAACGCAAAGCTTTATTATAAGAAAACAAATAGATGTTCTGATTTTGTGGAGAAATATTCTTTTTTAAGAAAAAAAAAACGACAGCACAAATTTCTCTCCAAAAATTGAAAGGAAGGGGTAAATTAAAATCCCTAGACATTACTGCATCTAAAAACTAAGTCGTCAATCTTACTCCACTATCCCCCATGAGTAACTTAGCTTAAATAGACATTATTACCGTCCCCGGTTTATTAAATAAAAGGACATAGGTTTTCGATTTTAAAAATTTATAAAAGACGCTACATAGAATGTAGCGCACTGAGACACTAACCAAATTGTAGCTTATCGCTAGCTGCATTAGCATACAAAATTTTTAAAAAACCGTTTGGTTAATTTTTAAGCAGTATTTTATTATTTCCCAAACTTTGAAATTTTTTTTCACCTCCCAGTTATCATTTTCTCAAACATTTTTGAACATAGTAACGTTGTGCTTTTCTAGGGCTATTATAATATTTAAAGCTTAGACCGATATGTCAACTTATTTTTGAGTCACAAGGCGTTAAAGTCAAAATGTTCAAAAGTGGTAGCGGCAGCCATTTTCAAGATTAAAAGCGATGTAAGGTCTTCTACCAGATTTATTTTTTAGATTTAAGTAATTCAGTTTCTCAAGGAACTGCTACAAACGAATGTCTAATTTCCGCTTCTGGTTTCTGATTTTTTAAAAGCTTGTTTTTCGGATCATTTTTAATATACTCCCCTACATGCGTTTTTGTCAAAATCTCAATTGCAAAAATTGTCAAGAAATCAATACTTCGTTTTGCTGAAAGTGAAGCAATGTAAAGCAAAAAGCATTACTTCCCGAAATGCAATATATGGAGTAATTAAAAAAAATCAAGTTTGCATTGCAGCGCTTACGAGTGTCACAGAAAAATGTAGGTCTTTACGGTAGAAACAAGCTTATCAAAAATTACTAGATATCTCTTACGTTTAGAAAATAAGTAGAGTGGTGAGTCTTTAATACTGTAGGTTGGTGCTTCAGGTACCTTTCAGCAAATTCACATTTTTTGTCTCTTAAAAACTCGTCTTACTTGTAGAATTTTATAAAAGCTTCATGTTGTAAAATGCAAGGCGAACACTTGAAGCTCTGATTTTATTGCCGGAATGAGTTTGTTGTTGAGTCAAATTATGGCTTCAGTCGTACAGTACTATAAATGGAATAAAAATCAACAAAACCGAAGTTCCCTTCTCCGGGGAGAAAATGTTGCGACTTTCACAAGAAGTTATGTAACATTTTGTGTGACTCTGGGGTCGGATATAATAAAGACGTGACGCGAAAATACTGCAGCCGCGGTTTATGTGAAAGAATGGGGCTTGCAAGCTGGGGTGGCTAGCGTGTCCCCAAAGAGTCTCCTAAAAGTGTCATGTGTTGATTCCCGGATACTACAATATTTTATCATCAAGGTGACGGTAAATGGAAAATAACGGGCCTTCAACGGTACTGATTTACGCCACCAACTTTCCGGGTTTAATCCTGTCAGTTAATGAAAGCAAGATGAGATCGGATTCCTCCGCGATTCCGGACCCATTAAATACCGGCATCGCATTTCCCGCCGATTGACTTCACGCAAACTTTGTACACAAAAAACGATTGAAGTTGGAGCAAGTAATAGAAATGAGATCGAATCAAAGGAAGCGGAAAACGGATCATTTGATTTTTTTCTTTTAAAGTTCAAAAACTCCCACAGAGTACTGCTCCGCGACCCTCTTATGTCATTCATGATTGAAAATGTGTCTGGAAAAACACTGCACTTTGAAGTTACTCAATTAGTTGGTTTCTCCTAGTCGATGCCAACCACACCAAAGGCCAATTTTTGTCTGATATGCTAAACAAGTGGATCAAAGGCTATTGTGCTTTTCAGAATTTAAAAATTGCGAAACTTAGTTTTTAATGATTTTTGCCGAGTTTCATCCAATCGATCAACACTATATTTGCAGATGTAATTATAAAGATAAAAAATGTGTTAATTGTACAATAACAGAACACAAGCTTCAAAAAACTTATTTTATGTTTCACCTCTGTCCCTTGAACTTTTAATTATTTAGTCTACTTTAACACAACAAAGTGCTTGATGTTTGATGAGCTCGTTGATAAGGTCACCCACCTCCGGTAAACGCATAGTTAAACTCAAACACTCGTGAATAATGTAAAATAGCGAAGTTTTAGGTCACACGATTACTGTAAGTTAATTTATTAAAACTATAAAAATAACAAATTAATATGTAAGAATATTGAAAGGTAAACAATTAATATGTATATTTGGTCACATACACAATAAAATAGAATTATTTTTGTTCTTATCAATATCACTTTTGTAGAAGCGCTGACCTGGTTTATAGATTTACCTTAACAACAGACAGAAAAAAGTACAGAATGAAATATATTATTATTAATACTATATTGTGCCTCTTAACTTGCTTAATAAAAAATAGCGAAAACTCGTGGCCTACGACCCACGCGTTTTTGTAATTTTTTTCTAAATGTAATTAATAAGCTGTGTCGAGTTGCACGACCTGTACCGAATGTATCCCGCAGTATTGTATCCATACATATATAAAAGCACAAACGGTTTTTTTCTCCGGTTCCTCCAGCGGCTACCGCTTCACCAATTTGGACCATTTTTTTTAAATGAAAGGTCCCTATCCACAGATGGAACATGAAACATTTTTATATTTTTATTCTACTTCGATTTTTTAATAATAATTATTTTAATTTATAATATATATGAAGGTCGGCTAGACGCGCGTCACTTGGGGCGCCATCTATAATAACGTCGCGTGTCATTATTGAAACTAATGCATCAACGTGACTTGACATTTCGCCGGTTCTGTCAACGCTGTCTGTCAGTGCATTGTTTGCTGGGGTAACACTAGTATTCTCTAATACGGAAAGTCGGCAACTGAACTGAACATACGTAACTACTAAGTAATCATGCGAAAGTTTATTACTTTGTATTAATATCCCTATCTAGCGTGATAGACATCAAATAATTTTTAAAATAGAAATACCCACTTTTCCTTTAAATTGGCGCCGCTTATTACGGTTTACAATTTACTTTTTTGCATTATAAACATTTCAACGGTAGAAATTAATGTACGTCCTTGATTCCCAGTAATGATGATTGCGTATAACGGGTACGGTGAAGTGAGGTTAGTTTAATCAAAAATTTTGCGATTTGACCTATAAATGTCAATTAACTACCCACTGGTGGTAATATAATTGCAGGTAATAAAATATAATTTCTAGATATATGCTGATATCTCGTGAAATCTCAGATGCAATGCAATTTTAAATCTGATTTGAGTTACTTATGATTATTTTCTGTCGCCTGATCCTGCCGTAAGTAAAAGTCTGCCTGGTAAAAGGGATCCGTAATTCAACATGTTTTATCTTCGGGGAGTCTAACGTGGGATTGCCAGCTATCGTCAAATTATGTCCCAGTCATACACACAAACCGTAAAAATTTTGCTTATATTTATCAAAAAAGGTAACGGCCCGCCGTACCAAAAAATATATTCCTTATAAAATAACCGCGTAAATATGTGGCTTCTAGTAGCAGGAACTCTTCGCCACAAACGTTGATTAAGGTGGAAGAAATCTCGATTAACATAAAAGCCCGTGGGCCATGCCTTTCGTCTTGTTTTGTTAACAATAGATAAGCGAATAAAGTAAGTAGCGTAGCCGGCTTATAGTAAATCTAAGTCCCTTACCTCTGCCTCAACGTTTAGTGACGACGTATTCAGTAACATTCTCAACGCACCTTACTTATCATGTTTACGGGTTTCAATGTTTATGTAACAGTCAAGTAGTGTAATCAGTGCCATGAAGCTGCGATGCCGACTGAATGTATGAATTACATCAATATCATCTAAGTTGCAGGCTTTCGCGGCTGTTGTTAATAGCATCTAGGCTTCCGGGTTGAAGCTGCGTCATCGGTGAATAAACTGTCGACATTTCGTCCTCGGTTGCACGGGACATCTTCAGGACCGTGGTCACTTTGGAATGTGGAACGCAACTGACAGTTGGGTTGCAGATCTTAAAGTGACCATAGCCCTGAAAATGTCCCGTGCAACACAGCACGAAACGTCGGCAGTTTATTCACCGGCGACCCGGCTTCTACCCGGAAGCCTGGATGCCATTACATCAATATATCTTTTCTAATAAATTTAATAGTAACTGTGGCTAGTATTTGTAAAAAAGCCTGTGGCGTAGTTCACGTTTTTTGCTATTTTAATGTAAAGGTTAAAACGCACTCAACAAAGAAATGTAATATAAGCAGGAAAATCGGCCGCAGTTAGCAATTGCCTGTAAAGAAAAGCGTGTAACATAGTCCATGGGTTCTGCTATTTTTAACTGAATAATTTTTTTAAAATAGCATATTTTTTTTTACTAGTGATTTTATATGAGCAAATTTTTTATCCGAGTTTTTATTGGCACAATCTTATACCATGATATTATTTTTAGTTGAAGTGTTACGTCGAAATTGTGAGATTACCTATTTCACGTAATCGGAAAAACTAGACAAAAGGTAAATGCCTGATTAATGTATTTAGCAGAATTTTGCCGATTGCAAGAAATAGGCACTAAAAATTGTGCCGAATACGTGAAATTAGCATAGTTTTGTTAATTACGTAAAATAAAGAATTTTACAAATGCCGCGCGGCGTAACAGATGCATGCTGATAAGATAATATAAATGTGGTTTAAAATTTTTATTTATAAATCCACATCAAAATTTTTCTATTGTTATTTTTTGTATTTTTATATTTTGTTCGCGGTTTTTTTTTATAGCAGAGATGTGGTTTTGATGTAACAAAATCAAACTACAGACAAAGACAAAGTGGGTGACTTTTAAGAAAAGACTAAAGGGCAAAGGAGAAATTATACAAAAACGAATGTTTCTTTGAAATAAAAGTCTCTTAAAAACTGAAACCTGAAATTTAATTTAAATGTGACTCTGAAAACCTTTTAATTCTCAACAACAACAAAATTTCCAAGTAATGTAGCTTTAATGTAAAATTAATTAATGACAGTTATTATTTATTAAATTAGGAAAATTATTATTTCCAAATCTAAATACCTATAGTCTGTTATTGCTTATTGAGGTTAAAGCACAACTAGTCCGCATGTTGTAGTAGCCTAATAACACATTTATTAACACGTCAATAATCGTGTTCTTTTCGTCATTATTCAGCCTTTGTAGCCTGTGATTCTTCACGTTTGCTAAGATGCTTCTCCGGATGATGAGATCCAACTTTCTCTTCATCTTTCCAGCTGGTCTTAAGTCACACGCTATTCTGATTAGTCTGTTGTTTTCAGCTCTTCCTACGTGGCTATTCCATTCCCGTTTCCGATGTTTTGTAAACTTCGCTATATTAGCTATGTTGCATTGTTGGCTCACATCTTCATTACGTATATGGTCTAATTTTGTTTTTCCGATGATTATGTTCTTCAGGTGCTCGTTTCGGCTGTTTTCAGAAGTTGCTTAACTTTAGTGGTTTCTGCGCGGGTTTCGGACCCATAAGTCATTATGGGTCTTACTACTGCTGTATATATTTTTATTTCGCCTTCTACTAGCATATGTTAGTTTTTCCGTGTAACATCGCGGAGATATAGAGATATTCTTGATCCTTGCATCCCATGTTGTTTTACCTCTTGGTTCATATTTCGATCACTGGTGACAGGAACTCCTGGGTATTTAAAATACATTACTTGCTCGATCGTCTTCCTCTCTATTTCTTATCTTATGTTTTGTGGGTTCCTTTGGTATTGTCAAAGATTTTTTTTTTGTTGACGCCGGCTTGTTATAAGTTTTTGCCACTCTAACAAATTGATAAAGCATGTACTGTAATTATTTTCTGTGTCTGCGATTAGAACTGCATCGTCAGCGTGCACACAATGTTTATATTTTTATTTGCTAGATCATGGCCCAGTAATGGCTTGACTTTGTGTATTATTCTATTCATAATCAAGTTAAATAACATAGAACTCTGCGAGTCGCCTCGCCTAATTCCTATAGGATTTTCTATATTTTCTGTTAGCTCGTTCTTACTTTACCATACCTTCGGTATTGATTTGATGAAAAGTTTGAAAAAAGTTATTTAATAAAAATACACGTTGTGGAGCACAAGAAACCAAAAACAGTGGTTTTTAAAAAATGTCGGTCTGGGTGGGTAAGTGGATGTATGACGCCTCTAAAGACGAAAGTAGTGGACCGATTTTGATGAAATTTTAAATGAAAAGGTATATCGAAAATTGCAGTTCAATTTAAGCTTTTCAAAAAAATTCGAAACCGTAAACGAAAGTTTACGGAAAGTTTAAGAAACGGACATGTTTTTTGGTAACGTTTTTTGTAAACTAAATTTTGGAAACGCGATTTGAGAGATCCTGACATGTTCTAGTCTAAATCCTCGGCAGTTTCGTCTAAAGAAGTCCATTTCTACTGCAGTTTGTCTTCTTTCATTTTTTTTCTGATATCTCTCATATTTCAGCGCCATATGTTAAAATGCTCTCTAAGATTGCACTGTATACTCTTTTTTTTTGTACACTTATCTATTTTTTTGGACCACACCAGAGAGTTTAATCTTTGAATTGCTTGTTTTCCTTCCTCTGTTGTCTATCTCCTGTTGACTGTTTCCAGTTTTTAATATAATTACTCCCAGGTATTTATATTCGTTACAAGCTTTTATAGACTGGTTTTCTAAGTTTATATCAGCAACTCATTATCCTTATGGAGGAAAAGTCGTGGAAGCTGATTCAGGAGAAGCTCCATGGCAAACCCTACCTGAACTTCTCCAGGGTCCAATTCAAGGTCCTAGGAGTCAAGAAGGAGGGCACAAAAGAGAGCAAGGAGAGCGAGATGGAGGTCGATATACCGCCTCCCACACCTCCTCCACTACCTGCCGTTGAGGGGCCAGGGGAGGCCGCAGAAGGCTCCCTCACAACCGTGCAGAGCTAATAAGGGTAATACAAGTTAACCTGCATCACTGCAAAGCAGCCTCGGCTGCTCTGCAAGCTTTTATGATCAAAAAAGACATAGATCTTGCACTGTTACAGGAACCGTGGATGTGCAAGGGGGCCGTCCGCGGACTCCGTTTAGCTGGTGGAAATTGGGAGCTGTTTACCCCCACCAGTGACCCAAGGGCATGTATCTTAGCCAAGAAAAGCCTGAACCTTACACCATTATGGGGACTGTGCAGCAGAGACCATATGGTGGTAGGGGGAGGCTGGATCGGGGAAGGGAGCGAAAAGATGCTAGTCATCGGTTCCGCATACCTTCCCTATGAACAAGACCAACCCCCAACCAGGGAAGTAAGGAACCTAGTGGAGGTTTGCAACACCAGGCACGACCAACTAGTGCTTGGATGTGACGCCAACGCACACCATTTGATATGGGGGAGCAGGGACGTCAACAGAAGAGGTGAGTCACTCTTAGACTTTATCATTACTAACAAACTAGAAATAGCCAATCGAGACAATGAACCCACATTCGTAACCGCGGTTAGAAGTGAGGTCATCGATATAACTATCGTAACCAATAGGGCCCACCTAGCAATTGCGAAGTGGCATGTTTCAGATGAGCCGTCTTTATCGGATCATAGATATATTAGGTTTGAGCTAGAATCACCAGTAACAAAAAAACAGATGTACAGAAATCCTAGAACCTGTGACTGGGAACTCTATAGACAGTACCTAACACAGGGGCTGGAGGAATGCCCATCTAGGCCGCAAACAGCAGCTGAACTAGAACTTATGGCAGATAGCCTACAGTCAGTAATCATTACAGCCTATGAAAAGAGCTGTCGTCTAAAGGTCAGGGGAGGACAACGTGAAGTACCATGGTGGAACAACGAACTCTCCTCACTGAGGAATAACACCAGAAAACTCTTTAACCGTGCAAAGTTAACGGGTGAATGGGAACTATACAGAAGTTCCCTCACGAACTACAACAAAGCCTTGAGGAAGGCCAAACGCTCCTCGTGGCGGAGATTCTGCGAGGAGGTCGAAAGAACTCCAGAATGCGCAAGACTCCAAAAAGCGTTGAAAAAAGACGATGCCAGTAAATTAGGCTCGTTGAAAAAACCCGACGGGGGCTTTACGACGACCGGGGAGGAAACTCTAGAGCTTCTGCTCTAGACTCACTCCCCGGGTTGTCAAAACCTACCGGGAGATGCCCAATTGAACAGTCTAAATCTAGTCATACCACCACACAGGCGGGCGACAAGAGAAGACTGGGCTAGGGCGAACAAAATCTGCAACATAACAAAAATTGTATGGGCAATAAACACTTTTGAACCATACAAGTCAGCTGGAGTTGACGAAATATTCCCAGCACTATTACAGCAGGGCATTAAAGAACTGTCGTCTCCACTGTGCTCACTTTTTAGAGCCAGCATAGCGACAGGCTATACGCCTCATAGTTGGAGGCGGGCCAAACTGGTATTCATACCAAAGCCTGGACGAGATTCGTACGCCGACGCAAAATCCTTCAGGCCGATCAGCCTAACCTCGTTTCTACTGAAAACACTGGAAAGACTGGTCGACAGATACATAAGGGACGATGTTTTGAGGGATAACCCTCTACATCAAAACCAATTTGCCTATCAAACAGGAAAATCCTGCGATCTCGCGATTCACGAGATAGTCGAAAGGGCAGAAAAGGCCATAAACAATCGTGAGATTGCTTTGGCAGCCTTTATGGATATCGAAGGAGCTTTCGACAATACATCCTTCGACTCGGTGAATGACGCCGTGGTAAGGCGTGGGGTCTGTCCTACTGTAGCCAGATGGATTGACTTCACGTTGAGAAATAGAGAAATAATCTCTACCCTAAAAGAAGCCACAGGAAGGGCCGTCGTTCTACGGGGCTGCCCACAGGGAGGGATCTTGTCACCTCTTTTGTGGAGCCTAGTGGCCGATGACCTTCTACAGCAGCTCCAAAAATGCGGAGTATACTCGCAAGGGTATGCAGACGACATCGTCATTCTAGTAAACGGGAAGTTTGAGGGCGTCATCTGCAATTTGTTGCAGCAAGCACTCAACACCGTTGAAAGATGGTGCACAAAGGAGGGACTCTCGGTTAATTCCGCAAAGACCTCCACCTTGGCCTTCACAAGAAAAAGGAACCTCAACTTGAGGGGCTTAAAACTGTGGGGCCAAGAAATAATGAGGGTAACAGAGGTCAAGTACCTGGGAGTCATCTTAGACACCAGACTTACCTTTCAACCTCATGTTGCAAACATAACAAACAAAGCCACAAAAGCCCTCTGGGCGGGCAGGCGAATGTTTGGGAAAAATTGGGGGATAAAACCCGCAATGGTACACTGGCTATACACCAAGGTAGTACTACCGGTAGTTACCTATGCATCAATTATTTGGTGGCAAAAAGCAGATAAGGCGGCAATAAACGCCAAACTGGGCAAGCTACAAAGGCTAGCATGCCTGGGTATCACTGGCGCAATGTCAACTACCCCAACGGCAGCCATGGAGACACTGCTGGACCTCCCTCCCCTCCGATTGGTGGTGGAGTTTGAGGCCCTAGCAGCGGCATACAGGCTTAGAGATAACATCAGGGGAAGGACTCCCTGGAGGAAAGACTCTCACCTAAAGATCTTTCAAACACTAGCCGAAAACAGCATACTACAAATGCAGTCAGACAAAATACTCAAAAGTTATCACTTCAACAAACTCTTTAAGATTATAATCTCGGAGGGGGGGAGAAGTGCATATACAACAAACCGTACAAACAATTTTGGAAGCGTGTGGTACACAGACGGATCCAAGATGGGAGACAAAACCGGAGCCGGGGCATATGAAGAAAGCACAGGGAATGAAATTATCATAAACCTGGGCCGTTATGCCACCGTATTCCAGTCGGAATTAACAGCAATAACCAGCTGCGCACAGGCAGTGGTGGAAAGAAACTATGAGAACAAGCCAGTTCTCATTAGGTCTGACAGTCAGGCTGCCTTAAAGGCCCTACTGTCAGAGGAGGTCAACTCCAATACAGTAAAGAGCTGCCTGGTAGCCCTAACTGAACTGGCTGCCCGTAACAGAGTTACTCTGGAGTGGGTACCAGGGCATCAGGGAATAGCAGGAAACGAAAGGGCAGACTCACTAGCTAGGAGAGGAGCCGAACACACCCTGATCGGTCCTGAGCCCACCTGCAGTATTGCTTATAGCAGGGCAAAGGGCTATATAAAGGACCTCCTCAGAGAAGCACATCGCAAGCATTGGAATGCGTTGCCTGGACTGAGACAGTTAAAACTGTTTATTCAAGACCCGTCCAGGAAGACTACCAAACAAATCCTGAAGCTTGACAGGAGCAACCTAAAGAGACTAACAAGTCTCCTTACAGGACACTGCAAGATGATGAAACACCTCTACACGATGGGGATAACAAACGACCCTGCGTGTAGAGTGTGTGATATGGAGGAGGAAACCCCATTACATATAATCTGTCGATGCGAAGCACTGGCAGCAAAAAGGCTTAGGAGATTCGGAGTCCCCTTCGTGGACGTAGAAGAACTCCAAGCCACCCCCCTCAGGGACGTCCTGGACTTTGTGAAAGATACAGGACTACTTGAGGGAGACTAACTATTACAGGGGGCACAATAGGCCTACTAGGCCGCAGTGCAGTGGGCAAAGACCCCAACCCATGGAAAAAAAAAAAAGTTTATATCTTAAATTTCATTGTTCCTTACTACCAGATACCAGATTGGTCAAAATTTATAATTAAACCCCATTTTTGGTAGCGTTCTATTAATTTGTGCATCATACAGTTGACGTCGTCGTTGTCGGTGGATATAACCACCTGATCACCCCCGAACAAGAAAGTGTGCAAGAAATCTTTGTCAACGGGCATTTCCATTGGTTTGCACTTTGCCTTCAATTCCTTTAGCACTTCTTGTATATACGTATTAAATAGAATTGGTGATAAAGAACAGCCCTGTTGCAGTCCCTTTGATGAAACAAAACTACTTGAAAGTAGTCCTATTATAATTTTATTGTTTCTGTTTTTGTACAGTTCTTTATTAGCATTTAAATATTTTTTACCCCTTTCATATGTTCCTTAAACTTCGAACATTTTCTTTATTTGTACCGCGTGATACGCTTTTTGTATATCTACGAACACTAGGTGTGTTTCTGCGTTTCTTCCTTTTTTTTTCTATCAACTGACGTAGGGTAAAAACATGGTCGATACACAACCTTCCCGCTCTAAAACCATTTAGTTCTTCACTATCGTTAATCTTGCCTTCTATTCTTGTCTTTAGTATTCGTCCATACAGTCTTGATATAGAACAGGTCAGCTGATTCCGCAGAATTAATTTTATTGTTCTTTTTAAACATTGAACTAATATATGCAGTCTTCCATTCTTTTGGGATACTCCCACCATCCACCATGCAAGGCTATGTTTGACCATTTCTATTGCGATACTCCAGGACCCGGCGATCGTCCATTTTTTGTGGCTTTTAGCGCTGCTATCTTTTGCCACATTTCGTTCTTTTCTTTTATCACATTTACTTTACTTCTGTCCTCCGGATCCTTGTGTTTAGTCATTTATGGTAAATTTTCTTTTTTTCTTCTATAGCTTCTATCTTGTGTTTTAGTAATTAATTAAACACTTCGTTTTTCTTTGTACCTATTCCTTAAATGTTCCACGTTCCAAAATTCCAAGTTCTTTTTCGTTGCGTTTGTCGTTTTTTTTAACCATCTGTTTTTGATAACTCTTTAAGTAAATAATTCATTTATATGGATTTCTAATCCGAAATTTGAAGCGCATCTAATCAGCTGTATGGCGGGCGGTTTTGTTCTTACTATTCTTATGCGGTATGCGACATCGTAGGGTATGCCTACACAAGTTGCGAACTAAAAGCCTGTTTTCTTAGAAATATAACATACGGTGAAATGTACAACGTTGTAATTATAAAATTTACACTTTTGCAGGTACGGTATATGTATTAATATATATAGTATCGGAACGTCCACTCAAAGTTAACACTTCAGCCTTTTCAATTTTATGCTCGTTTTTGATGGTGCCTATTTATCTTTAAGTATTTCTAAAATGTCTCGTAGTTATATCCGATTGAAAGCTTTCGTAAGGTCGGCAAAACACATGAAAGCCGGTTTGCAAAATTTAATCGCTTTCTCAACTACTTCGCGAACTATTAAAATAGCGTCCGTTGTGTATCGATTTTTACAAAACCCTTGCTGCGGTTCACTGATTTCTATAAATGGAAGAATTTTATCAAGAATGATCTTACTTAGCAATGTTTGCGTCGAGTTTAATAAGGTGATAGCTCTATAATTTTCTGGATTTTTATTATCGCTATTTTTGAATAAAGAAATTGTTATACTGGTTTTTCGTTCAAGTGGTAGATTTCCTTGGATTAGTTTAATTTTATATCGGTTGGAAAGTTCTGATGCCAAATCGCATCTCTCATATTTAAAGAATCCGTTCTTTATTTCATCGTGGCAGTGCGCTTTTCTGTTTTTTAAATTAGTTTTTGCTTTTTTTACATTTTTTTGTGTTATTTCTACATTATTTTTTCCTTCTTCTATTGTGTTTTTTTATCTGGTTGTTGCATGCGTTATTTTCCTTAGATAAAAGTTGAAAATATTCTTTCCATTGTTTTTCTTGATTGTATTTGTTTTTATCATATCACTAACTTGAAAAACCGAAATTGACACGATCTCGTTATGTTTTAAGAAGTCCCGCATTGTAGTCGTTATTACTATAATACCGACATTGCTTGTGTGTTTTGATTTTTAGTTAACTGGAGGTGAACTGTTTTTATAAGGTTATTTTTTTACTTTCCTGTACTTTCGGTATAGAGAAGTATTGACTTCATGAAATCTTTTTCGCAAAAATCGAAAAATCGATTAGTTAAAGAAATTTCCTTCGTAACATCGATGACAACTAAGCGAGGTAGACTGCGAAACACCTCGCGAATTTGAATTTTAGAAAATAAAATTTTACCTTTATAATAATCATGTATTACGAAATTAGGTGTTTTACGATTATGTAAGAGCTGGATTAATCTTTTAAGCTCAGCATAGACCCACTTATTTATGTCGGGTATGCCATAGTTGGTATATTTTCAATGACAGACATTTTTATTATGAAAAATTGATTCTTCAAATGTAACTTTACGACAATAAAGACAACTTAAAATTGCGTCGTTCGAATTGATTCAAATTGTTCTATTATCTTCACCCTAAATATTTACATTTTTTGATGTCAATAATAAAATAAAGACAGTTAATAACATTACAAGTAAAGGTGTTGGGAAAATCAGGTAAAATCTGTAGACAATAAAGAACTGACCCTTGATGGTACTACACTAAACCTTTGAAGGTCTTATTTTGTCCGACCAGAGGAGAAGTATAAAATATAATAAATACAATATACTGTCTATGTTAATATTATTTCAATAGAAAAAATTATTAAAGATGTTAAATTTTTTAAATGTGTTTTTGACATATTTTAGCAGTTTGCTACACATTCATTTCCCACATTTTAATTTATTTGTGCCTATTTAGCTGCTTATTTTGATTATTCGGTGCCTATTTGGTATCAATTTATTGCCTATAATGTATTTTTAATGCCCATTTGTCTGTCTATTTAAGAAGTTTTTAGTACTTAGAAATCCGGACCTTAATGATAAGTAACAATATCTAAAGTATAGGAAAGTTCAGGCGAAGTGCCTCCCTCATTTTTACTTTCCCATACTTCTACTGAAGTTATGATATCAAGCAAATTTTCGAATTTAAGATTTCAACTGAAATACGCGTTTTAGGGTCCAAGGAACCCAAAAAAGTAGTTTTTAAAAAATGTCTGTCCGCGGGTGTGTGGGTGGGTGGGTGGGTGGGTGCGTTCGTTCCCCTATATCTCCGGAACCCCGTAACCGCTTTTAATAAGATTTGGTGTGTAGAAGTTTTTTAGTCGCAAATAGTTCTTTGTAAGGTTGTTAATCGGAACCAGAACAGGAAACGGAAATTCGAATAGTTGTTGTGGTATAGATTGTTTTTTCCAAACTTTTTTTAGAAATTTAGAATAGATAGCGTTGTAGTGCTTCTAAAGACAAATGAAATGTTTTTTTCCAAATGCTGTATCCAAGTGCCCAATTACTCAAAAACAAAATATCCAATCAATACAAATTATCATATTATTTGATAGCCCTTAATAAGGTTAATCAAGTGATCTAAAAATATTAAAAAAAAATTAATATTGTAAATATACTAGCGGTTCAAAATTTTGGACATCTTCAAAAACAATTTACTCCAAAACTACCAATACCATTTCTTTTAACATTTTGAGCCGATATAGCTTGCATTAAACTACAAAAGTTGTTTTTTACTAATTTCCCAAATTTTACTCCGACGCTCTCTGGGAACTTTTGAAAATTTTGAAATGGATTAATTTGTTATTCCTAAACGCAAACGCCGATCGTTATAAACTTTTATCAGTTTGATAGACTATTTGAAGTACTTTATTAGGATCAGCGAGAATTTTCAACTATTTTGAAAGTTAAGGAAAAAAAAAACGATACCTTTTGATGTCAACAACGTGTTTTCCAACAGTTACATAATTTTAACTAGGCCTATCATTTATCTCTGATAAAAATAAATGTTTTTCATTTCTTGCATATTTTTGATAACTCTATAAATAAGGTTGTTATAACTATTTTCGTGAGCACATTAGCTATCTTAGCGCCCTTTGCGTAGTAGGAGGGCCGTCCGTACCTACGTAACCAACGCCTTGAGTCTGCAGCGGGCTTGTACCAGCTGGTTTAAATGTAAATTTCCATCACTTCTTGACGCGAGAATATTTAAAACGTAAAAAGTATGGAAAAGTACCAGCGACCTGTTTCGCCCATTTTTATAGTCGGTTATACACCCCAGATGTCTTAAATACCGACCGGTCGAAAAGCTACTTACATTCAGTTCGACTAATTCCTTTTCAGCAATGCCGTATGTTATAAAATTACTTGATTTTGGTAAAATTTTTGGCATATTTCAAAAATATAGCGTTTAGTTTATATCTGTTCGAATATGTTTTTTACTGATACCAAGAATTTCAATTTACTAACTACCCGTTTGATGTTAATCGAATGGGTTTGATTTTAACAAAATATTTATAAGCTCACTGCATTACAGTTCAGCAAAAGTTCAATGGGTCAATATGATTTATTTGAAACTTTTAGTATGCGAAATCGAAGTTCATTCGTACGTTGTTACCGTGTCCGTAAATTAAATTTTAATTTGGTTTCCTGGAATATTTGAGTGTACAACCTTGGTTATTCAAACAACAGAAAAGCAAACTTTAGCAAACTATTTACAGCTGATATTTTGATTGTTTTTGTTTTAAAGTTATTCTACTGAAACTTTGTGCAAATATGGTTGCTGCGTTAAACTTTGCTTTTAATGTTGGCCAAAGCAAATTTCCCTTTGAAATATTTTTCCCGCAACGTGTGATGCGTCGCAGTAGGTATGGTAAATTAAAATTAATACCCAGCGTAATAAAAATGAATTTTGTATTCCTTCCGAGATTACAGTGGGCAAGTTAAGTGCAAGAGCTACAAGTCTCGTCTTCCAGGATCTTCTGAAAAGGTAAACCTTAAAAGTTAAAATACAATTGCGGAAAACCACGGGGGTATTTTGATATGCAAATCACAAACCTAGTTGTTTATGATAATTTATAAACTGATTATTCATGATGCAGCATCTCGTGTTTTTACAGGCGCATGAAATATCATCTGTTTTAGTCCAAGACAGAAGTAGTAAAGCAATTCCCGCTTGTGGGATCTTGTTTCTTTCGTCTGTTAATAATAAATGGGTTAATTTTTCTAGCGCTTCTAAAATCCACGGATTTAGCGGCTGTAAGACCCCTAATTTGTAACGCGAGCTGTTTGCAATCTTATCTTGGACTCCGCTGGGTCTTGGCCGACGATACCGACGCTTTACTTTTTAATGCGCATCCCCCTAATAAAATTAGACAGCACGCCACTGACTTGACACCGATCCAATTTACTTCCCCAAACTGGTCTAATGATAATTGCAATGGATTTTAATTTGATGTAGCCGATTGTTTTTGAAATTACTCATCAGGAAATTTCTTAATGTAGCATTTATTTTGCAGAGGACCCGTTTCTTATTCATTCCTATTTCTACCGACCTCACGAATTATTTCATTTCGCTCGTTACGTTTTCAATCATCACAAGGCAATTAATTAAAAGTTACTCTCAGAAAATGAATATTGAAAGCTTAATAAATATCCTTTTTAGGGTCTTTGAACTTATTAGGCAAGTCATTTTCTTATAATATCATATCAAATAATAAAAAATTATATGAAAATAAAAGTACGCGGTTCGGCTTATATAAATCTATTTACAGCTCACACATAAGCTTTCATGAATTATTTCAGTTTTATTCAAATTTAATGTATGCCGTTCTGTTTTTTTATTGTTCACTTTACTGTAACTGAATGATAGCTCCTAGGATACGAGATATGTAAACATGTTCATAACAACCGGGGCGTAATGAGAGGGCGTAATGAATTCATTGCGCCCGCAAAAAATCATCTTAACTATAAAAGTTGATTTCAAAAGTGAATATTTACTCCATAGCGACGTGGGAGTGTATTTTCCACAAAAAACAAAATTAAACAATAATTTTACATATGAATGTATGTGAAACTTACCAATTCTTGAAAGTACGCCAATAGTACAGTCTCATTTACGGTCGCTATTTCATGTTTTGATTGCCATATCCTAAAGGTTTCGTACTCTTTTTCATATCTTGCTTTCGATTTAAACGGTAGCAAACTTTCCGTTGCTTTTTGAGCATTTTCTTGTACACATTTTGGTAGCGTATTCATAATTGCAATTCAAAAACAAATTTGACAATTATAAGTAAACAATTTGTTTTTGTTTCATATGCTACCAGATATTGTATTTATGTAGGTAAAGCGAACACAAAGATGCCAATTCTTTGTTTTTTTTAAAGAACAAAGTGAACTATAATATCTTGTATGCACCACGGCGTCACCGAATGATTACGCCCTTGGTGCATAAATAGCTATTTACTTTTAGTATGGGAATGTATTGTGATCGTAATAATTTTCGATATTTTGGTACTCCAGGAACTAAAAAAAAAATAACTGTGATTACTTAATTAAAAAATAATTAATTCTGTCAAAAAGTTTTTTTTTTTTTAGAATTCGGAATCGGCAACGGAAGTTAGATAGCCATATTTCTTTCTCTAGCTTCAAAATAGTTCCTTATTAAACAATAACGAATTTGGATAAAATTTGGTAATGATATACCGTATGTTCAAATAAAAAATACATAAGGGTTGGCCATAGAAAATAAAATTTCTGTCTTTGCATGCTTTAGAATTCAAACAAACAAAACATAACACCACTTAAAATTTTTAGGGTAAATAAGCTTGTAATTTGTTATTTTTAGTGACACTGGCATAGTGATGACAGTTAAATTTTAAGACATGCAAAGACTGAAATTTTATTTTCCATGGCAAACCCTTATGTATTTTTTATTTGAACAGGCTGCATAAAATCGCCCTAGGATAACAAAATTTTACTATGTAAAATTTCCGACAATGGCAAAGAATATCAACATCTTTTTTCATTTCCAAAAACTTTTTCTACATTTTTGAAACATTTTCAAATTTATTAAGTTTCTGCATATTTAAAGATTTCTTAAAATTAATATTTCTAATAATTTTCACATATTTTCAAAAATTTCCAAAATTTTCAAATTTTACAAAATTTTCATAATTTTTAAAAACTGATATATTTTCATAAAGTTTTATAATTAATGTAAATTTGCAAAATTTGAAAATCATCATTTTTTGTACTTCCAGAAAATTATCAGAATTTTCGAAATATATCAATAAATTTCAAAAATTTCAATAAATGCGGGGAAAGTTCCGTGCTGCTAGAAAATTTTGTGTGTGATGCCACTTTGGAAATATAAAATGTAAAAGTTTTAAAGTATAGGAAAGTCCAGGCAAAGTGCTTCCCTCATTTTTTACTATTTAGTCATGCTCTATACAGGGTGTTTCAAAAATAAACGGCAATCTTCTAAGGGCGTGTTCCTCTCATGAAAATAAGAGGAAAAGTTTGTATTAACATGGGTCCGCAAATGCTTCGTTATCGAGATACAGAGTGTTGAAAATTATAAAACAATATCTTTTTTTTTTCGTTTATTCGGAAATCATTGGGAATTACATTTTAGAAATTACGCAATAAGTATGAATGTTTGTGTGGCATAGGTGGATCTTATTAGTCAGTTTTTTCCTTCTCCAGTGGCGTAGCTACAGGTGTGTAGGTGGATATTTTGGGAGGAAAAAATAGTATGCCACTATTTTTGTTTTGTTTTTGATACAATTTTCAAAATGCTCAACTAATTTATAGTTGAAAGGGTCTTTTGAGTTTCTTTCCTACCATTAACCGTTTTCGTGTAAGTCACACTTCAAAGATGAAAAACACGACTAAAAAGACAAAAATATCCAGTACTTGATGTTTTTATTCTTTCAATATGTTTTACATGCAAACAGCTAATTATAGGAAAAAACATAAGAGGTATTTCCGATCATACATTAGTTGAGCATTTTGAAACTTGTAACATAATGATGTAACAACAGTGGCGCACCATTTTTTTCCTGTAGCTACGCCACTGGAGAAGGAAAAAACTGACTAATATGGTCCACTTATGCCACATGAACATACATACGTATTGCGTAGTTTTAAAATTTAATCCCAATCATTTCCGAATAAATGAAAAAAAAATCGATATTTTATACAATCTTCAACACCCTGTATCTCGATAACGAAGTATTTGCTGACTCATGTTAATAGGAAGGTTTCCTCTTATTGTCATGAGAGGAACACGTCTTTAAAAGGATGCCGTTTATTTTAAACTCCCTGTATAATAGCGAATACATACGGTTTTGTTTTTTTAATACATTTCTTTATGTAAGAACAATTATGTAATGCTTAATAATATCAAGCGTTCAAAAAAAAACTGATCCTCGGCGGGCTGTGGAATGAAAAGTCACGTCTTTGCTAGACTAAGGAAACGTTTATACTGTCAGATAATAATGAAAACCTAACCTGTAATTGACATTATAAACATTCCCTTCGTCTAGTAAAGACGTGACTTTTCATTCCACAGCCCGCTGAGAATCAATTTGTTTTGGATCTCTTGATACATACCCTAAGAAGATAGCACAAGAGCTTTTGTTCATACTTTTACCGCAAAATTTATCTATTTCAACTTCACTTTCAATTGCCGATATTATATCCAACAAAAATAGATCTTTCTCGGCCATTATAGAACGCAGGTAAACCGTTATAAGTTTTAAGGCACTGAATGATTTCGCTCGCAGGGAGCTGTTGTAACCGACAGTGTTATAATCCAATACGAATCGCGAGAACATCATAGCAGGTAATTCATTGTAAATGTCTTAACAAAGATTTAGAGTTCTCTTTTAAACTAACTTTTGCTACACTTAACTACACTTATTGAACAGAAAAATTGCTCTTTAAAATAATAATTTCAGGTGTTTTAATGAGTGATATGATTTCATCCAATTATATATTTTTTTTAAATATGCAGTGCAGTGCTTGCTAGTACATCATCGAAACTGGCTTGCTGGTGTTTGAATATAAACGTTACTCGCTAGTATACCTAAGAGAAAATACTGCATTCGCAAAATTATTTATTTCAAGATTTTGACGAATAAATATGTTGGAGGGTCGAATACTACAGAATAAGATGTTTTTAAGATAGTGTGTATATGTGTCTGTAAATACACTGTACACCGCAGTGGCTTTAACGTAGGAAAACTACGCAAAAGTTGAAAAAATGCAATATAATGAGATTGGTCCGTCAGGAAACAAGGGTGGTGGGTCTAAGAAACAATGTTTTATTTGGTTTTAACGACGCAGCATTAGCCAATTCCTGTGGAAACGCTGGATAATTATGACGCAATTTTACGCTAGCAACCAGTTTTTCGTTTTCTCAAACATTTTCTAATTGAAGAAAACGAGAGAAAGATAAGAAATAAATACAGAAATATATTAACAATAATGAAGAGAATGTGGGATACAAAAGATATCGAGGCGTATGGGAGGAAGGTCTTGTAACGTTTGTTCGACGGCTTCCAAAAAGCTGTGAGGCAACCGCCACAAAAAAAAAATTTTTGAATAATATTCAACTCTTAGGGCTCAAGGTGTACTAAAAAGGGGTACTAAATAATTTGCTTTAATAACGGGAATAATTCTCGCTATTTTACAAATTATCAGTTTTGTGTGGCTGGGGTGCACTTTAGGGTTGATTGGATGATATACTTTAGTAAAGCAGGCGATTTATGGGTTGGAAGTGCGTCTGAGCTTGGGCTTGATGGTTTGCCAAAGCAAATCAACTAATCCCTTTTTGTTAAAATTAAGGGGTGATTCTCGTCATTAAATTTGGCAATTTTGGGGGTTGGTAATGTATTTGAGGTTGATTTAGAGAATTAAAATAGCACTTAGCTTCATTGTTATAAATTTTAGGCGTAGAGGCACTTAAAAGTGGATTTGATGATTTAGTTTAAGAAAGGGGATGGTTTTCATCATTGTACTAAATGTAAAGTTACTACGGGGTTGGGAGTGAATTTGAGCTTATTTTTCGAAAGAGTCATTTGGGTTTCTAACATCTAGTATTTTCTAATTTCCTACAACTTTTATCCGATATATTCTCAAAATTGATTTTTTAATTGGGTTTTGGAGTTTTTTTCGCTATTATTCAATTAAATTAAACTGCTGAGGTAAGTGACCGAAGGAAAACCTCCCAGAGACTTTCTCTTAAAGGATGGTTGTTCCTATTGCTATTTAATAAGCCAATGCCGAGTGTACAACCGAAAATCTTAAATTATAGAAGAAACCAAAAATTATTTGTACGACTGAAGGGTAATAGAGAGATCACAGTCTTGCGCAGATCCGCTACTCGCCATGATAGAATACAAATCTAAAGCGGTATTTTCGACTCATGATTCCTCGTATGCGCGTATGACGTCATTGCATTTGATTCCTTTGTAATGGCGTAATATTCGCAT
Organism: Ctenicera cuprea; assembly: GCA_958336395.1. Taxonomy (NCBI): domain Eukaryota; kingdom Metazoa; phylum Arthropoda; class Insecta; order Coleoptera; family Elateridae; genus Ctenicera; species Ctenicera cuprea. The sequence goes on from OY284488.1 coordinate 32,639,159, forward strand.
GGGAAAAACTTAACACACGAGTCGAGAATAGCACTCTTGAGCTCCTCATTCCGTATTGAAGTAGAACGCCCCCCCCCCCCCTATTATAGAATCAATCGATTTCTTTGCCGTATCATAGCAGTACCATTCCTTTGAACCCATATTTGTTATTTTGTGTTAAGGCATTTGGGTTTGCAAAGTTTATACACTTATACAGGCATACCAACAGACCGACCTGAACTGATAGGCACACGAGCACCACTGTATCAGCCTCCTATTGGTCTAAAACGTGCTTGTTAGTCAAAATGTTTATATGAAATATGGTTCCCATAAAAGTACCTTCTTTAACATAACTTATACAGAGCGAGCAAAAAAAGGTGAAGAACCCGTGACCATTGACTAATTTAAACGTAGTGAATTTAATTTTCCAATGTTGCTCGCCGTGCTGATTTCCTTTTGAAATGTCTTGCGTTTCATTGGCGTTCGTGCACTCATTTTAAGCAGCTATTGTAATTTATAAAACAAATATGCTTTTCTACAATAATATTATTAAATAAATCCTATCATTTACTTTTGCTTTATTAAATGTTTTTACAGAGTTTTTAAATTGTGTGAAGTGCCAAATTCATTTTTTAATGAATATATATTTTCTGTGCCCTAATTTGTACGTGCAACGCCTATGGTAATTACCATAACTGTCAGATTTAGTTTCCTGAAACAGGGTGGCCATTTCTGTAGAATGGGTTGCCTATGTTACGTGGTAACGTGGTTCATCACCTTTTTTGCTCGCTCTGAATATTGGCGAGTAACTCAAAAGCGAAAAATCTGCAATGAAATAATTATAGTAAATCCGCGAATGTCACATGACGTTCCTGTAGCTATTCTCCGTATAGCAGGGATGGTAAAACAGCAAAATTAGCCCCGATGAACTCAGTCAATTTTAAGTAAAACAAATAAATGCCTTCCTGGTATTTGCGCTTAGCCATGTAATTTTTATAAAAAAGTAATCATAAAGTCATAAAATCATTAAAATTTATGTACCTCCTTTGACCTATTTACAACTCGACATTAGCTTTGATGTACTCCCTAGATTTCATTCATAATCAATTCATCTCTTTCTGTATTTTCAGCTTTTCCAAATACTTTAATATGAACTGATTATAATCTTTTCAGTGACGCTCCCGCGGAAGCGGCACGGAAAAAAATAGCTTTGAAATGTTGAAGGCTTATTCGACGCAATTAATTTAGTTCCACTCCTTTCAGGGAATATTTTTCCAGCGCCGTAAAACTCATCAAGTCACGTAATGGGAGCATCTGTGGACGTAAAGTCCACTAATTTATGGGCACCTACGAGTGCGTGCCGCTATGATTAGATAGCATCATGGGAAACAGTCACAGTCCTCCTCGGAGATGTGCAAATTAGCTGCCTGACGTATAAATACCGCTACAATATGCGGCCGGCACGAAATATAATTTAGTAGATTAACGCTGATCTCGATTAGTGATATTGGTATACGGAATGATGTATTTATACTACTCATGTAGGTTGGGACGAGCTTTTACAGGAACTTACGCAATTATTTGTCAGAGCTTTAGCTGCGTTAATGACATTTTTGGGAAATTATGAATGATACAGCATTATTAAACTACTTTCCAGAAATTTTCAAATAAAAGTTAAATAATCAAGTAGAGTGCTTCATTATGAAATATACGGGGTAAGAATAAAATAAAACCAGTAAAATGTGGTTTCTGATTTATTTATTTCTAAACATGACTCTAAAATTGTTAAAACACAATAAACAAAATCAAATCGATTCATTCCTATCTCACAGCTGCAAGTAAACCTGAACTGACGGTTTGTATGTTATAATTTATGAGCAAAGATCGTTTGTAATGTTGATGAATATCTGTTTTTCCAATTACTACTTTTACCTTTTCATATCTTAAAAATGGCACACTTTTTATCCTATTATCGTATGGAAGTTTGTAATATAATTATATAAGTATGTATCACCTCGGAAAACTTGTCAGGCGGTTGGTGCTTGCGACCGCGATTCGTCCTCATCCGAGTTTGTTTTTGAAATGAGTTATCAGCAGATTTAGCTGCAATAATACAAACAAATAGTATACACCCGAGTTTACTTATCTCTGTCTAATACTGTATAGGTCCGCTGTACAAACAAATTTGAGCCTTATGTAATGAACGCGTACATATGTGGGTTGTTGTAGTGGGAGCCATTCATCATTAAAAGTTGAGACAGGTAGAAAGGATCCCGATTTACTATCAAGATTAACGGAACCCATGTAATATGCCCCACGCTCTTTGTGTGTATTTTACTGATAATAAACAAGCTAATTAAATAGGTTTATAAATTATTTAACGATTGCTGTAATTATTCGTAAATGCTAGCTGATAGTGGTAAGGCAGCAGTTTGTTAGCAGTACGGTTGTTCGTTCGAGCTTCCAATATTATTGTGAAATTTGTGTTTTATTTATTAACTCTTAGCGTATTTATTTTTAACATTAAGCGGGACATGCCCGTCTTCTCGAGTGTCTAGTCACTTTCCGCTTACCGGCTTGCGCCCGTTGCGGCGATCGGATTGCAAATGAAAAGCTAAAGTTTCACGATCAAATCATCTAAGCAAGTTGTGTATACACAACTTATTTCTCATATTTTTCGCGAAATCTGTACTGATCAGCCACTAAGCAACACAGTAATTTTATCTAATAAATTTTCTGACAGGCCGTTTTTAAGCAAAAGTGCTTAATTGGAGAATGTTTCTATATGGTGACTGTGCCAAATCGATTTCCTTTCAATAGATAAAATCTGTCTTCGTTTATATCCTCCTCGCCTCGATAGTGCAATATAGGCGAGAAATTTAAATTCGGTATCAGTGTTGGCGTTACTCCAGTATCCGATTTTATACGATAAACACAAAATGAAACTACGAAACTAAAACTCGCTCACTCGACGAACTCTTTGCGATTGATTCAGTTTAGTTTCACGTTAAGTCAACAAAGTGTTTAAAATTTTGCAGCCTTATACCTACTCGAACAGAAATTTTTACATTCTTAACTTAAATTAAAAATTTAAATTTTAAATGATTTTTTTATTCGTTCAGATTCCTGTAATAAAATTTGGAGGAAGAAGATTGAAGTGTTAAATTTAACGTTTGGTTTCACAAGATCGATTGTCGTGTTTTCTGTTGAGAAATAAATGCGAGTAAAATGTAGATTTTTAAAGTGGCAATTAAAAGTGTCTGCAACAATTCTGTTAATGAAATCCGGGTTTCCTCGAGAGAGCCATCGAGCTGCACTGTGTGATAGCGAAATGAGAGATGAGAACGATAACGGAGATCAGAGAAAGCCCTCGGGGCCGGACCCGATCTAACCCCTGAGATGTCCTCTGTCTAGCGGGGTCACTTTAACATCGGGGTTGGAAAAAGATTAGGCAAAATTATCTAAATTTGTTAAGCTTCCGCGAAACCGCGGGTTCGGCGGCGTCTTTGAGACCGGGAAAATATATTTGTCAAAATTAAACCTTTGAATTATGAGGAGTTTTAAACTTATGGCCAAAATCGCGCTAATTAAGTCCTTAATTATCAAAAGAGCAATAAAACTAAGGAAAATTTGAATTCTGAATAGCCGATAAGAGCTGCTCGGGTTCAGATATCTCCAATTATATCAAATAAGAACTCGTAGTACTGAAGTCGGGTAAGCGAGGAAAAGTTTGTTAGAAAGTCCAACCAAGTTGGACTGCCCTTACTAATTGCATTGCTTCGTGATATTCAACCTTTGCTAGAATCACTTGTGTTACCTGACCTGACAACTCTAATTTCTATTGAAGAAAATCTCTGCAAACTTTTGAACACGATACAGTGCAGTTAACAACGAAAATGGACGAAGCACTTTGGCACGGTCTTTCCCATACTTTAAAAATAATTTCTTTTCTTGTATTGGAAATTACATTGTATTATTTAACATACGATACAGTATGTCTATAAAGTACCACCTCCTCCTGCCAAGTCTTGAACCAGTTGATATTTTGGCACAAAACTTGTTGTGCTTCAATAGGAGGTTAAATACTACTTTTATGTTCATAATTAAATTTAGTATTTTTCAATATAGTGGCTGGGCGCTATTAAAAAAATAGTAATGAGAGTCGAGTGACATCTAATTTAAAAGGCTTTTTAATTTTGCGTCTGATCCTAAAGATTCAAAAAGAAATATTCATATAAAATTTCATCATGAAAATTTCAAATCTCACCGTATTCTAAAATTGGTTTCACCCACTAAAATGTACGCTGGCGAGATTAGTTGCTTGTCAATAGGGATGGCTCCGTAAGTACCCTAAACAGTATAATGTCAAAGCTGGCTTTTTCATATGTTTTTTAAATACATTACAGGTATACCGTATGTAAAATGACAGACCGAAATTCCGTTGTCAACGTGCTAATGAGAGCGGTTTTACGTCTATTCTGGCGCCCTTAGAGCATCAACAAATACCCAAAATATTCAAAAACATTGTAATCGTCGTCATTTAGAAGATAAAGAGTTCGAAGAAAAACTTTGGAATAGCTTTAACGCTTTGAACGGCAAAATTTTCTAAAACTGCATAAAAAATATACCAAAACACTTTAATATCTGTTTCTGGTTCCTGATCGTTTTAAAAATACATTTGCAATCGATAACTTTTACTAGTACCTGGGTATACCAAATTTCATTAAAACGGGTCCAGTACTTGTTATGATATACGTCACACACATCCACACCCCCACATCTACCCACACATACAGACAGACGATTTTTAAAAAACAGTGGTTTAGTTTAATATATTCTTTGAGGCTTTCGCGGTTTCTCGAACTGTCAATATTATAATTTACTTTCAGCTTAGACCGCGTCGTCATTTGGGAACTACATCCAGCATAATCAGGTAAGGACCGACCTGTAGCTTGTTTGCCTTTACAAGCATTTGCTCTAGAAGTCTAAGCAATATTTGTTCGTAGGCCCTGCTTGCCTAAACAGGGCCGTGTCCTTAGTTTATTTATACCTAGGGGCGGACAAGGATTCGTTCTTAATGTATTTTGTTTGCCAAGACAATAATACTTAATCGGCTTATGCCTGTTAGCTGTTTGTGAACTCATACAAACTAACGTTTCGCAAGACATTGCAGCTTGCATCTTCAGAGTGCAACGAACACTGAGAGTGTAACTATGCCTCATGTCACGTCAAAACTTCCGACGAGAAACGAACTCACGCGGCACAAAGATCGTGGCTAAAGAGCCCCGCGAAACGACCTCTCGGGGTAGAAAGTCTGCTGCGGAAGGACTACGGCAAAACGGTCGCGGTAAACTGTCCCATTCATAAAAAAATGCACATAGACTAGGTCTAGTTATTTAATATAGTTTTAACATAATCCAAGCAAATTAACTATGATTAAAAATAATGATTTATAGATATAAACTTTACACAAGGGTGTCTTTGCTGTGCCTTGAAAAGGGTTAAAATCAAATTGTAAAATGTCAAAACAGTAATTCTGTTTCGAATAATGTGATAAAATTATTAACGATAACTTGAGGTAAGCTAGGGGTTACCTGTGGTAATCAAGAGGCAATCCAAAGTAATCGATGAGCAATCCTCGGTAATTCGGGGTAATGAAAGCAACCCGCGATAATGAAGGCAGTGTAATCTTTTGTACACCATTTTGACTCGTGCTGTACTTCTTGAGAGAAACACTATGTTACTGTAGATAGGATTTTTGAAAGAATATTGCAAAATAGTATAAGTTTTGGAAATTTTTTCGAAAATATTGCACAAAAAGCTGGCCATGTTTTATTTAAATTTGTAGGCGTATAGAGCTAGGAATAAACAACAATTGGGTTAAGTCCCATTTCTGTAGTTTTTTTGTGACGTTAAATATGAATTTCATTTTCAAAATGAAAATGTTTGCTATTTAATTAATAAACAGATAAAGTACAACACATCTGCTTTAAATACTCATGAGTGATAGCATAATAAGATTCCAGATTTCATTTTAAGGTATGGCAATATTTGGGGAGGGGATTAATCTACTCCCCCCTCTCAATTTATAAGTAAAATAGTTTTTTCTTTGGTTTCTCATTTTCTTTGATCGCATAGAATCTTTTTCCCTAAATTATAAAAAAGAGTTTTTCCGTGAAACAACTTAAAAACCTTTGGTTTGTACGATCATCAAACGGTTTCTTCCCATCCGTGCGCAGTGCAACAAACAAATGCGATATCTGTGTATGACGTGTCGCGCTTGCCTTTTGCGAAATAATCAACGCGCGTGCAGTTTGTTGTAGTGTATAGTCAACGTTAGGTGCTATAACATAGAGGGGTTACTGCTACAAAATGTTGTGTTTAACTCACATTATTTTTTCAGTGTTGTCTTTGTATTTGCTGCAGCTAATATGTTATATTATGTTATTTTAATTTTTGTTTAGATTTATAAAGATTTGTTCATAAAATACTATTTTAAGTCTCTACAACCTCGAAACATTGCGAGAAATTGTGGGCTTACTCTTCAAGGCGTCAATGCTGTTGGAGCTACCACTGTGCATAAATGCTTTTGATAAAGTGAAAAGCAAAAGTGTTTAAAGTACATGCAAAAATCTTGGCTCATTTTTAATTTCAAAATATATTTCCTAAGGCACTTTTGCAGGGTTGGAGCTAAGCCCTGTTTATAAATTCCAATGTAAACAAACAGTTCATCCGTTTGAAACTGTAATTGATGGAAATACATATACAAAAAACTAAGAACGTAAATGGCGCTTTCCGGTGTTAAACCAAAACGCAGCTTGACCGGAAACGACGCACTCAGGGGCAGAAATCCGGGCGCTGTAAGCCCCGCATGCACGGTTCTTATTTTCTGATTGCGGCTTTCATGTTCTACTAAGTTTTGCCAACTAAAGTGACGCGTGAGTTATTCGTAAGCGCTTAAAACTTCTCAAATCGTAAAACCTTGATGCCCCCATTAAATATTCATTAGTCGTAGTCTGGTCTGCGACATTCTGGACTCTACTACCCCGGACAAAACCGAATCCCCGAAACCGCAGCCCAGTTCAATGTCAATAAAGAACAATACTAAATCATGGTTCGAATCCTCTGCGAAAGAGCGTTAAACCACACATGAACCACAAATGAACGAAATAATTTAATGAGTATTAATTAAACTTGTTTTGTTTGAGTATATTTTTATGTTATGAACTTTTTTTGCGTAAGGTTAGTAAAAGAATTAAGTACAATTAAAACAAATACACGAACATATAAATAAATAAATTTTTGTATAAATAATCAAGAGTTTCTTCTTCTGATACTCTTGCTTCAGATTAGCAAAGTTTAGTTTCAAAGAGTACGTCTTAGGCTAAATTGAATGTAACTAACTGCAAAAATCTAGAATTGAAAATATCAAATACAAGTTTAGTTTATATTAAGAGCACGTTGCGACAAAAAATACAGCAATTTAAGACTTGAGTTATTTAGCTTTTATTGCTCTGGAGCGACGAAATTTCAGAAAGTAAGTGTAACGAAAAGAAAATGAAAAATTTTGTGAAAAATCCCATTTTACACGGACAGGTATAAAATGAGGGAAAGAAATCCAATCGTATTTAGTCTACAAGTAGTTTGGCGTTTGTAAACTTTTGAAGCGCACCCTACAAAGGGACATTCCTCGTAAAATCTTCCTTTTGACACTTTTTCATTTCGCGGCTTGCCCATTTTGCTAAGAATCGGCTTTACACAAAGGGATGCTTCAACATTTTATGTTGAATTGGAAGTTTTGAAAGTTTTCCATCAAGTTTACATGTCATTATTTATCGGAAAATCTTATGTTACACTCTCTTAGTCTCACTCTTATACAATATTCTACGTTGCAGACATAACATTTTGAATCCCATTTAACGCAACGGTAATTTTTACAAATTTTCTTATAATAATTTCCGTATAAACCCATTATGGATTTAAAATTTGATTTTAGCGGAAGGGGTTGCGATGTTAATTAGATAGAGAGAACCGCACGACGCTTTGGGTTATTAACAACAAAAGCTTCTATTAAAATGTGATGATCTACGTTGCCGACATCAGGGTCGCACGGTGTCCTGAACTTGCAGGAACCTACGAGCTTTCAATAATAGAACAGACGCGCCGTTTTACTCGAGTCACGTCGTTTGACTGCGTCAGACCTTTCTTGTGCCCGCCTTTGTAATAATAATTTAATCTTTAACGGGTATATTCAATAATTTACAGATGAAAAGAATACCCTTAAATTAACGACCGAAAACAGACACAAATTTGTCGGAACCTCTCAGTCTGAAAGCTATTTTCATTTATATTATTACCTACTAAATGTTAATATAATTACATAATATGTGTCCGACTGAAAGCTTTCAAATGAAAAAATTAGGGGCACTAAAGCACCAAACAAAATTATTTGTTGTTAAGTTATTCATGACCGTATGATAATAAAACGTGTTACATGAAAGTTTTCCCTGTAAATATTTCCCATTAGAAGTTTTTAGCTACTACGAACGCGCCTTTTAGGTACTAATACGATTAAGTTATTTTTGCTTTTAGCGTGGTTTATGGAAAGTACCGCCACGGCATGAAAAATGCAGTTTGATTTATAATTTTTAACCGTGTCCCGTTCAGCTAGTCTTTAATATTGTAGATTAAAGGCAAGTCATGCTGCTTTTTTTGTTTGTTCATGATTTTTCCTACTACTTACATCTACTTCCGTTGTAAAACCTAATTTGCACGGAAATTTTCTTGTTTAAGACTTTAAAGGCGATAAAGCTGCTGTTTATTTTACAATACAATACAACTAACTTTTAGTAAAACAATTTTCTGAATGGTTGTTGTTACATTTTTTCGTGTGAAAATGTGGTAAATAAATACATATTAATAATTAAAATTAATTAAAATATATAGAAACAAATTTAGGACATGATATAAATTTATTCTTTGAGAATTTCGCGGTTTCTCAAACTGTCAATATTACAATTTACTGTCGGCTTAGACAGCGTCGTCATTTGGGAATTACACCCAGTATAATCAGGTAAGGACCGACCTGTAGCTTGTCTGCCTTTACTAGTATTTGCTCTAATAGTTTGAGCCATATTTGTTTCACTCAGAAGATGCACGCTGCAATGTCTTGATAAACGTTAGTTTGTATGGGTTTACAAAAACTAACAGGCATAAGCCGATTAAGTATTTTTGTTTTGGCTAACAAAATACATTAAGTTCAAATCCTTGTTCGCCACGAAGTTTAAATAATCTAAGCACACGGCCCTGTTCAGGCAGGCAGGACCTACGAACAGATATGGCTCATACTTTTAGAGCAAATGCTTGTAAAGACAGACAAGCTACAGGTCGGTCTTTACCTGATTATGCTGGGGGTAATCCCCAAATAACTATTTATCTTTATTATTGGAATGCCTTTAGGATGTATCAATCTTTAATGCCTGTAAATAGCCCTGGTCGCAAGTACCGCTGTGTTTATAGTATCGTATAGCATTCTGTTTTGAGTATCGACTAATGCTACCACAATACTTTTTAGTTAAGTAAACTTGTTTTGAATATATACATTGCAATATCTGTGTAGTCTCTACCTGGTCAGGATTAACAGTACTTTATTACTATATCAAATACCTCAAATAAGTTTATTTTGTGTTGTAAGGTTATATTTGCTAGAGGCATAAATATTAAATAACCTAACTCACATTAATGATGTAATTATGAAAAATGTGCATAACTTGGCCCAACCTAAAGTAAGCGGTATTACATCATTATTCTTAGTTTCATTTTTTCATTCCTGATCCGATCCACCATCTTTAAAATCCGAGGCAAGTAAATTTGAGTGTGTTGCGTTATGCTGGTTTTATTATTTTAATCGTGTCGAAAGTTGATGATCCTACAATCAGTAGTTTGGGCGAAGGAATGGTCACACCGGCAACATGGTACAATTTAGAGTCATGGACAGGATTTGTATTCTGTACGTATCGGTAATACAAGAACGGCTGCTAATCGAATAAAGTATTTCTGGTATAATAAGTAGACATCATATTTAAAGTTTTAAACCGACCAGACATGAATAATTTGAAAAAGTTTTGTTAAAAGTACAGCGATACCTTTCTATATCTCGATACTTTTTGGAAAAAGTACGAGTATCGGTATCGAGATGGGGTCGAGTGACTGGTATATAAGCTGGAAGCGTCATAAACTTGACACGAAGCGAACCGCCAGTCACAGAGCGGCCAACTGCATGGGCCTTTCACCTCAGCTCCCCTGTCTTCCCAAAACCGCTGGATATCACCTTCAAAGTTTGGTGATACGATTTCATTATATGCGTGTTGAACCTGTTATTAGTTATAATTGGTTATTGGTAATTGCAATTGCAGAGCACGGTTTTGTGAGTCCCTGAACACCCCGGCCAATAAGGCCTATTGTGTTTCTCTGCATTTGTGTTTGATTTAGGTGAATAGGTTAAGGCCCTTTACTAGGTTTAGTAGCCTGTGGACCAGATCTTTTTCCGGTATGCCTACCTGTGGGTCTATTTCTCCCAACAGGTTGTGAGGTCGGCGGTTTAATGCTTCACATTCAAAGATTACATGAGAGGCAGTTTCTTCCTCTTCATTAAAGAGTCTGCATATGGGTTCTTCTGTATATACGCCCATTCTGTGCATGTGTTTCCTTAGATTGCAATGACCGGTTAGTAGCCCCGTCGCAATTCAAAAATGCTTTCTGTTGAGTTTCAGTATTTCAGTTGTTAGAGTCTGAGATGGTCTTCTCATCATCCGTTTACTGTGTCTTTGTCCTTGCACATGGTTCCAATATTGCTGGTGTTGTTGTTTAATCCACTCAGTTATTACTCCACGTGCTGTTGCCTTTCTAATACCTAGTACTGGTTCGGGACCAGCAAAGGTAGCCTCAGACCCTTTACTCTCTAGTTGGTCTTATTTTTTATTGCCTGCTATGCCTTTATGACCTGGCACCCACCCCAGTGCTACTCGGTTGTGTTTTGCCAAGGTTTTAAGGTTTTGCAGGCATTGCCAGACTAGCTTGAATCTTATCTGCTTTGATACTAATGCCTTTGGGGATGCCTGACTGTCAGTGAGTATGTGGATAGGTTTGCCTTTAGTTAGCCTTCTCAAATTCTCACAGTCACAGGTTCCCAGAGCGAATATTTTTGCTTGGAATACCGTGGTGTGTTACCCCAGTGAGACATGCATGTTGTGCCTTGGGGTTTCGCCATGTATCCCAGCACCTGACCCGTTATCCATCTTGGATCCATCCGTGTACCAGGTCAGCCCTCTTGACGGATTCTGTTCTTCCCTATGATTGATCCCAATCCATTTGGATTTCAAATGGTTTGTCGTATGAAATTTTTGGAATCATGGTGTCGCTACCCATGTTTAATAGAGGGTTTGCGATGTCATTTGTGATTCTGGTGTGCCCAAAGTTATTCTGGGTTTTCCAGTTCATGTTACATCTCAGCCTGTATGCTGCCATTCTGGCCTCTCCCCTGATGAAAATATCGAGGGAGGTAGGTTTAGCATTATTTCCATGGCTGCCGTGGGTGAGCTTTTCATTGCTCCTGTTATGCATAGACATGCTAGCTTCTGAATTTTTGTGAGTTTTGCAATTGCTTGCTTTTGTTTGACCTTTGGCCACCATACCAGGCAGCCGTAGGTTATCATGTGTCTTACCACTGCAATGTATAACCAGTGCACCATGCGTGGCTGTAATCCCCAGGTTTTTTCAACTGTTCTTCGGCACCTCATTAATGCCGTTTTACAGTTGTTGGTTATATTGTCTAGATGTTGATTCCAGGTCAACTTGGTGTCTCGGAACGCGCCCAAATATTTGACCTCTCCTCTCATCTGTACTACTTGGTTAAAGAGAGTTGGCAGCCCTAACCCATCGAGCTTTCTTTTGTTAGAGAAGGGGACTAGTGTTGTTTTTATAGGATTTACCTTTAGGTTTTCCTTTATGGACCACCCTTCAACAGTTTTTAGAGCTCTTTGCATGATCTCTGATACTATATTGGAATATTTTATATGTTATCAAATGCACCCTCTTTGTCAAGAAATACAGTTAATGTTATTTCTTGGTCGGTCAGTGCTGTCTCTATTTTCGAGGTTAACTGATGTAATGCGTTTTCGCACGATTTTCCTGCTTGGTTGACCCTGTTGGTATCGAATCCAGCGGATCTAGAATGCGAGATCGATAAATATCCTCCGAGCCAAGGTGTAACAATTGTGCCAAGGGCTGGGTGGCAGTAGCGTCTGTAGTGTCGTGAACAAACACCGGACACCAGGCGACACCCTGTGGTAAACCGCCTAGCAAACAGAAAACGCCTTGGGTGTGATGATTTTTCTTTTCTCCTCACTCGTGGGAACAAATAAACATCGATAATGTGAAAATGTTTAATAACAATCACCAAGACATCGGAGAGACATCAAAATTAAAAAGCAGGAGACCTTGGAACCCAAAGAGATCAAGCCGTTATGGACGTCACAGTACTAACTAGGTAAAATGAGGGGGCATAGTAACCTCATGGTACCCAGTCAACCTGCAGCCAGCAACAAGAAAGGCCCAAGAGGGGCTCTTCAGGGGCTGCGATACGCCGACTAAAAAAAAAGCTAGGAAGGTAGCACGAAGGCGAAAGCAAACACTTCAAGAGGATACACTACGCAAAACCTTACGAAGAAAAGCACACCACCTTTAGTGAAAAAAGGAGAAAACTTATGGAGTGGTTGGAAGTTTGTAATATTGAACATAACTTATGAAAAGTTTCCATAGTTTAAAATATTAACTAAGAGTAGTCATTTCTAATTCAAAAAGTGGTATTATACCTTGTGGATAATATAGAAGACGATGGGTCTACGTCCAAATTTACCCGCTGCAGATACAACTCAGGCTATCTCAGCATAGTATGTGTGAAACGAGATACCCCAGACTGTCTAACAACTAACATCTTCTGTTGTGTCCCTTGAGAGAGCGCAACGCTAAAGATGACAGAAGCAAAAAACCTGTCAGAACCTGTCACTAAATACTGTAGTCTGGGTGTCATGGCCTTTAGTAAAACCAACCAGAATACGCCGACAGCTTGAGATCCGGAATAGGACGATCAAAACGGAGGGGTAGTGAATACTGGACTATAACATTGGAGACAGTGGCCAACAGTTTGTTATAGCGATAGAAGAACACTAACTGAAAACTTTAGGCAGTTTAGGCTCCGAGCCACCTTTAAGGTACAAAAGCGAAAGAATCAACAGGGGGTGGCTACTACAGAGTCCGGCTCAACAACCTCAATTACAACGTTACAACTTTTACTTTAAATATCCTGCGAATCGTTGAATGATCTGCTCCTGCTTTCCTGGACATTCCTATATACTTTAAAAACTTGTACTTTTCATATTTACAATAATATGTACGCATAACATTGTAGCCTCTAAACAGTGACATTTTTAAGAGTAGTCCACTAGGCGCGTTTAGGTTGCTCCATGTTTAACGGTTAAAAAAATGATTACACCTTTATTTTAAACAAAAACAAATTAAAAACCAAAAATAAAACATTATGACATATTTGTCGCGGCAAATACAATATTGGAACAGTTATGCGAATCACGCACCAAATTTTCATGTCCGTCAATCCTATAGCACTTAATGGGCATTCCTCTTATTGTCGGGGCAAATACAATATTGGAACAGTTATGCGAATTACACACCAAATTTTCATGTCCGTCAATCCTATAGCACTTAATGGGCATTCTTCTCACTAGCGTCTAGACGCTTGGACTTACAGCGATCCTGAATTGCGCAATATCGTTTAATATTGGCTCGCATATGTGCGAGTGTGATATTTACATCGAGATTTGCATTGTTAAAGCCGATGTTTTCATTGCTAATAAATTGCATTCAATAGAAAACAACAAATCCTTTTTTTTTTAAATTTATTACCAGACTTGCGTGTTAGTATGCCGTCAATCAGTGAGTGAATGCAAATTTGTCTTCGTATTTTTTCTTTAAAAATATAACTGCCCTTAACAAATAACGTCGCGTAAGCAGCAAAACGCAACAACAGTGTTTTAAAACAAAACTATAAAATAAAAGAAAATTTTGGTCCCAACCGAGATTCGACCCCACAACTACTTATGCAGTAAAAAAGCAGTATACCCAAAGAAAACCGCATATCCATCTGTGCCACTACTAATTTTTGGTTTACACACATTCCAGCTGCATGCCGAGGAGGTGGGCTAGTTTGTATGGTAGGCGTTATTATTATACTCTAGTACAAACTGCGTGCACAATGATTACTTAAACTAATATTGTATGTTTATTTATACATTCCAGCTTTACTTCGTTAAAGTCCATATTTAATGATTATCTATATATAAAATACTTAATTACTTTAACAATATTTATTTATTTTAACTTTATACGTATAAGGGTAAATTAAATAAATATTGTTAAAGTAATTAAGTATTTTATATATAGATAATCATTTAATACTGTATCGCCAGCTTTTTGAAAATTTCTGACACTTCTTCTACATAGAAACATTGTGCTCCCCAAGGGCTATTATACTCGTCGTAATTTTGCCGATCAACTCGTTTTAGCAATAAGACAGCAAAGACAAAATAAATAAAAAAATTAAAAAATTATAAAGTTTAATACTAAAAAATATGCTTCTAAGAACAACAAGTCTTCCGCTACTCAATTCAAGTTTTTTTTTTAATTTAATTTATTTATAAATTTTTGATATACATTGGTTCATTAAAATTTTTCTCGAAAGCTATGAGGCGCACATACTCACCCAACCACAGACATTTTTACTTTACATGCGCTCGATATAGGGAAGTATAGATTTTGACGCCTCTAGACGCGAAAATACTCAACCGATGTTAATGAAATTTTAAATCAAGAGGTATGTCGAAAACTGCAGCAAAGCTTTTCAAAATAATCTGAAACTGGAAACGGAAGTTAGAGATGTTTTTTGGTAGGGTTTTTTAACAAAATTAAATTTTAGAAACTTAAACATGCGATTTAAGAGAAGAACTTAAGGAAAATCAAACACTTCTAGATTCAAAATGGTGGCCGCTACAAATTTTTGAAAATTTCGGCCTTAACGCCCATTTACTCAAAAAGCTTGTCTGATCAGGATCAGCTACAACTTGTTTGAAAGCCCTTTGTGGGTTAGTATACGATGAAGTAAAATTAATTTTGAAAATCTGAAAATGTTCGCAATGGCGCTGCTTCAAAATTCGAAAATTTCGAAACAGTATTCTTTAAAAACTGCCGACACGTTTCATATTAAGTTTTTTTAGTTAATAAAGCTTGCAGTGAACTGCAAATTTGCTTGTTACTTATCTCCCAAAGTTTACTGTGACGCCTTTCGAAAGTTTTTTGAAAATTTGAAATCGATTAATTATTTATACAAAAACACAAACGCCGATTTATAAAATTTTATCAGTTCGATAGACTGTTTGAAGTACTTTATTAGGATTAGCAAGAATTTTCAACTATTGTAAATCTAAGAAAACAAACGATACGTCTTAATATCAATAAAGCGTTTTCTGCCAGCTACGTGATTTTAATTACGCCTATCAATTAGCTGTACTTAAAACATATACTTTTGATAATTTGCATATTTTTGATAACTTTTTAAATAAACCATTTATATTGATTTTTAGTCCATAATCCGAAACGCAGCTAATCAGCTTTAGGGCGTGCGGCTTCGTTCTTACTGTTCTTATACGGTATGCGACATTGTAGGGTTGCCTATATAAATTGTTTTCTTAAAAATCTAACATACCGTGAAATGAGAGAAGAGAAATCTAATAGTCGGTGAACTGTACAACGTTATAATTATAAAAAACTACACCTTTGCAAATACAGGTATTAATATCTAGTATAAGAAAGTTCACTCGAAGTTAACACTTGAGCATGGTATCAATACTGAAAGTACAAAAAAATTGTAGCTTTTATGAAAACGTTTTTAAAACACCTCTTATATAGTATTTTTATTTAGCCCTAAAAGCTTTCTGAAGGTTAGACTTATAAAAAAATCTTTGGCCTTTAATTAAGATTTTAAAAACTCATTTAGTCTTTACTTAAATGAATGAATGTTTAATAGTACATTTTACCAATTGTAATTGAGACTTTTAATTTGTCATTTTTTATTTTCTAAATTTTCCATGGCGTTGAAATTTACTTAATAAATAATCTTGGCAACTTTCCGAGTAACACATCAATGAGGGTGTTTATAAAACTGTATATTCCTTTTTTCCTCACACAGAACTCGAGTTTAATCTAAATAAAAAACGACTCGTTTTAGCTAGACATTAATCTTCCTGTTAGCACACAGATGAGGGACTTTTCTTGCTTATACATTCCATGCAAGGAAGAAGAAAGGAAGTTTAAAAGGGGCGTCTTGAACGTTATAGTAATTTCAACGTGCAAGCGTTTAACCCGTCTCATGCACAGACGAGTATCACGTCAATTAAAATTTCAAATCAGTTCATAAAGCTTGTCAGCTCAGTGAATGCGGAATAGACTATCATAACCAGAATTATTTCAGGAGTGTTCCGCCAAGTTTGACAATAAAACTGTTCGTCAGCACAGAACATGAAACTCAAAGTTATAATTCGGCCGAAATATTGATCCTTCGCAGATTACCAACTTGGATGCCGGAGGCTTGGCCAACTTCTACAAAACACGCAAAGGAATTAATAGTATAATTCGCCTCCGCCCCCTGAATTTGGCATGTGTTGTGTCTGTGGTAATGGCCTTCTGCTATTTATTCCTTTTTGTGCTAGCAACGCAATCTATTGAAACTTTAAGCCCTCGCATTATAGGGAAACTTAGAACCAAATCCGTTTCATTTCCATGAACCCATGATTCTTCAGATTCACATGTTTTTGTAATATCGTCGCATCAGACGAGTAAATAGACTTAGTCTAATTATTTTTGCAATTACTATAAAAGAAATACAAAAGTTTGGTATACAGGGGTTTTCAACGAAAAGTAGCCACCCTCAGTATGTTTCAAACTTATTTTTTGCTTGAAAATCGCCAAGACATGTCAACAAAGACAGCAAGGGGGACATTTTTTTACGTAAAATCCGGACGTCTGTTATCAACCCCTTAGCCGCCACAGCCACCCCCTCTAAAATTTCAAATGGCACCATACCATGTGTGGCACATCGTTGGAAAGGTAATTTAATAAGGAATTCATTCTACTGCTTAATTTTTTTATTCACCTGAAATTGAGACATAAAAAAATAAAAACTATATTTTGTTTATTTCGGTTAAGCTGCTGAATATAGCAGTACCTACAGATGCTTTGGTTTCATCTTTTGTTTTTTCATCTGTCAGTCAACATTCAGTTCATTTTGAATATTATAAAAGTGTCAACATGGTTTACACCACTGCCGAAAGAATCGAGATTGTGCGTTTTTATTTCAAAAATAACGACTGTGCACGAGCTGCAGCGCGTGCTTTCAATGAAATTCATCCCGATCGAATAGCCGGCTAGATCACCCGACCTGTCTCCCTTGGATTATTTCTTATGGGGGCACTTGAAATCCAAAGTATACGCAACACAGCCGGCCAACATTGAAGATCTTAGGCAGAGAATAATAGAAGAATGTCGACAATTGACACCGCAAGTTCTCGCAAATGTTCGTTCTCTCTTTCAAAGTCGTCTGTATTATTGTATGGAAGTTAACGGAAGTCATTTTGAACAATTACTTTAACGGTAATTGCTATATTCAGCAGCTTAACCGAAATAAACAAAATATAGTTTTTATTTTTTTTATGTCTCAATTTCAAGTGAATAAAAAAATTAAGCAGTAGAATGAATTCCTTATTAAATTACCTTTCCAACGATGTGCCACACATGGTATGGTGCCATTTGAAATTTTAGAGGGGGTGGCTGTGGCGGCTAAGGGGTTGATGACAGACGTCCGAATTTTACGTAAAAAGATGTCCCCCTTGCTGTCTTTGTTGACATGTCTTGGCGATTTTCAAGCAAAAAATAATTTTGAAAGATGCTGAGGGTGGCTACTTTTCGTTGAAAAACCCTGTATAAAAAATAAATGCTAGTTTTTTTCTAAATTTGTGTACCGTACGTAAATAGACTGTGCTATAATAGTATGTAATATGTTAAAGGTTTTAACTAAAGTTCAAGGCATGCCTTGTAGCGACAAGGTCAGCTAAAATTTAATTTGCTACATATTTTACTTTGACAATACATTAATTAGGATTAAATTCGAAAAACTGAAAAAGACTGGATAATAATTAACGACCCTTGGTCTACACTATATGTTAAAAGTTTCCATCAAGAACAACAAGGTCAGGTCGTACTTGATTTACTGCAAATTGAATTTGGAAGACATTTTCTTTATGACTAAACTCAAAAAATAGGCGAACCACTTTGTCTGCACTATTCCATATTTCAAACAATTTTATTTAAAAAGGTCCATATTGCTATGATAAGCAGTAAGTTTTATGAGACACCAATTAAATTCAGAGCGTAATTACTAGCAGAAGCAGTTTCCGCATAAAACTAAATGCAACAATGGTATTTTTTAATTTTACATTAAACGATCGATTCGGATAAAAGCATTAAGATGGGTAGTGGGAAAAAACTATTTGTATCAATTAAATAAGTTCATTACCTTATTCCTTTTGTTACTAATCAGAAAATCTGCTTATACGCTATTTCTCATCTGTTTTTGTTTAGTGAATATAAAGATTTCCAATTGTCAAAAAATGTAATAGAGAGCATTTTTGAGAACGCGAAACGTTCACAGTTTTGAAAGTGTTCAGTTTTAATTTTGGAAATTTTTGAAGTCACAACAAAAGTGTATATCACAATTTCTAAGTTTTATATCGATCTGCAAATTCTTTTCAAAATATTTAATAAAAATTTGAAACGGAAACGCTGGACTTACCGTAGTAAGTCCAGCGTTTCTGTTTGAAATTCTTTTCTCTAAGAGGTTGTTTACATTTTTAGAATTTTGTTTACAGAAAATTACGCAAAAAAGTAATAAAAGTATTTCACCTGAACCTAAATTTTTGCTCGCCCTATTATTAAAAGTATTTCCGTTGCGACGTTGTGGTACAACAGCAGTCGCAGTATATAACGATTGCGGGTCAAAACAGCACCTCAATAATAGCGCCGTCAAAAACGGCGCCGGCAAAAACAGCCTCGTTAAAAATGTAGCCATAAAAAATAACATCGGCCAAAAATGTCGCCGGAAAAAATAAGGCCTTCAAAAACAGCGGCGGCAAAAATACCTTGTTAAAAATGTCGCCGTCAAAAATAACGCCAGTCAAAAATACCGCCGGCAAAAATAAGGTCTTCAATAACAGCGGCGGCAAAAATAGACTCGTCAAAAATGTCGCCGTCAAAAATAACGCCAGTCAAAAACGTCGCCGGCAAAAATAAGGCCGTCAAATATTGCGCCGTTAAAAATGTCTTTAAAAATAGCGCCGGTCAAAATGTCGCCGACAAAAAAGGAACCGTCAAAAATAGAATCGGCAAAAATCGCGCCGTCAAAAATGTCGGCAAAAATAGCATCTAATAATAGATGCCATAAGAAACGTCGACGTACTTATACTTTGCATTTTCGTTCAAGGTTTACACACGCTACATCAAACTTCTATCAAAATACAAAGTATTTGTACGACGTTTCTTATGGCGTTAATTTTGAGAGCTATATTTTCCAGCGACATATTTGACCAGCGCATTTTTAACGTAGGTATTTTTGCCGGCATTATTTTTGATGATGCTATGTTTGCCGGTCTATTTCTGACGGCGTTTTTGACCGGTGATTTTTTTGCCAAAACCATTTTTGACTGCTAGCGCTACTTTTGGCAACACTATTATTGGCGTATACTATCATTTCATCTGTAGTGAACTAAAACATACTGGTATTTTCTTAATCTTTGACTTTTTTATAGAGAATATAAATTATAATTGTACTGTTATTGGTATTTTTTAATAGTTGGTCTTTCTAAACAAACATAACAAAATAGGAAAGAATAGTAAATATTGGCGGTTCCAGTGCAGTGTCTTGGAGGTAATCCCATAAATCATATTTGTAATAAACAGGATCCGCTGCGCTCTTTTAAAATTGCAGTCAAAAGTCACCTAATGCTTTTTTCTACTTTAAATTAAAAGGTGTTAAAATAAAAACCTTTTTTCTCTTCTTTTCCGCCAGTTTTTCCAACCGGTGGTGATTAAGTTTTTTCTCTGCTTTTTTTTGCTACCATTTTTTCTAGATTCATACTGAAAGTATTTTCTGACTCTCACATTATGTTTTGTTTGTTGCACAACCGGTATCTTCTTGGAATCGAAACAAAAACGAGCCGAAAAAACGAAGCAACAGGAAAAAGACTCCTAAAAATAGCCTGGCAAAAACTCACTGAAGAACTAGCAAAGCCATATAGCCACAGCATAATTTTAGTCCTGGTTCGCATTACTTAAATTTCTACTCGTAATACCAATTGTTTTCTTACAGTTTGCTTGATTTTTGATTTTTGGGAAAAATATCTTGGAATTAAAGAAAACCAAAAAATAAAAGAAATTGTTAGCGAAAATTTAAGCAGGAATAGAAGAAAATTGCCCCCCCCCCCCTAAATATTGCTGCACCTAAAAATTAGGTTTCGAATTATTTATGAAAAGGTTATTTTGCCGATTCTTATATTCCAAAGCGCATCGAAACCGGCCTATCTTGTCGGGCGAGAAGAGCGCGCACACACACATACGCATACAACCACACACCCAACCACAGACAGACATCTTTTTGAAACAACCAGTTCCTGGAGGTTCAAAACATGTTTTCCGACATAATTTTAAAATCGAAAATTTGTATGAAATCAGTACGTTCCTGCACTAAAAGTATGAGAAAATAAAAACCGAAATTCAAAGTATTTTCTCATACCTGTAACTACATGTTTTTTATGCTTTCAAACAGGGGTTTATATAACATTTTTTTCTTTACGCCTAAGACAGACTTGTACAGCGAATGAACAGTTAGGCAGCGATGCAATCTTCTTTCGTAGATATACCCAGCGTTGCCCGGGTCCCGGGCCCCGTACCACGCTTGCTCTAAAAAAAGAAAAGTGTAGTTCTCACCTTCTTCATTCAATTCCAGCCATATTTTTTGCTATTTCCCCATCATATCTATTCCGTTTGATTCATGAAAATGTTCGAAATCGCTGTTTTGACAGAAATATATGTTTTGGAGTACCAGGAACTCAAAAAGTTGGTTTAAAAAAAAATGTCTATATGTCGGTCGGTGGGTGGGTGGGTATGTGCGCTCTATAACTTCTAAGCAGCTGGACCGATATCGATAAGTTTTGGAATGTGGTGGTATATCAAAAATTTATCAGAGAAATAAGCTTTCAAAGAAAATCCGAAACCAGAAACAGAAGTTAGACATGCTTTTAAACACAAAATGAAAATCTTATAGAAGATCTTAAGACCAATCTAACATTTCTGATTCAAATTTTTCACAGTAGTAGTCCTACAGATGGAAAATGTTACTGTGTACAAAAAATGCTTGAAACTGTAAAATCTATAAAGTGAAAAATAAAGGATGTCTAGTAAATAGAGGAGTAAAACTCAAAATCATTCTGTAAGTAGTTTTACAGGGTGGCTAGAAAAGCCGCGGCCACTTTTCTTGCGGCTGTCAAGAGATGGCGCTTTAATAAAGAAAAATTAAATGAAAATACTGGCAACAACGCAGAATCCAAGACGCTTTAGTTATTAAATACGCCCCATATTAAATCAAAACAACTAAAACGTCTTGGATTCTGCGTTGTTGCCAGTATTTTAATTTAATTTTTCTTTACTAAAGCGCCATCTCTTGACCGCCGCAAGAAAAGTGTCTGGGATTTTCCTAGCCACTCTGTAGTTGGAGTTTGTATTGTAGTGGTACACCATTTGAATTAGCGTTTAGTAGGCTGTCAAAAAAAACACATTTTATATCAAAATATTAAACGTCAAAATAAAGCGCAGTTAAAGTCGGGTGATAGCCAGAAATATTATACAATTTTGCACAAATTTGTTCGTTCATTTACTGGACATCCTTTATTATCAAAATTTTAGAAACTTTCCAAAAAATTTTGCATAAAAACTGGCGGTGCTACTTTTTTTTTAAATGTTGTAAACTTATAGAGCTATAATGGGGTTACAATTTGGCTATACCCCAGCCCGCTAATTTGTATGTGACTTCTTTTACAATTTTTGGTATATGTGTTTTAAAACTTCTTTATTCCAAACCGAGTAATCAGATCAAAATGAAATTTAATCATGGGAATGCCCTAAACGTATACAATGTTGCAAGTTACGAGAAATTTTGGAACTGCTAAAACTGGGAAAACACAAAAGTGACACTTGTGTGTGACACACTATGTATTTTACAATATCAAAAATTCGTGCATTTTTGTTTAGTTATAAACCGAGAGTTTAAAAAATTTCTGTTTAATTGCATTTATATTGTAAGTATATAAAAAATTCGATTTATAAATACAATAAGACAACGACACGTCTTCTAGCAAAGCATAAGTTTAAGTGAGTTGACGCTGTATGCTTGGTGTGTTAGTATATTCGTCTACTCTAGTTCTGTTCTGTTGTAGTAGATCGTTTATATATTATTTAAAATTTTACAAACAGTTGTTATGTTGGAATTGTTGGTAGTAACTATTTATAAAGGATAGGAAACTCCGGGCAAAGTGTTCTCTCATTTTAGTTCAGTTTCTGCCATAGTTTGGAAGAAAAGTGCAGAACATCCATTTTTATCCCCCATTTTTTTTTTGTTTTTCAAACACTTAAAACCAAAAATTTGGCCTTTATGGAATTTTTTTAGCGATTGTACAACAAGACCTATGAGCGTTCAAAAATTTAAGTGTCTAGCTCGTACATACGTATAGATTATTTTATTAGTGGAAATTTTCCAAACTTACTCAAAATGTTCTAGTGATATTGAGTTTCACACGGTTAAAGTTTAGAAGTATTTATGGCATAACGGTAAGATATAAAAGGGTGTACAATTTCCAATAAGCACAGAATATTTCTTTGGCGTAATAAGAAGTGAAGTTTTGTACAGCGAAAGGCTGCGAAACCCGTCGAAGGTGGTGATTGTGAAAACTGCAATTTAAGCAAGAACCAGGTGCTGCACGCTGAATTAACGCAAGTAATTGCTAATACTTTCGCAAGATTTACTGCGCTCGCTATTAAACATTAGTTCGACATGGCGCCTCGTGATGCGCGCCTGTTTCTCAAACACGCTTGATTTAACTTCGTTAATTTGGATTTTCAATCAATACCGTAATTAACCATTTATTCCGCGACGAAAAACTTTATTAATTTTACTTTACACCCTACTATAATAAAGCTTGATTGAAACTATGGTTATTCCAGCAAGTAATCCGAAATTTGCAATACATCTGCGCTGCGTTGGCGGTTAAAAGTTTGATTTACGGTTGCCTAAACGCCGAGTATAGCTCTCCTTATTTATTCAACGCGTTTTAGGGGTAGTTTTACCTTTTTTAGCTAAAAGCAATTTGCTCGGCCGCAAAAATGTGCAGGCAGAGTACCGAAATGAAGCTTTTGTTCCTCCCGAACAAGAGAGTTCGAATTCAAACTCTATGCACTGTTCGCTATTGCAAAAATGCTGATTGGACACATTCAGAGTTTACCTTTCAATATTACAGCGGTACATCTCTGCTGTCTGTTGCCGATGCATCAAACTTTGTTGTTAGTTTGTTAGTTAGATGGTAATAACGAAACTATATGTGAACATCGGGTTAAACCCGTAATTCTCGAGGATTATCAAGGGAGCTTCTTAGTCTCGTTACGATAAGTTACGCGTTTAGGCAGAAAACGTTTATAGAATACATTGCAGCTGCTAAACTGAGTTTCCTGAAATAGCAGCCAACTTTAAATCACTATAGCTTAGTTGTTACTGTTGAAATTTCCTGCGGTGTTGTGTTCGTGTTGTATCTGCCATTCTTGGTGGATTGCCTTGTTTTCCCACTGATTCGGGAACCACAGAATTATTGCTTGTGCGTTAATATTGACATGCCACAACGAATATTACTGATTTGAATGGGTTTGGACACCAGTCGGTAACCTATTCTCAGATGTGAAATAGTTTGGGGATAGCTGAGCCAAACTTTGTAATAGATGTGATTAGAAAATTTATATTATTGGATTAGAATATGACTCAGTGCGTTATGTGAACTACTCCATTCTTTCTATATTCATGAACACAGATATTTTACCTTAAAAAAATTCCGATGTTTCAACTTTATGCTCGTATTTATGCGATCGTGAGTAGTTTAAGAAAAGCAAAATCTCTATTACATTTGTTGCCTAATCAGACAACATTCATATAGGTAAACGTCTTTGTTTCTCTTATAGTTGCCAAAATTCCCAAGCTGTGCAAGTTATTCTGGGCACCCTGTATATACGATATAAACAGAAAATACTAATACATTTAAATAATTGTAAAAAATAAATAAAAATATACTTCAAATAAATTTGGTTATAACTTTGTTATATTATCTAAAGTATCTATACATTAAATTCCTAACTGTCTCACCATAACAACACTCCTACATCTAAATCTCGGAAAAATTTATTGCTCTAATATGTTGACGGCCTTTTGCATGTCGGGTCAGTTTAATTATTGTTTTTCTGTTGCTGTTACTTCTGTTGGTATAATTTGGTTATGTTGGCTTACTTTAATTCCAGCGGTTCGGATATGTGTGTTTATCGCACTGACAACAAACACATACCAGACGAATTAGACTATTCATTCATTTACATATTGGCAGCTCGACTAGGTTACGCTTATTATTAGAACGTGTTTATATTCTAAAACTGTTCACTATAGGTTATAAATGCCTTTCTAAGAACTCTCCTTTTAGTGACGCATTCTTACGCCCCCAGACAACTTACATAATTATTATGCTTGCTGGTTTCGATATTTAAATCAAGTATATATTATTTATGTCACTCAATAAATCTCTGAGTTATATGAATAAAAGCAAATTTCATTTTGGAATTATATGTAAATGTCTAACCAGATATTTTTGTGCGTATTAATCAGTTCCAAACACATTTTGAAAAAAATCATCGCTAATGCACTTCCTTGAAAATGTGATAAGTTTAATTAAGTCTTCTTTTCTAGCTTTTGCTTAAGGAATTTTACTGGAGCTATGATAGTATTCTTTTCGGAAGATGTTTATCCCTCACGGATATTTTTTATACGGGTCTGTTTTGCCGGATTTTCTTTTCGGTGTTTTCCGGGCCTTTTTTCGCTTTCGGAGGAAACTTTCGGAGCGGAAAGCGCCTGGTATAAAGTTGCCAAAAACATCGAGGGCGTATTCCACTGGTCCTGCTACTTTTGTATATGTGTTACATTGATAAACTGTAGAAAAATCGTATAGTTAATCAGTTAGGAAAGTAGGAGCATTTGGTTATTTGCTCTGCTTCACTACATTGTTTCATATCTTACAAAGAATAGAGACAAAATAATAAAATGGACAATCCTTCCCCCTCTCTTTTTTCCTACTTTTGGCGAACAAATGTGTCAGAATTTATTTACACAGAATTAAAGCAATCTCTATATCTCCTTTTTCTTCTTTTATTGTAAGCAGTAGTCTGTTTCTCTTCACACTCATTTTATGGGGTGTCCAACAATGTGCACTGCCACTTTCAGTCCACCTTTTCATTGGCCTTCCTTAGTTTCGTTTTCCTGTATATATCTTTACATAAAATTGATAAAACTATGACTTCGATCTACGGTCCGCTACACTACTAACTTAAGCAGCTCACCTATTATTTGAAAAAGAGGTAGTAAAAATTAAGTTGCTACATTGGTTTTAGAAAACCTCTCAATTAAATTATCTATATATTAAATCGGAATCTATTCTGCTTGTCTCGCCTTTTACTGCTGCCAGGACCCTGCTACTACAAGTCACAGCTACACGCGTCAATTATATGAGTCGCCTATTTGTATGTACCGCAACCCAATATAGTTTTCGATGCAAGTATGAAAATTGGCTTTATGCTGTGTGTGTGTATTATTGGAACGTAATCTGCTGATAGTTGTCATTACAAAAACAAGGAAACATCGGAACCGCGAGGTGACAAACACCGACGTGCAGGGATCACTGCTCCACATATTTTTCTTCTATTAAATTAAAAAAAATTGTTTAAAACTGGACCCTTTACAAACTCGTGTCCCAATGCAACTGCATTACGAATTAACGTTAATTTTCTATTTAGCTGCGCTGTATAGAACGCTGTTATTTAATAATAGTAATAAAATTTTGAGACTATAATAATGATTGCGCTTGCTTTGCTTTTGCGATCAAGTTTATATATTTATATTAAGATCGGTTAGGATGATGTTATATAAACACGTTGGACAAACTTCACAACACGGGTGGCCAAATAAATGCTGACATATTTAACTAATATAAAACAACCAGCCCACTTCCGTGTGTATAATAGACCCTTTCATAACTAGTCTAATATATTTTATATTTTAATACACTGTGCTCTAATTTTTTACAATTGTGTACAATATGCTTATATTTTCTTATACAGGGTCTAATACACACAGATAAAAAGAAAACTGGCGCAACATATGTGCTCTTATTATTCCAGGAAACAAACAAATTTACAGAAAACATATTCATAATCGCTAACTTCGTTCATATTTGATAATATAAAATACTATAGAACGCTTTAAAAACATATCTCACATTTCAACGTATTTATTACATTTCAAAAAATGTACATAAAAAAACATGAGGTGTAGTCAACGGGTTCTGCTAGTCTATGTACTAAATCCAGATTTCTTCTACCTGCCTCACGTTTTACTGAATGCTGCTCGTCCCGCGCTACCACAAGCCGCATCTGTAGCGCATATTCGTATGTACTGATGGAGTACAGACAATACAGTTTTCGCAGCAAATAAGGAAATCAGGTTGAATCAATTTTTGCTTTGATGATTGAATGGAACAGCGCTGAGCTTTCATTTGCAATCCGACCCCGTGGCAGACGTAGGCCGCTCAGCAGAAAGTAACTCGAGAACACCGACACTTGCAATACGCACCTATAAAATGTGTTACAAAATGTCCCAAAATAGTACTGAGATATAAAACAGGTCTTAAGATATGTACAAGTAGAAGCAGCACTTGGACAAAGAGATTTTGAATATTGAACGAGTTGGACTGAACCGATTTAATTTTGTTCATTGTGTGTTGACAATGTTACAGTTGTATTAAAAATAAACAAGTTAAGAGAATTAATAAAACTGTACTAATTACTAAAATTACCGGCTTGCATTTAAGAAGAATTACAGCAATCATTAAATAATTTATAAATCTAGAACTTTGAACCGCGGTCTGCTACACTACTTACTTAATTAACTTATTTATTATTTAAAAAAATAAAACAATAAAAGCGCGAGGTTCCGCTAGTTTAAAATATTATTTATATCGTATGGCCACTGTTAGGCGCTTCTAATACATTGTTGACGTCAACAGCGATGTCAATCATGTCTTTAATCATGATTTCAACCTTCTTAGGGCGAAACAATTTTTTTACAGATCCTACACTGCATGCGCAGTAGATTAAACATTTTTAATTTTTTTTTTAATAGAAAGGGGTCGAGTGACACCTCATATGAAAGGTCTTTTCATTCTGCGTCTGATACTAGAGTTTCAAAGAAAAATATTTAGCCATAACAAAATGGCGGATTTTAAACAAATGGACTCACTCAATTCAAAATTGTTTTGATTTTGTTATCCAGGGTCGAGTGACGCCTCCTTTGAAAGGTATTTTAGTTCTGCGTCTGTTCCTAGAGTTCCAAAGAAAAATATTCAGCTATAACGAAATGGCGGATTTTAAACAAATGGACTAACCCAATTCAAAATTGTTTTGATTTTTTTATTCAGTAGTCCACTTTTTCATTTGCAAGACAAAATTTCCCAGAAATATATCAGGTGGCTGGAAATAATATTGAAAACGTTATGTTCCAACAAGACGGTGCGCCGCCTCATTATTATAGGCCTGTTTCTGACTTTCTTAACGGACATTTTTTTGGAAGATGGATTGGTAGGCGGGGGCCTGTAGAATAGCCGGCTCGCTCCCCAAATTTAACTTTCTTAGATTTTTTTCTATAGGAATATCTGAAATCGAAAGTGTACAGAACCCGTCCAGAAACAATTGAAGAATTGGAGCAACGCATTACAGAAGTTTGCAGAAATATCACTCCAGAAACTTATGAAAATGTAAGGCAGTAGTTTCATAACCGACTTTTTATGTGCCAAGAAGTGAATGGTAAACATTTCGAACACTTAATTTAATTTCTTTTTGCTTTAATTCTTAGGTTTTTTTTAAATAGACTTCTTTATCTTCAAACATTGTCATTTTGTTATGGCTGAATATTCTTCTTTGAAACTCTAGGATCAGACGCAGAACTAAAAGACCTTTCCAATGAGGTGTCACTCCACCTCCCTTTCCATTAAAAAAAATTCAAAATGGCGCCCAGTCGCCATTTTAGATGATACAAAATTTTAATATGATCTGGAAGATAGTATTTAATTTTCCATTACAGCACACCAAATTTTGTTAAAAAATATCAAGTCGTTCAAAAGTTAGTTGGGGGGGGGGGGGGGGGGTTACTTTATAGACACAGTGTATATTTGGCATTTGGTACTTAAGTTTCAATTTCCAATATGTTCTCAACTTCCTAATATCCTAATATCACCTAAACAAATATTTTGGATTCTTAAATTATTGCATTTTTGTTGTTGCAAATTTCGTCCGTATTTGTGATTATACCATTTTTCTTTATGTGATATTTATTTGTTGGAAACATAAATTTAGGTTAAATTTTGAATGCAGAAACTCATTTTATTTTCTTGTTTCCGTAGATTTTATTTAGACATTTTCAGCACAAAATGTCATTTATTAAAATAACGCGAATTTTTGGGGTTTTATTGCACAGTTTTGTATACACAATGCTCCCTCGTTGTCCGAGGTGTTTTATTTGAGTAGAAGGGTCTTTCAAATAATTCCCAGATTGTTTCAACCATTTCCAGGACTTTTAAAGTTCCCTTGATTACCACAAGCCTGAATCCCTTTTAAATGCCCCACTGTGACTACATTCTGAGTGACCCCTTTATTATCCTAATTATTTCTACCTTTTAATGACTCTCCTCCTGACTGTATAATTATTGTAGATTTTAGGCAAGGAAGTTGTGGTTTCTTTTTGTGACATTACAGCGAGCCTTCTCTGCAACTTTGACAAGAGCACGGCAAATTAGAATTTCTTGCCTGGGAGTTTGAGGAAAAATGCATAATGTATAATCATTTCATAAAATGTAATTCTACTAGCTACAACTTTTTTAATATTTCAACTTTTTGCTTACGAGGTTTGTTTCACAATTTTAATGTTATTATAAATTCAATTTTAAGTTCCTCCGGCGTAATTAGTGCTAGTTGGGTAGAAGAATTTTATTTTTACTTCGCTAAGAGACGCGCTTATTCGGCACGTGCGTGCCAAAGCGAGATATGCATGCTCAGTATTTATTAGTCTTGTTGAATTATTTTAAACATGTGTTGATGATTGGTTCGCGTGCTTTTACTTAAATAATGAATGTCATTTTTTGATAAGTTGGGTGTTAGAATTTGGTTTTTACTTAGAAAATTAATTGCGGTGTCGCACAGATTAGGAAATGACCGGAACACATTTTCCTTTATAGAATTCCTCAAGAATTCTGCCGACATATGAGGAAGTACTTGATTTTATTGAATACACGAACCGGCACTGTAGGGCCTGAAAGCGGGAAAATTAAAGGTTAGAGTATTCCCTGTAGGTAAATAAGTAAATTATTTAAACCAAGATGCGGCAAATCTCAGTGTACCTAATTCATTAAACAAAGTTGCAGAAACAAAGTAACTTTAATTAAGTTTCTGAAGTATATAGGGTTCCTGGCCTCCATTATTTCAAACACATGCAGTGTTCATTCCGTCAGTGCATTCCCGTTTTGCTCCACGTGACTTGCACACCAATAAGTTCTTTTGTGACTGCTTCACTTAGCGTAACGTTTCAATTTGTAGATGTTTTCTGTTTCATTAATTGATTGTCTATCCCGACAACACATAACTTTGTTCACCTCCTTCCCTATTAGTTATTTCTTCGAACAAAAGACCTCGTTCGATCAGCAGTTAAACAAATTAAAGCACTGTTTTGATTTGTGCTGTACAATTTGCTTTGTTTCGTGTTCTTTGAAGATCCATCTGTTTTATTTCAAAAATGGTATTTTAAACAAATTAATTAAATCAGGACTCGGCAAAATTTATTACTTTGGATCTACACGCGAATGTAATCAGTAGTGGGGGTAAAAGTAAACGCATTTATTTTTATAATTATACAGGGTGTATTTTTCAAGATGCGTGCACTACTGGTATATTGGAAACCACAAGAGCTACAAGTTCGGTTAAGTGGGGAAAGAAATAAAACTTTTTATGCTGATTACGATGCCTACGAAAAAACAATGTATATTTTGCCGATTGATTACGTTGTTTACCAACATACTATCTCTAGCTATGAAGCAAAACGACGCTAGTCATGCAAGTACAGAGCGAACATAAAAGGTTAAGAACCACGTGACCATTGACTAATTTAAATGTAGTGAATTTTATTTTAAAATGTTGCCTGTCGTGCTGATTTCCTTTTGCAATGTCATTGTGTTTTATTGGCGTTCGTGCACTCATTTTGAGCACCTATTGTAATTTATAAATAAAATATATTTTTCTACAATAATATTCTTAAATAGATCCTATCATTTATTTTTGCATTATTAAATGCATTTATAAAAAATTTTTAAATTGTGACGTGCCAAATTTATTTTTTAATGAAAATGTGTTTTCTGTGCCCTAATTTGTATGTGCTACGCCAATGGTAATTGCTACAACTTTCAGATTTAGTTTCCTGAAGCAGGGTAGTCACTTCTGTAAAATGGGTTGCCTCTGTTACGTGGTCACGTGCTTCTTGACCTTTTATGCTCACTCTGTATTTCTCACCAACTGTTTTATTATCCAGTTTAACTGACTATAACATTAGAAACTTTTTTATTATTTGGAATTGAATTATCTTTCAAATTATACAAGGTGTTGAATCTGGAGCAACACTTATTTGATTAATTCAAAAAGAAGTCATTTAATTGTGTGTTTGTAAACGGCATCTTAATCGGCATAAAAATTGACCCTTATTTCCCTTTTTAACCAAATCTCCAGATCTTATACTTTCCAAGATACCAATGCTGTGCATTGTTAAAAATACATCCATATATACAGGGTTAGTCATTTAAGTATCACGTTACTATTATTATCTAAAGTATTAGGAATATCAAACTTTTTTCTTAATAAAAGTTGTTGATAATTAACTGCTGCATAATCTAAAATTGTAATCATTTATACTGGGTGCTTGGTTATACGTCATGTACAGCATATTACTTTGTTATTTTAAATGAAACACTCTGTATATTATTGCATTTGTAAATTTTAAATTTTGTTTTAGATATAAGTGTATAAAATATATCTTCTTAAGCAGTTAGATAAAGATTGTGTTTTTGTTTCCATGACATAAAACGTTCATAATTTTTGTAATGTAAGTGTATGAAAATTTTATACCATTGAAACGATAAGAAATTCTATCCAACTGAGTAAGAAAATATTTATATTGCTATTAAAGGAAACTGTCGATGACGTCACTGCTCAGTCACAGACAATACAGAAAATGTCTGGCCTGTAGCGTAAAGAGGATACATTAATTTCTGCCTCATGCCGACCAATCACGAAGAAGGGCGAAATTTACAGATTCATAACTTTCAAATTTCAAAAACACGCCTATTGGTTAGGCAACCCAAGATGCACTTACGTGTGGCAACAAGCCAGCATTTTTACTTTTGCTTTAGCTTTGCGCGCATTACAAGTGAGTGAATGCAACTTTGTTCTCGTGTTTTTTCTTAAAAAATATAACTGTTCTAAACCATAACCTCAGGTAGACAGACATTGTGCTACGCAGGCCTATCTAACCACCCACTATAATTGGTAATAGTTTTAAGTTGTGCAGAAATGTCATGCTCATGGAATTTGTTTGTCTAATGACGCTTTCCCTTTGAATAGAGGTCTGCCGCGCAGGTAGACAGCCGAACACTTAATCAGCCGAAGATCAACGCCATTAGTATACTATAGAAGGTATGTGCTTTTTATAATTGTTTCGTAATCTGAATCAATATATGTGGAATTTATCTAAAAATCTGCCAAAAGTTTAATTTAACTACACAACAAGTATGGTTCATGGAGCGTCTGGAATGGAAAAACACTCTTGGGAATAAGAGTTAACAAGTGTTGCCGGTATGCCCATGACAAGGTTGTGCTTGTCGAATTTAACAACAAAAGTGATGGTGCCGTGACTACTGTTGATAATTTATGATTAATTATGAAATGGCTGATGTGTTAATATTATTGTTAATATATTGATATTATCGATGATGCCTTGATATTATTGTTGAATTTTCTTCTTTATGTTGAGAATTGATCAAGACTATCGACAAAGCTAAATGTTTTATTGAAACGTAGTAACGTAATGTTATCGAGGTTACTAAACTTGGTTTATTGAAAGAATATTTTTATTAGAATCCTTGTGTGTCAGGTACTTTCGGTGGATTGGTCCCCACGATAAGTGGGTACAATGACATGCCAGTTGATCGGGTTAACAAGCTGTTAATCGGTATGATAAACGTCCTATTCTTCTCTTACAGTATTTTAGGTACGTATAGCTAGTGCACTGAAGATAATGTGCTAACAGATTTAAAAATGTAACTACTAGAGATTACGGTAAATTTCCACGAAAGATTACCTCACTAGTAAATAATATATTCTGATTATGCTTCGTTAACGTAGTAATGTACATCTTCGTGCTTTTCATATTAGTTCTGGCATATTCTGAATACTGAATGTTTGAGGTATTTGAGAGAAATATATTTACGGATAGTGCGTAAATTAAGTAGACCTACAACGGGGTTTTTGAAGAATTCAACCTGGCTGCATCATAGACTGATTTATTGCAGACCTCGGTGAGTGAATATTATTTTATGTCTCTAAGTTGTCTGTGCCTTTTAAATTATAAAATTTGTTCTGTTAAAATAAATCAGTTTTGACCATCTTAAAGTTGCGCTAATACTTAAGTAAAGCACATTTTATCCGCTCTCGGTTTATTCGCGGAATAGCCTACTTTGTCAGCGATTCATGCGAGCCTTATTTCTACTATTTTGGCATAATATGACATCAAATCCAATACCTTCTTCTCAGGTTACATCAACGAGAAAAGTAAAAAAAAATTATAAACTTGTATTGAAGAAGTCTAAGCAGTTTTGATCAATTTTCCAGGATACGCACAATTTTCCTTAATGGTTTACTATAATAATGAATTCTTGTAACTTACCAAGATTTTGGAAAACCTGTTAGCCAAAAATAGTTTTAAATTTGTTACTTATTGAATTCCCGAAATTCCCACGTACTTACTGGTTTTGAATTTGAATCAAACATCAAAAATTGAAAGTCAAAAAATTTCGTTAAAATATTCGTAAAAGAAGGTGTAAAAAACCTTTTAGTTAATAAAGACAATTAAACGTATGTTATTGAACCGTTTCAAAGTACCCGCTTAAAAAAAATTTGTATTTCCATTATCTCCCTTAATAGAAATTCTAGTTCAGAACAGGATAAAGTTGAGTTTTCAATTCTCTCCCTTGTTCTCTTTATGTTTTGTCAAACAACAAACCCGACAGTGCCCACTATTCGGCAAAAGAACGACCAAAGACACAACCGGCTTTTGTTTCAGAACCAAAAATTCCTACTGCTACAAAAGCTTCAGAGGTTTAACAAAACAATTATGTATTTATTTTCTTACTGTCAATTTAAATTTAAATTAACAATATTATTAAATAAAAGAAGTTTATTAGCTTATTTGCAAACTTACATAAGAACGATTATGAATTAAATATGCAGAGCAAAAGGTTGCAAGTTTGAAATTGAATAACGCTCAATAAGTACATGAAAATGAAATCGTAAAAGGTTTCGATAACCAAAAGGTCTCTATTTGTAACCGCGTGTTTGTTGAAATTAGTTCAGCTGAACGAACACGGCGTGACATAACTGTAACGAAAAACCCTCTTCATCGAATCGCATCCGGTTTATAAATTATCTCGAAGCTGTCATTTCTAAAACCCGCAAATTCTGCTACGCAAAATATCCAATAAATTTACACACTGCAGCCGCCGCCACAACGTATATCCCTAATAAGGTGAATTTGTTATGTAGATAAATGGATTTATTAAGTGGCTTTGAGAGCTTTTTTTTTTGTTATGATTTGTTATTAAAATTTTGGGTTGTTTTTAATAAAAGCAGTTTTACATATCGAAAAACAATATTAATTTTGAAATCTCTTAATGAGCACACTTTCCTTACCTGTTGTCATTACATTTTTAGGTGCAATTAAGTCAAAACTAATCAAAATGTCATACTGAAGCATGTTTGAAATTTGGGTTAATTTAAAAAGCTTTCCATCCATATGATTGATGTAATTAAAATTTAATTAAGGAAGAATCAGAAATTAAATTGTAACAATAGTTCTAAAAATAGAATTAGTGCATAACGGCTACGTTAAGTTAGCAATTTTTTTATGATATATTCAATTCATACAATGTCAATAATCATTATGTGAGCATTAATCCAATTATTTACCAACACAAAAGCCACCCACGCAACACAAATATGTGGCGGCACAAAATGAGCTATTAGGCGAAAGAAATTAGTATGGATTTAACTATCAGCAAACAAACTATACAATCGGGCGTAAAAGCGAAATGTTTTTAGTATTTTTTGGTTCCAACCACACATTTTCATATGTGGTTGCGAAACAAATTGTTAGTAGATGTTTACAAAACGGTTTGATATGAATATATGAAAAAAATTTGATTGTTGTTTATGCCATGAATGCTGGGACTCTCGGCTCCCGGCGCTTGTGTAATTTTGGAATATCAAAAATATTTTGCAGATTCGTAACTGGCATGATAAATTAATTTTTAATCCATAACAAACAAGAAATTTGTGTGCGTGTGTATGGGTGCGTCTGCGTGTGTGTGTGTGTATGCACCTTTTTAACATGCGTTCAAACGTTCGGTCAAACGGTACGCCAGATCGACTGTCAATTTATTTCTTTTTGCGATCACCAACGATGATCTGCATTGGTGGACGTTGCGTTGAACTATCATTAAACAGACAAAAAGGCTGCGGACAACAGTGCCCTGACAAAAGTGCCCTGACAAAAGTGCTCCGGACCGGATGCCTACTAGGTGACTTTATTCTTTTAGACGGTGTTTATATTCATTTTTTATATCAATGTATTACTTCGTTCATTGTCAATTATTGGAATATTCAAAACTTCTAAAATCAATCCCAAGTCAACATTTCACATCAGAAATTGAGAAACCTTACAACTTTTCCATGTTTTTGTCTAGGACTCAACGCGCGCAGCTTTTTCCCTAGATTTTTCAAAATCTTATGACGAAACTAATTGTTCATTTATTAAACCATAAGTGATCACTAAACCAACTTTTAAGACGTTAGTTCTTGTTACCATCGTGTTGCGTCGACATCAAATAATGTTTTTAAACTGTTAATGGTATGACAGTACCCGTGGGTGATAAAATAATTGCAAGTAATAAAATAACATTTCTAGATATCGGCTAATATCTTTTAAAATCTTAGGTGCGATGCAATTTATAAATTTGATTTAAGTTATTTATGATTATCTTCGCGCACGGAATCGTTGGCATGATCTGACCTGCATTTCTCTCCGGAGTCTTTGGTACTGATTTGTCCCTGGGGACAGATTCGTAACCCAACATGTGTGTTTCCCGAGGATTAAATTTGGTTAATCTTTATCGAAAACTGTAGTGCCCCGCCGGAGACGCGTAAGTATGTGGCTTCTAGTAGCGAGGGCCTCTCGTTACTAAACGTTGAGTTAGGTGTAAAAGTTCCCGATTAAAATGAAATGCTGTAAGCTACGCCTTGCGTAGTTTTTGGTAAACAATAAATAAGCGAATAAAGTATGTATATTTATGGAAAACTGTAGCGGTCCGCTGTACCAACAAATATGCGCTTTATATTATGGACGCGTAAATATGTGGCTTTTAGTAGTGGAAGCTTCTCTCAAGTCAAGTGGAAGGAACCCCGATTATCATAAAAACCCGTGGGCAATAACCTCCGTTTGTTATGTTAACAATAAATAAGCGAAAAAGTAGGTAGCGTAACGGGCTCACAGTAAATTCAGATCCATTTCCTCTGTCTCAACGTTTACTAACGACGTATTTAGCAACATTCTTGACGCATCTTGTTTGTTATGTTAACTGCTTTCAATGTTTATGTAACAGTCAAGCAGTGTAATCGGTGCCATGAAACTGCGATACCGGCGGAATGTATAAACTACATCAACATATCTCTTTTAATAAATTTAATAATAATTATTTGTAAAAGAAAGCGTCTGGCGTAGCCCACGGGTTCTGCTATTTTATTATTAAGTTTAAGTCGCGCTTAAATAAATATCATATTAGCAATAAAATAAGTCGCAGTTAGCAACTGTTTGTAAAGAAATGCGTGTGGCGTAGTCCACGGGTTCTGCTAATGTATTGCAAAGTTTAAGACGCTTCTAACACAGAAATATCATATAAGCATTGAAATCAGCCGCATTTAGCAACTGTTTGTAAAGAAAAGCATGTGTTGCAGTCGACGCCTTTTGCTATTTTATTGTAAACTTTAAGACACGCTTAACAAAGAAATATTATTTTAGCAATAAAATCAGCCGCGGTTATGCAACTGTTTCTAAAGAAAAGGGTGTGGCGTAGTCTACGGGTTGTGCTCTTTTACTGTAAAGGTGATGATGCGCTTAACAAAGAAATATCATATTAAAAATATAATAAAAGCATGATATGTTTGTTCAGAAAAAAGAATGCGTTAATATTTCGCTAATTAAAATTAAACAAACAAAACGTGCTTATTTAGAAAGGGACCTTTGCTTCTTATTTGCATGGAAAAATTAACTGGCGGAATGTATATACGATTGCAGCACTTACATACAGCCATATATGGCCTCTAGCCAATTATTTCTTGCACATAAGCGACCTAGGGGCAGACAATCAAAAAGGAAAAAAAAGAAAGAGAAAAAGAAAAAGAGAAAGAAAAAGAAACGTGTGGGCTTGTTGTTGTAATTGGAACCCCCAATATTTGGGTTAATGATGTTTGGAATTCCCAGGGTATTTAATTGGTATATTTTATAAATTTATGAGCAACTATCGTTCTCATTGCGGTTGCCCGACAGCTGTTTAATAACAAAAGTGCCCAGAAATCCCAGCCCTAGTAATAAATGCCGTTTCTAATAAAATTGTATCAATGTTATGCATGCAGTGCTTTTATTTAACTAATCGCTGTTTATGAAGGAGATTATATAAAATGTGCTGTGGGGGATTCTTATGTCAACGCGATAAATACGCAAAACGGAAGATGTTTCATGGTAATTTCTACGACCCGCCAGAGTTAAAGTAAGCCAGAAATTACCTAGTTATACCAACAGTAGAGACTGCAACATAAACATTTGCTAAAAACAATCAATTAATTGAGTGGAGGTGTAAGGGTCCGTCGTCGTGTTATGGTGATAAGTTGTGTCGAATTAAAAAAGACCATCATTTTGTAATGGCGAGACAGTTAGGTATTTCATATACATTTAATGTTACTTAGCTTAATGTTGATTATTCTTTTAATAACGTACAACAAAAGCAAAATTTAGTTTTATGAGGACATTTTGTGCGGGAACTTTTTGGTCGGGAGACTTTCTGTCCGGGGACTTTGTATCCGGGGCTTTTTTCATACAAGAGTTTTTAGCACGGAACGATCGGAAGAGGGACACCCGACAACGAAATTAAAAAGTCGGTTTATACAGGGTGTATATAAATTGGCGAAAGAACTACACGTGGCGATATTGGTCATACAATTCTGAGTCGAAAATCTTAGTACCAAAATATTGTACCATGCTTCCTGGGTATGCACGGGATCTTCAAAGTTTGAAAATGAAGTCTTTTAATAAATGTTTTAATTCAGTATCTGTTGACAGAAAGAGCTGCAAATTAGAAGAAATAAGAATTGTAATAAATATTTTTTCATAGATGTTGTTTTTCAGCCCCAAAAGCGTGTTTCAAACATTTCTTCATTAATTTATTATTGTAAAAAATACATATGGCAGCATTGTAAAACAATAATTATTCAAGAGTGATGCGATTCTAAATTACTTCTGTCTTGATAACGTCAAAGTTTGACAAGTGTCAAAATTTGTAATTGGACTTGCTTTTTCATCATCGTTGCTTTTCTCGTAGTTATTAGTATTAAGTATTATTATTTTCGTTTTCTTGTTTCTTTCACTAACTATGAATTTTACGTTCAATGATTACGCTGATATGTACATGGTATTTGGTTTCTGTAATGGAAATGGCGACATGGCAGAACGTGAATATCGTGCACGTTATCCAAACCGGAGGCATCCTACAGCAAATGTTTTTCGAAGGCTGGATTAACGTCTTCGTGAAACTGGTTCATTTGTTCCAAGGAATGTAAACGCTGGTCGACCAAGGCAAAGGTGCACGATACAACTGGAAAAGCAAAATTTTAGATCGTATCAATTCGGTATATGAATCCAAACTTTTCATACGTGCATTCTTCTCTTGTGCCCGAATACTGCCAAAAAATTGTGCGAGCTATCTAGTGTAAGCTTACCTCGTCAAAATAATTGAATATTAATAATGGTATATACATATTAAGGACATTTATTTCAGAACATAGAGCCAACAATAGAAAAAAAAATTACAAAGCATTGAGCTTTTTAAGTTCTGAAAATCAATCTTCAACGTTCCGTAATCACTTCGGGTTATAGCATAATTGTTAAAAACCCAAACAATCCTTAAGATTATCTGCAAAACTCTTTAATCCCGGACTTTTTACAATGATACTACTAACACGCGAATGCAATTAAATCCTTTGTTCTGTAGACCATTGTGTTTTTGCAGTGGACGAGGCCGTAGGACTCGGTCAGATCCTCTGAGGGCTGTTTCACTTATTGCGATTGTCCCTGCGAGTTTACGGTTCGCAATCTGAGTCGCTAGAAACATTTCAATACAAAAACAAAACGAAAAAGACGAACTCGCTATTAAAACATTTTATCCGCCAAAGTTTGTTAGTCTCCCTTCTTTACAAAAACCGTCTAGGATTACTGGTTTTTGAGTAAATGAAAGCGACCTTATTTTAAATATTAATTCTTGCTAAGGTTTGAAAATAAACATAAAAATTTTTACCAACAGAAACGATATATTCTACAGTACATTTATTGCTAAGAAAAATATTGTTTATTGTGTGTTGATCATATTTACTTGCAACTTGGTTAGAAATTAAATTTAAAGCTGAAAAGATTTTCTTTGACCCATGAACCTTAAAATATTAATAGATTAAGTAGCATTGAAATATCTTTGACGGGAAAGCTTTGTTAATTAGTCGATGCCGTGCATAAAATAATAAAATCAGAGATGAAGGGAGTGCACCCCCATTTAATTGTAACAAAAAGGGGAGCGTACTTCAATGCAAAGAGTGTAGATACAAAACAATGATCATTTTCCGTTAAAACCTTTCAATTAAAGAGCGTTAGTTTTGTCAAAGAAAAGAGGAAGCTTCGTAAGCAAACTGAAAGGTTTCTACCCTGAGTATAAATACAAAGTTAAAAGGAATAAAAATATGGGGCAGGATGTCTGCTAAATAAAAGCAAAGATAGAGAGAAGCAATTCTGCAGAGTAAGCTGGGTGTGTCTTCGTGGCACTTTAACAGAACATACGTAGCACGCGAGCTTCTGACAAAGATGAGCTTGTCTGGTGAGCTTTACCGAGCTTTTTGGGCTTTCCACGTCGCGGGAAAAGCCTTTTGTCTACTTTAAGTGTTTTAGTGTCATACCTGATATAAAAATGATTGCTTTAACTTCACCGACGCTGATGTGAAATTTGAAATTAAGCTTCATTTTAGAACCTAATCAGATGCACTTCATCTGCAACCATTCATTTGGGTAAATTCATATCATATCCGATCTAATACGATCCCTTTCGACGTGGTTAATGTTGACGTAACACTTTCCAGTAGGAACATTAATTTGGATCTTCCTACAAAGTTTGCAGTAGAACATCGTGTATTAGTAAATTGTGAATCTCTGGAAATTTAGACATAATTATGACTTTTGAGTTATTAAAACTTGTTAGCTACGCTAATTTTAAAGTATCAGGGAGAATCTTGTCAGCGGAAGTTTCGCGAAGCTGGAAAACTTAGTACGAGATACGTAGATCAAGCTCACAGTTATAACACAAACTTGAGATAGTAGTAAACAATGCTAAGTCCAAAACATAATTTTGTCTTTTTGTTAAAGAAGTAAAATTTAATTTCAAGAGATTTGGTTTTACTGGAGATTTAAAAATTTTACAGTTAGAAAAATTATTTTGCAACACTTTTTCTGAGCGGTTTAATTATTCTCTTAAAAGGCTACGAAACAACGTTCACAGTTAAGTTGTCCCAAAATATTTCTGTAATCTGATCTTGGAAACGAATTCTATAATTAAGGTGAACGTATTGATCGGAAAAATCAGGACTGAGGTTTTGACGAGCAAAGGTGTTTTGAACCTCTACCAACCCAGAACAAAAAACGGTGTTTGGAAAACATCGGTGTACAATTCGTAACTGCAAACGAAAAGTGGACATATTGTTTGGAACCATTTAAGTACGTTTGTCCGTATCTCTAAATCGGGTAGTCGGACTGTGATAGAATTTGTGAGGGTGTATGAAACATTTACCGAAAAGTATGCTTTTAAAAAATGGAAACCTGGAAGCAGAAGATAGACATGTTTTTCCGCATTCGCTACGGTTTTTCTAGCGTACTGGCTGACAGTACAGCAGTACATACGAATATGCGCCTTATATAATTGACGCTTATAGCTGTGGCTTCTCCTAGCGGTGGTTCGGTGGTAGTAAAAAGTGAGACAGGTGGAAGAGATCCATATTTACTATATAGGTGGATGTAGTACACCTACACATGTAGTCATAAATAATCTAATTGGTTAATTAATTTTAAGTTAATAAAAGATAAGGATAACAGGATCAATCTCTACAAGTCAATAATAATGCGTCGTAAGATTTACCTATTGTTTTCGTAAACAGATTGTAAATGCTCATGTAGATAATAGGACAAAAGTTTAGTCTGTGGGTAGGTGCGTGGATATGTATGCGCCTCGTACATTCCAAAGGAATGGTCCAATATCGATAAGCTTGTGAATGTGGGTGTATATCAAAAATCCATTTACAAATTAAACATGAAAAACAACCCGAAATCAGAAGCGGCAGATAGACAAGTTTTTTTGTACCATAGTGTAGGAAAACCAATTTTCTTAATATGAACACGAAATATTATAGAAGGGTTTAGAGTAAATTTTTACCCCTTTTCCGTATCTTGTACCTTCAAAATGGCACTCGCCATAATGTTTTGCAGATTTATGTTTGAACTCAAAACCGAATTAATGATCTAAAAGCTTAAGTGTAATTTTTTTAATTTCAGTTTTCTGCGTCAATTTTTACTTATTCCTTATGCCACAAAATGGTAACACCAAAAATGTTGCAGTTTCTTTGCTATTCCTCAGAAAATAGAGAAACATTAACATTTTTTGTTGTGCTATCTTGTGGCATAAAGTATTATTAAAAATTTGGCGCAAAAATCAAAAATGACACTTACATAGTCCTAATTCTAGACCGCCACACTTTTACTATGTAAAAGAATTATTAAACAATTAAAAACTGCAAAGTGAAATACATTTTAAAACTTTTGAAAAATTTCAAAAACTATTGCTTGACAACTGACCACATAATTTTTATATAATTTTGTAAACTCATAGAGATAGGAGTAAGCTAAAATTTGGTTAGTGCCACAGTCCGTTAATTTCTCTGCTACGTTTTTTACAAATTTTTGAAAAAGTTTATTGTTGTATTTACTAAACAGGGGACGACAGAACATTTCTGTTTGTGCTTAATTGCTTACGTGTGATAGTAGAATAAGGTTCAATACTTAATTTTTAGGTGTAGGAATATTTAGAGGAAATAATTTTCCCTCTCGTCAAATTTTTAACTGACGACTTTGCTGTATCATCTCTGGTCCTTTCCAATAACAAGAAATCTTTAAAAAAAGTAGAAAATACGATTTTTTTCTAAAAAAAAAATGAGTCAAGTGTACTGCCGAGGTGGCAAATTCTCTGTAGTATTCACTATTTACCCGTGCGCTGGCGCTGCTGGGATACGAGTGGTGAAACTTTTAATTTTTTTTTCGTTATTAGGAAAGAAGTAAATTGCCGACTTTTAATTACATTTGTATCGTCATAAGCCTTAAGAGTTTAAATAAAAACTGTGACGAGTTAAAATTAAAACGTTATGATATAGAGTACTTCGCTCTATTTTCTTGGTTACTTTATTAAAAGGTATTTTGTCGTTAAATAGTATCGTACAAAATATTGTATCGTTAATATTGTAAATCGTGCAAAGCTTAATTTGTTTAGACTAAATCTTAAATTAACTTAAGCTTTTCTAATTTCACGCTAGGAAGTAAATAACCTTCCACCTGAAATTTCTTATCCTCTTACGCGTATACAATTACCCGAAGTTTATGTACTTTACTGCAGTTCGTAAGCAACCGAGCGAGCATGAGCGCATATCTCATAAAATTATTCAAAACCTTGAGTTTCCGTCTAGTGCTTTGCCAGCGAAAAACAACGCAAACTAAACATTCTGCAAAACAAACTTTGTCAAGTAACGATTTTCCTAGTTTATAAAATTAAACTAGAACAAGAGCAATAAATTTTATTACACCGAATCAATAATCTTAATACAAGACGTTTTATATTTCGATACAGGTTTTTCACGTCAGGATATTAATTTAATATAAATATCTAGCCTGAAAAGCGAGAATGTATATTCAGCTTTCAACGAGTGTTTGACAAGAAGCCCTTCGAAAGCGGGGTTGGGGTGACAGGCCGCGTTAAAGGAATCACAAGCTGCTGTCAAACTAACACTTACGCTATCAGAATCCCTCGCCAAATAAAACAGCGAGACGTCGACTGGATTATATTATGGGAAATAGATTTAAAACGTTATTGAAAATATTGACACGAAGACCCGTTGTCCCATTGTGTTATTTCAGTTTACCTATGCAATAAGAAATCGCTTCGGGCAATTTACTTTTTCATTTGCTTGTGGAAAGCATGATTGTCTTGCAAGCCCAAGGCTACTTGTTTGTATGTTTTGTTCGTTTCAACGAAGTACTAAATGTTTTGATTTGAATATTTCGAAATGCGGAGTAAAACAAAGAAATGCAAATTGAAGGCGTGATATGTGACATTATATGCATTTTCTATCATTAATTATTTAAAGGTGAGTGATATGCGAAAAAGCTTCCTAAATTTGATTGAATAATTTAAGAGGCTTAGAAAGTATTGTGTTGTTCACACATTTTAGACGGTGAAAAAATATTTAGGTAGATAAGATTATTTACATGTCTTTTCCCTGTAGGATTATGAAATTTTTTTATAATTAAAAAAGTTTTTGTTTTATTTTTAGATAATTCAATATAGCGGAAAACCAATAATAAAATGTGAAAATATCAAAAGGCGAGTTGTAATTTGCTTAACGAAAGCTTAAATAATGGCCAAGAAAAGGACAATAACGACAAAAATACAAACAGTTATATTTCCCGAAAAAAAAATGATAAAGTGAAGGAGAAAATGTTAGAAAAATGGCCGAAAGCCACAAGCTTTTAGCATGTTAAACTAAACTGTGTGTGATGTTCATAATCTTGTTATAAAACCTTCTAGCACAACATAATACAATATTTTAAGGCTGTCACAGGCAGCTATAATAGTTTGCGCGTAGTTTTAACTTTATTGTTTATAACTCTACACGGCATTTTAAAGAATAAAATAGTTTAACAATTTTGGAACACATGTTTAACGCACACAATTGAATAAATGAAAGCAGTTGCTTTAAATTTGATAGCTACTTTGTTTTTTTAAAAATTTGTTAAATAAAAATTTTGTTTAAAAATTGTTCTGAATAACATACGCTTTAAACACTGTTGGTTATTACTATTCTAACTATTATTTCAGTAAATCGAAGAATACTTAAATATTTAATAATGATTCTTAGCATGTGCTTAATTAAACTCGCTATTTTGGTGGTTTTTAGGGACAAATCTAGCACTGCAAATTTGTGTTTAATTATAAACTTTTGTTTATTGTGGTTTAACAAATACAAATGCATAATTAAAATTTTAATATTCATGTTTACATTTTCTAAAATGTCGTTTATAATTTTTTACAAAGTAAACATGAAATGCTTATTATAGGATTTTGCGTTGGTAATTTGGGTTTAAATTGGACATGCGATAGATATGCCATTTTAAGAAAGAGATAGAAAACTGTAGATGCAATTGCCTGTGTAGTGCAGCAACGAATGACACGTTACGTCTGAACTGTGCGGTGTAATCAACGTGCGTGCAGTTTACTACTGACACTGCTGTTACAATCCTGTAAATAAATACTTTTAAATATAGGAAAAGTAAAACGTTAGGAATTTTCAGAAGAAGTACTTTAGTCATATTTAATCTTACATTT
The DNA here is from genome assembly GCA_958336395.1 of Ctenicera cuprea. Taxonomy (NCBI): domain Eukaryota; kingdom Metazoa; phylum Arthropoda; class Insecta; order Coleoptera; family Elateridae; genus Ctenicera; species Ctenicera cuprea. Next base: position 32,684,044 of record OY284488.1, read on the forward strand.
CTCCTTAAAATAAACAAAGATGTGAAAGCTTTAGGCATCGGATGAATAATTTTTGAGAAAAGTCAATTTGATTGATGGTTTGCGGTAAGTTTTAACAGTTCTACCCTATAGACAACAAGAGTTCGCCTGAATTTGTAGGTATGTGGAGCCAATTTCCTGGCGTTGGTTTTTAGCCTTAGCAACAGAAATAGGCCGACGTTAAATAAATCATTAAATAATGATACATTCTAATGAATGTATTAAAAATTCTTCTTATAAAAAAAATGTAATTTGATGTACCAGAAAGACAGCAGTTTTGTCATTGGGTCAATGACAGAGTTGTTGTCTTTGTGGTATATCTGAGGGCAAAATCTAGTGATAAGCCGTAACACGATATAGGAGTATAATTACGAAAACAGTTTCTTCACTATTGTTCTGTTCTACAACTTCCAAAAGAATTATCAGCTTGTTGTTACGAAAAGATGTTGTTGAACTATTTGTCATTATATTTCGTATATTATCAATAACATATCTTGCCACTTCCCCCTTATTTGGGCACACCACCAGTGTGACGAAATAATAATAATAATAATAATGACTTTATTTATAAGAAAAATGCAGAATAAATTTGTACATATAAGGGCGAGGTTCAGTGGGGGGCACAGCCCAACCTGCTGCTCTACCACCTAACCCTAGAAAAAACATTGGTAAATAAAATAAATTACCTATTCTAGTGCCTTAGGTAAAGTTCTGAAGTGCATACAAAACAAGACAACACGCAAATCATAGAGCAGATCACTGGTATAACTAGCTAGATAAAAGAACTAGTTTCAAAAAATGCATTTTTTATATGTCGTTTAAAATTATTCAAAGATAAATGTTTAAAAGAAAAAGGTAGTTTATTATAGAGGTTAGTAATTTGGTAGCTGAAAGATCGTTTAAATAATTCTGTACTATGCAAAGGAGGAGTTAGCAGACCTCTATAACGTAAATTCAAATTATGAACATCCGTTCGAAAAGTTATTTTATCGTATAGATAAGCAGGACTTTTATTTACAATAATACTATGATACAGACAAGCAGCATGAACATTTCTACGTTGTTGCATATTTAACCAACGCGCCTCAATTAGTTTATGTGAAATTCTTTCCCTTCTCCTTATGCCAAAAATCAACCTGAGGCATGCATTTTGTAGAACTTGTATTTTGTTGGCATCAATAGCTTTTAAACAAGCTCCATAAACAGTATCGCAATAGTTCAGCCTGGATAGTACAAGTGAATCAGATAAGAGAATTTTTGTTTTTTGATTAAGTACATGACGATTCATGTAAATAAGTTTTAAAGTTGCATAACCAGACTGAATACATTTCGACACATGCTGAGTAAATCTAAGCTGTTGATCCATAACTAATCCAAGGTTTCTGACTTTGTCTTATAATTGAAGTATGTTGTTATCTATTTTAATTTTTATCAAGTCATTAGCAATATTAGTATCAAAGGATTTGCCAAAAAGTATAACAGCTGACTTCTCAGCGTTAATATTAAGATGATGCTCCCTGGAAACTTTAAAGATTCTTTCTAAATCCTGATTAATGTGATCACATGCTAATGCAAAATCATTTGGATGAAATGAATAGTAAATTTGGGTGTCATCTGCATAAAGGTGACAAGTACAGGCTGTTAAAACCGACGGAAAGCTAAAGGTGTAAATAATATATAGTAAAGGCCCCAAAATTGATCCTTGTGGAACTCCTTTAGATATGTCTATAAAGTTAGATGATTGACCATTACAAATTACGGCCTGTTGTCTACCGCCTAAATAATTTTTTTTTGATAAGAGAGATAGCCGCGTTGCTAAGCCCTACGTAATGTAAAATGGAGATCAGTACCTCATGGTTGAGAGTATCAAAATTCTACGAATTTGTTAATGCAGAAAGAATAATTGCTACTGATTAATTGTATCTAAAAAAATTTGTAAACAATCTGGAATTGCATAAATCTGCTGACGATCAACTGTCCGTCTGAAATTTAATAATGTACTTTTTTGTTCTAATGTAAAAGCCGTTTTTAATTACATTGCAATTAAAATGCCTCACTAATGTCACGCAAAATTTGAAGATTATGTAGTATGTCAAATTCCGTGCGGACAGCGCTATAACTACGTTTTGCTGTTTACAACTTACTCTAATTGAATTTTTTTAAATTAGAATAATTTTGGACAATCTTTTAACTATTTACTATTATTCCTTTAACGTCGGCCTATTTCTACTAAGGCTAAAAACCGATGCCAGGAAATTAGCTCCACATACCTACAAATTCAGCTGAACCCTTGTAATCTATATGGAAATTTCTGATGGCAGAATAATTAGCAGAAATATGCCTAACATACGGCGTCTCAAGATCTTGTGACTTGAGTCTTTCAGATATATTTTGTGCCATTTTCTACAACTTCAGTGAGCATTTTAGCAAAGAATTACCGAATAAAGTGTAGTTATTTAAACCATGCACGTCAGTGATGACATCAAAAGAGGAAGTTCGAAAATATTTTAAAGAGGACGGTGATCAATCCCCACATCTCGTGTAATAAGTATTTTTTTTGCAATGTTAGGCCCGCAGTGTTTTTGAATTACTTTTTTTTGTTAGTCTTAATACAAATATCCGTACCGTCCATTTCGGTAATATGATAATATAACAGAATTTACCTATATATATATTAAATCTGGATCCCTTCTACCTGTCTCAAATTTTAGTAGAGAGAGGCCCCCACTGCTAGACACCACATATTTACGCGCTACAATAGAAGGTTCGGATTTGTTTGTACAGCGACCCGTTATATTATTTAATAGAATTAGGCTTAATTGAACGAATACGCACAATCTGCTCATTCTGAAAACAAACTTCGACGAGAATACATTGCGCCAGGGCCGCGGGCTGAACCTACCAGCTGCCGCCAGCGGCGGGCAGTCTGCAACGTGGCCGCGGTCTTTCATTGTGGTTCGTCAATACTACCTTCTACTATTAATAGATAAATGTAAAAACAGTGACCATGGATGGATAATATGAAAGTAATCTCGCGCTATAATATGTACATTGACTTTCATTACGTTGTACTTTAGTAGTCTAATACATTTACCGCGATAAGTAAAAAGTTTGTCGCTGTCAAACCTAGCGACGTGCTATGACCTACAAAAAAAAACATTATAAATTATTAATTTTAATAATACCACCTAGTAGTGCTTAAATTTGCTGTTGTTTATGGGGGACAATTTCAGTTTACGGAGGGAACGTCCCTGAAAGAAGATCCAGAACAAATTTGCAAGCAAAAGTGTATTAACTCCGTTAGTAGACTTCAACTTTAGTTTTGCTTATAGGGGCTAATTTTGGTTCACAAAAAAAACGTCGGTGAAAAGAGTCTCTGAACAAATTCGCTGAAAAAAACGTCGATGGAAAAAACACCCACCGACAGCCCTGTAAAATAATTTACCGGAAAAAGTAACGCCAAAGAAACATTTCAAAAATAAAAGTGCGTCTATTTTCCTGCTGGTGGATTACTGTATAATAAAGACCCAGTTTTCCCTAAAAAAATACGTGCTTTCGTCTTGCCAATCGATTTATGAATAAAGGCGAATTTCATTTAGGGATTATAAGACATTTTTTAGGTCGTATTTATTACTTCTAAAAACTCTCTCTTATGACAGTCTCCTTGCAATAAAAAAAAAACATTTTTAAGGAAGTTTTATAGGTTTTTTTTTTTGGAAAATTGGGAAAAGCTTTCTTACAGGAGTTGGTTTTTTTTCACTGTTTTTTTTTCAGGGGCAGCTCTCATTCACTATATACGCGCGCCGGGTATAAAGTTACCCAAAAACAACGGGAGGCACAACCCACGGGTGTTGCTAGTAACGTTATACCAGCAAGTCTTGTGCAAACAGGCCATACGTTTCGCTATTCACCACTTCCTTTAATTGATTTTTTTTGATCGCACGTTATAACAATTTCTATTATTTTATAGTTCTACATAAACAAAATGGTTATTGCATATAGAAACTGAGCTTGTTTTACAAAAAAATGCATAATTTCTTACTAGTTAAAAAGCTATGATTCAAAACAGAAACTGTAAGCAATGTTAAGGCAGAAAACGTAACATTTGTAATCATTTAATCAAATGCATAAGTAACAGAATACAGAAATATCTTCGGTACTAACCAAAACCTTATACAGTTCTAAACGTGCCAATCAATTTTCTGTGCAAGTTAGAAAAGTTATTTTATTACATTTTTTTTTTGTAAAACTATCTCATATTGTATAAATTAATACTATTGCATTTGTTAGGCTTCACATTCATTTCCTTAAATTATTAAAAGACGGCCTAATACGAAAATTCGTACCCGAAAACAGTTAGGCAAACCGTTTATCGAATTTAACTTTTCATCGGGCGCATTCTTTAGTTACTTCCACAATAGGTCTTTGTTGGCCTTAAATTTTTAAGTGTTTGCTGCGCCAGGTACCATACAGAACCCTTTAAAATTTTACCGATATATCATCGGGTAATAATTAAGTGGAAAATTTATGAAGGAAGCACGAGGTGTGAATTATTAAAGCTAATTATATTCGTTTAAAATTTATTCTAAGAAACTAAGAGTTATATTCAGAGTTGTCTGGCATTTCCTGCAGAGAATTTAGGAAGGTTAGTCAATGTAAATTAAGTTTGTGGTGTAGGTAGCCGGCAGCGTTTTATCGTTTAGCTCCATTTCCCGAAGGAAGGCACTAAACAGCAAGTCATAAATGCTATACAATATGCGAGTACCACTATAAAGCTCCTTAAAACGCGTGCATTATGTATCAGGTGTTCAGTCCGTTCGCTACATTGTTTCCAACTTTTAAAACATGAATTCCTCGCCTAATAGTCTTGCTTAAGTAAGCAGTTCGAAGTTTAAGATCGGCCAGTACCACGCCCGATTAGTATTCCAGATATGCAGTCAACATTAAAATTTTAATTAGAAATGAGATACGTTTCAATAGCTGCGACGCAGCGTGACAGATTGTGTGGATGAGGTAAACATTTTAAACTTTAACAGGGGTTCGAGCTCAGAAATCCAACCATGAGGAAACTTGACTAAATTTGCTGTTTACACCTATGTTTATTTGATGTTTGATTTTGTAGAAATGTGTTATAATATCTTCATGATAATATTAGCATTATTCAAATTGTAAACTATTCGAGCTTTTAGTTTAGGTTATATGATGCAATACCTGTAGATATCGCATTTCTTTTACTTTACCACCAGTCGAATATGTGTTTCGTACTATCTAGCAGGCTAGATCTCAAAATGGCAGCAGTTACTTTTCTTAAAAGTTTTTAGGTTTCGGAGTTATGGCTGACAACTCGATATTTTTAAATTTTGTGCTAGATATATCAGCTACCATGTGGTTTTCTCTTAATCTTTAATGCTTCTGCGACACCTTCTAGAAATTTGAAAAGCGATATCAAAAAACCTAAATTTTACCCAAATTACTCATTAGTGACTGTGTAGAACGAGATTCTAAATTAAATTGTTAATTACAGTAACATTTATCTAAGGTAATTCTACAGACCTTCTACTTTACGGTTGAAAAATTTCATTTTCTGTCTTCGAGTCCCGTTTTTCAAGAAAAGAAATCGTTTTCTCTATCAGTTCCCAGTCAACACAGTTTTTCTTAATTCTTCGAACATATGTTGGTTTGCTGGATTATTATTTAGAGCACTAACGAGCGCTAACGAAGCACTAACGGTAGGCAATAATTTTGTCGTTAGTGCCTTAAGAGCGCCTGCTGTTTTTTTATATAGACCATTAACGAGCACTAATGAAACATTAACATTTGATAACATTTTTTTTGTTAGTGCTTAAAATGTGCCTGCTGAGCGTGAAGTTGGCGGGCAACTATATTTTTTTTAATTACTCCGACATGTGTTTGTTTGCTGATATTTTAACTAGAGCACTAAAGAGTACTAGCAAAGCACTAGAAATTGGCAATATTTTTTCGTTAGTGCTTAAAGTGTGCCTGCTAAACGTGAAGCTGGCAGGTGATTTTGTTTTTTACTCTGAAATGTTATGGTTTGCTGATTTGCTTGGTGGACTAAAAGACACTAACAAAGCACTAACGATTGGCGTAATTGCTGTCGTTAGTGCTTTCACTGATCTGCTAACTTCACGGACTCTTTCTGATCGTATGTAAAAACTGTTGTGGTTTCATCATTATGACATAAAATAATTTTAAAATATAAAACATAATTCATTTTGAAGTATCGAAAAGTTTAGACGAAGTGTTTTGACCTGTTTTCCATTGATCATTTTCCTATCGGAACAATTGCACAAACAAACATTTACAGGAAATCTACCCTGCGTGTTCTAGTTACATTTACAAGTCGAGAAACCTTTGTCAAATTTTCTCCACTCCTAATTTGAAAAATACAAAGTAATAATTCATAATTAGACCCTTTAGCGATAAAGAAGATAAAACATCCTGTTTAAGTAGTACATGAATAACGTGTTAATTCTTTAATTCGTAGTTTACGAGTTTCAAGCGTTATTAGCACCACTTAGTATTTAATCTATTGATATTGCGTAGGTACTACAAATGTACTATTTAAGGAAATGTTACATTCGATTTCTTCTAACCTATTTAAAAATTAGAATAAATGTATTGAAAGTTATTGATACGTATTTTCAAAAACAATACTTAAAAAAAATTGTCGTTTACCTAAACAGTTTAATTGGATAATCGCCAAAATGAAGACTATAACCAAATAATAAAACCGATTTAAAATTTTAACGAATAAATATTGTTTACAATAACAAATAGGTACTAAGATGAGAAAAACAAATTTGTTTTTTAAAATTTTCAAAAATTCACTTTATTTAAAAATTATCTTAAATTCGGTTAACCGAATACTGAGACTGGTAACGTGGTACATTTTTAGTAACTTACTAGCAACTCGATTACTTTTTTATTTTCAATAACTGTAACTGCAACTAACTTAGTAACTAAATTTGCTGAGTTACATTTTATGCTGAAAATTTAAAATATTTTATTTTTTTCTGTTTCTTAAGCAGTTTTTAAGAAATAAGAAGTGCTCTTCAAATATAAATATGTCTTTAAGAAAAAAATTTAGATAGAATATAGTACAATGTTCATGGCTCTACGTTTAGTTTGGCACCTGGATATTTATTCCTTGATTGAGACTACCACAGTTTCTCGAACTGCCAATATGAAAATTTCATTTCGGTTTAGACCGCATCATCATTTGGGGATTATACTCAGAATAATCATGACATGTAGTTTGTCTGCTTTTACACGCATTTGCTTTAAGAGTTTGAGCGATAGATGTTCGTCGGCCCTGGCTGCCCAAACAGGGCCGTGTACCTTGATTATTTAAACCTTTAGGCGGACAAAGGTTAGATCTTAGTATAATATGTTGTCTGTTAAAACAAAAATACTTAATCGACTTGGCTCTGCTAGCTGTTTTTGAACTAAATTTAAGTCCGGGATGCGCAAGTATTTAAAATCCTTTGAGCCAGTTGATCAGAACGGCGGAGCTCTAGTAGGCTGTCACCGCTGCGCTGGACGGAGACGGATCAGGTGGAGCGTGATAGTGAAATCGATGGTGCTTATGAGTTCTTAGATACTGAATTACTGGAGCCAAAGCATCACTGAGTCTAAAACCATCCTCCCTGTCTATGTTGTTAGGCTGATTCCCAATTTCAATTGCTTCACGTATGATTCGTAGTAATGATGTACTCTAGAAAGTAATCGCGTAAACTCTATTTCATGTCCAGTTAAGCAGAATATCCAGCCACCGCAGAATTTGTGGTGGGTGTGCTTGCAATCACTTTCTTGCTCCAATCTTTACTCAATATAGCGACCAGTTTGTTTGACATAGTTTGAACGACAACCACAGGAGATGTTGTAGATCCCAGCAGGTTTTAGGCTTGATATTAGGCCTTTCGTGGATCTAAAACTGCTTCCCAGGGTTTTTGTAGTGCTGAAGACTGTCTTTACGACGTACCTTCCAAAAACATGCCTTATCAAAGCTTTTATTTGCAAAATAAAAAGGCTTAACCTTCCGGATCTGGAGATTACTTCTTAGCCATGGGTTGTTCGGTATTGCAAATTGTTTTGTGTATTTCTGTGGCTGTATAACCGTTCTGTTACTGTGACGACACCAACGGATGTGTTTACTCTCGTTGTAGGTTTGCTACTTGCATATAAACTGGATTTTATTGTGAATTGAGTGACGGTGTTCTAGAAAGTGGTTTAATGTTTGGCGTCTGTGAGACCAAACGACGAAAGTATCCTGTACATACCTCCATGTGATTTTAGAGAAATTACACCTAAAGCTGGTAGTGCACAAGTAGCAACCAACTAAAATTAAGGGCTTGACACCTAGGTGGCTACTAGGGATATTCTTCAACTACGCTATTGCTTTGAATGTAGTATATATTAAAGGCGGATCTCTTCCACTTAGCTAACTTTTAGTAATGCTGGGAACTACAAAAACCCACATATTTAGGCTATCATTTTATAAGGAGCACTTTTATTTGTACAGTAAGCTGCACATTTAGGAGTATACTATTTAGTGTGTACTTGGAATATAATTTGCTGACAGCGATAGCTTTCGCGCCCCAATGCAACTGTAACAGCTCCGAATTTACTTTAAATTTTATTAACTTGTTATGCGAAAAACGGTAATCTATATAGTATTAAATCTAAAAATATGTAAAAGTAAAAGCAGTGATTGGATAAATAGGTACTAAATAATTACATTACCAGCAATTTCTTTTCATAACTTATTAAAATAAATTAGGCCAACTCAGGTTTAGGCGGTTTAGCTATGAGATGGGATGAACAAACTTGAATTTGTTCATCGTGTGAGTACGATGTTACGTTCATGTTTAAAAATAAATAGACCAAGAAGAAATAAACCAAAAGTAAACTTGACTTTCATATTGGGAGCAAGAGTTTGCTGGTAACAAGCTGTTGCGATGGCAGTAACAGATTGCAGTTAAATAGAAATAAGTCTAAACGTAGGGTATGCCCTACGATTCTAATTGGTAACTTTAGAAAATCTTAGGATTTACTATACAATTGAGATATAATACATAAAACTAGGACTTTAATCCGCGGTTCGCGACACTACTTACTTAATTAGATCATTTATTATTAAAACAAAAAAGTGTAAGATATAGCTCGCGGGTTCTGCAAGTATTAGTTAAGCTCTCAAAAATTTGTAGTAGGATAGCGAATACTGAGCGGCCACCTACATCTCCAGACCTCATACTTACAGATTAATTTTTGTGAGATTATCTAAATTAGGATCTACCAAGTCAGACCGATTAGGTTAGAAGATTGTAAAGCAATTAGCTGAATGCATTCGTAACATCAATCAAACGTTTTTGTTTCTGTTTAAATAAAGTAAATATATCTGTAAAGCAGTTTAAATTTAAATTTATTAAACAATTGTCATTTATTGTGTTTTCTTTCATTTTATTGATTAGGTGGGTAGTACACAATTTTGAAACGTTTTATATTTTAACTTTGTTTTCAAAATTTCAAACGCGAATTTATGTTAAAATTAAAAGAAAGAAGTTAAAAAACGCGAAAATAAAACAAAAGCTTTAATCAGAAAACTCCGGATGACGTCATTAGTCACATTTAATAAAATTAAATTAACTTACCGTGCCAAAATGTAGCGTACTATTTTTATACCGAGTAACTTTTATTTAAGTGAATTAACGTTTGAAATCGAACATTTACGTTTTTGACGTTTTGTGACAATTAAAATAATTATTTTCTCTAATAATTATGGTTACATACCAAACTTGATTATCAGAAAACTAAATTAATGCAGGTTTCCATGTGCTGATTAAATGTGGGAATTGCTGTAAAATTTTCATTGAAATCATGCTTTATTTTCTGTCGGAGCTCCGTCATTTGTCATAGAACGGGGGCTCAAGCAGATACAAACACAATCACATTTCAATTAATCTGTTGTTTGTGGTGACAACGTTCAAATATTTTCATTCAATATGAATTCATAACCGATTACGAATTTCATTGAAGCAAATTCCACTCTGCGGTTTTTATATTACAAACGAAATTGAATGTTTGATTCGGACGTTATCAAACAGCAGATATTAATACTGAAGCGTTGCGCGAACCTTCATGTTTGCTTTTCGAAGACTTTTATCTCTTTCAATAAATAAATAGAACGTGTACGCTATTTTTTACTTTTGTTGAAAGAGCGTCCGCTGTTTGCGTTAAAATGATACCAACTGTATCAAATATGATTTTATGTTTACACATTTTAATGAAGCATTTTATTTAGAGAGGTTAATCAGCGAAATTCATTTTCGTTGTGTTTTAAAAAAGTACGAATAAACTTTCGGTGCAGTTCAAGAGCGCTCTTAAAAACGCTCCCTCCGTACGAAGCAACTTCTTGCTTTCGTTTTGTTATCCCTTTTTCGTACTTTGCTCAGATGACCTCCATTCAGGATCTCTTATATTTTCCTTCGTCCTTTTCTTTACATTACGATAACACCTCTGGGAACAATCGCGCCTCCAACAACCACAAACTATCTACCCTTCTAGTCGTTAATTCCAGTAAAAATTGCCTACACTAATTAAGCTTTTCGAATACGGGCTGGGCCCCAATGTTTAGTTGATCAGACCTGAACTCACGTAAAGGCACTTCTCAGTAAAGAATTACTCTGAAGCTTATCTGTGAAATATTATTATTATTGAACATAACAAAGAAATATTGCATCAATAGCTTTTTCACAAAGCGTTTCATTTTCAATAAAGATAGAAGTTCCAGGTTAATGTAAATGCATATGCGTACACAGGTGTTCAATAAATAACATATAATATACCAAGAACGTTTCCGTTTAATCTATACAGGTAGGTGCTGCTTCAAATAAAATTGCAGCGGTTATCTTGCATTACGGGTAACCTTGCTCTAATAAAGTGGTAATAAATGTTTTAGCCTTGGGAGAAGGTTATCGTTTAAATGTCTGATTCTATACCCACTTTACTCGTATTCGGTAAGAAGCATTGCTAGAGAAGTTTCGTTGAAACGTTTTATTCTTTGGTATTTTGCCATAACAAAAAATTGTGTTTCGTTGCAAGGATAGAATAAGTCATTTTCACACTTCTACAAGTAGTATCTTTTGCAAAAGGAAACCATATTTCTTGTTTTTTTAGATGGGGTGAGATTTAAAAACAAAAGACAAAAAATTCTAGATATTGAACAGCAGCACAGCAATGGGATAATGGGATTGGGAAACGCCCACCAGATGTGATGGATACTGGAGAAATACAATATCCAGGGCGGACCAAAATTAGCAGGCTATGAGAAGAAGGAATTGCCAGGACTAGATTAAGGTGGAAAGGGGGGGCCTTGGTACAGCTTAATACTAGATAGTTGGTCATAGGCGGAAACCACATACTGATTTAACCGGCTATGATACTGCGATTTTCCAACTCGTCTAGCCATCGTGGAGGGTTATGGCTAAAAACCCAAGAAAAATGACAAATATGGCGAATTTTAGAACAGACGTTATACCCCAGGTGGGTAGGAGTAGAAATCCAAAATCCCACACTTACAAAATGGCCAGCCTCACGAAATATGGGGGAGTCAAAAATTCGCAAATGTCATTAACAACGAAAAAGTTTCTACAACTACGAGGATCGTTTGAAATGTGCGTGTCCTAACAAAGAAAACGCAAGTTTTTGGTCTAAAAATTATTTTATTTTTCAATATAGTCTCCTGCTCGTTCAACGCACTTATTCAAACGATGCTCCAAAGCAGCAATGACGTCTTTGTAGGTCGATGAACCCAAGTCCTCAAAATAGCTATTTACAGCAGCGACAACCTCGGAATTAGATGAAAATATTTTACCGACAAGCACTTTTTTAGGTTTGGAAATAGATAAAAATCGCTGGGAGCCAAATCTAGCAAATAGGGCGAATGAGGCACTAATTCGAATCCCAATTCATGAATTTTGGCCATGGCGATTGCAGACGTGTGTATAGGTACGTTATCTTGATGAAAAAGCACTTTCTTCTTCGCCAAATAAGGCCGTTTCTCTTTGATTTTGTCGTTCAATTGCTGCAGCAAATTGGCATAATACTCGCTATTTATTATTTTTCCCTTTTCCAAGTATTCGACCAAGATAATTCCATGAGAATCACAAAATACAGTTTCCATAACCTTTCCTGCTGACAAAATCGTTTTTGCCTTCTTTGGAGGCGGAGCACCTTTGTGTGTCTATTGTTTGGACTGTTCCTTGGTTTCGGGAGTGTAATGGTGGACCCAGGTTGCATCGACGGTATGAAACGGCGCAAAGTCCTTCGGATTACGGCGAAAACGTGCCAAAAGGTCGCGAGAAACAATCAAACGATTCAATTTTTGCTCCGGCGTGAGCAAACGCGGCACCCAACGCACGGAGTATTTTTTCATTTCTAATTCTGTGCACACTATCATTTGAGATGCCTACTATGTCTGCTATCTCGCGCACTTTTACTCGACGTTCATCCAATACGATACGGAGGACTTTTTTTATCAAATCCGGGCTAGTCGACTATATATCATCACCTACAATATTAGTACAATGCGGTCAGCTGAACGACTGGTCAAACTAGAAGAAGAACTAAGGCAAATCAAATGGGACAACGTAGGCCTGTGCGAAACCAGACTACCAGAAGACCACCAGACCACCACGTTGAAAACGCTTTTTTAACAAACAAGTACAAATAAGATGGACATGGATAAGTACAGATTATCAAACGCAAAACAAGATAGATTATATAATAACCAGAACAAGCACATAATAACAGACGTCTTAGTCCTAAACAAATTAGACGCTGCAAGCCCCCATAGACGAATAAGAGCAACAATACAAATAAACGCTAAGACAGAAAGAAACAGACTAATGACAAAACCACGTGTGCCCACAATAGAACAATTGACACATAACAGAGATAAACATCAATAAAAACTAAATAAAAAACTGTCAAATAAAGAACACATGGTGAAAATGGAAATAAACTAACTCAAAACCAGAACAGATATTAAAATAGAAACAAAAAAGATATGTTTGATAATGAAAACCAATAATACCAAAAAAGAAAGAAAAAACACGAAAGTTAACGAAAGATCGAAGAAACATGAGCAAAGAATCACCAGACTATGCTGAAGTAAAGATGAGAACCGCTTTCCCCTTTCTCCCGGCTCCAATGGGAGTAGCCAAGACACTTTATGTGCCAACTATGTTACTATATTTATAAATATCTAAATTAAAATACTTTTAAATCTAAATATATATATCAACATGTATCATTATATATTAATAATTGCTACAACGACAGAAAAAGCAGTAACTCGCAAAAAATTAGAAAAGGAAGAGCTGGGCCTCGATATTCACGAGCCTTGCGGTGCCTACCTTAAGGCCGTGCTTGCACTAATATAAGGTTTCCATATTTCACTGCAGCTGAGATTTCAACAGGGCAGGTATAAGAAATGTTTTATTACCTACAATTGTTTTTCTTCAGATACTGTTACTAACAATTAGTGGGGCGTAGCCCACGGATTCCGCTAGCAATAATTAAATTCACAAAGATATAAACTTAATTATTAAAATCATGGAAACTACCAGTGCATACCCTACAACGAATTACGAGAAATAATCCTGTTAAGTTGATAAGAAAAACAAAATTTTACATATTTGGTTGTATATTATTTGTTTTGTACAAGGCCTAATTAAATTCAAAATTGTTCCAAAATGTCCCATGGTAAATTTAGGAAATTTAACTCAATATAAAATAAAAACCAAAGGACAAAACCCAAATCCTTTGGAATTTCAGTTGTGTTATAAAATTTTTTTAGGTAACCCACTTAAAAACGTAAATAAGTATTATGGACTTTATTAAAAAATGTTCAATATAAATTTCATTTTCTCACATGAAAGCCGATGGGTGAAAACTCGGCATTTAAAAAATAATTGTCAAAGCTGTTTGAAAGATAAAAATAAAATTAAAACCTTGTGTAATGAAAAAAAATACTTATTTCATCGATCATCGTGCATTGAACAGACAATAACGTTTTATTTTAAATAACCTGAAAAACAGAAAGTAGCTATAAAACTAATCGATAGCAATAGGATTAATAGGTTCGAAAGCGGTTTAGTGTCATGTTACATGCAAAAAGCAAATAATACATAAACCACGATTTAACCATTAGTAAGCACGTTTAAAAGCGTGTTTTACTTACGGTTTGAATATAACTTTAAATTGCTTTATAATAATTGCTATTTATGAGTAATTCCTTTCATGAATGTATATCGGAAATATCGGTGGCTATTTTCGCACGAAATTCAATAACCTCGACGATACTTAAGAAAGCATTTCAGGAAAGCATTTTCCAAGAGAGAATAATTCATTATAAGCACCGGAAGATCAGGTCGGGTTCGGGACGGAAGGCCGCTAGCGGGTCACACTCTCGGCTGCCCGGATTAACTTTACCTTATTCGATATCTCCACAATTTGTTGTTAGAGAAGCTACCGGAAGACGAACGCAGATAGATGACGATCATTTGTAATGTAATGACGGGCCCTACGCGCTAACCGGTGATTTACTCACATCATTCCCTACCTTTTCGTTTTACCCTTTGCTTCGACACTAACTTCGTTTATTAAGATAGGAGTGTATTTATTTTGTTCAATCAAAATCCGTGTTTTTTAAAGAAAAACTACCAACTTAAACTTCGTAGAAGTTTTAAATAATGGAAAATGTTGTTTCATTGCTAGTATAAGTTACTAAGCTAATTAAAAAATGCAAATTAATTTGTTAAATAAGCGAGCTTTATCGGAATAACTAAAAAGGTCAAACAAGTACTTCAATAAATATGACATGCACTTTGTGTATAATTTCTTTTGAACTTATAAACGCGGAATGTTAAAATCACGTTTTGTAAAATATTCTCTGTCTGCATACATTTTAGGGTAATAACCTCAAACTAACACGTAATGTATAATCAAAAAACATCATCTAAAAGGTACAGTCACGTGAAATCGTAACAACTTTTAAAATGACGCCAGAGATTTTAAATCATTTCTAAATATTATTCCTCTGTAGTAGACAGGTCTTAATTACAAAAATATGAACAAATCCAACGCACAGTTAAAAGATTGACGAAACCTTTCCGGGATTTTTTTAGGTTTTACATATGACTGAAGTTTCAGTTATATAACCAGAAAATTTTATAAACTCTAGAAATTTAATTATTTATTTAGGTATATTTTTTTAATACTCGCAGAGGCTGACACTCCAGCTAAATAGAGCACAGGTGCAAGTAATTCTGAACTCTCTCGGTCCATAAATTTTCAAAAATGAGGTCATTATAATTTTGAAAAACTGCTAAGTTGTAGGGTTTTGCTATTGCTGCCACTTTGTTTTCCTGAAAGAACTTTATATCAAAAACATCTTAATGTTGGTGATTAAAGAAAAGGGCCAAATTTTTTATTAATAAAAATTAGCAAATTAGAAAAACTTAATAATTAAGTCTTTAGCAAGCATTCAAATTACAAAACTTTACATTAACAGGAATCAAAGAGCAAAGTGTTAGAAAAGCCGATAATAAAGTTTTATTAACATTACATTTAATATCAGGTTGTAAAATCTTAATCTACAATAAAAATCTTCACTATAAATCCAGAAACCTAAAAATGGAAATATCGTTTAATAAATTATTCCTATAAAGAAACGAGAATTTAAAGACAATTTTCATTAAAAAAATTGAAAGCATACATAATTTCTTCTTAATTGGATTTTCTTTGCTAAATCAAAGCAGCAATTTTTATTGCAAAAGTCTAATAAAACCGAAAAGTTTGACATCATTTCTCGTAAAAAATGTGATAGGGAAGAAAAATGTTCAAACCTAGGAAAGCTAAATAAAAGACATCTTATTTGTGTCATCAAGTTTAAATTTTTTTAACAATAACCTAAAATTCGGAGAGGAATCTACTGTTATATATCAGTTTTACAGAACTTGCAATTGTAGCATAAATTTTTATTCCGCATGCTTGAAAATTGGGAAAACGATAGTTTCATTTGATACGTTCGCTGAAGAGATGTAAAGAGATTGTCCTCAAGACATGCATTTGACGTGTTATAGAAATGTTTTGGAAATAAATAAGTAAATCAGACCTATATATTTCATAAACCGAACTACCAAATATCGTATTTTATCTGAAAATGAAAATTTTATATTTAATTAACATTAAAACTGTTACACGTTGAGTGCAGTGCGAAAACAAACTTTATTCACTCATGATATGGTCGCTAAGGCCTGTGTAGCTGTGTAGTGTCACGTTAATTTTAAAATCGCACTAAGGTTAATGAAGTCAGCGAGTGTTCTCATTCTGGGCGTATAGATGTCAATACTTTAAGTCGTAAAAACTATAAATTACTAATGGTTGTATGAGAACCAAATTAAGTAATTTGCTTGTAGATTAGATGGCGCTAGTAAAAACACGGATAAAAACAAATGTCTCACAATCTTGTTTTGACTGGAAAATATAAAACAGTGCATACACCGCATGCTAATTTAATTTGAATTCGGGTTTATAAATCAGGTAGTTGTAAGATAGATAGATGTTTAGATAGATACCTGTTTATTTAGCTATATTAGCTATACAATTCGACAGAATGGATTAATAAGGAAATATAAGAGAAATTTATATACTGTATTATTTAAAAAAAAAAATACATTTAGATGCTGATACGATTCGAATATACCATGCTACAAAAATATATTTAAGGCTCAGATATTTAAATTGTATATACGGCCACGCACCGTTAACACAGGTGGTTTAAAAAAAGATGATTTTGATAAAACTTAAATGCTGGAGTACATCACAAATTCATCGGAAATGTTGAGTTACCAGGAAACCTAAACCGGAAGCGCAAGTTATACAAGTTCGCAGATGTTTTAGTTTATATAAAACAGCAGAATACATATTTAGAATTAGACTGTATCAAAGCACATGGAATGCTTATTTTCCGAACTCATAGCTCCAAATGGCGAATTTGTCTGGTTTAAATCACTTTTCAGGTCGGCATGAAATTTGGTTACGTATTGTATATAATAACATCTTATATCTCTCAAGAAATACCCGCATAACTCATAAGTTTTAGAACATTGTTGCAACTGCTATTTTGTACCTAGAATGGTATAAAAGAAGCATTTCTTTTGTCTTAGCCCCCCCCCCCCCAATCTATTTGCAAAAAACATACTGTCAAGGGCTGACAATGTTTATGGATAATATCTATATTATTGATAATACCAATCTTTCCGTAAAGCCGATAGTATTGTAATACTAAAAATAGTGCCACGGAAAATCGACATACAATAGTAGCAGCCAAAAAAATGTTAATCCAAAAAATATTGAAGTTACAAGAATTGCATAAAAACAACTATTATAATTAACGTAATTATTGAAGCAACTGAACAGTATACAACACCAACCGATACTGACCTAATTTAAACATCCTACTCTCCTTGAAGCTGATTACGTATCCCATTTTAATTAAAAGAAATGTAAATATTATCAAGTTCAATATCGATATACGATTAAAAATTTCTAGTATCATCCAGCCTAATTCTAACAGAAAAACGTAATTATCTAAGATCTGTGTTGATCGAAAGTATTTAATTCCTTTTTTGTCGTTAATGGTTAGCGAGACAAACTCTGCAATTCCATTGAAAATCGTCCACTATGATTACACCGGATGTTATTTATAAAATACGTGCAGATATTTTAACCTGTAATAGAACACACCAAACGGAAGCACTTTTCTATTTATTATTTTTTCAACAAACTCCCCGAAACTCAGCTTAAAATCAAAAACGTTCTACTGAAAATGTGGGTACCCGCCTCTTGAATTGTGTTTTAAATTAAAGCAGCACAATAAAAATTTCGGATTAAAACGAGCAAAAAGTAGGTACATACTAATAAATGGTTATGTAATCTATATTGTCACTTGACACTTGAGGTAGATTAGTAGTGAATTATTTTGATCTGACGACTGTAGTGTTTGATCGCGATGTTTTTCAATAATAAATTAACGACCGGTTTTTATGTATAGTGAAAGGTTTTCCCAATCGCCGAATACCTAATGCGATTATTTTTACAGATGCAGTTCAACATTTACGTGATCATGGCTTTTTTAAACCTTAAGCGCAACACCGAGGAAGGTCGAATTTTGGATGCCAAACCGCAAATTTTAAAACTAGTAGAAGCGGATCCCACTGTTAGTGTTCGAAGACTTGCATTTCTCATTGGAGTATCAGCATTTACATTTTGTCGTACTTTAAACAAAGAGTATTTGCACTTTATCATGTGCAACTAGTACAGCAAACAGATCCACAACGTCGTCAAATTTTTTGTAAGTGGATTTTGAAGACAAAGCTGGATTTTTATGAGATGGTGTTTTCAATGTTCGCAACACCCACGTCTAGTCATGCATTTCAAGAACACAGCATTGAACAGAAATTTTGTGTAAATATGTGGGCTGGAATTGTAAGTAACTGTTTAATGGTATCTTATATCGCACCACCTTGTCTAAACAGCATTGACTATTTAAGATTTCTTAATGAAAATTTTAAATGAACGTTTAGAAGAAGACGTACCTTTAGCTGTACGCAGGGACACGTGGTACCTCCATAATAGTGCACCAGCTCATATTATTCTCGTGAAGTACTAGTGTGGTTGGATAATAATTTTCCGGGAAAGTGGATTGGTCGAAATGCGCTGGTGATGCTATGCGCGTCCACTGGATTTAAGTTTTTCCGACTTTTTTTGTGACAAACTTGAAAAACTAAGAGCACACGTAGAAATTGCCGCAGGAATTATTTGCGAAAATCCGATAGTTTTTTCCCGAGTGCAAGAAATAATTATAAACATAAGTTTTTTTCGCGCTAATTAAAAAACTGACAATCGTAAATAATTAATAGTTTCAGCCTTTACTTGGTGATACTGCATTATAAAAATAATAAAAAACAATACAAAACTTTGTACAAAATATCACATTTAATTGTCATATTAAATGTGATATTTTGTACAAAGTTTTGTAGTGTTTTTATTATTTTCTGATAATCGTAATTAAACCTTTGTGTACACAACTGTACACTGTACAGTGTTTTCATAATCTGTTTCTGTTCTGCCAGATTTAACTCAATCTACATTACTAAACGGCTCTTCAAATTCAAAGGGGAAAAATGTTAAAAAACTATAATATTTTGCAAAAATGATAAACAGAAAAGTGGTTCAGTTTGGTGAGTTTTATTGGAGGTTAAATTATTTTCACGTATTTCAATCAAACCGTGTATTTAGGCATTCCTTTACCCATCCACTAGTTAGGGGTTTTGTTCGGTCTGACTTATCTGCATATTTGAAATGTTTGTAAAAACCGTGCAAAGGTATACAGGCTGCTTCAAATTCGAGCCCCACCATGGGGATCTCGCTTATTTGAAGAGATAGAGAGTTGGTTAAATTAAGGCACAGTTGCCAAATTTTATGCCTAACAATAATCTGCAAAAAAATTTAAAGTAACCACTTTCGTTTTTCAGATATCTGAAAGAAACTGAAATTTTGCATTTTTTATTTTCGGCTATAACGCATTTATCAATGATGCTACATATTTCTAGTTAACGCATTATTAGGACATTTTTTATGCTGAATCTAAATTTTATATCGGATTTGGTGTAACTGTTACTATTGCTCATTTTCGACTGTCAACTATTTTTTCCTTATGGTCGGTATTTTAAATTTTTTCATATTTGGATGGAGTTTTTAATTTTGATTTCAACGATGTGTCACACTTTACATTTTGTTTAACTTTTGAGCATTTTATTACAGAAAATAAAAATTTCATAAGAGTGCCATGGAAAGACCACGTCATTTAATTTATTTTGAAAAAATTCTAGTAGATCATGAACTGATAGAAGTAAAACAAAACAGTTATTTTCTTTACTTTTACTTTTTAAAGAGTTCATATTACACGAACTTCTGAGCATGTTTTACGAAGGTGTCAAATGTTTTGAACATTTATTTAATAACTGTTCGTATTAGTGCAGCTCTGGTGTTATCTGTTGTGTTTATTTAACATGTTATTCAAATTTGTTATGTCAGTTGCAAACATAAAAACTGCAAGTAGAATTTTTAGTAAATTCTGTGTTAGAAACTTCGTCATTTATTTGTTTTTGTAAAAAACAACTTAACCTGCTGCGCATGCTCAAATCAAAATTTCCTGAAATTTTAGCATACTTAATGTATCTAAAAGTAGAAGTAAATAAAATAAGTGTTTTGTTTTACTTCCATCAGTTCATGGCCTACTAGAATTTTTTCAAAATAAATTAAATGACGTGGGTATCTATATATAAAATACTTAATTACTTTAACAATATCTATTTATTTTAACCTTATACGTATTTCGGCATGTTTATATGCCATTGTCAAAGGTTAAAATAAATAGATATTGTTAAAGTAATTAAGTATTTTATATACAGATACTCATTAAATATGGACTTTAACGAAGTAAAGCTGGAAATTATAAATAAATGACGTGGTCTTTTCATGGCCTTCTTAAGAAATGTCTATTTTCTGTAATACAATGCTCAAAACTTAAACAAAATGCAAAGTGTGACACATCGTTGAAATTAGAATTAAAAAATCTATCCAATTATAAAAAAATTAAAAATACCGACCATAAGAAAAAAAAGTTGACAGTCGAAAATGAACAATAGTAACAGTTACAACAAATTTGATAAAAAATTTAGATTCAGCATAAAAAAGTGTCCCAATAATGCGTTAACTAGAAATATGTAGCATCATTGATAAATGCGTTATAGCCGAAAATAAAAATTACAAAATTTCAGTTTCTTTCAGATATCTGAAAAACCAAAGTGGCCACTTTAAATTTCTTTATAGATTATTGTTAAGCATCCAATTTGGCAACTTTGCCTCAATTTAACCAACTATCTATCTCTTCAAATAAGCGAGATCCCCATGGTGGGACTCGAATTTGGAACAGCCTGTATTAACTGTTAAAAAATGACTTTAATTCTAAAAGCAGTTTTGTTTTCAAAATAGTATTGGCAAAACACCTGAGCGCCGGTCAAATATTTCTTACAATATAGTTATTGCTTAAGTTTGTTTTATATTGAATCCCCGACCTTTTTTAACAAAAACTAGTGGCGGCTCGTGGTGTGGTGTACTGGGAGGCAATTTAAAGTATTTTTTTGGAAAAAACTTCTTCTTATTCAAGTTTTAGGTAGCCTTATATTACAAACCCATCCTTTACGTTGGCAAAATGATCTATTTTTACCAACATTTTTATTGATGTCTTTAATAGACTTTCGATAAGTTCTTTAAAAAAAAAATATTGTGTATTGATACGCACATTGCCAGTGTGTCAAAATGCACAAAATTTTTCATGTGGGTTACCAATAAAAAAATTTGTTGAATTTTAGTTTTTAAATGTTTGCAGTCAATATCACACAATGAATTATCACAAAATAGCAGACAGTGGAAACAAGTGAAAGCATTTTCTTACATGGCATTGTGATCATCCAAAATTATTTTGCACGGACATCGTACAACACCACTAAATTATGATTACACAACCAACAACTGTCTTCACACTACTACGTCGTGTACGTGCGAATCCCTCAAATTACGCGGCTATTGGCATGCGCTTATCACAGACAACAGACAACATAATTCTCGGAAGTTGTGGTTTCGTGACCCTGAAGTCTTTAATACGCAGATACTTCTATCCTCTTTTAGCTTGTGTAATATGAATTTTGCCGCAATGAGCTAGCTGTCTATTTCACTATTATTTAAAGGCCTTTTAAGCCGGCGGCTTTATTCGGCGGCGTATAGCTGAATTGGGGACTAACAGCCAAATGACCCTCGCATAGATTCGTTTAATGCGCGCGAAATACTCAAACATTTAAACATTTTCGGATCCTGCGACAGCTCTTTAATCAACGTTCTCGCATAGAAGTCTCATACAAAAGGTAACTATAAAGTAGTTTTTAAATATTATAGTGCATCATATGTTATGTACTCAACCAAAAAGTAATTATTTATTTTTTCTTATTTCATTGGGAGGTCAGTGACCATTTGACGCAATGGAGAAACCGCCACTGACATAAACCAACGTTTGATATACTTTTTTATCATTTATAACAACGCCTTTATATCTGTACGCCATTCTAAACATCCCAGCAAAAGGAAATTGTTTACAAAACAATTCACAAGGTTTTTGATCAGCAATGATTGCAATCAAAATAGTGTGCATTTAGTTTTGACATCTATACCAAAGTAGCCGAACTTTTGGATCTTGTTTGAACTATAGTTTTGGCGGCACAAACAATTAACATTGGTCTTATTGAAAGATACAACTATACAATAATTTACATTAATACCTAATTGTTTTCAGTAAACCATGTAGGAATAATTTCTTTGGT
Source organism: Ctenicera cuprea (assembly GCA_958336395.1). Lineage (NCBI taxonomy): Eukaryota > Metazoa > Arthropoda > Insecta > Coleoptera > Elateridae > Ctenicera > Ctenicera cuprea. Next base: position 32,706,591 of record OY284488.1, read on the forward strand.
AATGGTAATTAGAGCGTCTGTAGTATAATTACAATTCCACAGTTTAATTTAATGTACAGTTAAATACGATAAAAGTCTACCAATAGATACAGCAAGTGCCATTTAACCTTGCAAAAAAATGACGATAAGTTTAAAAGCGAGAAGTCGTTACACTCTCAAGCAAAAGCAAAGGTTTTTTATTACATTTCTAGTTTCTTTGCTGAATTTTTTATACGTAACCTAAATTATCGTTAATCCCTCCTCAAAGCAAACTGTTTCTAATCTTATGGCGCACGGCCTTTTAATTTGTCAAAAAATCCACAATTTTTAGTAAACCATAAATAAATTGACTTTCACTTTTTAGTAGAGTGTACCACACTGTCCAACAGCCAATTAGAGCTAGTTTAAGTTACGACTACCGACGAAACAAAGCGTAAGTAGCCGAATCAAAGCCCACTAAAATTTGCAAGGTTAGGTGGCACATGCTGTACACATTTGCAGTTGTTTAAAACTATTTCTAAGTATTTTTTTTTAAGTGTCTCAGGTCACCCGAAAATGTCTTAAACACGCGTTAAAAATAGATGGTAGCCAAAAATTGAATATTGTTCAAGATTATTGTATAGTTGTAAGTAGTAGCATTTTTACCTTAAACTTCCGCCAGCTTACAATTCGATCAAAAGAGTTCGGCCTGGCGCTTAACCAAGTGTATTTGGTGTGTGTGTGTGGCCTGTGGGACTCGACTTTCTCAACTACAAGGTGGCTCTCAATGTGCTAATAAATTGAAAAAAAAGTAATAACCTTATAATAAAGAATATTTTTATTTATCTTTTGAGCAATTAATTTAATTGTGGAAATTGTACGTTAAAAAAGTAAATTGTAATAAAAACCCAATTCTCACATTTGACTAGATTAAATATTTGTATCTGGCGACTCAGGTTAAAATCCACCTGTAATAGCACAACTACAGACGTGACATGACAAGTACAAAAAATACTATTTTGATTACAAAGTTGTAGTTCGAGGACCGCACCGCAGAGAAAATCGGAATTTTAATTACACAATCGTGATTAATGATTACACAATCTGCGATAATCTAAACTAAAACTAAAATTCTTATCAGAAAAGTAAAGTTATAGAACACGACAACCCTTAAATGGGAAACGGAATTATTTTACGAAAGAACGAATAATCGGGCATCAGAAAGCTTAAAAAATTTCTCAGCAGGTCGATGGCCAGTAGTCAGTTGTTTATTTAATTCTGGGAAACGTAGAACTTTTTCCAATACATAAACGTTGTGCAATAACAACAGTGTCAATTTAACAGTAATACGTTTTGTCTATTTTTACTCGATTTAAACTGTGAATAAAATATCCTTGGATACTTATTATAAGTAACTTAGAATGTTGAAAAATGAGGTTGAACCATAACAGCAATTGTCTATTTAACTAATTATCATGGTTACGTACTCAAAACACCCATGGATGCGAAGCTTACGAACTGCTAGGTGTTTGCAGCAGCGCTCTTCGGCATCGTTGGTATATTAATGTTCTGCATTACCCCACCAGATCCTAATCCATCACAAAAAATCCTACCCACCTACGGGAATGGGATGTGTCCGCAGTAACCCAGGATTGGCAGAAATGCCGCCTCCGCTGTGTGTCAAATGATGATGATATTATTGTAGTAAAAAAAATATAGCAATTAAACTAATTTTAAGGTTTTGACTGAAATTCAGAATGTCAAATAATACCTATCATAAGTAACCCAAAAAGTATGGAAAATAGCCTTCAACAATAGCAGCAAATATCTAATACTAACTGACATGGTTGCGTACTCAATACACACATGGATGCGAAGCTTACTAACTATTTGGTGTTGCAGCAGCGCTGTTTGTTATCGTGGGCATATTAACGTTCTGCATTACCCCACCAAATCCCAAACCCATCACTAAAATTCCTATCCATTTACTGGCATGGAATATGCCTGCAGTAACCCAGAATTGGCAGAAATGCCGCCTCCACTGTGTATCAAATGATGATGATAATTATTGCAGTGAAAAATATGTACCAATAAAACCAATTTTGAGGTTTTGACAAAAATGCAGTTTTTGTTTCTTTAGGAATCCAATCTATCTCTCAAGCTTCCTTTGCTTTTCTTTATAACTTTTAGTTATTGTTGCAAATTTTAAGAAAGTCCACAGTTTGATTTCAATATTTAGAATTTTTCAGATCTTCCAATGTTTGTATTGGTGTCTGAAAATAGACAGTCAAAACTACCGATTTAAATATCGAAATAAGTTTTCCTAAAGGGAAGTGACGAAGTTGGACGCGATTTCAGTACATAAACAATAAAGTACGTACAACTAGAAATAGAGTGATACAAGAGCATACGAAGTCCTCAAAATTATTTACGTTAATTTTGGAAGCATAGGCGCACATAGCACATTGGAAGCTTATCACCGCAAAAGCTTAATAACCTCTCACCCCCCAAACATAATATTTACTACGAAGTGAATGTTGAAAATTAGAAAATATATTATTTTTCTTAAAAACTTTCATTATTTTATACCATTAAAACAGTATTATCTACAATTTACCAGAAAACTCTATTTGCAGAACCTCAGTGTAAACACGACACGAGCTCGCTAGCGATCAGTCAGTTCTGCCTAATAATTTTACCTTAATTTATAGTAAATTGTTTGCATTTGGATTGATTTGTTTTGAAAGTTTATACCTAAATATTTTTTAATAAAATGTTTGCCCACTAGCTTCGTGAATTTAGAATAAATTTTTTAGTTCTGTTAGCTTTAATAAAAAATTTATTCAAAAATATTCTTTAATAATAAAATGTTCCTTAGTATCTACGTGAAATTTCCATAGAAACTTGTTCTTTAATTTAGAGACCCCCCCCCCACAATTACGTTATATTTGCACCGATACTTATAGGATTTGTTAAATAAAATATAATCAAGGTATAAATAACAAACAATAAGGTTTGCAGACGACATACTTCTATATTTACGACTGCTAAAGTTAATCTCTAACAACATAACAGTCGAAAAAATGACTTAACAGACGTTGCAAAAACTAAAATAATTAGTCTAGACGTAAGACTGTAAGAAGTAACAGAAAAATTAAATTAAATTGTATACTTGGGACATACATAAAAATTAGTAAAAGGGAACAAAGCAGAAGAAATAAGAAGAACGGTAAGGCTAAGCTATATGCAGCATTTAGTAAGTTATATTTCATTTTAAACGGCGATATACCAAATAGTTTAAAAATATAAACTTAAAAAGTAGTATTTACTAAGTGCATACGTGCGGGATAACACAATGACTCAAAACTCCGGTTTAGTGGTTTCGCCGGTTAAGCGGTTCCGTTTCGGCGGCCCCCTTTTGGCGTTAACCTGAATCAGCGGTCTCCGTTCCTGAGGCGTTTCGAATGCTGCTGGTTATGCTCCCTAGATATGTTTTTATAGAATGGCCGCTCCAGCAAAAGCGCAAGCTATTAGTGCTAAACCATGCTCACACAGCTGGCCCGTTAAAGCTTATCCAAGAAATTAAGTTTTCTAAATATAATACTTTCATTCAGAACTTCAATTTCCAACTGTCGTAGCTTTAACAAAAGCGGTAGAATCTCCAACTGTTAGAGAGCTAGCCACGTTTTAAAATTATTGAAAAATTACTGAAAGAGCTTGTCATCTATAGCATGTAATATTTCAGCAGGTATTTCATTTAGGAAATTTAAGTTTACTGCCAATTTAAAGTAAATTCTAAAACAATGACTAGACTAGTTATTGGGAAAAACATCGTAATATTGGAAGAAAGATAATTTTAACGTCGTTCTAACGGTAACTGTTTGAAAATATTGAGATGCGGAATTTTTAATCTACAGCATAGGATATCTTCAGTTTAGCGGTAAACGTTGAAAAGAGTACTGGGCTAGGTTATTTGGCGCCCGACGCAAAATAATAACAAAATTGTCTCCCCCCTTCCATTAATTCAACAGAAAATGTGATGCTTACTTCTTAATTGAGTTGCGGCGTAGTAGAAGTTGATGTGATTTCATGTGTTCATTGATATCAAGCATGTTGTAAATGATGATGCCATATTCAGCCATCGGTGCAATTGAAATGCACATCCCTGACGGTTTTCTTGCGCAAATTATTTTTTTTTATATTTTGCACCGTCTGTATGTTTCTTTGCCACGTTTAACTATTAACACATTTTTAAAGGAGCCGATATGATATTTAGTTTGGAATTTTTTTATGCTTTGTAGCAAAAAAAGTTTAAACCGCAAGCACACAAAAGACGTTTGGCTGAACTTTTGTTAAGTTTACAAGCCGACCAAACAACTTATCTGCAGCGGCCGGTTGCATATTGCAACTGCACAGAATTGCACTAGGCGAAGCGGCCGCGGCGTTGGCTTCGAACGTATTAACATATTTATTTTATAAAAAAAAATACATAAAAAATCAGAATAATAATATTAACAGCCGTTGTGAAATTTGATTTGGCGTTGTCTATCGAGACCTTTAGTTTCCCGTACTCTTGAACTTTTCGCCATAGTCCAGGACCTGCCTAATCGGTTCACTGCCGAATCGGGTGCCGCTCTAGTATGGGGCGCCAAGTGTAAAGTGAAAATTTCCTGAGCATTTTACGGTATTTAAGGCAATTTGTCCTAATATTTTATATACACATTTAGCTAAATGCTTTTTATTTTAATAAATCATTTAAGATTTAAATAAATTCTTAAACATTTGGTATAAATATTCAAATATTTAATAAAGCATTAGAGATTTAAATAAATCTTAAAACATTTATTTTAAATTTTCAAATATTTAATAAATCTTTATGTATTTAGATAAATCTGCACATATTTGTTTTAAATCTTTCAATATTTAATAAATATTCGCAGATTTAAATAAATGTTTACCGATATAAATAAATCCTTACAGATTTAAATAAATGTTTCAACATTTAATTCTAAGCTGTCACATTTAATGTAAATCTGTCATATTTATTTGACCTTGGTGAGCCCAGCCGACTTAGGACACCAAGATCGTTTATACCGGTAGTAAGGCGCAAGGCAGGGTCATTGTGGGAGCGTCCGACGCTTAAACAAAACAGACTGAAAATTACAGTCTCAAGGGAATGTTGAAGAAAGTTTCATTGTATGAATAATAAATTATGCAATGTTTATGTTGTTAAATATGTTGTTATTGATGATTTAACTAACATCAATTGTACAAATTCTTGAAGTACGGAAAACGTGTTCATAATTGTTGAACGTTACCACGAGTGTAAACGGTATTGGTCTTCTACATATGTAGGCTGGGTGCACCAAGGTCAAATAAGTATGACAAGTTAACATTAAATATGACAATATGTCATATTTAATGTTAACTTGTCATACTTATTTGAATTATATTTTAAAAAACTTTGAAAATCTGAATATTCTGGAAAATTTTGATATTTCGGAAATACTGACAAAATTTGGAGTTGAAAATTTAAAGGTATTTTGGTTTTTAGTAATAGCGTTAATTATAAACAATAACTTTTCGTTAAAATCTAAAATCAATTGCATAATTTGATGTCTTTGTTTTGATTAACAAAGTAAGGTGTTCAGGTAAACGACCAACAGGAAAGCTCCCAGATATGCTTTGTTAATAGAAGATTGTTCCTATTGGTATTTAATATATTCATACCGATTCTGAAGTCGAAATATCTACAATTTTTGAATTATCGAAAAATGATTGGTGGGGGAACATCGGGCTCTCGTAGATCGGACATTCGACATGTGTATTATACAATTTTAAGGTTCTTTTCCGAGAGCGTATATTTTGAAGTAGAGCCCCTCCTCCAATTTTTTGATGCAGTTGTCCAGTTTAATGATATTTTGTGTTTTCTAGCTGCAACCAATGTTTATCCATTAAAATCTCAAAATCGAATTTTTCACGTTCTATACCCTTTTGGGTTTTGGCAATTACTCGATTAAACTGTTCAGGTAAACGACCAAAAGCAAACCTCTCAGTTGTGTTTTCTCGATGGAAGGTTGTTGGTAATGTCATACAACACGCTTGTACCAATTTTAAAGTCGAAAATCGTAAATTAAAATAACTACTTAAAATCGATGGGGGGTTTGATAGGCAAATCGCGTTTGCGCCGTTTGGCTATATACAATGCGAACCTAAGGTTCTTTGTCGAGCGCTTATATTTTGAAGTAAAGCACCTCTCTCCTCTCACCTTTTGTTTTGGCGGACCAACCTCATTTTCTTGCTGTTTCATCTCAGTAAAATTGCTAATATTTGAGCTAAATCTGAATATCTGCGTTGAGACGTCTGGACTGTGAAATGTTAAAAATGTTTGCCGTAAAAGTACCTTTTCCTACAATCGTTCGGAAAGAAGTCGTTCCCGAAGCGCGGAAAGTGGCACCTTCCCGCACAGCGTGCTGAGGAAGTATTCGTTCTCGCACGCAGTGCGAGAAAATGAAAAAACTGCGCTATTAGTTGTTTAACTCGTTAATGTATCCATGTACACCGAATTTTGAAAACTACCACAAAAATTTGAAATACGAGGAAGAGAGATAATTTATTCGGATATTTCGATATTTTGGGTATTTCCTGTACCATTGTAGAAAAAACGTTGTTCACAACACGTTCGAAAAGAGTACTTCCCGAACTTGTTATGAGAATAACTATTCTTTAAGACATAACTGGTATATCGGCCAGTAAACACAAAGCGAAAAATACTTTGCTGAATTATTGCATTTGCTCTAAATTCTACATGACAATCACAATACCTTCTTTTATAAGGTAATAAGAAGAAGTGCAAAAATAACACATAATGACAGTAGAGAGAAAGTTTAAGTGAAATTGGACAGGACACCTCGAAAAGCACACTTATAGACCAACAGAGTACTGAACTAGAGATTAAGAATAGCAAAAATTACTGAAACATAGCCAATACAAGGTTGAGTAGATGACATCCATCTTGAAAGAAAAAACAGCAAAAAGCAACAAAAATAAATCGAAACATCGTAACATATAGAAAGCTTGCATCAGAAAGTAGATAAATAATAGCCGAGAAAAAGAAGACTAGAATGATAATTTTGATACACCAAGTTAGTATCGGTGATATCTTTCTCTTGATCAATACATATTTACATCAGTACTGACAGACCATTGAGGCTCTTGGCTTGGTCCCATTCACACTAGGTTTGGCCTATTGCCATGTTCCGGTGGGTCGTGGGGTCCTTTGAGTCTTTAACCACTACGCCCCTTTAGCTTACGCCAAACCCTTGGCGTTACGTTCACTCGTCCATTTGCTCATCATTTGAGGGGACGACTCTAACGATTGCCGCGTTGTTAATGCGACATCCAGAACCACCTATTAGCGTGCCATTCCAAAAACACGACGCGCCGCGTTGACTCGGCTTTCAGACACCTATCCAAGTACTGACCAGACAGAGCTATGCTTAACTTTGCTGATCGCACTCGAATGGGTATTCCAGCCCCGCCAACTCGGGACCGTATTGATCAATATCCGTTGTAAAATTTTATTTCGGCTTTGGAAATTTTGATGGGCGCATTAGTTATGTGCATGTATTTTGAGCATTATACGAATAGGGGTTCGGCGTGTAACAAATTGGTTTACGTAAACATTAACTAAGACGGTTGGAGAAGCCTGTAGTATATCTATAAAAACGTTACCATTATCAAGCTGGTACATAAGACAAACCAAGCAGTTTTATTTATTTTTCGATCCATCATAGCAAGGGAAATGAGAACGATACGTAAAAACCTTCAGAATCATGGTGTAGTATAACAAAAAGTGGTATAAACTAGCGTTTCCCAAACTTTCCTTGTTAGCGCCGCCTTAAATTTTATGGCGATCTTCCGCGACCTCCGTTTACCCGCTAAGATCTGAGAACTCAACGGAACACATTACGTGAGTTGCGGAAGGTGTATTGCATGCCATTTGGATTTATTAAGTACCCTCTCTTTACAGACATTCTTGAGTTTGGGAAACGCTGGTGTAGACAGCGTATAATTTATTCACCGGACAACAGCGTGATATAAATGACTGCTAGCTCCTTTGTCACTTTCAAATTCGTTCCGGAAATGAAAAAATCGCCACGTTTTAGTTTGCGAAACCAATAATTGAGGAATTTTTAACGGTTATAGAAAAGAAAGATTCAAGAATTCCTAAGAAATTCGCACATGCCTAAGAAAAGTTAAAGGAATTGTCCAATTTGGCAGCCTTAGTTGAAAATTTGTCTTCGGTATTCTGAGAAGAACTGCCGAGACTGCTAAGAAAAGTTCAAATTCTCCCTAATCATATACTTCAAAAAAGGAAAATTACAGTTTTGTTTTTCATTAAATCAATAACTTATTTCTCCGAATAAAATAAAATAGTAAAATCAATGATAAAACGTCACAATTAGTGTCAGATATTGATAATGACAGTGGTCCCACAGGCCAGTTCACAGAGTATGTACCATAAACGTCGCGACCTACCGTGATAAGGGCTAATATGGCATCTAGAAAATGTGATTTTAGCGAAAACTTGTAGAAAACAAACAAAACCGTCCTAAATCTATGATTAAATCCTTAGAGAAAAGTTACCGGTTGGGGTCGAAAGGCTATTAAAGGCGAATATGGTGTGATAGCGAAAAACGATTTCATAAATAATAAACATTAAGGGGTAATACCTGTGAAAGAATGTCATTTTTACGACAGTGTAAAAAGTATATTTTCTTTGTTCGTCCCCGGAAAATGGAACTGGTAAGCTGACCGGCAGCCAGTATAAATCACCAGAGTAATAGCCGTATAAGTACATAAAATTACCGCTAGCACAACATTACGGTCATTGTGTTAGCGGAACGCCGTAAGGGTCAACCATTTTTTCCCGTTTCTTTAATAATATATTTTTGGAAATGTCTTTATGTCTTTATACCGGCACAAAAATACAACAACGATTATTTCTATATTGCGGCTTTCCTGTACCGCGCTTAAGACGACAAAGAAAAAATCAGCGCGAGGATTTCCTCAACTTGCAGACCATGAAAGTTCTTACAGTATTGCTACATTTTAGCGTTTCATCATGGGTTTAGGATTAAAATACTTTTCAAGTATACATAATTTTAAATTAAAATAATGAAGGAACGGTCTCGAAGCGAACGCAACTATGCAAAAAGTGCAATATTACAAGATCTTGTCTAGCAAATTCATTTTGGGTCTGGAAACGAATTCTTGGTTCTATTCTTAAGACCTTCGGGCGTTCCAGTAATAAAATTGCACCTTAATAACAGTTCGCGCCTTGAATTAAAGTATGCACACGTGACTTATGACATGTCAAGAGCATTTTGCATTTTCATGATTTATGTTGTTTGGAATTGGTTTCCGGAATTCGTTCCGCTGATTTGTTTTCAGAGCCTCGTATTGATTGATTTGGTTATGCAGTCGATTCTGATTACATTCCTATTTACCGAACCACTCTGTTCTGATTTCTGCTTTTTGTTACACCGACATTTGTTTGCGTAATTATGGTTTGTATGCCGGAATTATTGGTTCTAATAATTTTGCTGCAAAAACAGATAATTTCTGAATATGTTATTACAAAAGTGTATTCAAACATTTGCAAAATAAATCCTTTTTACTAAACAAACAAATTTTAATAAAGAAATAAAACTCAATTGTTGGACATGAATTTTTAATCAATAAAATTTTAAGCCTGTAATTTTAATTAATTTCACATACCAGAAATCCGTTGTGCACTTTACAGCAAATTAAACCTTTACGTATTGCGAATTTTTTATCCTACCATTTTCAGTATAAAAATGGTAGGGTAGAAATAAATGATTAGATGTAATTTAGTTGGCGCCACGACCCTCAATATCGGAGACAGAAATACATGAGATATAATAACCGCGAGTGGCAGCAATCGCCAATAAACCTAAATCGTTTCAGTTTAGTCACAAATTTTCCTGTCAATGAAGCGCGCTCGATTTTTCAAAATAATCCGCTCCCATTTTCATTTTGGAGTCCATAAATAATTGCAAGTTTTAGTCCCATCCAATCTAAGTCTTTAACTTGATAACGCGACAGTCCTTCAAGTGGTTGAAGAGTTCCCAAATCCGTCATTAGTCATCCTGAGTTTTGCCGCCTTCTTTACCATCTCGCAGACTCGTTTCCACGGTTAATTAAAAGCCCGGATTATGAAGAAGACAGGAAAATGTTTCACAAATGAATACATTTTTCATTTTTTGTTATTTCGCGAATTATGATCCTTTTACTTGTACCTCCATCAAAAAATTTTAAAACTTCTTACGACCGCTTTAATAATCTGCTGAAAAGAAAGTATTAAAATTTTAAATGCGATGGAAGCTACAAGAGCTAAACAAGTCATCAATTTGTAGAAAGCTTTTATTTAGATCAAAGTCAAGCATTATAAAAGTTCGTAAAAAAGTTGAGAATAAACATTTAACACTCTTTATTACGTTTATTAATGAATAATGATAATGTCTTCGTGGATTGTCATGAACAGTCTGACAGCCATTTGTGAATCAGTTAACCCATTCATATACTTGCTGATTTTAAAGTTGACTTTTTTTAAATTCTAAGTCTGCGTGAAAATTCAGCTGTTTTGACGGCTTTATTAATGAAAACATGACTCAGAAATCGAATTATAATATTCTGTTTTGCGATAAAGTTAACATGTTGAATAACAAGTGGGTGGTTTTCATGACTTCGGTTTTGTGTTGTTACCCGTTTATAGTAGAGTACGTACAATAATGTGCATAAAAGTAATTGCATGACTCGCTAAATACACTAAGTCGGTGCGCAAATTCCCGTTTTTGTGCAAACTACCTTCGTAGTTTCAATTTCACTGCATGTTTAAAAAAAGCGAGTTAAAATAATTTTCAGAAGTTTTTTTAGACGTAATAAGCATGGACATATCACTTTACAACTCCAAAACGCAATCTTCAATGGACCATGTTGGTTCATGTTTGCATAGCCTTGAAATAATTTGATTTTAATGTCATTTGGTTGTTTTGCTATTGCATTAGTAAAGGATTCTTATGCGATATTAGTTTAGAATTATTTTTTGAAAATTTTATTTTTAAGTCGTGTGCATTTTACAAGCCTCGGTCTGGAGTTGAACACCAACACTTTTTAGCTTAACAGCAAATGAACACACAATCTGTCGGAAAACTATTGACACCATGTGATCGCTGTTTGTTTGGTACACTCTGTAGAAACCGGAGATGGTACTAAATTTTCAGATGTAGTGGTCTATTTTCAGGTCTTGATAATAATCCCCAGCAGCAGAAATAGATCAACGATAAATAAATACAACTAGCTAAACCTATGGGCTACGTCCTACGCATTTTTTTGTAATTGTAACTTTGTTAGAAAAATGCGTATTTGTGTACGTTACAGGCCCCTAAAAGTGAATATTATTAAAACCGTTTAAAAAAAATTTCTTTAATCTGAACAGTATCACTTTCTGTTTAAAATGCGTATTGTAAGTCGTTTTGAATTAATTTAATAAAAAAATTAATAAGAAACTTTGTTTGTTATGGTAATATTAGTAATTTATTGAAAAAATTGTCGACACTACTGCCATTTTTTTTATATTTTTGGGTAAATTTTAATTTTCCGTATAAGTTATTTTTTGGTTGTCAAATATTTTTTTGTAATACTTTTGTGACCTATTTTTAACCTTATTTTGCTTAAATATAGCTTTTGGAAAAAATGTTTCGACGCAAAGGAAGGAATTGGAATATTTTCACTATTTGGCAATCCAACAGCAGTAATGTTAAATATGTTTTATATTTTACGCTTCTAACAAAAATGTTGATCTTATAAAATTAAAGACCTACGACAACAGGGGTTTATACGCAAAAAAATGATTTAATTTGTATTGCGGATGGAGGCAATATCGATTTTTACTTTGATGAAAAACCCGATAAAAATACTACCAAATTGTCATAAAACTAAAAATTAGGCGTGAGAATCTAAATTGTAGTGTTAAAACCTGGAAACAGCAAAATTATTCAAAAATATTTTCTTTTTTTAAAAAATTTTTCAAAAAAGCGTTGAGCGTAGGCTACGGGTTCTGCAAGTTATATTAATTCTCTGTTATTGAAAGAAATGATTTAAAATGTTATATTTTATACTCGCCTCATGAATCCCTAGACAAAATAAAACAAAAAAAAGTGGCAGGTGAGGCTTTCAAATTGCGCCCTTATGCAACCAATGTACATTTTCCAATACGCTAGGTCAGCGCGATAAATATCCTGAACATAATATATTTAGTGTTTGTTATATAGCTGCGAGTTACTAAAAGATAACTTAAAACAAAAAGTAGAGCATTTAATAATGCCAAAATAACTCAGCAATTAATTTAAGCAAAACCTACTGTATAATATTTATTTATTGCGAAGATAGACTTAGTTACTACAAATATATATTATCTGTAATGCTGTCGTCTTGAGAATTTAGGGATAATTATGTCAAATCTAGTATTAATTCAAATAGACTGCATTTGCGATCTGTGCACCACGAATATTGGATTGCAAATGAACTGAAGACTATCACAGTTTATTTTTTGGCGGAAAAAACTGTACTGGCGTACTGAACCAGGTTACATGCGAATATGCGCCTTATATAATTGACGCGAATAGTTGTGGTTTCAAGTAGCGGATTCCCAGTGGCAGTAAATGGTTAAACTGCGAAAGAAATTAGAATTTAATATACATGGCGTTTGTAAATCGCTTTACAGCCTGTAACTTTGTTATTAATAAAGATATCTAAATAAACTTTTTTTGTTTTAAATAGAAGAATGTATAGCACAAAATGCCGTATGCCAATATTAAACAACGGCTACTGTTTTTGCACGACGGCATATAACTTTCGCTTTTTTAATGGAACAGCCTATTTATCTATAAATATTTGAAATCAGCACTAAAAATACTTTATGATAGTTCACTTAAATCGAAATTTTAGAGTGAATATTGTTTTTTATAAAAAAATATATTTTTATAGGCCATGACTTATGTAAAATCCCTAACAAATACTCAAGGAAGGTAAAACAAATACCACTTGCCCTTAAAAGTGCACGATGGCCGAATTACCACACGAACTTCATTAAAACAACTGAAAACGTAATTTTTTTAATAGAACCATATGCGTTGCATCAATTAGTTGAAATCTACAATAAAGAAGCTTTACAGTGATAATCCATACATCCCTTATTGGTAAAAATTAGCTTTTGATAAACAAAAACAACATTAACAATGCAATTACTGAAACATAATATCTTCGTCATAGTAGGCGTATACAAGTAAAGAAACAATTGCAGAATGATACTTGTCAATCTAACAATTAAATTAGTGTCACTTGGTGATTTTGCTAAGAATTATTTTATTATTACTTAATTATGGTGCTTAATGATACTCCTAGTAAAAGGGTAGATATGTTTGAAATTTACATTCAAAGTAACAAAAAATGTAGAATGGCATTAGAAAGTTACAGAAATAATTTTTCCAATAGATTATTGCATAATTCACACATATTTTCGCCACTGCAATCGTTTATTTTTAGGTAGCTGCAGAAAGAGGTGTATCGAAAAATATTGTTTTTCCACTACTAGCATTAAACGATATCATTATTTACTTTGTTTTAGAGCCAAGAAGATGAATTTCTTTCCTAGTGGTTACTAATATTTCATTATTAACTACTGGTTAATAATGAAAACAATTGCTACCAATTTTTAAATTCACCATAAACTTTCATGTAAAAATCTTTTGATTTTACTGGTACCTAGTAACTGTTCACCAACACTTTCTGCACCTTCCCTAATTTCGGGAGGAGTGCAGTTTCCACTCAAATCATCAAAATTGGACATTTTATAACCACTATTATAAAATTTATAATTTACATAAATGTCAATTGAAATTAACTATTCTCTTGCTTTCAAGCAAGGCTACTTTATTTTTGTGCATATTTGCATTTGTAAAAGGAATAAAGGTGCTGGTAGTGGAAAAAATAATATATAAACCACGGTAGAGAAGACTTATCAGCCTCGCAACCTATTTCCCGAGATGCGAAGCATCTCGGGAAATAATTCTGCTTGGCTGAAAAAAATGTCTTCTCTACCTTGGTCTATAATATACTATTACAAAATATTAAAACGGCACAAATACACGGTTTCTAAATTTTAAACGGTTCACTATCTACATCTAGGTGACCCGCAACGGCAAACCGAATTTTTGCCAAATATTGTGGACAGATGAATCAAATTTTTGTAATAACGGACATTTTAATATCAAAAACGCACATTATTGGAGCCAGACAAATAGCCATTATGGTCGAGAAAGAAATTTTAAAATCGTTTTTCCATTAACGTGTGATGTAGAATTATTGGGACGCGAACTATAGTGCCATCCTTTTATGAAGGTACCCTTGCTTCTGATAGATATTTGCACTTTTTATAATATCAATTTCAAGATTATTTGTACCATCTGCCTCGTGACTTACGAAGAAGAGAAATGTTGCAACAAGACGGCGCTCCGCGTACAATGCGGTGCCTATATCTAATTATTTAAATAGAGAATTTGGGCAACACTGGATAGGTAATTGTGGCTCAGTAAGGTGGCCAGCCAGGTCACCGAATTTAACTCCCCTAGACTTCTTTTTGTGGGAAAGTGTAAAAGAAACAGTTTATAGTACTCCTACAAATACTTTGGAGCATTTAAAACAAATAATTAGACAAGCACTGGAATTGATAAGCAGAGATGCATTAATTATTGTTCAAAGAAACATAATTCAGAGAGCGAGGTTATGTTTAACAGAAGGCGGGACAATCTGCTGTAAATAGTTAAATTACTGTTACTTACTAGATTGTTTGTAATTTGTTATTATTAGTATTACTTGTGCGTTTGTCATTTTCCATTAAATTAGTGCTACTTGTTAGTTGGCCGTTTTATGTTTTTGTTTTATGGTTGTTTTATTTTATTTATGAATCTAAATCTAAAATCTATTAAGAACTAACATTTAGCAATTGCTTACTTATTTTAATGTTGTTTGGTGTATTTTTGTTTTGTAAGAGACTAACTTTAAACAATAAGGGAAGTATGACACATAATATTGTAAAGCTGTTTTATCGCCAACCGTCAATAGAGCCATGCATTACCATAGCGATTTTCGGAAGTAAACAAACACTTTATCTTACTGTAAAAATCATACACTTTATCTGCCGCTAATATTTATCAACATAGCCAAAATAACGGTTTGACATTGGTTTGACATTAATCAAAAATCGTTTGTCAGTGGCACGGCTCCAACAGTAAAAGTTTTTTCGCGAATTATTTGTAGAAAATAATGAAAGAAGACAATTTTACGGTTGGCGATAAAAGTTTGTATGCACCACGTCAGTAAAGTGTCTTTACTGACTTGGTACATAAATAACTATCATTGGAGTTTTCAACTATCTGATGCAACTCATATGGTTCCAATAAAAAAATTACGTTTTCAGTTGTTTTAATGAAGTTCGGTGTGGTAATTCGGCTATTTGTTTTACCTTCCTTGAGCATTTGTTAAGGATTTTACGTAAGTCATGGCCTACTTTAACAAAATGTATTTTTTTTAATTAAATTTTATTTAAATGCACTCTAAATTTTCGATTTAAGTCTACCACCATAACGTATTTTTAGTGCTGATTCCAAATATCCAAAAATATATACGGTGTTCCATTTAAAAAACAAAAATTATATGCCGTTGTGCAAAAACAGTAGGCGTTGTTTAATATCGACATACGGCATTTTGTGCTATACATTCTCCCATTGAAAACAAAAAAAAAAGATTTTTCGATATATTTATTAATAACAAAGTTGCAGGTTTCAAAATGACCTACAAACACGCTGTATAGATAGATAAGTATAATAATAATATTAACAAAAAAGTGTAATAAACATCATTCAAAAATTTGTAGTTGTAGAAATAATAGAATAGTACAAATAAATCTTAATATCCCGAAGACAAAATAAAACGATCTATCCAATTACTGGCACTATAGTATTCTTCAATGGAACCTTAGCCTCTTCTAGCCGTCGCGTTTCCTCTAGCTTTAGCTTCCTATTTCTACCTACGCGTTTCCAAGATCTTGTATGCGTCCCTCAACCCCATCCTTCTATCTTATATATATTTTATTTGTCTGTCTATACAATACCCCCCCCCCCCAACTAACTTTTGAACAACTTTATATTTTACTACAACATTTGGTGTGCTTTAATGGGAAATCAATACTATTTTTTAGCCAATAATTAAATATTGTATCAATCAAAATGAGTGACACCTCATTTGAAAGGTCTTTTAGTTATGCGTCTGTTCCTAGAGTTTCAAAGAAAAATATTCAACCATAACAATATGGCTGATTTTAAACAAATGGACTCAGTCAATTCAAAATTGTTTTAATTTTTTTATCCAGTAGTCCAGTTTTTTATTCGCAGGACAAAATTTTTCCAGAAATATCTCAGGTTGCTGGAAACAATATTGAAAACGTTATGTTCCAACAAGACGGTGCGCCGCCTGATTATTATAGGCCTGTTTCTGACATTCTCAACGAATGTTTTCCTGTAAGATGGATTGGTAGGCGAGAGCTTGTAAAATAGCCGGTTCGCTCCCCAGATTTAACCCCCTTAGATTGTTTTCTATGGCGATATCTGAAATCGAAAGTGTGCAGAAGCCGTCCAGAAACAATTGAAGAACTGGAGCAACGCATTACAGAAGTTTGCAGAAATATCACTCCGGAAACGTATGAAAATGTAAGGCAAGAATTTCATAACTGACTTTTTATGTGCCAAGTAGTGAATGGTGAACATTTCGAAGACTTAATTTAATTTCTTTTTCCTTTAATTCTTAGTTTTTTTAAATAGACTTCTTTATCTTTAAACATTTGTCATTTTGTTATGGCTGAATACTTTTCCTTGAAACTCTAGGATCAGGCGCAGACCTAAAAGATCTTTTAAATGAGGTGTCATTCGACCCCATTACTATTTAAAAAAATCAAAGTGGCGCCCAGCCGCCATTTTGAATGATACAAAATTTAATTATTGGCTAAAAAATAGTATTTCATTTCTTATTACAGCACTTCAAATTTTGTCGTAAAATATGAAGTCGTTCAAAAGTTAGTTGGGGGGAGGCTGTTACTTTAGAGACTGTACATTATTACAATATTTTATTGTTATAAGGTTTTACCACAGTGGACGTCAGGAAAACGATGTCTAATAAATGGTTATAGAATAATAATTTGGAATGTTTTTGAACAATTTATTCCACAGTCATTTCTCGTACTGCGCACGTTGATAGACGCAAAAGTGGCAGTGGTTGTCTTTTCATGTAGATTAGGGTTATTCAACATTCCGAATTGCTTATTATTACATTCTTTTTTTGTTCTGGAAAGCTCATTTACTAACGATCTTTACTTTATTTATTATATTCGGGAATAACGAGCATTATACACTTTACAACCTTATTCAGACTTTGTAGAAGTAATTTTACTAGTAACGCTACCTATGCTGTTATGTTTATTGCTTTGATGCTAAATGGTTTAATGAAATGAGAAGAGTGTTATTTCATGGCTGCGTATAGATTGGTGCAGTGTGGTTGAAGCTAAAAGCTCAACGTACTTGAACCAGTTTATATTAAATTATGATTTTATCCGCAGTTCTGAAATTACAAAAACTTTCCAATTGATTTTCAAACTTTACTTTTATTTCACAGTTAATCTCCTATATATTTTTTAATGGAAATACTAAAATTTGGCTAATTATAATTCACGCGCTGAAAGCTCTACTCATTCCACAGCTCGCTTTTCTACCACTTTAATCAGTTGAACTGAATTGTTCGTCAACACGAATTTAATGGAATTAATTTTTCACGGGGTACTCCAATTCCGTATGCTCATTGGAGACCAAAACTTACCTAGCTCACGCTTTCAGGCGGTGGATGTCAAAACGTGCAAGAACTTCGAATGCTCTCACTACTTTAGAATTCTTTTTAAACATGGCGAGACAAGAATAAAAAGCAAATAAAACACTAAATACTTTACTGCAAGGAAAACTGCTGCTTCCGGTTTGGAACTTCAAATTAAAACATTTAAGGGAGCGCTTCTCTATTCACACGCAAAAGGAAATAGGATTAATACTCTCAAGGGATTACAGCCAACGAGTAATGACTACTTTTAAAGAAAAATTATCGTCTAAACGTCTGCAAAGAAAAACAGCTGAGAAAAACTACTTTTTGATGTATTTCAATTGCACCTCATAGAACACGATATTTTTTTATTCGGAAATCTAACAGGTACTTACCGGAGGGCTGCAGAAGGATTTGAAGAAAAATTGCTGCCACTATACGTAGCAACATTGTGTCGAGTTCTTCTTGTAGGTCAAACCTTTTTCACGCATAAGCTTAGCTTAAATCTGCTGGTTTTAGTCATTACTTTAATTTTATTTGTACAAAATCAAAATTGACCTTTAGGATTATTTTTGAGCAAGTTCGAGCTGATTCTGAGAGCACCTGCAAAAAAGAGAAAAATAATTAAAGTTTAATAAGCAACGGAATTAATAAAATTTAATAGCAGGTATGATCTGCAAACAACTACAAAAATTAATTTTGTATCCGGTAAACAACAGTTTCGATAAAAATTTTAATGTTGAACATAACAAGTTTTTGTGTGCTTCTGTTAAATCCTATATTACATTTTAATGGCAGTATTCGCAACCATTGTCACGGCATTGTTTAGACACTACCTCGGTTAAATACGATATCAATTGATTTGATAGAATGAATATATTAGTTTACAATACGTCGCCACACAGCTTTGTCCGAATAATATTTCGGGTATTGTTTGTTATAGAATAAACAGTTATACAGTATAATTTTGGTTTAACAACTCATATTTTTTATTAGAATAATGCTATTGTTGCCTTGTTAATTAGCTATGTATCTAAATGCAATAATTCTGTCTTAACCATGAAAACTTCAAATTTCTGACTCCGTTGAGATGGTATTGCAATTTAAAATTTGTATGGCTGTTTCCTACAACTCAACTAATTTTATTTATAA
Source organism: Ctenicera cuprea (assembly GCA_958336395.1). Taxonomy (NCBI): domain Eukaryota; kingdom Metazoa; phylum Arthropoda; class Insecta; order Coleoptera; family Elateridae; genus Ctenicera; species Ctenicera cuprea. The sequence continues at coordinate 32,725,704 of OY284488.1, forward strand.
GTTCGAGCTTTACTTCGTCGAAGTTCATTTTAATTTATTGTAAATAAAACAATTCTGAACTTCAACAGGTTTTTACTTTCTTATACTTTCGGTATACAGAGCTAAGGATTTCATGAAAATTTTCGAAATCTAGATTTTAGCGGAAATACGCGTTTTGGGGCTCAAAGAACCCAAAACAGTGGTTTTTAAAAAATGTCTGGCTATAGGTGTGTGGGTGGGTGGCGAAAGTACCAGACCGATTTTGATGAAATTTTAAATCATAAGGTATATTGAAAATTGCAGTTCCATCTAAGCTTTTCAAAAAAAAATCCAGAACCGTTTTTTGTAGCGTTTTCTAATACAAATTTTGAAATTTTGAGCACGGAATCTGAGAGAAAAATTTAAGGCAAGTCAAAAACTTTTTACCAAACTCTCTAGCTTCAAAATGGCGGCCGCTACAGTTTTTTGAAAATCTCGATTTTAACGCCCAGTTACTCAAAAAGTAGTTGTCTGATCGGAATCAGCTGTCGCTTGTTTGAGAACCCTATCTAGGTAGCATACGATGAAATAAAAATAATTTAAAAATTCGAAAAAGTATCAAAATTTTGAAAATTTTCAAAAAAAATTTCTCAAAAACTGTCAGACGATTTTTCTTACACTTTTAAACTGATAGAGCTTGCATTGAACTACAAATTTATTTTTTACTTATTTCCCAAATTTTAGTCTGACGTCTTCCAGGAATTTTTGAAAAATTTGAAATTGATTAATTATTCATTCAAAAACGCAGACGCCGATGGTCTTAAACTTTTATTAGTTCGATAGACTATTTGTATTAATGTACTTTATTATGATTTCCTACAATTTTCAACTATTATAAAAATTAAGAAAAAAACGATACTTTTTTATATCAACAACGCATTTTCGGGCATTGTGATTTTAACCGCACCTATCAATTAGTTCTAGTTAAAAAATATATTTTTCATTCTTTACATATTTTTGATAACTTTTTAAATAAAGCTAATATAGCCATTTTTGTCCGACATCCGAAGCGGAATTTGCAATCCGCCGATAGGCGCGCCGCCGAGCGTTTACCTTGCTTTGGTGATGCAGGTAGTCGCTGCTTCTATAGGTAGATTTACGGTACGGAAACCAATTCAACAGATGCTTGTTTTCTTATAAATCTAATACTCGCTGAACTGTACAATGTTATAATTAATAAAAGTTACACTTTTGCAAATACGGCAACGGCAAGTATTAGTATCTAGTATTGTCTACAATTTGTCTTTTTTTTTTGAAAGTTTTAATTTTACTGTGGAGCACAAACCAAACATTAGCACATCCTCTCTATAAACCCACAAAATTAAAAAAATATCGTGTTGTCAGTTTTTAAACATTATTTTTTTGAAGGTTTTCGAAATTTGAAAATTTTGTTCACTTCACAGTTCACAGTTTTTAACTTTCGGAAAATTTTTGTCCACACTATCATTGTATTGTGCTTCTACAAGGTTATTACGATAAAATTTTTGAACCCGATCTATCAACCTGTTTATTTAGATGAATTTGAATAATAATGAACCAAAATCAAAATTTTTAAAAAAATCGTAGCGTTGCCATTTTAATGTTAGAAAGTTCAAAAAAAAACATTTGCTTTGTTAAAATTTTCTATCAGATTATGTCTCTTTATTCAAAAAAATGTTTTGACGCAAAAAATGCTGCCAAAAAACATGTCTATCTTCCGTTTCTGGTTCTAAATCGAAAAAAAAACCTGTTTGGCTCGACAATTTTAGTTATACCTAGGTAAACCAAGTTTCATTACAATCGGCCTAATAGTTTCTGAGATTTCGCGTCAAATACACACACGCACACGCACAGGCACAGGCATACGCATACGCACACGAACACGCACATGAAAACGCACACCCACATTTTTTATAACACAGTTTTTTGGGTTTCTAGAGTTCCAAAACATGTATTTTCGTCAAAATTTCAGAATCGAAAATTTACGGGTTCACAATACATTCCCATTCCAATCGTAGCGTTTGTTCGTTGAATTTGTTTTATTTTATTTGGTTACCTTAGTTTCATAGGTATCTTATTTATTAGAGTATAAATTATTTGTGAAACTTACAAGTCGCATTATATTTATTCTACTCTAAAAGTTTGTCTTAATTCAATTATCTCCAGTTGTACCCAGTATTGGTCAACTACGCCCAACATTGGTCGGTAGCAGGTCACATCTTAGTGACCGGTACCTTAACAGCGTCGGGTGTGCAGATGCACAAACCCATTGGGTCGATACTTCGATAATGTGCATGAGCAGGCAAAGTGCACCTTACTCCTATGGCTCAAGTCCCTAATGCCAACAGTCATACTACTCCTTTTTCACCTGCCAATATCATCGCCTTCCAACCACCCAATATATCGCTTAGGCAAATTTATAACCCATAGACTCGCCACCTCGACGTGGTGACTGGGACGTAGGTATATTTATACTGACGAACAGGGAGCGGGCATTTTTTGTAGAAAACGGGCTGCCGCTTAGGCGTTAGGCACCGATACTGAGCGCTAGTAACACTTCACCGGGTGAAATCAGTAAGCCAGTTCTCTATGGTCCCAATGAGGGTAAACTTTGAGCCTTTCCGAGGAGAGGTGGATTTACCAAGCTGAAATCACCGGAGTGACCGTTACAACGTTGACCCCGCGTAAGGTGTCTTTGTTCGCGCCTCTCATCTACGTGAGGGTCCTTGGCCGTCGCGCCTGCGAGAACATAACGAATTTAATCAACGTCAAAGTCGTCGAAAGCGAAGGGGTTTGGGTTTAAAACATATTTATGTCTCTTTTGACTGTATTTGCACTTACCATCAATATTCAAAATAGCAAAATAATAGTGGCCACCAAAAAAACAAATGTTTGCTGATATTTCAGAAATAGTTACAGGTTTAGAATATTTTGCTGTTGTTTTGGTTTTAAAAATATTTATGACTGTTCTAGCGTTGCTTTTTGTATCTATCACAAATCTTTGTAAACGTCAAATTTAATAGAGGTAATTTATGTCGTCACAAAGCAAATATACCTCTACCAAGGTTCTTTTGAACTATCAAAACGTTATTAAATTGTTTATATTGGTGGAAATAGCTAAAATGTTGTGCTGATAAATTAATTAATAGTAGCCGCGTTTAGAAGATTTTCAACCAGTGTAATTTCATCCCTAAAATTGTATAGCACACAAAAGTATGGTAAACGACGTCATACATTTTTATCGGTATGATCTTTATATGTACAACCACATAAGTAATTTGAAACGGTCTAACAATGCGCTGATCATATCCAACAAAAGCTGGCAAGACCTTTGTTATTAACCATACATTTTATTAAAGTTCCATAAACTAAGGTAATATAATATTATCTACGATCTACAATAACTGTTTATATGTGGTTGTTTCGCGGACATTATGAACCATATAGGTCGGGTTACTGATCCTGCAAGCAGGACAATATGAAACAGAGCTTTATTAAGAAATACTGTGCCACTGCAACGTTCTCATACGACAATTTAATAGCACGCGAAATCTTTCTGTTCTGACTGGAAATGGGGAAACTTAATTTGAAATGCCTTTGGTAATTTGAACTGGCATTTACAATCTTTCTGCTTATTTATATCGCAAACTGACGAAGAATGCGAAAATTGGAAAAAGAAATAAATGAACCGCGCGCTGGTCCTCTGCAGAACCTTGAGCTTATTTTCCTTTTAATTCGCCATTTGAATTAAATTATTAGCAACCTTAAAAGTTTTCTCGTTCTAAAACTTTATCAGGCTAGTTATAATGCAATAAATGAATTTATTTTTTAAACTTTGACTCGAACTGGTTTATTAATTATTTATCAATTATATTAAAAGCTTTTTAATTTGGTCATAAACGGCTTTGAGTGTATTTACATGAGGTATTTTAATAGAAATCGATTTTCTCGCACTAATGTTATTTATATGGGTCTAATAATAAGCTTTCCAATGCGTCAATTAAATTATCCATTTAGTATTAATAAAGATATTCTCTATGTTACGGCGCAATTATATTTAGGATTTCTGCTACATTTATATTGCAGAAACGCGATGCATTAACGTTCTAACTGCGTTATTTAATTAGCGCAATAATAATTAATAATCACAACTGCGACATCTTTAAATTATGAATTTATGTTAAAATTCAAAATTATTTGTTGTGGTATAATAGGAATAAAATTAGGGCAATTATTAATGAAGTTGTTAGCTTTGGAGCTTTTGGTAGAACGAGTGATAAAAGATTCAACAATAAATGTGAAGTAAATGACCGTTGCATGAAATAAATTCTCGGCTACAATTGTGGTAAAAGACGTTTCTGAACTGCTTTTATGTAGTTTTGCGGTCTTGCACTAACGGATTACTGTTTGCATTAAATTGTATACAAAGAGAAACTGTAAAGTAGTTAGCGTAAAACTGAGGAAGCAAAATTAAGGTTTTGTTAGTTTAAACATCAAAGAGGCAAACTCTTGATAAAAGGATAAAAGTTAATAGAATAAGTATGCTAAACTTTTATATCCTTTTATTTAGTTGAAGTACAATTTTTGCTTACTTATTATTCAAATTTTGAATAAACAAAATTTAAAAAAATCAATTATTTTATTTAATTTGGGGAAATATTGCTTTGCTTATACTAAAGTAAATTGTTTTCCAATTCAACCAGTAAATTAAATATGGAACCGAAAGGAATCTTCTCTAGTCAATAGATGTCTAATGAGACATCCTTTTACTGCCCACGTGCTATCTTCTAAAATACATGCAAAAATTCCTATGAAAGACAGAGATAGGCAGATATGTCTGGAAGCTTTCGGAGTTGAGGATTTACGACTAAAATATTTACTTTTAGTCTGGTTCCGTTTGAATACAAACAAATATTTAAGGGAAGTAAGGACTAAAATTTAGTTTTTGATTAAACCATTTCAATTTTTTTTAAATAAATTTAAATTTTCGCATTAACACATACACATTTTTTTAACAATTCGATTCATTGGTTTTCGACAATTAAACAATATTGTTGAAAAGGGACACCTTTTTAATGTTGATTTTAATCTCTTATTAATTTACTATTATAAATAATTATAAGTGTTACTTTATAAATAAGCTATAAATTTTCAGAAAAAAGGTTTTACTGCAAATTTGCTTAAAAACCGATTAGCTCGTTCTTCTTTCTTTTTCTTTAACAGTAAGCGACGGAATTCGTAAATTGCAAACATTTAGAAATAAATATATTTTCTAATAATTTAAAGCGCTTCAATCTTGATAATTAAACTCACAGAAAACCAATCAAGAATTTTCGTAACAATATCTAAATTCAACAGCCCTTGAAAGCTTCATTTCCTCTTCGAAACGCAGCAACTGCGGCAAACATGCACTCCAACTCCAGTGTCCCCATCACGACGTATTTATGGCTTACTGTAAGGGTACGGATTTGCCGGGACTGGATAGAAACTTCTGACACCGATTTTGAATTATAAATAATTACTGTTTTCTAAAAGTTTTTGTAATACCGCATACTTTATACACGTAAATAGAAAAAAATATGTGCTTTGAGCTTAGAAACTATATTTATGATTAGGTACTGGATTTTTTTAAATAAATTTTTTCAACAATAAAATATGAATTCTAAAAAATAGTTTTATCAATAATTTTGATTAAATTTTGCAGAGAAAAACTTAATTGTTTGAGAAAATAATTTAATAGCAAGTTTTGAATTTGTTTAATTTACTCTAACGCAAAACAATTTTCTAGAAATAACAAACTTAAATTTTCAAACTTTATAGAAAATTGTATATTTTGCAAAAATAAGCGATTTATTTTTTAAATTTTTAGTGATTGCTACCGACAATTTTTTATTAAATTTGTAGATACATTCCCATTTTAAAATTTACCTAAATTTTGCATTGCATTTTAACTACATGATGTAAAATTATCATAACAGGTTAGAAAAAATAGTATCACAGCTGTTATATTGTTTGTAAATAAAAATACGTTACTTTAATCAAATTTTAGTTATGCATATTTTTTTTAAGAAATTCTAAAAATTGTTTATTTTTACAATTTTTACTTACCTCAAGAAAATTTTCATGTTCACTGAAAGTTCCCGACAAGGATAAATTGGTAGTTTGGCGAGCGTAAAACGGCGCACGTTATCATCGTCCGTAATTGGGATCACGTCGCGACGGGGCCCGCACACCATGTGGCGTCTCGACGCCGAGCGTCGAGAGTACACCACAAGAAAGAGCGATGGTGGGGAGACGCCTGCGGTTGACGCTGATGCGACATTCGACATTTGATTCAGCCTACCTGTGGGAAATTACGATCATGATTTTTGATTGCTACAAGTTCGCCCCCAGCCGATATTGTTTATTTTGTTTTCCAGAGTTAAACAACGTTTGCTAAGTATTTGACTTTGTAATGCGCTACTCCTTTATAATTCAGCACTTTGATAACGTAATTGTGTTTATGGAGAATTCTGTTGAGAATAGTTTACTTTCTTGGACGAGATTGTAATTGTTTGCTGTTGGTATCTAGTGTAACAAATTAAACAACTAAAGAAAATTATTTAAAATGACTTTTCTTATTTAACTAATTAGTGTAAAAACAGAGAACGGGAAAACCAAAGCACGAAATAAAGGGGACAGTGAAGATGGTAAACAGATAAAGAACAGTAAACATAGAAGATTACAGCGAACAAAATTTAGAAATAGAGGTGAAATATTAGCGAAGCGCTTTGCCTGGACTTTCCCATACTTTAGATATAGTTACTTATCTTATGCTCAATAGTATCTTATTATTAATGTGTTACGGCTCAACATTGCCTACAAAACCAGACTAGTGAAGCAAAAGTCGCGGGCAGCTGTGTGTGTGTACTTCGGTCACGCGCCGAAAGACTGCGGTCAATGCATGGGCGTCAGATAGAGAGAAAGCCAGTGATGTTGTAACGTAAACTGAAAGTACGCTGAATCTTGTCCAAGTTTTTTGTGAAGATAATCAATTTTTTAATTTTTTTGAGAATAGATTGCTTAGAACTAAAAATCCTCAAAAACGGTAAAACAAATTCGTCTACCAAAAACTGGGTGGGAGAAGAAAATTAAGCTCCCTAAATGTTGCCGTACTTCGATAGGCAGCTGTGTGTGTACTTCGGTGACGCGCCGAAAGACTTCACCAATGCATGGGTGAAAGATAGAGAGAGAACGAGTGATAATGTAGCGTCAACTGGTAGTACGCTAAATTTTATCCAAGTATTTTGTGAAAAAAGCCGATTATTTGATTTTTTAAGAAAGGTTGCTTGAAATTTAAAAAAACAAAAACGGAAAAACAAATTCATTTACCAAAAACTGGGTGGAAGAGGAAAGTCAAGCCCCCCAAATATTACCGTATTTCGACAAGCAGCTGTGTGTGTGTAGGTACTTTGTTCACGTTTCGAAAGACTTCAGTCAATGCATGGGCAGAGAGGGAGAACGCGAGTGATATTGTAGCGTAAACTAATAGTACGCTAAATTTTATCCAAGGCTTTTGTGAAAGTAGCGGATTTTTTGATTTTTTACGAAAGATTTGCTTGAAATATACAAAAACAAAAACGGAAGAATAAATTCGTTTACCAAAAACTGGGTGGGAGGGGTAAAGGTAAGCGCTCCCCCCTTCCAAATATTGCCGTAATTAAAAATTAAGTTGAGAACGTTATTCCACTATCACTCATGAACAGTTTAGCTTAAACAGAAATTTTTATTCGCCCCCGTTTATTAAATATAGGCGTAGGAATTGTCGATTTTTTTCGTATTGCCAGTTTTTGAACAATTTTTTTAATCTATTTTGATTGTTTGGAATTTTTTTCTATTTATAGCTTTAAATTCTTTACAACTTTTTGTACACAATAACATTATGTGGTCATAGGGCTATTACGGTAAAATATTTGAACCCGATCTGTCAACATGTTTTTGAGTAATAAAGCGCTAAATTCAAAACTTTCAAAAATTCATACCGGCCGCTATTTTAAAACTAGGCAAAACAGCGTTGGATTTGCCATAAAGTCTTCTAAAAGATTCCCGTTTTAAATTTGGTTTATGAAAAATGCTACTTAAAAAACATGTTTTTCGTTTCCGGTTTCAGATTTTTTTTTAACGGTATTTTGTCGGTGAATTTTGATATACTTCCAGATTTTAAAGCTTATCGAAATCCGATTATCGCTCCAGTAGTTATGATGCACCACACACATACCTAACAACAGAAAAACATTAAATTAAACTATTTTGGTTTCCTGTAGTTCCAAAACATGTATTTCTGGCAAAATTTCGATTCCTAAAAGTTTCATGAAATCAATACTTCCCTATACTAAAAGTATAAGAAAGTAAAAAGAGAATAAAGAAGGAGTTGAGACCAGAAAAGGGAGTAGGAGAAGAAAAAGAAAAGCCCTACTGGAGTGATAATAAAACAAAATGAAAAATGTAAGAAACGAGAGGGAGGTAGACGATACAAAAGCAAGGAAAAAAGACGAAAAACGGAGATTTGGAAGAACAAGCTGTTGACTAAATTTTTGATCGAAAAAAGCCATGACTGAAAAACTAAAACCCTTACTCAAATACAAAAGTTCGGAAGCGAAATCAATTCTGGGGCCAAAATTCGATCTAATTCACATTTATTTACTTTATCTTTTCGTATTTTCCGCGGCTTTTCTAATTTTTATAAATACTTACCTAAAAACTGTTACTAGTGTAACTTTTTCATACTCTTCTTACTGTGAATTAAAAAAAATAGGAACTAACTATAACATTAAAGTTGATAAACAATTCCTAAGGTTTCTAAAAAATAATATCTTGTTTGTGACCTAGCAGCTGTATAAACTCGCAATATTTTTTGAGTTATGTGCTTCTAAAACGGAAAATCAAATGAAATGAAGATTTATCGAACTGAGTAAAAAATCCATGGGCTGCAACCGTGAATTATAGGGTTGTAAATACTAATCATGAAGTTTAAAATTGGTTCAAAACATCATTAAAGCTACAAATCTGGTAATTTAATTTTATTTCTCAAATTTTGCCTAATTTTTTATCCTAGTACTAGAAACGTACACGATTTCCATAAAGATGGTCATTTTTAAAATCCTTGAATTTATTCGTATTTCATTTTTATAAAACACGTAACCGTCGTTTCAGAACTAACAGAACAGATGGAATAGTTCATTTCATTTAGGCGAGTTCGACGTTTGATGCATAATGCAAGACACTTCACACCACTGGACGATATCAGAAAGTTAGCATAACAAGAGAGGGTCAACTAGAACACTCGGACCTTTCGTAGTGGTTTTCTTATAACTTCAGCTTGAAATTTGCTTCTCAAAAATTGAACCGTTTCGTTGGAAATAGAAGAGCCAGTTTGACGTGTACCGAATTATTGCGCTTGTAGTGCTTCTTCGCCTACGCATTTAAATTCATTGAAGTGTGTGAATGGGAGTATTCATGTAAACATACAATTCAGTCGAAAATACATATGTAACAGGGTAGACGATTCACCCTAATCTTTTACAATTCAATGCGCCTACATGAATATCTCATGCACTTTAGGCCTTTAAAGGTTGAAGATCATCTTATTTGATTGCTTTTTTTATTTTTATCCAACTTTGTATTGAGGTAGAAAATGAAATTTCAAAAATCCACTACACATATCGACGCTCATAGTTTCCAGTTTTTTTCGGAAACTAATGACGTGCGCCTTAGGGCTTAATTAAAACAGTTTTGACCCTCAGATGCTTTTGGATAATATTGGTATTAAACTTTCATACAGTTTAAAGGTTTCATTAAATTATTGTTTCGGAAACCGTTTTTTATTAGGATCATATCAGTTATATTGATTAATAAATGGAAGTTGGGTCTAGCTTTGGCATGTGCATTAAAAAGTGATTGAATTACTTGGTCATTGAAATTGTCTTTGAAATTCATGTAACGTTTTAAAAGTTAATTACGCTGGGATAGTTTACTCGCTATATTATCCGACGAATTTGTTTTGATACTAAACTCCCAGTGTAAAAAAATGAACAATTAGGTTTAAATAGTAAATAAACTGTGGTAAAATATTAGAGCTTGTTGTGGCGTCAAGTTGAGACAGTTCTGGATTTAATATATATACACTAGCGGAACCCGTGAACTATGCCCCCACGTTTAATTTTTTTACTTCTAAAAAATAGTGAATACTACTGCTTTCCATAAATTCGTGTTGTTTCCTTGAAATAATAAGCGCGCGTGTTTTGCGCCGTATTTGTTCTTCTATGTGATTGTATTAGATTCCCTTTATGAAGATCGAAGACCGTAATGTACTTAATTGTAAAAAATTAGAGCGTAATGTATTTAATTATAAAATGACTACTTATGCAAGAGCCCATTATACAGAATGAAGAGGGTTGCTTGTTTCAATGGCGCACTTATAGGTCCCCCCCGCAGCAAATTTAGCAGTATACATTATTGCTAACAAGCGCCACAACGTCACTGCATTTATTAGTGATCTTTTTTCACATTGCGCTGTCAGCTGAAAAATTGCTTAGGCGGTTCAGCGGAGAGCAAGTGAATGTTCTTTTTTGTTAAACGATGTCTTACTTTTATCTTTTTGATTTCTAAACAAAATATTTTGATTTATAGTACCGTGTCATGACAGGGAAATTACAACAGTAATGCCCTCTAATGTGCGGCGAAGAAAATTTGGGTCTGAAAGAAACCCGCTAAGCGAGTATCTACAATCACTACCGGCTTCTAGGCATAGCACCGAAAACGCCGTGTAGCAAAAGTAGATCATAAAAAAGATTTGGGTTTGAACTATAGCTAGGATAGACCACGACATGTTTCGTTCTATTGGAACTCATCGGGTGGACTCAAACCTAGCTACAGTTGAAACCAAAATCGGCAGGCCGAAATATACCCAAAAGACCAAATCATGACAGGGTAATTACAATAGTTATGCCCTCTAATGTGCGGCGAGAAAAGTTGCAATGCAATAAACCGATATTGGGGTGTGAAAGAAACCCTCTAAGCGAGTATCTGCAATCACTACCGGTCTCTAGGCACAGCACAGGAAAAGCTGTTGCCAAAGTAAATCAAGAAAAAGATTTTGGTTTCAACTATAGCTAGGATACACCACTGCATGTTTCGTTCTATTGGAACTCATCAGGTGAACGCAAACTTAGCTACAGTTGAAACCAACACCGACAGGCAGCAATTTATCCAGAAGACAAACTCATAAAAGGGAAATACAACAGTAAGCTATAATTAAAACCAAAATCTTTTTCTTGATTTACTTTTACAGCACGGCGTCATGTGTGCTGTGCCTAGAGGCCGGTAGTGAACGTAGATACCCGCTTAGCGGGTTCCTTTCACACCCAAATATCGGTTTGCAGCTTTGCAACTTTCCTCGCCGCACATTAGAGGGCCTTACTGTTGTAATTCCCCTGTCAAAGTTTTGTCTTCTGGGTATATTTCTGCCTGTCGGTTTTGTTTTCAAATATAGCTAGGTTTGCGTTCTTCTGATGAGTTTCAATAGAACAAAACATGTCGTGGTATATCCTGGCTATAGTTGAAACCAAAATCTTTTTTTGAGTTAGTACTGTGGTTTATTATCCCGAATAAAATGTTTGGGTACGCAAAATATAAATAACCAAACAAACTCGTTCGATTCGTATTTATGAAGTCATAAATATTCCCTTATTAAATATTAACGTTCTACATAGCACAACTAAATAGAATGAACAAAACAAATGTAATGGAAATAAATCAAAGTGTTCAGTCGATGAAACATACGACTGTAAATATTTCACCCGTTTAGATAAGTAAACGAAAGTTCGGACTACTTGCTTCGTTCTCGGCGGCGTTTGTATTTAAATTGACAGTTTTAATACCAACTATGTAAACAAAGCGAAACATCCTATTTGCGGTATTTCTATTAAATAACCTTTTAGACCGCTGTGCAGAGAGGGAAATAGAGGAAGGAGAATGGAGAAATAGGGAAAGATGGAAGAAATTATTGGGAACCGGAAGGCGATAGATGCCGAAAAACCGGAAGAAGAAGAAGACCGCTGTGCAATCAAATTTGAACCGTTTGTAATAAACGCGTGAATATATGTTGTCAAGAAGCGACGACCCCATACCACTAAAACTCGAGTAAAGGGGAAGGGCGCCTAATTTAATATATAGATTGTCAGTTACTTTTCTCGGCTGTTACCGCTAGTAGTGGTTTCGCGATTAGCGCCTCCACCTTTCATTTAGGAAGCCTAAGTTTGATTCAGCAAAGGCAAATGTGAAGGTGAACGAGGGCACCAGGAAGACCGTCCAAATATAGCGAGATTGTTGGACGTCTACGTCCCAAGGGTCAACCAACCGGTCTGAGGTCTAACTTACAGAGAGGAAGAAGAAAACGTGCTTGATTTCCCGGCCTAACAGTCTGTCCTGCGTCATATTTTTTCCGCAGTTTTCCTAGACCAAAATGTGAACACTGGAACAGTGCTTTCTATCAACATTCTGTCTTTTCTAAATTCCTTCTTTTAAACCACCCTTAAACATTATTTCCCGGCTGAAGATGGGCTTAGGACTTCGGTGTTGATTCCGAAAGACCCCTATAGCGGCCCTTCCCTTCACGGGGAATAAATAAACACTAAAGTTTCTTTTTTTTGCGCCATTAACAAACGAGTAAAATTGAAAACTGATTAACATTTACCAAATACTAAGGTAGAGGATTAACTAACTCGATGTACAGCTTAAATTAGTCGTCAAACTTGTTTTAACACTTAATCGTTTTAATTAACTGAATAGTGGCTAAGAAAGGTTCTTTAGCACTATGGTGGCGTACGGAGGACCTACAGTTTAAGGCCGAATCGGAACGACTAAGCACCAGAGAAGGTTTTAGGCATTGTGACTCTATGGCGGTCTACGACGAATTGGGAAACGTGAATGGCGGGTTGCGGCATAAATTTTTGTTACGGCATGGCTGCGGCAGGTAATCAAACCCCAGACCTTTAGCGTTAGAGGCCAAGCGTCTATCCTCTAAGCTAGCGCACTTAATTGTAATTATACTAGTTAATTTACATATTACAGGTATTACTGGTCAGCTTTGACCGGTTAGTAGCGTAATAGCGAATAATTAAAGTTGCTGACCATAAGTTCTTCCTTATTATTAAAAAGTAAAGTTGAAGATCCGTTCTCTTGTTCCCCTAGAAAAATAGTAAGATTTTAGATTTAACCTAGTGCTGCTACTACATTTACAAGCAAGCGTTGTAGCGTTATCCTTGTTACTTGTTAGTCCGCGTAATATGCGTCTGCCACACTTGGTCTTTGCTTAATAGTTCATATGGAATAAAAGGTACTCTGCGTGCAGGCAAGTAACCTGTCCAGAGGACATTCAAAAATTGCTAAAAAGTCTCACAGATATGATAACCGGACGGATACACAGAAGACGAACAACGATAAGAAAAAGGATAAACGAAAAGAAATTGATGAAATTGTTAAAGTTGCTGTTTGGAATGCAAGGGGCATGATACATAAGGAAGCAGAACTAGAAAACGAACTAAAAAAAAGGAATGTGGACATACCAGTTATTCCAGAAACTAAGAAAAAGCAGCAAGGATCTTCCGAATTAAAAGACTACATCCTACTTTACAGCGGCGTCACGCTGGAGAAAAGAGCTGCTGCCGGAATAGCAGTAATGATAAAAAGAGAATGGAAAGATAGGACACATAGCTACCAATTTATTAATGAACGAATTATAAAACTTAGATATAGAACACACAGGGGCTATACAAGTCTAATAGGTATATACAGCCCAGAAGAGGGACGCCAAAATGACACACAAGAATTCTATAAGAATCTACAAATGATCGCCAAGGGTATTAATGTAAATGATCATGCCAGAATTAGAAACGTACTCATTGAAAACATTATAAATAGACATGGAGAACCCATCATAAATATTAATGGAAAACTCCTCATAGACTTTGCCACATATAATAATTTTAGGATCATGAATACATTCTTTCCCCACAAAGAAATTCATAAGTTCACTTGGAGCGCCAGAGGTAGCCGATCAATTATAGATTATATACTCACCAATCAAAAATTATCGACAATGGTCCAAGACACAGAGTCTACCGGGGTAGTGACATTGGTACAGATCACTTCTTGCTAATATCGAAAATAGCCATACCCAAACGATGGAAGAAGCCGTACGTGAAAATGCAACGCCATAAAGAAACCTCCAAGGTACACTTACTACAAGAAGATACCATCAGAAATCTATACCAGAATAGGATGAACCAATACTTACAAGTAAAAGCCACCAGCAGAAACATTAATCATGAGTGGGAAGATATTAAAGAAGTTGTAGTGAAAACAGCAAAAGAAACCATTGATACCAGAAAGACACGCGTTACCAATAAAGGTTTAACGATATGGAATGAAAAAAATGCACAACCAATGAAAGTAAAAAACAGGCGTATTCAAATTATTTCAATTGCAACACTGACGAAACGAAAATGGAATATAAAACACGCTGCGCAATTGTAAGAAGAGAAGTTAAAAAGATCAAACGCAATAGCTGGGATAAATGTGTAAGTGACATAGAACACGATGTTCACGGAAGACAGGACAAAGCATACAAAATTCTTAAACACTTAAATAGAACCGAGAAAGATAATATACAACTCAACATTATCAGCGAAAAGGAATGGCTAAAATACTACAAAAAATTATGGACGCAAGAAGATGACGAGCCAGCAATACTAACATATAGTGACGAAAACGTAGATAACATTACGATGGATGAATTAATATTAGCAATACATCATGGTAAAAACAAAAAATCCCCAGGAAGTGATGGCTTAAATGTCGAATTAATAAAATATGCCCATGCTTCACTGCATGCACGGTTACTCGACTTTATAAATATATGCTGGAAGTATGGTCACATACCAGATGAATGGAAATTAGCAAAAGTAGTTCCAATATTCAAAAAGGGATACCGCAACGACTGCAATAACTATAGGGGTATTAGCCTGCTAAACACCTGCTATAAACTTTACGCATTTACTCTAACACAACGTCTAAACACCATACAAGAAAATATCCTATCAGAATATCAACACGGATTCAGGAAGGGACGGTCCAGTTCAGACTGCATTTTCTCAATAACTCAACTAGTTGAAACACGCAGAGAATATAATCTCCCAACTTTTATAGCGTTTATTGACTACAAAAAGGCGTTCGACAAAGTGAGCAGACCAAAGCTGTGGAAAATTATGCTGAAAAAAGGTATCCCTCAACACTTAGTGAGGGCAATACTAAGCTTATATATGGACAACAAAATTACAATTGAAACAGATAAAGCAAGTAAGAACGAAAACACAGAACCAATTAACGGTGGAGTCCGACAAGGGTGCCCACTGTCACCGTCACTTTTTAATATATATATTGACGAAGTCGTGCAATGTTGGCAGGCGGAACTGAACAAACATTTTATAATAAATGGCTCTACTGTAGACACAATATTATTTGCAGATGACCAGATTCTGTTGGCAGACTCAGAGGATAATTTACAAAGAGCAATATATAAACTACATAAAACCTCAAAAGAATATAATTTAGAAATTTCCACTTCAAAGACTAAGGTGATAGCTTTTAAAGGCCAAGACCCCATTAGAGCGAAAATCATTATCGACGACACACCAATTGAACAGATCAATTGCTTCAGTTACCTAGGATACCATATCACATATGAAGAACAAATAGATGTCAACAACAAGATAGCTAAATTAAATTATATGTGTGGAACAATAAAAAGATGTCTAAAAAATACAAGGAAAGAAATCCGCTTTAAAATCTATAAGGTTAGGGCCGTCCCCGTACTACTATACGGATGTGAAAACTGGACGATTACCAAAAACCAAGCAAGAAGAATAGGGACAGCTGAAATGAGATTCTTGAGACACACTGCTGGCTATACAAGACTGGACCATAAGCGCAATGATGAAATTAGACAAGAACTGGGCATCTTTAATCTAAATGAAAAAATAAATAAATACAGAAGCAATTGGTACGAACACCTCAACAGAGTGCACGACTCCCGCATACCGAAATAACTGCTCCATTACCAGCCCACATGTGGAAGAAGGAACGTTGGCAGACCGAAAAATGAGCGAAACAATTCGCCTGGACTTTCCTATACATTTAAATACATTGTTTTATATTTTCCAACACTTTCGATATACACCTGTCTAGAGACGACTAGTTAAAGTAAATAGTTCTTATAAGTTGTAACATCTTGAAGCGGTTGAAGAAAGACCGACCGCTGCGGTGCAAGCATAAGGTTGGGTAAAATATTCGGACTGAATCAACGGAAGCGCGGAAATTGATATTTGAAAATATATTAATAACTGGAGAAGTATTATTTATAGCAAGAAATTACTCTTATCAATTTGTATTGAGAATTTCAAAACCTTTCTGATTTTAAAGCCAAAATGCCACGTTTCCATTTAATAAAAAGTTATTTTTTACCGTGACCGCCATATTAAAATTGGAAACTCAAGTTTTTTTCTTAAAAACAATCTAGAAGAATTTGCCCTACAACTTTGCTCTTGGGTTTGCGAGTCTATTAATTAAAATAAAAAAGTTAGCCTACACTGAACATTAAAGGACTAGTACAAGAATACAACTGCTGTAAAAAGTATGTGAAATTCTTCTAAGGACAAAAAGATTATTAAGGGGCAAAACATTCGATTTTTTGATTTTTTGTAAAAAGATTCTCCTAGAGCAAACAAAACAAAAAACCAAATTTTTAATTTTTTATCGAAAAAATTTGGGGGAATATGAGTTTATCGAAAAATATTATTATATTCGGATTTTGCTATCAATGGTGAGCTATTTCACATTAACAGAAATATTGTATTGCCCCCCGTTAAATAAATAAAAGGGTACCAATTTTCAATTTTCAAAAATTCATAGAGGGCGTCACAGTGAAATTATAGCAATGCACAAAAAAGCAAATAGTAGAAGATTCTTAGCTCTATCAGAGCTTAAAAAATTTAAACAAAACCGTGTGGGCAATTTTTGAGTAATATTTATTTGAAAAATTACAAAATTTTGGAGTGATGTCATTGCGATCGCTTTTATATTTTCAAAATTAATTATATTTCATGGTATAGTACCCTTAAAGGGCTACCAAACAAGATGTAGATGATTCCAATCAGATAACTGGTTTTTGAGTAAATGGGCGTTAAAGTCGAAATGTTTAAAAATTCGTAGCGGCCGCCATTTTTAAGCTAGAGAGTTCGGTAACAAATCGTTTGATTTGTCCTAAGGCCTTCTTTATTCTCCACTATTAAAATTTCCAAAATTCAGTTTCTGAAAAAAATGCTACCAAAAATACATGTCTAACTTCCGCTTCCGGTTTCGGTTTTTTTTAAAACTTATTTTGTCGGTGAATTTTTGATATACCCCCTATTTCCAAAGCACCTCAATATCGGTCCAGCCGTTGCGGAGATATGGAACGTAACACATCCACCCACAGACATGTTTTAAAAATTACTTTTTGGGGTCCATGGACTCCCCCCCCCCGACTATTTCCGTTAAAATCTCAAATTTGAAATTTTGCATGAAATCAATACTTCCCTATACTGATAGTATAGGAAAGTAGAAACTCTGGAAAGACCAGCTCTAATCTGTGAGACCGGAACAAACCAAACGGTTTAATCCCTGATGATGATAATGATAAAAGGTACCGCCTACTCATTTCTCCTTGAAACTACTTGGGGTTGCAGTACTTTATCTTAATTTATTTGCTATTATACGACTAGTCAGTTAGTCAACTTGTAAATTAGCCGGCTAGTAGTGTAGCA
Source organism: Ctenicera cuprea (assembly GCA_958336395.1). NCBI lineage: Eukaryota > Metazoa > Arthropoda > Insecta > Coleoptera > Elateridae > Ctenicera > Ctenicera cuprea. The sequence continues at coordinate 32,743,601 of OY284488.1, forward strand.
GCGGGAGACTAAAGTCGCTAGCTGGTTCCGCGTTGTTAACGAAACGAATAAAGTTGAAGATCTGTCGGTCTTCTTGTGTACTTTTACATGATTATAATAACCAGCCACAACGTTTTAATTACCTGGTTAGTAGCTAATAAAGGTAGTAATTTATGAGCAAAAAGGACCGTCATAGGTATGCAGGTTTGCCCATGGAAAACGAAAACTATTGCCGAAACGTAATAACTGTCATTTAATAATAATTTTTTACATGACAGATGAACTAAGTTTGACAAAAGCTTTGTTTTTCATGACTTTTTGTGCTCATACGGTACATAAGCTTGTTTACCACTACTATTCTACTTGCCTGTTTGTAAACACGCCGACTACCAGCAAGTAAACTAGCCTAATGTAATTGACGCTTGACTTTGACACTAAACTAGTTTGCTCGCTACTATACAGCGAATTCACTGTATGTTACTGATACGAGAATATAATTCATAAGCCACGTAGCGCTATTAAAACCAATCAGATGCATAAAAATGCCTACTTACATTTTGTCACAGCTGTAATAAAAAACAAAAAATACTATTGCCTTATTTACGTATGTTGCTTTACTTTACGATCATAGCCACTACAATAAAATGACATTAAAATAATTTAGGTTAGCTAATGTTTTATTCGTTATATTCTCTTACTAAATACAACTAGTGTTATGATTAATTATTGATGATTTATTCTTGTTAAAATCAAAGTAGCACATACACCTAATGCATTCAGACGTTGAATTTCCAGCTCGGTTTCAACTCAAAAATATTATTGATTATTTTGTTCGTGCCACATTACAGCGAATCAAAATGTAGCATTAACCTACCTACATTAAAATTAGACCGATACCATCGGTATACTTTCGTGGAGATTATTTACAGTTCATTACCTTGACAACGCCTAGTTACGCCCAGTTACTTCATGGTTACGCTAATTAACTAAATCCGCAATTGGTTTAATTTTGTATTCATGAAATAATCTTGTCAAATACCACTCAAGTTTTAAAATTTTTCTCGGTTAATTTACTCAAATTTCCTGCAGATCGACAGAATTTGTGCAAATTTGCAAGTAAAAACTTAAAAAAACTTTATTGCTTGCCAAATTTGCACTCTTTTCGTTCATCTGCAGCAAATTATTGGCAACTGACCGATAAATTCAAAGCTCATGCTTATGCTATTGATAATAATCATATTACTTGTTACATTATGGCTAAAAATAGCTCAGTGTAGTAACGTGTGCGAGTTTACGTTTGTGACGGTGTACACATTACAAATTTAGCATGTTTCTAGCTTATCTAAATGCACCCTCAAAGAAATTATATAATACTAGCTGTACCCGCGACTTTCGCCTCACGCTTTTTTGGTAACGACGAGGTGTAAGAAGCTTATTGATTTTCTGGTAGTTGGTGGCGTGCTTATATGTAGAGCTCTAGGACGGAATATTTACATCTACCTGGTGATCGTAAAAAAATGATTCAGAGCAGGCCACGACCGAAGTGTTAAAGTTGGCAATACTTAATATAAGCCAATTGTCAAATGTTGACTGCTGTAAAAAAATTTTGTTAGATACATTTAACTTAATGTATGTAACCAAAAATTTTGACAGCTGTCAACATTTAACAATTGGCTTATATTAAGTATTGCCAACATTAACACTTCGGTCATGGCCTGCTCTGAATCATGTTTTTCTACGATCACCTGGTAGAAGCTGATGCAATTATACAAGCAACATTATTCATTTCAGCAATAAAATGTTGCTGTTAAAAATGAAAATTGTAGAAGTACGTGCTTTAAACAAAAATTTATAATTTTTAGTTTGTGTTGTGCATAACAGTTTTAAATTATGAACAACAGCAAACATTTATCGCACTCGCAGAAATGCCCAACTAATTTAAAATTCAGGTGTTACCACACTACAGCGATATGGATCGTTTCTATGATATCTTTGGGACGCCCTGTACATATGTACTATGTTTTACATCAACGTTCTAGCGTAACAGCTATTTTGAGATAAATACTTGTCACATGACGCTCAACTATTGTTGGGTTCAGTGTAAGCGCTCGGAGTAGCCCGAGCATTCTTTTTACGTTCTTGTGTACATAACAGATATACTCAAGGAAGCTTACGTATAGAGACTATGTCAGTTTATAGCGCTCGCCTAGATTCTGAACGTCTGTAATAGATAATAGAATTCTGGTAGCGTTAACAAAGTCAAATAAGTGCAGCTAAAAAGAACCATCCAATCTCTAGAACTGAAAATAATTTTACCGCTTGGCGTTTTCATCGCCCGGAGCTAAGGGGAGGTTATAGTTTCATTAGAAAATATATTACGTGGTGAATGCACCAGGACAATCAGGTTGGAACGTTTTCACACAGTAAATGATAGATAGCAGCAGGCTGTAGTTAACATGTCACAATTTAGGTTGGTACAAAGTTTGTATAGCAGAAATATCTCAATGGCACGTCAATATTATTTGCAAAATATTGTATAATTTTTATTTAAAAACTAGGGATGCAACGGATATTCGGTTTTTATCCGTTATCCAGCCTATCCGGCCATTTCAACGAATATTCGGTTTGGCCGGATAGTATTTTCTTCAAGTAAAAGAGATTATGCATGCAATTTGGTTTAGAAGTCTAGACTAAACACAATTGAAAGCAAGAGAGCAAAACCCCATAAGTCCAGTATTTTGCAGATCTGCATAAAATTACTAAATTTATATTATTGAGATCAGCATTTATGAGAGTTAAAAATAAGTATTATTTATTAAAACCACGATGTAATATACAGAGTGGCTAGGAAAATCCCGGGCACTTTTCTTGCAGCGGTCAAGAGATGGCGCCTTAGTAAAGAAAAATTAAATTAAAATACTGGAAACAACGCAGAATCCAAGACGTTTTAGTTGTTAAATACGCCCCATATTAAATCAAAACAACTAAAACGTCTTGGATTCTGCGTTGTTTCCAGTATTTTAATTTAATTTTTCTTTACTAAGGCGCCATCTCTTGACCGCCGCAAGTAAAGTGGCCGGGGTTTTCCTAGCAACTCTGTATAACATAAGAAGGATGCATGAACCGCTTGTTGCTATGATATGCAAGTCTCAATTTTGCAGTACATGTGACAGAGAGATCCGAGACAAGGAAGCTATAAAAATCACTCGAACGTCAATATGTTATTTAAATGTCGATAAGAACCATATATGTTGGGTTATATCAGTTGATTTCTTGATGGTGTCGGATCTATCAGGACAGAACACGTTTTAGTTTTAACAATTTATTGTTGAAAATTATTAATTCTTGTAATTACAATCAATTTCGTTGACAAATTTCCAATCTTAATTGTGAACAAAAACAATATTAGAGCGAATCAGGACATACTTGCAATAGTACATTTAATAGTTTCCTTGTCTCGGTGTTCTCTGTGTAAAGCAGTACAGAATAAGACCATAGTGTTGGTGCATTGCATACTCTCTAAGTATACAGAGTGCCGAAAAAATGCGAGTGCTACCAGTACTTTGTATGCGCAACGCTTTCCAGGTAGAGGAATTCCAACAGACAAAACATTTAGAATGCTTCTTCTGAATTTACAAGAGTATGAGCAATTTTAAAAAGCAAAAGTAAGGGCACGGCAAGTTACGGTTGAACATAACGAAGTAGCTGTAATTGAAATCGTTACGGATAATCCCCATACAAGTCAAATAGCGATTGTCAATGCCTTAAACATTAACAAAGGTTCTGTTTTCAATATTCTTAAGGCGAACAAATTTCACCCCTACCATGTTTATACCATACACCATCGTGAAGATAGGGATTACGAGCATCATCGTGTTCAGTATTGTCAATTTCTTAGACGGCAATTAAACGGCAATGCGGAATTTTTAAGTATGGTATTATTCTGTGATGAAACGAGGTTTTCAAACAACGGCATGGTTAATCGACATAACTGCCACTATTACGCCCAAGACAATCCCCGCTGGATCAGGATAACTCATTTTCAGAAAATTTTTTCTCTTAAATTGTGTGGTGCGGTATTATTGGCGATTTTGTAATAGGTCCACATTTCTTTAGTGGAAATTTAGATGGTGAAATGTATTTAAATTTCTTAATTAATGAACTACCGGCTCTCCTCCAAACAGTTCCTCAAAACGTACGGAATAGCATGTGGTTTTTAAATGATGGTGCACCTCCGCATTTTCATAGGGATGTGAGAAATTATCTTAACCAACGTTTTGAGGGAAGCGTAATTGGACGAGGTGCATTGCTTCCTTGGCCTGCCCGTAGTCCCGATTTGACTCCTCTAGACTTCCTTTTGTGGGGCAAAGTAAAAAATGATGTCTATGAAGTGCCCATTCGAAATGAAGAACATCTACGCGAAAGGATAATTCAATGTTGTCGCTCTATCACACCGGAAATGTTATCTCGTGTTAGAGGTTCAATGCGTAGAATAAGAATTATACTCTGCAAAAACGAAGGGAGAAGGCAATTTGAACACCTGCTTCGTTAGTTTTTGTACTATGTTCCTATTAAATTATTGTAGTTATTGTTGTCAAATATTAAATTTGAGTTATTAAAGTAACCTTAAATTTGTACTTAATCGTTAGTAGATACATGTAGTAAAACAACTCTGATCTCAATTTAAAAAAAAAAGGTAGAAATGCATAGTAATCTGGGGGTTGCATTGTGTGTTGCCTATTCAAAAAAGTTTAGGCTCAGAGTTTTAAAATGGGCACTCTGTATATTATGCTCTGTCAATAAAACCTAAATTTTACTGCATTCAAACTGAAACTACTTAGAAAGTAAAAACTATGCCGGATAATCCGGTACCCGGCTATCCGGCTGAGCAAGCGGATACCGTTGATCCGTTATACGGCATTTTGAAAAAGTACTGCTCGCTGCATCCCTACTAAAAACTATTAAAATGGTCATAACATTAATGCCTCCAAAAAAAGTGTCATTTTACCTTCCTCGCTATACGAAATATAGCTATAGAGGAAGATATTGTGATCGTCAGGTTGGATTTGGAGCAAATGCGTTCATTCGGCGACGATTTTCTCGCGTGGGATTACTGGTCGATATACGAGTTACAGTATTGCTGTACAAAAAAGGGGATAAAAGGAAGCTAGAAAACTATCGCCCCATATCACTCCTATCACAAATGTACAAAATACTAAGTAAGATCATCGTAAGTAGAATCAATAATAAATTAGAATTTTATCAATATATCGAGCAAGCAGGATTCCGGAAGGGATATAGTACGTGTGATCATCTTCTTACCTTAAGAACTTTAATAGAGAAATCTACCGAATATAATCTCCCTTTATACTTAGGCTTCATAGATTACGAAAAGGCTTTCGACAGCGTGGAACTATGGGCGGTAGAAAACGCACTTAGAAATAGTAGAGTAGATCACAGGTACACACAATTAATCCACTCAATCTATGAACAAGCAAATATGACAATTCGAATGCATGAAAATACAGAGCCAATACCAATTAAAAGAGGGGTAAGACAGGAAGATACAATAAGCCCTAAATTGTTTATCACGGCCCTGGAAGATGTTTTTAAAGCACTAAACTGGAACCAGAAAGGAGTGAACATCAACGGAAGCAGGCTTAATAACTTAAGATACGCAGACGATGTTGTACTCACAACAGATAATTTCGACGAACTTCAGACCATGATAGAAGAACTTAAAATACAGTCAGAGAAAGTAGGGTTAAGAATGAACATACAGAAAACTAAAATCATGTCGAATCAAGAAGACAATCGCAACATCATACTGAATGGTATAGTAAATGAAAAAACTGAAGAATATATATACTTAGGTCAATTAATAAAACCTGATAAGCAAAATTTAACCGCAGAAATAGATAGACGTATAAGATTGGGCTGGTCAGCATTCGGTAGACAACATCAGATTCTAAAGAACCAGAAGATACCACTATATTTGAGGAGACAAGTATACAATCAATGTGTGTTACCTGTCCTAACATACGGAGCACAGACGTGGACGCTGACGAAGAATATAACCGACAGATTAGCAAAAACACAAAGGGCGATGGAACGACAGATGTTGAATATAAGATTAACAGATATAGTTAGAAATGAAAATATTCGCCAAAAAACTAAAATCGTGGATGTAATAGAACACACAGCGTCGCTAAAATGGAGATGGGCGGGACACACAATGAGACAAACAGATGGAAGGTGGAACAAGGAAATACAAAACTGGCGGCCATGGACAGGAAAAAGGAGCAGAGGACGTCCACAAACTAGATGGGCAGATGATTTGAAAAGAGTGGCAGGATTTGGATGGCGAAGAACTGCAGAAAATCGCGAAAGTTGGAAAAATTTAAGGGAGGCCTATGTCCAACACTGGACGGAAAAGGGCTAATATTGATTGATTGATTGATACGAGTTATGCCTAAAAGAAAAGCACTTTTATGCCAAACATTTTCACGGCTTTGGGAAACCGATAAAACGGACGCTGCAGCGGCGTCTGTGTGTCATATACTTTACAGTCTACACGCCTTCACACAGATAAACCAAATTTGGCTGAAAAATTGCTAATTGCAATTGGATGACACCGCCAGAAAATGAAGTTGGTCCGTCAGAAAAAGATGGGTGCTCTATTTAGAAATAGACGCGCTTATAAAGGAACCTTCAATTGGTATTCTACGCATGTCAAATAACCGAACTGCACAAACATGATTTCCCTATCACTCCCCACTGTCTTACAATCGATTTTTGTTTTTTCAAAAATTAACAGATTTTGGCTCAAAACCGGTATAAGCATGTCAAATGACAAATAGTAACAATTTCCATTGGGAAAATACCACTGGAAGGTATTCTTTTAGTTAATTACCTAAACAGATTATTGTGTAATAATTGTCAAAAAAGCAGCTATTGCCAAATTATGAAATCGATCAAGGGATAAACAATTGCATTAAAAATTGGGAGATGGAGAGCTACTTCAAAATAGATGCGCTTGGAAAAGAATCTTAGATTCTTATTTTACGCATGTCGCATAGCCGATTTGCCCAAGCTCGACCTTCCTATACCCCCTACGAATTTTCGATAAGAGACTATATCCAAATAATGAAATCGATTTTGGATTTTAACGATTAAATATTGTTAACAAATAATGAACACTAACAACAAAACAATTTTAAAAGTTTAAAAAAAATTTCTTAAACTCAATTTTTACACAATTTCCAAAACATTCAATATATTTCAAAAGTTTCCTAAATTATTTGATTTTTCAAAATGTTTAAAAATACTGAAAATTTTTAAAAATTATCAAAAATTTCAATTACAATTAAAACTTTTCCGAAATGTTAAAAAATTTTAAAAATATTTAATACTTGATATTAAAAATCTTTTTAATTTAGAAAAAGTTTTGAAAATGTTTAAGATTGAGTTTCCAAAATTATCAATAATCCAAATTCTTTCAAAATTTCTAAAACTTATTAAAAATGTTCAAATTTTTCTGTCAAAATTATTTAAAATTCACAAAAATTTTCAGTGTTTTTCTTTTCAAAATATCATAATTTTCAGTTTTCTTAAAATACCTAAATGTTCAATAATTTTAGCAAATGTCTTTCAATTTTAAAAATGTTTTTCCAAATATAGTAGATTATTAAATTGTTTCACAAAATTACAAAAGTTTCAACAATTTTCAAAATCCCAAAAATTTCAGCATTTTTACAAATTTTCCAATTTTAATTTTTTAACTTTAATAATTTTTTTAACGGAAATTTTTAGGATTTTTTAACACTTAAAAATTTTTTAAATATAGCGTTAACTCAAAATTCTGTAAGTTTTGAATAATGTTCATAAATTTTTTCGAAATTATAAAATCATTATAATTTTCAAAAAATTTCTATAGTCTTAAAGGCTATATTTTTTATTAGAAACACCCTAGGAAAAAATACTCCAGAAAAAAATACCCCGCGGAAAGAATACCCCCGGAAAAAATACCCCACAAAATAACCAAACCCATACACGAGGGTCCCAAAGTTTGTTCTTAATTTTAAATTCGTTAACTTTATTAATATTCTTTTGTTCGTGGGTATATCAGCCAAGTCTAATAGAGAAGCTCTCTCGAAACGTCAAAACCATTAAGCATAAATAATTCTTCTGAAGTAAGCGCTTAACAATTCTACTGCTCTAAGGATCTATGGGTAATTGGAATAAAATCCCACGGATAAAAAATCCAGGCAAAAAGCCATCGGATAAAAAGCCAAGTGTATATCAAGCCAAGTCTAATAAAATATAAAAATTATTAATCAGTTGTAGCTTTACTTCGTTGAAGTTCATTTTATAATTTATTGTAAATTAAGCAATTCTTAATTTCAACAGGTTTTTTATTTTAGTTTCAGCCGTATACGTATTTCGACATGTTGACATGTCATTTACAGAGGCAAAGTTAAAAGTGAACAGTTGGTGTTGCTATACGTATAAAGCTAAAATTTAAAAAAACTGTTGAATTTAAGAATTGTTTTATTTACAATAATTTATAATATAAAATTAACGAATTTAAAAATAAGAACAAAGTTTGGGACTCTCGTGTACGGGTTTCATTATTTTGTGGAGTATTTTTTCCTATGGTATTTTTTCGTGGGGTATTTTTTCCGGGGTATTATTTCTTGGGGTATTTTTTCCGCCTACCGCCTAAATACGCCCCCACCCACTAAAAGTACCTAAAACTAACTAATAAAGCTGCCTAGTACAAGCTGCTGCTTGTTGTATTTTGCTTTATCCAACACATAACCTTCGGCTTGGCTAATGGCTAACAAAGCCTTTTAATGCAGTTAAACTAGCTTGTAGACTTGTCGGCTTATTTCAAGTAACGTAGCCTAGTGTATTGACGCTTAAATAGCCACATAAATAATAAGAAAACCATTCTAATGGCCTTGTAATAGATTCATATTCTGCTAGTCATTTCAAAGGCAAATCCATCTTGAATTCATTTTTCGATATAACTGGTGTTATTCCAACAAAAACAATTTACAAAAAACTATAGCAATTCGTTTTCAATTTTATTTCAATTCATATTAAATTGGTTTTATGTTTCTACAGTGTACAATTTTAGGGGTTGATAAATTTGTGTACAAAATACAAACTAGTGAATACTGAGTAGACAATACTGTAAGCTTCTATATAAGGGGGTTGATATCGTGGCCGTCACCAAAGAGGTTCTATAAGCATTAATATCTAAAGCCGCAGTCAGCCAAATTTATAATTTTAATAGGGAAACGCGATAGGACAATGGTAAACTCAGATATCTGACGCTGCAAGTCCGAAAGAACCCCTCGATTCGAGAATGCTGATTGGTCGATAGAGGGCGATAGCGCGAGACAAAAGCCACCTCTTATTGTTTATCGTGAAGTGTTTTATGTTGTATGGAAATCTGATACTGTATTATGCAGCATTGCAGGACACGTAGTTGAATTTCGGGCTGGATACACAGTTCCATTCCGTAACCATGGCAATCCTGTTTTGGCGTATTTCAAAGAAAACTTTCATTTTCGTGGAAAATTAAAATCCGGCGATGTATTCTGATTGGCTCCAGGGCAGAGTTACAATCATCTACAGAGATAAGCTCCTGCTAAGTCCTGCTGAGTCTCTCTCGTGCTACATTGTACGAGGAATAATAGCACTTGGATGCCTGAATAATCTCGGGACATTATGAATCATCAACGTGCCATTTTCATTTTCCTACGCCTCATGTAATTATTTTGCAATTATATAAATTATTTGAGCTGCATGTTTTGCGCTTTCAAAAAGTAATCACCGCTGCTCAAACTTTACTTTGGATATGATGATGGCACGGAGTGCGCGATGGCTTTTTGAAATATCTTCCAACGAAATTGTTTATTTTTAGATGTAACTGCAGCTTGCATAATATAAATTGCAGAATTGTGACAGGATTTTGTATTCAGCACAACAAAGCGTGTGATCGCTGGAATAGGGGAGTGAATGTCAACTCCAAGCTCGAAATGCAGATTTTAAGATTTTTTTTTGATATGTCTTACTCGTATTAGGAACATGTGATCAGAATTGGTAATAAAATGTTTATCTAAATTTGAAATCAATAATTTTTCATTTAAGTATAGTAAAATTGATAACGATTGAGATATGTACGTTAATTAAAAACTTTAGCTAATGTATTAAATTAGCTAGAAAATAAAATAAACATGGCAACCCATGGTTTCGGGTGACAAAAACTCGCAAGCTTTATAATTCAGTTTTACGCGATTTTTTTTCATATCATAGAATAACCCCAAGTGTTACGCATTTATTAAAAAATCTTTTTTTCTATCTTCTCTTTTAATTAACCTTTTAGTTTATCGCAAGTAACCCACTTTTGCCACCTTATTTTAAATCCATTTACAATTAAAAAACTTGACTTTTATATATTAAAATTATTAAATAAAAAGTAATATTCCTCAGACGAGTACAAAGCGAAACATCGATATAAATTGTCACAAAGTGCTCACATTCGTTTATTTCTTTTATTTGCAACTTGGCATTATTACATTTTTTAATAAAGGAGCATTTTGCAACTTCCCATCCCCGTGTTTAATAAAAAGCTCCTATAACGGAAGTGGCTTCGTCGGCGGCCTTTCAAGCAGTTATAAATGATCTGTAATCCTTGACTTAATTTACTTATCCTGAATTGATGTTTAAATTATTTCCGTAGATTTAATTAGGTTTTTCTTTGCAGGCTTTTAGATATCTTATGGTTCGAGAAAGCTCGAATAAAGGATTACCTTCCTGAAAAAACAAATTTGTGTATACCTACTTTATTTTCTGTCGTGGTTTGTGGCCCGCGTTTATTTCTTTTTTCTCTCCAAAAGTGTAGAGCATAAAATTAGCCGCTTTCACAGCGCTAGAGCATGCAAGGAGCTCGTTTAGAAGCCAAAGGAAATGACATAGGTGTCTGCACAACTTACACCATTTGGAAAAGTTCTATACCAACTTTTTACAATAAAATGCACCCCTATTATTTCAGCCTTTGTCAGTAGTACAATAATAATAATGGCTGATGTTTGTGTTCGAAATGGTAATAAACGGTTTCCTTTGCTTCCCTTTAATCATTCTCTGTCTTCTTTATGCGCCGGATTAGGACCTTTTACAACAACCTGTGTTTACCTTACATTAGAATAAGGAAGGACATTCTTCCGGTTCTTAAAAAAGCTCGTTAAAAATTGCATTTACAAATTCAAACCAATAATTTAAAAAATTCTTTGTTGTTACTGTTTGCATAAATTTCATTATAATTATGCCAAAGATTATGTACCTACTTAAAATTTTTCCCAATCAACCCAAGTCTTGAAACACTTAATTGTTTTAAACTTGGAAAACTTTGTATGCTTCAAGTAATTTACACTATTGAAATTGTGGAATATTTTGTATAAGTTCAATTTTGAATACAAAAACATGTAAGAGTATTTATCATTAATTAATATCAATAAATCCGAATGGATTTGCTAAAATTTTTACGTTATTTTTATTTGATAGAACACATACTGTACCATGTCTTTGGTTTGGAAACTTATGAGGTAATAAAAATCTGCATTAAATTTAGCGACCTATGATTGAGTCACAGTCATAATCGAATGATTTTCATAATCGAATGATTGTCATTCGAATAAATTTAATAATCGAATGATTCGATCACATGTACCTATGCGCTAAAAAGTAGTAAAAACACTCTCCGCTTGTTTCTCAGAGGTTCTAATAAATTCTCGTTCCCATCTTCTTTCTTCGGGCCGTTCGGCAAAAAAAAGGTAAACCTTCGATTTCGGATAGTTGAATATTTTTATTTTTTTTTATTTATTCTAGCTTTACCCCGCTGAAGTCTATATTTATTGATTATAGGCATATAAAATACCTAATTACTTTAACAATATTTATTTATTTTAACCTTCTACGTATTTCGGCATGTTTACATGCCATTGTCAAAGGTTGTATTAGAAAGTAAACAGTTAGTGTTGTTATGGCAATAGAACTTGGTGACATGATCTCGGTAGTCGTCGTTGATTTCTTATTCCAAAATATCCAATAGAGCAGAATTTAAGAGATCAATTTGCCCATTCATTAACGGTACATTTTTTAAATGTTTGTGAATTTCAAAAGCTTCTAGTATGTCTAATTTAAGTTTATCATCACAAAAGTGTAAATATTTTATAGTGTTATTAGATGTCATTGAATGATTGTGTTCTAGTAAGTGTTTAGCATAATTGGATTTATGTGGGAGTTTGTATTTGTAACAACGTACGTGTTCTTTATTCCTAATACCAAAATTTCTAGTTGTCTGGCCTATATAAACCGAATTACAATGCGAACAATTAAATTTGTAAATGCCTGATTTTAGCAAATCATCTGTTTTTGATTTTGCATTAAACAAAGCGTTTAAGATGTTTCTAGTTGTTTTAAAACTTACTTTATATTTATTTGTTTGGTTTATAATTTTAGCAAATTTTTCTGATTTGTTACCAAAATATGAGATCGATGCATATTTAATTGTATCAGATAAAGTTGGAGTATTCGGATAAATTTTTTGAATGACTAATTTATAATTTTTTTCTTTATTTAATGTATCAATAAGTTTAGTATTATAACCTTTACTATATGCAATATGCTTAATAATTTCTCTATTGTAATTAATTTCTTCTAAAGGGACCGTTAAAGCTCTATCTATCAGGGACCTGTGTGCTGCCAATTTATGTGTTTTATGATGACAAGAATCGTGTGGTATTGTAATGTCTGTTTGTGTAGGTTTTCTATAAACTGAGTATTCAAATTTATTAGTTGAATTAATTTTTATGTTTAAATCTAAGAAACTAATGGACTTATTTTGTTCAGTTTCTAGTGTAAATTTTATGTTTGGATGCAAGCTGTTAATAAAATCAAAAATTCATTTTAGCATGTTTTGATAGTTCATTTGAAATAATTAATGAATTTTTAATTTTTATTAACAGCTTGCATCCAAACATACAATTTACACTAGAAACTGAACAAAATATGTCCATTAACTTTTTAGATTTAAACATAAAAATTAATTTAACTAATAAATTTGAATAATCAGTTTATAGAAAACCTACACAAACAGACATTACAATACCACACGATTCTTGTCACCATAAAACACATAAATTAACATGGCTTCATATAACAACATAAACTTGGTTTTTAACTTACAAGTGCTTGAAGTGAGCCAACACAGTGCGAATAATAGTTATAACAGCAATGCAAATCGTAAGTAATCAAATTAACCAAATAAATTAGAGTTTAAGCATCCATTACCTTAAATTTATACAATAACCTGTTTTCGAGTGAAAGCAGCAAATGAATATGACAAATTAACTAAATTCATTAAAGCAGGTACGATAATGTTCCAATATCTTCAAACATTTGCCTTCTAATTAAATCCTTTTTACAAAATTTATAGAGCCTGCTTTGGTCATCAACACATACCCAGAACGTCTAATAATTTATGTGCAGAATAATTTATACCTAACAGTACATCATCGGACCCAATGTGTACAAGCGTTTACCAGCGTTTACAAACTACCTGCTAATTAAATTAATAACAGCTTTCAATATATAACAATCGGGGTCAAATTACAGGAATTTCTTTATTCAAGAGGCCATGCGAAGTCCAAAAATTACAGAAAAGGGAATTTGAAACAAGTATTATTTAAAAGTTCAAATCTCCGACAATGTCTCATAAATGTAAGAAATTTTTACTGACTACCATTACCAAACCTTCCCACGGAGCACCACAAAAAAAGTAATACCTTCTAAAAAATATTTAGAATTATTTGCGTTTGAAAATATCGCCTTTAAACGACCGTCTCATGCACACTCAAAAATTAAATTACATAATTTGCCGAACTAGAACATGTGGAAATTTTTTAAATATTTTTTTGGTTAATTCTATTACGTAGGAATTTAACGGTAATTTTAATTACAACAATTAAATCACTTTCCTGGTTATAGGTTATTATTGAACAGGAAAATTTTGTGTTAATTCAACAAATGGTAGATAAAACCAAAGAAAGATAACTTAGCAGTATTACAAAAGTCTCTGTGTAGATACATTTCACAGTAAAAATTAAAAAAATTAACTGTAAACAGTAGTACAAAACCAACATTTAATCACATTCTAGAAATCTTTGTCAAAGGTTTAAATTTTAAAGCTTTACACGTGTTGTTTACTTGTTTCATGTACTGGTGGGGTTGTTGAGCTTTGAATACTCAATTAGCAGCAGTCAAAAAAATCATAAAAGCATTTTTTATTCTAAAAGTCAAACCATAACATCCAAGCTCCCCGAGGAAAGCAATGATAAAATGGTTATGATAGTTGTCTCGGAAACGAATGTTGGCGGAGTAGCATTTGCGTCCAGGCGCTGTCTGATAACATATAACATACGCACCGTCGCTAGTAGCCCTAGGCAGTATCATAAAACATACATGACACTCCATCTAGAGAAACTGGATATCTTTACACCGCCATTTGCGTATAAAAAATGCATTTTAAACACATTTTTCGCGGATATAAGTTCGTGTTTTGTGCCAAAAAACATCTAATTCCTTATTAATTTCCTCCTTTTTTTACGGCCCCATTTATCTCTTGAAGACTTCCTCCTTTTCTACGTGGAGGTGCTGGGGCAAATTTAAATTACAATAAAAATCCGCAGTAGAGATCGCAAATCTAGAAGTTGCATAGTTGCGGCTGAAGTTACGTTCAATATTTTAACCGCGTGGCAGTGCTATTGTCGCGAAAGCTAAGTGGAAAGCGGCGCCCATGTTTAATTCCCCAAGAGGATATACTTTCTGATAGAGCAGCTGTCAAACGTGCACGCATTTTAGGATTTGCTACAAAGTCGAGACTTTTACAGGATTTCACTTAACTTTCGGAATTTGTATCGAAAAAGTGATTTTATTGGATAAATTGACGTTGACAATGCCGATGTAGGGAACTCGTACGTTTTAGATTTCTTTCGATTTAAAAAAGCCACAAATGTTACTTTTGTTTATTTGTTTTTGTACAAACCTTTCACAACAATGTATTTTATATTTTCCGCTTTCAAGTTTTGAAAACGATGCCGTAGTAAGAACATGTTTTTGAACATTTTGGGGGAAAAATAATAGCGATGGTAAATATAAACTAGGAATGAGACAAAAGCTTTTAAAAGATAATAACAACGAAATCTACAAAAAGAGAAACTAAGGATTTGTTATGCAGTGTTAAAGTTTTAAAAGATAATTTAAGTATAATAAATGGTGCATCTAAAATTCTAAAACTTTGACTTTTAACAAGTTTTAAAATTAAGTGATCCTGACATGAATGCAACTTAATTAATGAATGTTCGTATATCACGCGAAGCTCTAATTTAAATTTATAGTTTTTAATAAAATGCAACAAAAAATGCATTTTTTTTTAATTCTATGGTGTTCTCAAAAAGCTATAATTAACAATGGATTTTGCCTACTTAAACCATGCTCATTTTTGATATTTATTTTTAAATCAATTATTATATTGTTCTAGCCCCAAGCGTTACTGGTAGACCAGAATACTACTGACATACTTAATTTTCCTATTGCGGTCAATGGTGCTAAGAACCTAAAAATCTGTAAAGAATACAAGGTTATTTCAGAAATATTTCTCATCAAATAAGAAAAAAAATTATTGTGTAGCAGAATAGCTTTAAAATGTTGTTCTACTTTCATTAATCGCGCATAAACAGCTTGTAATTTCCAAATTTAAGAACTTCATAGAGAGCGTTATGGAGAAAGAGGGTTATTAAAAAAAAAACTGAATGATGAGTCTTCCCTGATTGTATTATATAATCAAATTGGAAAAAAAGCATACTGCCAATTTTTATAAAACAATATTTTTTCATTTTCCAAAGTTTTTAAAATCGATTTTTGTTCCAAAATATCCTTTTCTATTTATACCGTTTCGGCTTCCTAGGGCTACTGCTGAATTAAATTTTACACTTAATTTTCAATTAGATGTTAAGAAGGCATTACCCGTATAACCACACAATACAGAACCTATATCGAACCTGTATTTAAATCTTTAGTCGATACAGGCTTTCTGTACCCTATGGATAGCGCGACGATAGAGATTACATATCGATTGGGTATAGTTGTCTTTACTAACTCTGTATATAAGATGTAAAGCTCCTGTACAGACAACATATAGTTAAAGTACAGATGCAGTTAAGATTGCGTATAGAGCACATGAAGGTACTGTAAAGATACGATATAGGTTTTTAAAGATACTATTCCGATGCTGTATCGTCCAAATTAAGGTGCGGTATAGATAATTCAAGCAATTAATTTTAGATAAAAAAAAATATTTTTTTACGCGGATATATTTTCTTTTATAATATTTTATACAACCCCTCTGTATTTTTTTAGCTAATTTCATTTACACTAATGTATTTATTGATAGATTTTTAATTTTAAAAATGCGCTGCATACTTTACCTTAGCGGGGAATCGAACTGGCCATCTTTGGTTTGTGAGTCGGTCTCCTTGCACCCTGAGCTAATCTCGCCTCTTATAAGATTCGACCGCTAAATGTTTTAAGAGTATTACAGAAGGTTATGATGGACAATATGATACAAATGTACTACCAAGAATTACAGTTAGGGTTAAACCGTTTTTTTTTGCAGTAAAATTTATAGTGACGTTGCATAATATCTCGTTAAGGGCGTATAGTATGCTTGGATAAAACGTGATTAACAGGGACTACGTAGAAAACGCATTGGACGCTTAATAATAAAGTTAGACATTTTTGTGGGCTCTTGAAATTTTTAAAGTTAAATGTGTTTCATGTTTCTCATTTTCTAATTTTGTTTTTTACATTAATTTTAATGTAGAGTAAAATCATTTTATAAATAGTTGGTAAAGTGTATCGTTTGTAGCTTTGCTAAGTTTTTAATAAACTGATGCCGAAACAAAAAAAAAGACAACAGATTAAAGTATTAAGAAAAATAAACAGTGAAGAATTATAGGGGATAAAATATAAAACAGTTTTAGTAGGTTCAGATATTTCGAGAATCTTACTTCGAAATAATTGATGTCTTTGTATTATTTTACCACCAACTATTTTAAAGTACATTATTTCTGAATTTCCCGCCATTTCTGAGGTCAGAATTGTAATTTCAAGAAAAAAATATTACGTAATATGATCATTGTATTGATGTCGGTTCGTACTTTGTACTGCTGGCGCTGGGATAAGCTTTAAATATCTTTATCTTTTTGGTGAGTGGACTTTCCAAACAGGTCTGTTTATAAACCCCCATAAAGGTTTAGAGCTATTCTTCAGCCATGCATTGTTTAACGTCCGGCTTGGTTTTAGGTTTTACTGTTAAGAAAGTTTCTTTGCAATTTAGTCATTCTTATTGTGTTTCGCTGGAACTTTTAGCCGATGAAATATATTTATTTACAAAGTTTTTCCAATTACATGTTCAAAAACACTTTACTTCTAGTGCTTTAGGTGATTTTTTTGGCCTTCTGGGGGGGGGGGGGGGGTTATTACCGCTACTACCATCACCACCCCCGTAAATCCGCGGTTGGACGTTATAAGTACAGCAGAACTGAGAAAATGCTCTCTGCTGTAGGCACATCAAAAGGTATAGTATTGGTTATAGGTGTAATAACAGTTTATGATGAAAGTTATCATTTTATTTACTTGTGGTTTATAGATATTGTGGTAAATGATCCCCCTATCGAAAATAACTTCACATTGGAGACAGCAGCCTTGGTTAATGATTATGTCATAAATTATTATTATAATTGTAGGAAGCACACAAATATCCAAGGTTCCATCAAATTCGTAAACTTTAAATTCTTGATCTTGTTGATGCGCCATTTTTAACGTTTTTATACACAAGGCCAACAAATAAAGATAGTGTTTAGATTGACGCTATACACAGCGGTTTTAGGCTTAAGATAAAACTGTAAAGACAGGCAGTATATATTTAGCACAGATTCGATAAAGACAAAATCGATAATTGCGCTACAGGTGCGATATAGCCTGCATGAAGATATTGTAGAGATTTGTTAAAGGTACAACTGTAAAGACAATCAGTATATATTATCTACAGATCCGATAAAGATAAATCCCTGCTTGAAGTACCGGTGCGGTATAGCATAGAATAAGATGTGATACAGATGTGATAAAGATAAAACTGTACTGGAAACAAGTATAGATATCATATAGATGCGGTAAATATTTAATCTATACAGTTAAGGTATAGGCTAAAGTACAGCTCCGATACATATTACACCTGTATCACGTAATCTTTACCGCATCTTTAAATATCTCTATCGCCTAGGACATCTTTATAGATTTGGTTATACGGGTAATAACAACAATTTCAAAACATTCAAAATTTCTTTAAAAAAATAATTCTGTTACCAAATCCTTTCATACAGAAACAAAATAAACGATGCAAAACGATACATTTCAATAACACCTGATCACAACAAAAAAAAGTTAAACAAGATTCTGAAATCCACATCTGTTATTTGGTTGGTTTAAAACAACAACCAACTAACCAACAACTTATTCGTACTCGTATTGTTCTTTAAAAAAAACAACCGTCTTACAAACCTCGCGTAAACTGCCTAGACCGACAAAAGTTACGTAAAGTCGATGGTACTACAGTCTGGCCTGCAAAGTGGTGGGTCATGATCACCGATCATCGCTTCCAATACTCAGCCGTCTCGTATTCTTTATCAAGTACGGAGTAGTGTGGTAAGTACGACGCTTTCCGCGAATGCCTTGCTTCTCTCACCCTTCAAACGGTTTGGTTCCCAATTTTTAAAATGCGAATAGGTTAGCCGCCCGCCAGGCCTACAGGTCTCGGATTTGAAAGCGAGACCTGCTGCGTAGCAGCTAAGTGCCTTAACCAGTCGGTTACTCTGGCGCTAGGACTGACAATATATCTTCAGCGCTACAGGCCATTCAGACCTTTGGCTTGATCCCATTCACATCGGGTAATCGCAAGTGAATGGCCATCCTACCCGCGCCAACCCGGGACCTAAAGACTGACAATACTGTTTAAAAATACAGGATAAGTTAAATGGAAGTTGGGGATCAATGAGATTCGATTGCACAGTCACCGAAGCAGCAAATGGCTATACACGCACATGTTTTTGTATTCCCTCCGGCGACCACAAGTTAAAACGTTTTAATAAAGGGGGAGATAAATAATATTTTTAAAATATTTAGTGTTAGGTTGTGGTCGGCGCTATAATTTTGGGTATTACTGTAATTAAAATGATGATTTTCTTATTTTTGAACATGTTTACCTTTTAGAAGTTGGGGTGCAATGTAATATGATTTAAGCGTGGCGTTTTGATAGAGGGAATTATATTCTTTATTTAAAAATTTTGTTTTTGTTTTTGGGGATTTGGAAGTGTGGCACAAAATCACTTTAATTAGTTTTAAAAATTTTTAATTTGTAGGAGTTCGGTGCAGTTTAGTGTAAATTAGAAATAATGCTGTAACAAAGATGATTATTTTATTTTTTTTTTAATTTGTAGCTTTTAGGGACTAGGCTGAGGTGTAATGCAAGGTGACGTATGGGTAGTGTTTTAATAAAGAGAGAGTAATCTTTATTACAGCCACGAAACCTTCTTCGCATAGGCCCGCTGCTTAGAATTATTAAACAATTCCCCTATTGTTTTAAATTGGATTGTGTAAGATATTTAACAATTCATTAAACTTCACTAAATGCTCTTATTTAACTAACTAATGTATTTTGTGTATTATGTTAAGGTTAATCTATATCGAAACTTACTGACTGGTCCTGTGCGGTGATTTCAGTTATGCTGACTGCGACGCAAGGACCAAAACAACATTTTACTACAATAATTGCGTAATCAGCTTGCTAATTATTATTATTTTCAGTTCATAATTTTTTTACTTGACGAAACGTCAATTTCGGCATATATTCATTCCCACAGCTACTATGATATGTTTACTTTGTAGGGCTTTCGAAATGTTGCTAAAGAGGATAATTTTCTTAATATTTTGAATTGATTGTGTGGTAGACACATGGTGAAACATTATTAATAAATATTTAACTATTAAAAAATTTATAAATTATTAATAAAATAAAACGCTTGGTAATTGTTTCACAATTTGTTGATTTTTAGTTACTCGACTCGAGTTTCAACCATCACGGTGATCGTCAGGAGTTTACAATAGAACTAAAACTAAAAACTTACAGATGTACAATACTACCCATTCTGTCGTCGCCGATTTTAAGTGTTAACACGTGTTTTTATGCTTTGTATACTGTAGGTCCAGGAGGGGTGAATTACTTAAATCAGTGTGGTCGTTTACTATATTTTTATTATTATTTATTGCCTTTTTTATTTCTAAATTTTTCAATTTATTTAAACGGTTGCTCTTGTTTTCTACGTGTAAAATTAATGTTTCTGTGTGTTTGAAAAAATGATTGTTTGTAATACAATGTTGGGAGATGCCGGTTGATTTATGATTGTATTTAATTGATCTGATGTGTTCTTTAATTCTTGTATTAAAACTGCGGCCAGTTTGTCCTATATATATTGCATCACAATTAGAACAGTCTATTTGATAGATACCATTTTTTGAATATTTTTCTATTGTGTCTTTATTGTTTACTAGATGTTTATGGAGTTTGTTCGGATTGTGCATAGCTACGTTAATATTTAATTTTTTGAGCCTGTTAGAAACTTTATAGCTAACTCTACCTATATAACTGATGTTTGACCATATTGTTTTTTCAATTGTTGTCTTTTGTTCGTTGTACAAAAGATGTTTTACATTTTCTTTTTGTTTTTTCTTTAAAATGTTATCTAGAAATTGTTCCGTGTATCCGTTTTTAGGGCTATAAATTTAATTGTACTAAGTTCTTTATTGAAATTTTCGGTCGACAGTGGGATATGAATGGCTATGTGTATCATACTATTGAAAGCTGCTTTTTAAATTTTGATTGGTTGTTTAGAATTTGAATGTGTCTGTACTTGTTGGTTTTCTGAAAATATTGTACTCTAAATTGTTCCCTACTCTTTTTATGCTTAGATCTAAAAAGTTTAGGATATTGTTTCGGTTTCTATTGTGAATTTAATATTATTATGAATTTTATTAATGTTATCTAAAAATTGTTGTATTTGTCTGTCTGTACCTAACCACAAGCAAAAAATATCATCTACATATCTAATCCAGATTTTGACATTGTTACTAAGATTGTTGTTTGAATTGAAAACCTTTTCTTCAAAATTTGCCATAAAAATTTCTGCTAGTAGGGGTGAAAGTGGGGATCCCATCGGTAGTCCCTCCTCTTGCTTGTAAATTTGGTTGTTAAATTGAAAATAATTTTGTTCTAAGCAATTCCAATAAAAGAGGCCAAAGAAATAACGTTCAATAAAATAAACAACGGTAATTTGACGAATATTGAAAAATTAGAACTAAGAACCATGCTCGCAACCTGCTTCGAACAAAATTATTTGCAATTTAACAACCAAACTTACAAGCAAGAGGAGGGACTACCGATGGGATCCCCACTTTCACCCCTACTAGCAGAAATTTTTATGGCAAATTTTGAAGAAAAAGTTTTCAATTCAAACAACAATTTTAGTAACAATGTGAAAATGTGGATTAGATATGTAGATGATATTTTTTGCTTGTGGTTAGGTACAGACAGACAAATACAACAATTTTTAGATAACATTAATAAAATTCATAATAATATTAAATTCACAATAGAAACCGAAAAGAACAATATCCTAAACTTTTTAGATCTAAGCATAAAAAGAGTAGGGAACAATTTAGGGTACAATATTTTGAGAAAACCAACAAGTACAGACATGGTCATACATTCAAATTCTAAACAACCAATCAAAATTAAAAAGCAGCTTTCAATAGTATAGTAGGAACATACTATCATAACTTGTTTATATCAATTTTTAAATCGAATTTCGTAAATTGTTGCAATCACAAGAAACATAGTGTTGGTGACCGGGGGCATGGTAGGAAGATCGCGGTTAAGCAGATCGGCTATACAACATGTGTAAAATACAAATTTAAATTTCTGTTTCGAGTGCGTCTGTATTGAAGCAGAACACCCCTTCCTAATCCCATATTTTTCAACAGATACTAGTTTTATGATATATTGCATTTTACAATCGAAAACAATTTTGTAAAAGTAAAAATTGATTTTCTGAATTTGAATGGTAGCCGTCTTTTGTCAGTTACTCAATTAAACTGTTCGGATAAACGATGAAAAAGAAAACCCCTATAAGTCTTTTCTTATTCTCAGATTGTTTCTATTACCATTTAACGTGTTTATGCCGATTTTGAAGTCGAAATTGTTACATTTCTTCTAGGGAGGAATGTAAAAAGATAATTCTATTTTTAAAAATATTTAGTTTTTAAAAATTAGGGTGCAATGTAAGATGGGTTAGGGGTAACGTTTTAATAAAGAAGATTATTTTTCTTATTTTTAGAAATTTTTAGATCTCGGGAGTTGGCGGTGCAGTTTAGGGATGTTGCTGCACGAAGGAAAATAATTTTTTTTTTATTTTAAAAATTAATAGTTTTTAGGGGTTGCGGTTGCATTAAAAAAAATTTAAAAATGGCGTTTTAGTAAAAGGACGATTTTCTTAATTTTTAAAATGTTTTGGTTTCAGGGGTATAATCAGGGTGATTCAAGGGTTTTGCTGTAAAAAAAAACAATTTTTCTTATGTAAAAAAATTTGTAGTTTTTAGAGATTGCGGTAAAATGTAAGATAATTTAAAGGTTGCGTTTTAATAAAAAAGAGTTTTCCCATTTTATGAAAATTTTATTATTTCAAAGTTAGGTGTACAATTTAGAGTTGTTTAGGGGTGTTGCTGTAATTTTAGAACGTTGCATTAACAAAGAGGATTGTTATGGTATTTACTAAACATTTACGATTTTAAGACATGGGGTCAATTAAGCGTACTTTGGGGGTGTTGTTTTAAAAAAAGGAATTATTTTATTTTTTTTTTTGAAGCTTTTAGTTTTCAGCGATGGGGTGCAATTTAGGCTGGTTTAATAAAGGTAAAAGTTTCCTATATTTAAAATAAAATAGTTTTAGAAGTTTCGGGTGCAGTTAAAGGTGGTTTAGGGTCGTTGCTTTAATAGTGGATTAAGCAGAAATATGTAAATTTGTGAAAAACCAAAAGTCGATGTAGAAGTGACTAGGAGGTGGTAGGGATATCGCGTTAGCGCAGGTGAACTTTTAGGTACTGCTTAAAATGAATTATATTCGTATATCTCAGCTTCTTTCGCTACTTCGTCTATATTTAAGTACAACACTTACTTCTCTCTTTCCTCCCTATTATTTGCTGAAAGTTGAATATCCAATTTTAAAGTGCTTTTTCAGCCACTACACAATTAAACAACCAACAAGAAACCTCATAACAATTTTTTCGCAGTGAAAGGTTGTTCCCAATGTCATCTAACATGTTCATACCGATTTTGAAGTAGAAATTTGAAAATATTGGAAAAATCAAAGAAATAGTTGGTGGCGGTGGTAAGAAGATTGAGCTTGCGTAGAATACCTCAAAACGTTTTATTATGAAGATATAAATTTATTGGTCAGTTTTGTTTGCGTAAGCCAATTTTGATACACTGTGACTTAAGACTAGTTTACTTGAAGGTCATCTAAAAGTTTATTTCTTTGGACATCACTTTGATACTTTTATAGTAAGAAACTTTCAAGTTAACATTAATTCCAACTTTATTAATTAACTCTAGTCTTACCATTTGCATTAAACGAAAAATTACATGAAATGTGATTATATTAACCAACCAATATATTTCTAATCTGATTAAATGTGTAGAATCTAAAATTAAGATGTGAGCGTAGGAGTGTAAAACAAGATACCGAGAATTTGCTTGATTGAAACTCAATTTTAAGCACGCATTTATCGAAAGCAGGAGCACAAGATGCGGTCTTCAGTCGCTGGAAAATTTTTCTCAAAGGCATCTTTAAAATCTCTTTGACGCGCGACGTCTTCCATATTCCAGATAAAAGGTTCCGAAATACAGAAACACCTTAAAATTAGATAAAACACAAATGTAGCGTGGTAAAGTCAACGAAGTCTGAGGATCTGATAATGCTGAAGCGCTTTCATCCTCGGGTAGATTGTTCGTGCAGATAGGGCAGGTAGCGACGAGGTACTTCAGAATCAAATCATTCGCTTGGCGGACATCAAGATGCATAAAATGTATCAAAGCAAGCAAGCTGAGGACACACATCATTAGCTTAATGAGCTTACTTCCCATCCGGTGTCGTCTTGTTGAACGAGCGCGTGTAAAATATGTCCGACTACAGCGATTCCTCCTCCGAAGAGCGTATCCAGAAATATTATTGCTTGTTTTAGGCCCTGATGATTTCTTGATGCTTTTTTGAGTGCGCCATTTTTGTCTATCTAATGTTTCATAACGGACGGTTATAAATCACCCCTCCCGTAATTTGCTTTTCCTCGAGGAGAAAAAAATTCAAATGCGCCTTTTTTTTCCATCAATATCAATGTTAAACACCCACTTGCTCTTACGAACAAACTTAATAAACAAAGTTTAGAAATAAAACCAAATTCCCGCGAGAAAACACTGAAAACTGAAACAAAATCAACGTCAGCTGTACCAAACTTTCAAATCAGGCGTTGTTATTGAACCTATCCTCACTTCGACGGATGCTGCACAAAAACAAACGGAAGACACATCGGTAAACTTTTTCTTCTGACTCTTGACAAGTCCTGATAAGTACCGGTTGGGGGATGAGAACCGATACGTTGTGGATCTCCGCCCCATCGTTTTACAGCGCTCGTCGCTGCTTCTTCACTGAAAGATTCAATGCATACGAAAATAATCACGAAGCCGACAGAATTATATTTCATCTAAAACGATTTATTATCAGAAAAAGAAAAAAACTTGCATTTTATATACTCCCCAAAATAAACTGTTAAATTCAAACGCGCTTGAAGAGAGGCTAATACCTAAAAAGTGTTGTTTTTCAACAGCAAATTTTCTTTTTCGTTACTTCTTACTAGCAGGTTGAATTTGATGTCGGCTATTTCAACAGTTATTTTAATTGACGTTTTCGGACTAACTTATGATATTTCATAAATTCGCGTTGTACAATTTCAAATGTGATAGTTAAAATGTAGGTTACGCTAAATTGTTAAGTTATAAATTAATTATTGTTGAAATATTAATTTAAACTAGATATTTATGTTACAGTACAGTGGTTGGGTTTAATAATCTGAGAGTTATAAATTAATGTGAATTCTTGCTGAACCGGTGGGCTACGCCCCCCGTTTTTTAAAAGACTCAGTATACTTACTCCACTGAGTCGGTCTCGAGATTGACAGATGATCTCGGAAAGAGAATCCCGTAGACAAAAAAGATAGCAAGTCCTAAAAAAGCAGCCCGGAAAAAAACTGGGAAAAAAAGTCCGAAAAAGACAGCTCCGTAAAAAAACATTTAAGAAAGAAAACCCCTGTAAAGTCATCTTGAAAAAAGTCCAACAAAAAAAGTAGCCCAGAACAAAACAGGCGGAAAGGTTTTAGTTAAACTTATCACGTTTCCTTATTTCTAGGAGAGCGTCTGTTTTAACAGAGCCTTGCAAAATGTTTTTGAAACTAATAAATACGCCCAAACAAATCCATCAGCAAGGAAAAGCAGGTAAAACGGTAAAACAGGTTTTCAGGTAAAACTTTTTCTTAACTACCGTACGATCCACCAGCACGAAATTACACGTGCCTTTGTTTAGGGGATGTTTTATTTGCGGAGATTTACTCTAGAACATGATTTTACCGGGGTTATTATTTTCCGGAGAATGTATGTAATGGAGGTTGTTTTTACCAGAGCTTTTTTTAAAATATTTTTGTCGGCATTTTCTCCATCAATAGTTTTCTGAGCGTTTTTAATGTGACCCTTTTTCATAGACATCCTTGCCGTAAACCGAAAATGATCCCCAAAAGCAGAAAAATTTTTTTTGTCGCATGTTATTAGTGTAATTTTTTGGCTATTTCACGTCGAGGCTGAGCTCTAGACTGACAATGCAGACGAAGAGATCGCATTTATCGTTCTTCTGTATTACGCTATATTGTGTAGAACATTAAATCTTTGCTAATAAGGTTAGGGGAAAGGAGTATAATATCGACCACCTAAGGTTAATAAAAGTATTTTATACAAACTCGTCGAGAAACTAAAGATGTTTTTATTCTGAAGGATAGTATGGTATGTTACAGCAAAAATCAATTCAGAAAAGTAAAATAAACAAAATACATAATCGTTACAATAATCGATATTACCATACAACAGTCGGGAAATAGCGACCACTCACGCGGTTAATATCGATCACCTAATTTAAGTAATATTTACTCGCACTCGTGACATATAAATCCTTCTGCATCTTCAAAACTGGTGGAAGCTGCGTGGCTCCATTCACCGCAGGATCGCCACCAAATTTCGTTATTTCTACCGAACTCGTGGCAAATAGGACAGTTCTCTGTTTCAACTCTACCTGCTTTAGATGCAATTTTTTTCTTTTCAACTGTACCACCTACTTTTTTCTTAACCGGTTTTGCTTTTTTTGGCAGTCATACCTTTTCTCCCGCAAAATACCTCCTTCTTGGCAGCTGCAGCTATAATTTCATTCGTTTTTTCTTTTCTTTTTCTACTAAGGCGGACTTTAAAGGTGTTGCAGTAAGGATTTCCGACTGCTGTCTCTTTCTGTTGCTTTGTCTAATCTTAGGTGTAGGGACTGGATATATATCTTCAAATGATTTGTTCACTATCTGCATGGTTTTGTCTTCACTATCTGTAGCTTCGTCATCAAACACTTCTTCAACTTCACAGGATGCTCCACTTGATGAAGAATACGAACGCTGTGTACATCTTTTATAAATTGGAAAAGGTTTTAAATAATCTTTATTTGTACCTTCAGTACGCGAAGGTGTGCGTTCAGTGAGTGAAGGTGCGCGTTTAGGTTTTTTATTTATTTTTTTTTGAACCGAACCACTAGTGCTAGGAATTGAATCTGTTAAATCTGCTGGTTCGGATTCGGGAATGGGAGCTGGAGTATCCATGTTACTCGCCGTAGGAGTTAGTGTTGAAGTATCAGTATGGTGAGCAAATTCTTCCTCTCCAAATACGTTTCTGTCCAGTGGATATATTCCTGTAACTTTAAAGCCGTTAATGCCACTTTCGATAGTAGTTACTCTATTGTAGGCTTTTGCAAATATTTCAGCCACATCTGAGACGTCGATTTTTTTATATTGCTTTGATTTTATGAATTGCTCGCACTCTTGGTGGTAAGCAGTTTTTTATGAGCTATAAAAGGTCACATCCAAAGGTTGCAACTTGTGCGATGTATGAGGAGGCAGCGAAACAATCTTTATGCCATTTGGCCGACAGAAATTGTATGACTTTAAAGTTGAATGTGTGCTATGGTTGTCTAAAACAAGCAACACAGGGTCGTCAAGCGTAGCTTTTACACATTGAGCAAAATGTTTCAGCCATTCAAGAAAAAGGTCCTCAGTAATCCAACCCGACTTGTAACAGCGATATATGGAGTCAACTCGGCCGTGCTTGCTTAAACCATCCGTCATTCTTAATCTCTTAAAAATAAACATTGGGGGTACATACTGCCCGGCCGCACTTGCACAGCAAACTACAGTAGTGGTCTGACCTCGTTCACCGCTTGTCATTGCACCTACTTGTTTTTGTCCTTTTGGTTCGATAATACAAGGTGGTTTGTGCACATTGGTTATTCCCGTTTCGTCCACGTTAAATATGCGGCTTGGGCCAAATTTGTACTGTTCCATAAGTTTTTCTAGATTGTCATAAAATAGGTTAACGTCTTTCCGATTAAAACCCAAAACTCTATTTATACTTGTCGCCTCTGGCTTTCTTAAAGACAGTCGCAGATTTCTGCTCAAGAAACCATATAGCCATTCTTTTCCACATGTTTTAGTTACTTTCTTAAAATTATTTTTAATATTGTTTTCTACAGCGAATTCGTATGCTATTTGCTTAAAGGCCGGTACAGACCGAGATCAAACACAAACGAACGCCAACGAACGCAAATATGGCGTTGGCGTTCGGGGTTGGAAACAATTCGTCAGCGTATGCTTGCAGTCGTCCACACCAAAGTTTCGCATTCGAGCACTGGCAGTTCGGAGCGGTTGGTAAACGTTCAGTGCTACTCTGTCCGAATTCGAATTTACGTTTTATTTAATAATACAGTAATTAATTAGTCATCATATTAGTATGTCCAGCGATGATGAGGAATGTGTGGTACCTTCACAGCGCATTTCTCGGCAATAAGATGATAGCAAGCTTTCCATTGTTTTTTAACTTCGGGAATATCGCACTTAAATTCGTCTGCAATGCTTCTCCAAATATATCCATCTTGTTTTTGGTTAATTTATAGTGCATATTTGTTGGGTCCCATAGCATGGGTTTGTCGCGGTAGCACTCTATTAATTTCAAACTTAACTCGTCGCTCCACTCCATCTTTATCTATTATTTAAAAATTTTTATTGAAATACGTCCCAAACAGTCCAAACGCTTACCAACGACTGAAAAGTGACAAATCCTGTCCAAACCAAAACGAATCTTTCTTTGAGGTACCGCTCTACTAGCGAACGCAATCGAACGCCAACGAACCCCTTGGCAAGCGTTGGTAAGCGTTCGTTCGCGTTCGCCAATCCCGTACACACCAAACTCAAACTGTTCCACATGTGCCTTCGTTGGCGTTTGTTTGCGTTCGGTCTCCGGTCTGTACGGGCCTTAATAGTTTTAGGTGTTAAACCATAAAAAAGGTTTGATAATTTTAAAATGTGGTCTGCAAGTTCTCTTTCTTGTTCTACGAAAAAAACTGGTTTTCTTCCTAGCTTAATTTTTGTATCTGGAAAACGTTTTCTAAAGGCCGGTACAGACCGAGATCAAACACAAACGAACGCAAATATGGCGTTGGCGTTCGGGGTTGGAAACAATTCGTCAGCGTATGCTTGCAGTCGTCCACACCAAAGTTTCGCATTCGAGCACTGGCAGTTCGGAGCGGTTGGTAAACGTTCGGTGCTACTCTGTCCGAATTCGAATTTACGTTTTATTTAATAATACAGTAATTAATTAGTCATAATATTAGTATGTCCAGCGATGATGAGGAATGTGTGGTACCTTCACGGCGCATTTCTCGGCGATAAGATGATAGCAAGCTTTCCATTTTTTTTTAACTTCCGGAATATCGCACTTAAATTCGTCTGCAATGCTTCTCCAAATATCCACCTTCTTTTTGGTTAATTTATAGTGCATATTTGTTGGGTCCTATAGCATGGGTTTGTCGCGGTAGCACTCTATTAATTTCAAACTTAACTCGTCGCTCCACTCCATCTTTATCTATTATTTAAAAAAATTTATTGAAATACGTCCCAAACAGTCCAAACGCTTACCAACGACTGAAAAATGAAAAATCCTGTCCAAACCAAAACGAATCTTTCTTTGAGGTACCGCTCTACTAGCGAACGCAATCGAACGCCAACGAACCCCTTGGCAAGCGTTGGTAAGCGTTCGTTCGCGTTCGCCAATCCCGTACACACCAAACTCAAACGGTTCCATATGTGCCTTCGTTGGCGTTTGTTTGCGTTCGGTCTCCGGTCTGTACGGGCCTTAATACGATCCTGTAGTGTACCGTACGGAAGTTCGTAAAGTTTTGACGCCTTTCTAATAGAGCATAATTTCTGATCAATTGCTTTTAATGCCAGTTTTAAATTTTCTTCTGTCCAAGTCGAGCGAGCCGTTTTTCGTGTATACTTTTTTGGCATCTATAAATTAAACCATTTATTATCAACGCGTGTAATATCGACCAGTTTTGCGGGTGGTATCGATCACCGTGATCGATATTAACAGCTTAAAACATCGAGATATATTTATTAGCATTTCAGCATAACATAAAATTTCTAGATTACGCAATGTCATGAAATAGGTACGTATTGTATAGTCGTTTACGTGAATAACAATAGTTTTTGAAAATATCAATAAATGAATATAGCATACCTTATTAGCTGAATCGAAGAAATTGTAGTCAAACACTTAAAAACTGTTATTTCTGAACGTGTTGCTAGAACGCTCTGATACTAAGAAAACGTTGATTAGGTGAGTTTAAGATCGGTATTAAGAGGTGGCAGCACCTGCTAAAACTTGGTTATTCCCTCATATTTTCGTAAAATCGTCGTGGTCGATATTACCTACTGGTCGATATTATACGCCCTTCCCCTAATGATTTTGTGTAACGTCTTTTATGAGTAAAATATGACGCGCTCACGTACCTTACATGAATAAGTCAATGCGAATTAATTGGCTGCACCAAATTATGGAACACTGACTCTAACGTCTTTATTATAAATTTTATTAAACAATACTTTAAAAATTTTTCATAAGAAAATATAATCACACGTTTAAAAATATTTTTCAAACAATTATTTTGAAGTTATGACGTCATAGATATTTTCAAGGAAACATATCAAATTTGATGTCGCTGAAGAGAGCATTTTTTTATCTATTTAGTGATATAAATTTAAAACTGTTTGTTCTACCCAAAAATTAAAAAAAAAAGAGCTGTACACATTAACTAAAACACTGCAGTCATAGACTTAAATAACAAAAATGTGGAACATAGTCCCCACAGGCTCAGCAAATTTTATAAAAAATCGGCGAGCTAATCATCTTCTTTTAGTTACAGAAACTCGAATTTGCGGATTGTTTTAAATTTCTTTAACGGTCCCTAGTTGCATTGTTTCTGTCCTTCGCCATGTAAGCAAAGACCCTCGCGGTATTACGTTGTAAAACTCACCCTACGTGATTTTAACGTAAATATGAGAACTCGCAAACATATTAAAACTCTAAGCTGCCTCGAAATGATAATGAATGGATCGTCAATAAAGGTGTTGCTTTGCAATTGTAAAACACGAGAAATAATAGAAACTGTCGCCTTTGAATTCAATTTAAGCTCGCAGCATTTTAGTTCATCGGTTATTTGTAAACGTAACCCAATATCGTCTAACATACGATTACATTTTTGAATAACGTTTTTTATGAGGGAACAAACAATGTGTTGCTACAACACTGCTGATCAATTAAACAAACAAAGCGTGGTGATTCAAAAAGGGATCTCTGCTTCTTATTTGCACGAAACAATTAATTGGCGGAATGTACATACGATTACAGCACTTGGGCGTAAAGTCGCAAGTTTTCGCAGTTTTAAAAATTTCTACTTTTATCAAAATATTTATAATTTTTAAGTTATTACAATTTTTTGGTTTTAAAATTTTCTGCAATTATCGAAACTTCAAAGAACTTTCCAAATTTTTAAATAAGATCAATTTATTTAAAAATATTTGAAATTTTCCAAAATGTTCATAGCCCATAATGTTTTACATTTCCAAAAAATTTTAAAAATTTTGTATAAA
This sequence comes from Ctenicera cuprea, assembly GCA_958336395.1. Classification (NCBI taxonomy): domain Eukaryota; kingdom Metazoa; phylum Arthropoda; class Insecta; order Coleoptera; family Elateridae; genus Ctenicera; species Ctenicera cuprea. The sequence continues at coordinate 32,775,155 of OY284488.1, forward strand.
TATCATAAATCTTCAAAATTCAAATTTTTAGAACTTTTAGAAAGTTTTCATATTTTACACGTATATTATAATTTAAAAAAAATTCATATTAGTCAAAATTTTCCAAAAATTTTGTAAAAAAAAGAAAATGTAATACATTTGTAAATTTTTCAAAAAGCAAAGGTAGAGTAGTTGCAGGATCTCATGATCCGTGCGCAATAAACCAAAATATGCTACTGACGTCACGAACTGTTCTAAAGACCAACCTGAAAATAGCGTTGCCGAAATATTTGGTGTCATTTTTATGCGTGTTTATATTTAAATTTCCCTGTGTTATTAGAGGAAACAGTTTTTTTTGAAGACTACAGCGGTTTATTTACTGTGTAGCTGTAAGTAGAAGTACCCAAATTTAACATTTTTATGGAATACTTATTAAAACTGTTTTTAGGTTATAATCCACCTACAGCGTTTTCTTTGCAAAAGTAGTGCGTTATTTAAAAACTTCGCAGCAGTATCTGTTGTACAGTAAGTAACAATAACATTCTATTGGCAGTAACAAGTTCTACTTTGTTGAAATCCATTTTCATTCTGTTTAGCCATTTTACTAATTAAAGTTTATTTACAGATCACTAGTAATTATGAGCAACGCCAAACGAACAGTGCACAGTCAAGGCCGTGAAATAATTTACAGCGTTTATAAATTTATGAAGGAAGAAAAGGATGCCAAAGAACTTATTATTCCTTTAAGCAGTTTGATCGAAAGGGTGTCGCAGGCAACTGGCGTTGGATCAGCCACCGTCAAAAGAATTGTTAAGGAAGGCAGGCTACAACCAGATGGTGGCAAATTTACTTCCCCAAGGAAAACCATCAATAAAAGCGGTCCGAGGTCTACGTTGGATCAGTACGAAGAAGAAACTGTACGCACAATTATTTATAGATTTGCAAATATTCACAAAAGAAGACCAACGATGCAGGCTGTATTTGAAGCAGTGAAAGATGAAGGCATTAATTTTTCGAAGTGGTTACAAGAGAAATTGCTTCCAAATATGCAACAAAATTCTGTGTTGGTTATCGATAATGCATCGCACCACAACGTAACCACCGAACCAAATCCAACCTCGGCTTGGAAAAAAGAGGACATGAGGAGATGGCTAACGGAAAGAAACTTACCGTTTCAATTACAAGACACAAAAGTGGAATTATATGCAAACATAAACCAGCATAAACGAGTTAACAAAGTATATGTGATCGACAAAATTTTAGCCGAACAGGGTCACGTGGCACTGCGCTTGCCCCCATATCATCCGGAACTCAACCCCATAGAAAAAATATGGGCATTGGTAAAAAATCATGTGGCTGCCCATAATACAACGTTTAAAATGGATGATCTCAGGAAGTTGGCAGAAGATAAATTTAATGTTGTTGGTGTGCAAGAATGGGCAAACATTTGTTCACATGTGAAGAAGGTCGAGGACGAATATCTTGCCAGGGAATATATAATAGATGATGTGCTGGAACTTATTATAAATGTTAATGACAGCAGTGATGACTCGGAACTGTATTGGTCTTCTGACGATGAAGACGATTTAGGTTGTAAACCATTATAATTATATATAATTTTTGCTTTTTATTATCTGAAGACACTTTGATTTGATATTTAACTTAAAATTGTTTACATTCATTCCTTTCATTTTAATATGGATTGTATTTGCATTCAATTTGAATTTATGTATAATATTTAATTGTGTAATCGTGTTGTACGATAATTGCATTAAATTTGACTTCATGTACCTATAATTTGTTTTATTGTGTTCTGATTTTTGCTAAATGAAAACACTTCCCTTTAATATTTCAAAATATTTACATTCATTCATTTCATTTTTTTTGGGGGAAGTGGTTTATTTAATATATTATCATTAATTTGGTGAAATTTAAAGAGTTAAATTACACACTTAACGCATAATCTATTTTAAATTTGGCGCCTACATGCTAGCCTGATGTTTTTAGGTTGAGCCGAAAACACTGTTTGGGCGTCCTTTTCTACAGCCTTCTCACTCCCGGCGGTGCGCAATTCGCGGATCATGAGATTTTGCAACTACTCTAAAATAATTTTCAAATTTTTTCGAGAATTTTAAAATATGCTAAATTTCTATAAAATTGTAAAAATATTCAAATATATTAAAAAATTTTAAAAACTTCAATAAATGCGAGGAAGGCTCCATGGCGGTTGCTCGACAGTTTTTTTTAACATTAATCTGTCCTACTTCCGGTTAGACAAGAAATAGATAGATTCTGATAGAGCACTGAAATTTCTATTCAGTCATATAAAAGTTACTCCAAAAGTTAAATGGTTCGTTGCTAGAGGGCGTTAAAGTAAAACATTCAAGTTGACCAAGAATTTCAATAATTTCATATCTGCTAAAACTTCTTTGACCGCTTAGTGATCAGATCAACTCCGTTAACAAAAATTTTACCATTTTCGAAGGTTTGTTTAATTCTACTTTTCAGACAAAGGCAAGTTTTTTCTCATTCAGAGTAAAAGAAAGGAATTATCTTTTATTTCAATTCACAAAAAAGCATCTTGCTGTTTGAAATTGTCCCGAAAAATTTACTTGAAATTCTGCTATTTCTGCAGAAAATGTATATCGATCAAAGCGAAACAATAAATAGTTGACCTGTTAAAACAAAACTGTTTTGGCAGATTTATACATGAAATTTATGACCAACTTAAATTTATACTATAAGGCTCTCTATCAGCTAACCGCTTAGCTTTTTGAGCAACTTTTATAAGTGACTGAATAGAGAATTTAATGCTCTATCAGAATCTATAAGAAATAAGACAATAAAATGTGCTGTTTATGAACCAAAGGTTAGCCTCCTTTCCGATGTAACCGTTGTTTGTAAAGCGAATTTGCAGATATTAAGTACCATAAACACATGCAAACATTAATTTTGGTATATTGAAAAATAATTGAAGCTTGAACATTAGGCTGAATCACCCGGTAAGGTTTTCTGTATGAAAATGAAGTTTCTATAGAGTAATGTGTCTTGAAAATAAATAGAAAGCAATAAAAGTAAAAAAATCTGTCTTCTATTTAAAGGAAATTTGTTTTTTCCTGTGAACGTATAAAAAAGCAAATCTAATGCACATAAAATTGTTTATAAAAACTGAAGCCAATATTGCCAACTATTGCTTGTAGTATAGCTTGTATAGAGTCATTAATTATCCTACTTCACTTTTACTTAAGCTAGGGAAAAATAAAACTTGAAGCGCACAAAAAAATTAGCCCCAAAATAATGTAGAGAAAAAGTTCCTTAAAAACAGCAGTCTGCACTTATTTTTATTCGCCATTAAGGTTTGCCTATAAATCAGTGTCTGTTTTATACACCACCTCCTTTGCTGCTGACCGCATCGTCCTGTAAAATATCAGAAATAATTTCCTTACCATTCTGAGCTGATAGCTAGTAATTCCTGCAAGACCTGTTCATTCGTATTTATTTAATTTAATTCATAAGCTCGAGAGCTAAATTTACACTGCCCGAAGGTAAAACATACATCAAGGAGAGGTCGCATCCTCCCAAAACAATTAATCAAAGTTTGCAAATCTCCTTCCCGGCAGTAAATAACATAAACTGCTGCAATAATTACAAATGTTTTGCTTTAGTACTTCCATCTTTTTCCAGATGCAAATTTTTTCAACGAAATTTTATAGACTATCAGTGAAAAGACTTGAGTTTTACGATCATTACAGATGAAATGAAATGAAAATAACCCCGGGACGTAACTAGATGGAATGAAACATTTATTTGAATACAGAATCCTGATTTATGCGTTTAACGATGTATGCCCTGCAGCTTTACCTTGATGTGTTTTACAAAACGAAATATTTGATTTTTAACGGGGAGGTTAAATATTTTGCTCTATTATTTGTTTAAGTAAATGTAAATTCGTTTTACTAATTCCCATTCAACCTAAGTATTATATTATAAAACCTTGTTTGAAAGGACTTTCTATATATATTATTCAAAGAGGAAAGCGTCAACTACCAGTAAAAATAAAAATATGACGACTAAACTGCAGCAAAGCCTCCGATTGTCTTTGTTTTAGAGTTGTAGAAACACCGTTTTAAAGTCAAAGCACGATGTTTAAACTTCAAATCTGCTTTCTGTCTATACTGCGTAGACTACTAACGACTATTTGGCAAAATCACAACACAACTATACACAACTTCTAAATCTTGCACATTTGCAAAGGCAAAAATCCTCCCTGAAAAGCTTCACTGCCCGTAAAATTTCTATGCAAATTTTATCTGGAAAATTTTATAGCGCCCGTAAAACTTACTAAGAGTTGTCTGTAGTTATTTTCATAGAGCTTCGGATAATAAGGTCCTTTTAACTTATTAGGTTTTCTACTTTATTTCCTGGCTTTTAACACCCTTCATTATTTTACAAGAAAAAGTGTCTGCTTGTTAAGAATAATTGGGAAAATGCAATACAAAGTTTGTCAAATATGTTTTTCAGTGGGTGGATTATGATTTGATCATTAATTATTTAACAAAAAAATTAATTATAATTAACAGCGTTATATTTATTTATAATTTTGACGAATAAGTTAATAAATGAAGTAAGACGTTTTATCACGCCAAAAAACTTTTGCTGGTAAACACATTTAAGCTTAAAAGCTTTTTTCTTAGCTATTTCTTCTTCAACTCTGATTATTTTTAAACTAAGTTATTACAATCTTTACCACCAACTTTTATGACTTTTTTCTATTTTCACTTCACAGTTTGAATTTTGATCAATAGTAAGGATAAGACCATGAATAATTTTGGGTCATGATTAAAGTGTGTTGGTAGATAAAGAAACTGAAACTCGTAATATTTGGGAGTTTCTATAGGTGGAAACCGATATCCAGATACCCAGCTTGGCCAATTTTATAACGTAAGACGATGGAAATATGAATTTAAACGGGGCGTCCGTTGAGGGGTGATCGCTGGCACCTGTGCCCCTGTCAGATGCCAACGCGGTGCGGTCATATGTAAAATATATAACGTTCAGAAATTTTTGATCTTGAAAATATTGAAAATGTTACACTGAACGAATTGAAATTGACAGTAATTTTAATGACAGTTCCTGGAAATATTTTTCCAGTTGTTTATTTTGTAGTAAAAATGGTGAAGTAGTTCCAGTTAGAGCGGTTTCTGTTATTTACTGGCTGTAATAAAATAAATTTTAGCTCTGTATTCTTTATTTTTTGCCACTTTTTCATTTTAAATAATACCCGTTTGCAAACACGAAATTATATTCGGCAACTTGTATTTGAACAATTTCCACTTCAGCAAGTTTCTTTCAACCAAAAGTATTTTCCGTTTTAGCAAGCTTTCTTGCTAAAAGTTTTCACTAAGTAGCTTGGAATTCGTTAAGTGCATCTTAGTTTTTTTAGATCTCTGGTTTCACCAGGTTTGTTGATCCGAACGTATTTAGGACCGCATCTAGCAAGATCAGGACCCGAGTGCAATTTGATGAAGCATAATCGAAAAATGTTTATTTGCCTATATACTCTTGTTTTGATTTTGTTTTTTTATAATATTTTTCACGCTACAGGAAAGGTAAATAGGCGATACATCCATAGCTACAAAAGATGAAAATGGCTAATAACATTCGTTTACTTTTTGCCCTTGACTACGGAACTTAATAGTGTCATTTACATTCCTAGGGTAATAATTAATGCAACAAGGTACAGATTCCAATATTTTATGTCAACAAGCACAGGCAACTTAGAATAATGGGGCTTTTAAAAAATAATACCGATGACAGCAGTCAAAACGAACTTTTAAAAATATGATTAAATTTCTACCTGTAGCGTGAAAAATTTAATAAGTAACACGGAATGTATCGACTATCAACATTCTCGGCAGGCCACAAGCCTCGTCTTCGCCTAGGCTCGTATTTACCTACCTCGAATGTTATTACGTCTTTACATTCCTTGTTACTTAAATAACTATTAAATGTTGCATTTACTTCGGATCAGTGTATGACAGCTTTACAATCAGGTTACCTCTTAACCCCAGCACCAATTTCTAACGGATGGTATACTTGCGCTACCTAGAATCTCGAACGCATTATGTAACCGTTCGAGTTTTGAACCCGTGTCGAAGAGCATGGCAGCATCGGTATTAATAACTGCGCTAACTTCCTAGCCTATTATTCATTCATGCATCGTCTCAAAAAATATTTAAACATTATACTAACTAATGAATACCCTATTGAATAATTAATTGCTCTTACGGTAAGTCGATCAACAAACGGCAAAAAACGAACATATTTCAGAGCAAATGTTCCAAATCTATCATACGAACTTCATGGATATGTGCTAGATTTTGCTTATTTTGATCTTAGTATGGTGGAACGAATCGTAATTTCTTTATACATTTTTCCTTTTAAAATTAGATTTTAAGTGGTCTATTACCAAATACTCAAATTTTAGGTGGTACTGTAAATACTACATCTAGATATTGTCTTATCTGCAATCCAAAATAGGAATGTTTCCCCACCTTGTTGAAATGTAATAGATTCACACAGTCAGAACAGAAAAATAGAAGACAAAAATCAATTTTTCAGTTTTTTCATTTAAAGATAAGATTTCCCTTCTCTGATATTAATCGAACACCTATGTAATAAAGAAATATAAAGATGTTAAGTATTATTTATTTTTTGCGGAAGTGCAGTGTGCAAACAAAGTTGAGTGCAATTTGCATTATAAGAAATCATAATATTTTTCATATACCAAACGTATCATTTACACATTTTAAAATTTTATAGAGTTGTTAATATTGCATAAACGTTTAATATTATTGTATTTTTGAAGATGTATAGACACCTTAATTTCTTTCAGACGTTTATGGGATTACTTACTTACTTCCTAATCTCCAGTTGTTGACTTTCATCTCGTGTATATCTGCTAGAACGCCTCTCTCCATCTCTTCTGTAACCTCCCTCTACCCCTTCCCGCCACTGGTTTCCACTTGGTTAATACCAGGTGTAATATCTTTTTTTGTTCAAGGTTTACAATGCAATCTATTGCAATATTAACAACAAGCATATGCGTGAACTGACGACATGAGTGGCGTATTGTGCTTTAGTTTTTTTGTGTGCTCACCGTTATCAAGTAAATTTATTGCCAGTATATTTGAATGATTTTCCAGTTGATAAATCTGTTTTGCGCTGCACTGCACAATCTCCACTCACTGTGAGCACCTGCAAGTTATTGTAGATGTCTTTATTTGTCACAAACCATGGGGCGTCTGTAAAAGCGCGCAGCACTTTAGACTGGAATCTTTTGATAATAGCGAGATTTGATTTCGATGCTGTCTCTCAAAGCTGCAACCCATAAGTCTATACTGGCCTGAAGATGACATTGTACATACATACATACATAATCGGTCCTCTCCTACCTTACGGTGTAGAGGTGTGGAGGTGCAGTACATTTCTCCACCTACTCCTGTCCCTCGCTAATGTATCAGCTTGTCTCCAGTTTAGGTCCTGTTTCTGTAGTATTTTGGCTATTTCCCCGTTACATGTTCTCCTGGGTCTTCTCCTTTTTCTTCTCTTATCTACGCCCATTTTCCATATTTTCTTCACTGTCCTGTTTTCATCCATTATGGTGAGATGACCCCACCACCTTAACTGTTCCTTTTCAATTTTGTTCTCCAGTGAGTTCACTTTAAACCATCCGCGAATTGTATTGTTGTACTCTTAGCTCTGTCATTCAACGCCCACGTTTCACTGCTATGAGTTATTATAACAGGCGAGAATACACTATTAAATTTTTAGCTGTGGTTTCCATACTGATTTCCTTTTTTCCTGGCGTGAAGATGACATTGTATGCAAGCATTGTTTTCGGAGTGAAAGTTGAGACTGTCTTCTCAGTAGCCAATAATGTTTTCGAAATTTAGTACCTAGCTGTTTGCGCTTCTTCCAGATATGTGTGCCCTAAATCTATCTCTTATCCAGACGCTGTTCTTGGTAGGTATGGTTTGGTTTCCTATCAATATTTGTGGTGAATCTCTACGACATTTAATAAAGATGATGTGGTTAGACTTAGCCTCGTGTACTTTGATCCTCCACTTCTTGGTCCATTTATCGATTTTATTGATGTAGTATTGTAGTGGGTTACTTGCTTTAATTGGATTTTGTGAACAGCTAGGATAGCAGTATTGTCTGCGAATGTGGTTGTAATCACATTATCATTGGTTGGGAGATCAGCAGTTAATAAGAGGTACAATAACGGCCCCAGTATACTACCTTGCGGCACGCTCAATACTGTTGGGTGTAATGCTGTTATCTCATTTTCATATCTCACTCGGAAGTATCTCTCGGTTAGATATGATTTAAGGATAATATAGATACTTTCTGAAGTTTCTTTCTGAGTTTATAAAGAAGTCTCTGGGGCCATACCCTGTCGAACGCTTTGCTAATATCTAAGAATACTGCTACATAGTAGTTTTTGTTTTATTGGTGTAAACTACACGATGCAGCTGTTCAATTGTAGAATGTTTCCGTCTCGATCCAAATTGGTGATGAGGTTTCTCTTTGCGACTATGTTATTTAACCATTTGACTAACAGTTTTAGATTAGACAGAGACAGGCAACAAACTAATCGATCGATAAGATGAAGACTCATGCAGTGGTTCTCCTGGGTCTTCTCCTTTTTCTTCTCTTATCTACGCCCATTTTCCATATTTTCTTCACTGTCCTGTTTTCATCCATTATGGTGAGATGACCCCACCACCTTAACTGTTCCTTTTCAATTTTGTTCTCCAGTGAGTTCACTTTAAACAATCCGCGAATTGTATTGTTGTACTCTTAGCTCTGTCATTCAACGCCCACGTTTCACTGCTATGAGTTATTATAACAGGCGAGAATACACTATTAAATATTTTAGCTTTGGTTTCCATACTGATTTCCTTTTTTCCTGGCGTGAAGATGACATTGTATGCAAGCATATTTTTTCGGAGTGAAAGTTGAGACTGTCTTCTCAGTAGCCAATAATGTTTTCGAAATTTAGTATCTAGCTGTTTGCGCTTCTTCCAGATATGTGTGCCCTAAATCTATCTCTTATCCAGACGCTGTCCTTGGTAGGTATGGTTTGGTTTCCTATCAATATTTGTGGTGAATCTCTACGACATTTAATAAAGATGATGTGGTTAGACTTAACCTCGTGTACTTTGATCCTCCACTTCTTGGTCCATTTATCGATTTTATTGATGTAGTATTGTAGTGGGTTACTTGCTTTAATTGGATTTTGTGAACAGCTAGGATAGCAGTATTGTCTGCGAATGTGGTTGTAATTACATTACCATTGGTTGGGAGATCAGCAGTTAATAGCAGGTACAATAACGGCCCCAGTATACTACCTTGCGGCACACTCAATACTGTTGGGTGTAAAGCTGTTATCTCATTATCATATCTCACTCGGAAGTATCTCTCGCTTAGATATGATTTAAGGATAATATAGATACTTTCTGAAAGTTTCTTTCTGAGTTTATAGAGAAAAACCCTGGGGCCATACCGTGTCGAACGCTTTGCTAATATCTAAGAATACTGCTACATAGTAGTTTTTGTTTTATTGGTGTAAACTACACGATGCAGCTGTTCAATTGTAGAATGTTTCCGTCTCGATCCAAATTGGTGATGAGGTTTCTCTTTGCGACTATGTTATTTAACCATTTGACTAACAGTTTTAGATTAGACAGAGACAGGCAACAAACTAATCGATCGATAAGATGAAGACTCATGCAGTGGTTTGCCCGGTTTTTTAATTCGTATTATTTCTGCAGTCTTCCACTGGGCTTAAGAATGTTTTAATCTGAAGGCAGCGTTTATGAGCTGTGTTAACATAACAATTCCTTTGCGAGGAAAATCCTTCATTACTTTTCCCGTGTACTTTTACGCGTATTATTGATGACATTCAAACAGAGTAACACCGAGTAACATTCAGTTTCAAGCGAAGCAATTTCTTTAGTGTCCATGAAAGGATCCCAAATTCTCATATTTTGCCGAAAGTTACGAATTCAGAAAATATACAATTAGGTATACGTAAATGAGTCATCTAACATAATACCAATTTGAAGACATGTGCAAACGTTTGTGTATTTGTACAGAAGTATGCAGAAATAGGTAGGTCACAATTTCAAAATCTTATATTTTTGAATTTCTATATACAATATGGCACGGCAAGTATAGTGTTACAAGCTGATTTCTCCAAAACCATAAAGAATAAAACAACATTATTTTTTAAAAATTTTATGGGACGGGACATGCCGTGTCAAACGGCCTTGCCCGTCCCATAAAAATAAAAGAAAATTGTTGCTCTATATTTGATAGTTTTAGAGATATCGGCTTGTAACACTTGAGATCAACAGATTTTTGTTTATAATTGCTTAATTTTTTCGATTTGTCTATTTTAAATTGATATTTTAGGCAGCATGAAATTCAAAATCAGCATATTCAAAAACATAAAAACTCAGCTTTAAATAAATTTTCACTAAAATTTAATGCGTTATTGATTTTTCCCCTAATTTTGAGATCCGTACCACTGTGCGCGTTGGGAAACGTTAGAGTTCTCAGTTCTGTAACAAAATGGTTCAATTCTTTGTTGACCGACAAAACCGACGCGGCGCCCGAATAAATAACTTTTTACCTTCCTCGCTGCACGAAGTATAGCTATAGAGGAAGGTATTGTGATCGTCATGTTGGATTTGTTGTAGTTGGAAATGTCTTCATTCGGCGAGGTTTTTTCGCTTTGGTTTCACTGTTCGATATAAGAGTTATGTTTAAAAAGAGGTTCTTTTAACTTTTCAAACCATTCTTTAGTTCATTAATTTTTTTTACATTTTTTCTAAACTTTTGATTTTTTGAAAACTCAATTATTAAATTTAATTTTAAAAGTTTTCAAAAATTTATCTTAATTAAATTTTTAACTTAAATTCTTAAACAATTTTAGAAATTCCCACAACTATTAAGTTTTTAAATTTCCGGCATGTTTCGAAATATACAAAAGTTTTTTTAATTTCCGAATATTTTTGAAATTATTAAAAATGTACGAATCTTGAAACATTTTTGACATATATAAAAATTTTCAGAAATGTTCAAAACCCAAAATATTTTACATTTTCAGAAACTTTCATAATTTACACAAATATAAATATTATGAAAAAAAACTTCTTAGTATCAAAATTTTAAGAAATTTTTTATTTTCAATAAATATCCCGTATCAAATGTATTTAAAATTTATTCGAAAATATAAAAATATTCTATATTTTTCCATAAAATTGTCAAAATTTTCGAAATAGAATAAACCCCGACAGGTTTTTCAGAGTCTTTCGACGAATGGGAATGAGGGTTTTATTGTAATAGACTAATATTGGAAGTTATGGATTTTTATTTTGCCGTTTAAAAAAAATAGTTTTTGCCGGAAAATAATATTTCAATAAAAAAATTATTTCGGCATTATTTACCCCCATTAAAGTTTATCAAAATCCCTGCCCGCCTATCTCAGCTCTGAGCAGACAATTCTTAAAGATGATAGGTTTTGTATAGCTTCAATTTTTACCTTCTTTGCTATACGGAGTATAGCTATAGAAAGATATTTCAAGATACACTCCTTGTCACCGTTTTACAAGTGATTTATTTTATTTTAATACAGGTCATACCATTTTGTTGTGTATGTATGAATACGCTTTGCTTTTGTGGTGTTTCTGCTAGTTTCGCATATTTTGATTTTGAAGAATTGCGGACGGTCGCTGGACATTGTGTCTTGATTTTACATGGTCAAGTCGGCTTGACGTATTTTCTTCGCAATGTAAAGTTTTTTGAACTATTTTTGTTATTTTTGAATGATGCGATGCGATGGTTGAATTCAAAATCGTAAATTTTGAAACGTTTTTTATCATTCATAATTCTAACGTATCTGTATTAGCTTTTTTCTTTCATATTTTATATTTAAGCTGTTGTTCAATTTACTTAAATATTGATTTGGCTGTGAAACAAGATCGAGGCTCAATTTTAGTAATATCGAATTCTTTCATTGCATTGTATTTGCTTGATCAGGATAGATTTTTGAGAAGCTCAACTCATTTTGTCTCGTATTCATCGTGTTTTTTGTAAGAATTCCGACGAAGCTTCAATTATTTTGCACCGTTTAGATAATCTACTTCTGCTCAACTTTGACTGTGAACTGTGAAGCGTAGAATTTTGTGGTATAGTAATTTAAAGCAAGCGTTTTCACCTGTATAACTTCAATGAACAATTACTATCAGTTAAATCAAGTTATTTTTATCATCGCAGCTTAATTACAAATTAGGTTTTATTAAAATTTACTGAATTTTGAATACGATTTTGTTTGAACAATGTAAATAGTTAAAATACACATTTATTCAGTGTTAAAAATGATAATTAAATTTGGAAACAGCTGATATTTGATATTTTATTACTTCAAAATAATTATTATTTGTGTTACAATTGTTACAAGTTTGTGCTCTTTTGAATGGTACAAAAGAATAAACTTAATCAATTTTTATGGAAAATGTATTATGATCGCTATTCACTAAATGTAAAGACAGTTGCTTGTAACAGGGTTATAGAGCTTGAATGTATTTTGCTTTGTATTCTTTTCAGCATCTAATTACCTGCTGTGAAAGATATCGATTTTATAGTCCACATAAAGATAATATCTTTATGTATTTGGTTATATCTTCTTAAAAGTGTAACTAGTAATCTTATGTAAAATCTATTAAAAGGTGCACTGCGGGTAAAATGTAAGACCGTCTTTTAAGACTTTATTTCAAAAGAGAAATTTTCAAGTGTCATTTTTGTAAAGTAAGGCTTTTAAGATTTTATTTGAAAAAATAAATTTCCAAGTGTTATTTCTTTAAAGTATACACAATATTGAAAACAATTGTCATAAATAGGTGTTATAATAAAACTACTTTAACTATTTCAATTTTATGAACAAAATTCTATAACTTATTGTTCACTTGCATGTAAGTCATCTAACTTGTCAAAATAGTCTTCGTCGTTTTTGCTATCATCCCCGCCACTCAAATTAATTATCACCTGTATTTTGGAAAGTACCCTCGTTTATGTAACTATTTTTGGTATTTTTTATATGAGGTACGCAATTATTCTAAAGTTTCGGAAAAATATTGTCACTTCTTGTTGTATAAGTCACTTTAGTGTCTAAATTGGAGGATTGGTTACGTTTGCAAATATTTTTTGCGCTGGCTTCATTGGATTAAAGCTTAATTTACTCGCCAGATCGTCAACGTAAAATTGTTTGGAAAAAGGTTTCGTTTTTAGCATCATTAACAATTCCTTCTTCTTGTAGCTTTCTTTGAAAAAATATATCATGCTCTCGTTAATAGTTTGCTATGTCGTTTTTTAAACTATTGGAATTTGGCACTTTATTAATTTGCCTAAAATGGTAGCTGCTGTTGTCTAAAACTAGGACAGAATACTGGGCAAATTCGGCAATAAACTATTTTCGAACCACGACTTAAACAATTTCGCTGTCATATCTTCTTGATAACGTTAACTCGAATCGCGAACATTTTTAGCCGATATTTAGGTCCACACTGCACCTATTCTTCGTCGGACTGAGTATGCAGCAAAATCACGCGTTTCTCCGTTGGAGGGGTACATCTATGTTGCATTTATTAGAATCGTCAACTCAAGCTTCACGAATGATTCATGGGTGTCATACCATGTTTTATCTCTATGTAGCATATAATCCGCCATCTTCTCTATACTTTTATATTGTCCTAGATATTTGCGCTTATTTATTTATTGTTTTATATTTAAAACCTATACTTTTAATAAATGTTTCTAATGTACTTATAGAACAGTCTAAACCGGTGTCGTTGTCGCTTAGTTTTTGGCGTAACGATAGTACCGCATTTTCCTTAAACATATCATACATTTTTTGTCGATCTAAATCTTCGTCATTCTTTTCTATTGTTTTACGTATATTGGAATCGCGTCTCTTTTTGCGTTCATGCACTTCAAACTTTACAAATTTTCTTACCACTATAAGGCACTTTTGTTAACAACGGTGTTTTTATTAATAATTGCCCAGCTTCTACTTCCTCTTGAGTTTTCATGGAGCGTTGTAAAAAATAAGCACGATTTGTTTATCATCCAAGTATAAGGTCCAAGGTTTTTTAGATTAGATATCTTTTATTTCTCCACCACTTTCTTGCGATACGTCTTCATGGGCGATTTCTTCAACAACATTCCATTATCTCCACATTTTAAACGCCGGTCTGTTTTGCTCAAAATTGTGAAAACAACTTCTATCATGTCGTACTTTTAGGGATAGATATATCAATTAAGAGTCATTTATGTAAAATGCCACATAGTGTTTATTGCTTTGTATTCTCCAATAGAAGTAATTACGCTGCAAATGAGTAACAAAGTTAACTCAATAATGAGGGAAACCTTTTTAGTTCTCACACGAACAATTATTAGTCACGTCACTCTGATATCACCAGGCGTAAGTTACTTATCTGCTTCGTCGTGTTTTTCCACTTCGGCGTAGTGTTTGTTTCTTGCGTTTTAGTTAACTGAAGATGGCTGCTTAGCAGCCGAAATGTACATCTAAACGTACTTATAATTGCTCTTGTAATAACTAAAGGAATTTTCCTCATTATTGTTACAGTCGCTCATTTCTTCTTAATTTAAAGTTAACTCAGTCCGGCCCGTATAGGTAAGTTGGTTGTAATACAATTATCTTCAGGTATCATCTTAAGCGTTTGTAACCCAATATCTTTACGTTGACTACATATTGAATAGGTACTTACATTTAAAAAAGTACTTCAACGTCAATTTTTGTCGCTAGGTAACTGCAAAGTTGAAAGTTGCATGAAAACAGTGTCACTTATACACGTTTTGCAAAGCAAAGCACCGACAAAGTTTAAATTTCTTTTAGTACTATGGAAGATTAAAGCTGGCAATAAATTGTGAGTTTTTGTAAGTAGCAATTAGTAATTTTACTTATACCCAAATCTAAAAGTGTTCTGTGACTAGGCGTCACGTAAAACTCGATTTTTAATATTTATTTTTCTTCATTTTTTAACGTTTTGCTAAAAATATTTATGTTTGTATAATATCATGGTTTTACAGCCGTTAATAAACTTTTTTTTCTATCTTTTTCTTTATTTACACCTTTTTTGTAACTTCTTTTAACGTTTTTCTCCGACTTGACTCTATACGTGTTGTTATCATCCCCTGTTTTCATTGGCCTTCCTCTTACTCGCTTTCCTTTGAAGATAAATACTGTTTCGAGTCAGAGTATTTTATATTAAATAATAAATACCTTTGATAATATTTTAACTAAATTTCACAGTTTGCTACAATATTCTAAGAAATCCACTTTCATTATACGGAAAATCATTATTGCCTGATTTGGCAATAGTTTATTTAGTTTAATACTATGAAGAACACACCTTCATTAGGTTTTTCTTAATTTGGATAATTACACCACATGTTAAAATAATAAAACCTTAAACATATACAGGTCGATTAAGAATAATAGTGCAAAATTTATATGACGAATTTTAAGCACCCAAATAAGTTAAAAAGTTCCTATCAGCATAGGTCTGAAAACAATTCGTTATGGAGCTCCAGCCTCCTGAGAATGAAACAATCTAACTTTATTGTCGGTAATTTTAGTAGTAGCCGCAGTAAAGTTTGGAAATTATTATTTTGATTATTACTCATTTAGGTTTTACAAGCTAAAACAAGATAAAAACTTCACATAGCATCCCGTTTTGTGTTCTCTAAAACTATTTACAAAAGTGTAATGACTGTTTCCTCTATCAGAAGCTGTAACTTTCTTAGGAAGCGTTTTCTGACATACGTTTATGCGAACTTCTTTACGTGTTTTGCGGTTCTTAGAATACGTCATGTAAATTTTGTACCATAATTTCGAATCACCCTGTATATAAAAAAAACACACAGCCAAAATAGTCAGTTCGAGTTTGAGATCTAGTCTGCTGAGAATGAAACAATCTAACTTTATTGTCGGTAATTTTAGTAGTAGCCGCAGTAAAGTTTGGAAATTATTATTTTGATTATTACTCATTTAGGTTTTACAAGCTAAAACAAGATAAAAACTTCACATTGCATCCCGTTTTGTGTTCTCTAAAACTATTTACAAAAGTGTAATGACTGTTTCCTCTATCAGGAGCTGTAACTTTCTTAGGAAGCGTTTTCTGACATACGTTTATGCGAACTTCCTTGTTTTGCGGTTCTTAGAATACGTCATGTAAATTTTGTACCATAATTTCGAATCACCCTGTATATAAAAAAAACCACACAGCCAAAATAGTCAGTTCGAGTTTGAGATCTAGTCTGCTGATATTCTCGGTCAACAGCTATGTCTGTGGCCTTTCTGGCCTTATGTAGATACATCTATCAAGATAGGTACAATATCTAGATATTTGACATGTATCTAGATATGTACATAGATACGTTTTGAAATGTTATATCCGTATCTAATTTAGCTACTTATCTTGTAGCAAGATGTCGGATACAGCATTTAAAATGCCAAAATAAACGGTTAAAACAGCAGGGTCGCCACTGGAATTTTTTTGATAAACTTAAACTCCAAAAAAATACTGTGTGTCGACGTGATTCGAACTGCACTGGTTTTTCATGGGCTATGTAGACCTGATTGCACGCAGTCGAGAACCAAGTTGGGAATTTATATGTTCAACGGTATGCATAAGCATCTTATAACAAATAACATGCAATGAAGTCAACTCAAAACAATATCCTGCGTTTTAATTATATAGAAATTAGACAAAGTATTTCAATTAAAATTAACACGTATAATATTCTTAATAATTCTATAAAGAACTTAATCAATTCTGGTTCTACACAATACGTAGAAAAATAATAATGTCAACTCAACGATAAGGCTGGCACGTGCGGAGAATCATACCCGCAAAAGGGAACTGCTCCAGGGCTTTAATGCAGTCAGACAGTTAAGCTAAATTACAAACTCATGAATTGCAATTGATTAAACAAGTTTTCTAAAATTACGAACTCCAGAGTTTCGAAATTTTAACAGGTGCAATGACTTGACAGCTGTGCTGGGTGCGAGTAAGAGAGATAATCTCTATACAATTTGACGGGTGCTCTGGAAATATTACAAACGTATAAAAGTTAGTTCTATGACCAGATTAAGAGTGCTAGTAAATTCGGCAGATTCAAATGTGACATTCTTTTAAAGTATCCCTAGAACTCTAAATTCAAACTGTTTTACGGGCAGTGGGGAACTATTTTTTCCTTCCGGGGTTAGTGTCAATGAATTTCAAGTTTCAGTTCCAAGCACCGCGACCTAAAAGACCTATTGTGCTCCCCACTGTAACTTTGGCCTTACAGTGGGAGTCCTGTTCCTGTCTTTAATTGACGTATTGTTGATAAGCATTCCGGATTCCACATCTAGTTACCCAAAGTGCTGTTGTCTGCGGTACCGATGACTTTCGCAGCAGCATAGGCAATGAAAAGGAATTTGATCTTCCTCTTTACAGAACCTACAAAGCGGGATTTCTGCCAGCCCAATGATATGTAGGTGCTCTTTGTTCATCAGTGTTCTCTAAGAAAATATTAAAACGTATGAAAGTTTGTAATTTACGGTCGGACGGTAAAGTTTAACTTTTGGATTGAATTCAAAATTCAAAGACTTTGACAGTCCCTCCAGAATTATTAGAAACGCACTTTGTTTTTACAATATTCGAGTTTGCAATAAGACTCTTTGGAGTTCAAGTGAAAAATTCTTTTTTTTTCTGATTGGGCAGCGCATTTAAAAAAAACGGGACTGTAGAGGGAACTACTCCTACTTTAACTAAATCTGGGGGTGCGCGCTCAAGCTCAGAATACGCTTGAGAAAGACAAGGTCAACTAACTTGTTTGCGCCAAAATCTAAAGGTTACTGAACTAAAGCAAAATAATTTTAGCAGTGCAAAATAAATTCATGACAACTATTGCTAAAGACAAATAAAAGATTCGTATAAAAATGAAAAAGTGTTTTTATTTTTTATTAATCTTAGACCATTGGCTTCAACTATCTATTTGTTTCTAGATTGTTTTACATTATTTGTATCGAGACATTTTCAAAAATGTACCTGTATCTGCATTTAGATGCTTGTTAAAAAAGTATCTGCATCTGTGTCTATATACATTTTGTTGGATATCTGTAGATATCTGTAACTGCATCTAGATATGAATAAAATGTATTTTTATTATACTTGCATCATAATCCTTGTAAAAAACCAAAAAGTGTGCGTAAACCCAACATTAAAACACCCCGGTGTTGTAAAGTTGCTAAGCAACAATGACGTCATCAATTTTGAAGCAACAAATTACAAACACGCGAAAAAAAAATAATTCGAATTCACATAGCAACATAAACAACAAAAAATGCTAACCAATCTCCAGGTAAATGATATGACGTCACATCATAGACTACTATGTAAGATGAATCAAAATCAAAATGCTGCTTCCTAGCTATATTCTCCTTATTTTGTAGATTATGATGCAGGTATAATAAAAAATAGCATAATACACGTGTATAAGAGCCTTTAAAGCACTGCTCCGTTAAAAGACACTCGGCTTCGCCTCGTGCTATTAAACCCGTCGCGCGTGCTTTAAAGGCTTGCTTATACACTTGTATTATAATATACTATTATACAACAGTGCTTATGCGTCTCATTTGGGCCTCACCTCTAGATAATAGTTCAAGTATATTATGTTCATGTTAAGTTGATTTGTTAACAATTTGTGATATTTCACCGAAATTAACTGTCTTCCTAAAACAGTTCTTCGTATTTTAATATCAGATATGATCATGTTTTATGTTAAATTTTCATTGCATACGGAAACGTGAAAAATATTCAATATATGAAAGATGTCGTATGAAAATTGTTCCGGTTATGTTTTTTATTTTATTGCATCCGACTGATAATATTAGCAGGCAGTACTGTTCTTAGTTGATACCAAGTGTTTTCCTTTTAATATTTTGTTAAGCTGAAGTACTATATGTATTTTCAGTAGCATACATTTTTACATATCTTCGTGGGAAACTTTGCAGAAAACATTAAAATTATTACAAAAACAGGAGCATTTTGCATTCCTTGTGGTAAGTAAGTATCAACGGAATTTCGATATCTTTTAAATAAATCGGCTTGTTTTGATAGACGTTACCTTTAAAATACTTCACAAAAAAAATCAAAATAGAAAATATTTGGCCATGTGGCTAGTTATTTAACATGCCCACTCCTCCGGTACATCTATTTGGAACACTTTATTCAGATAATGATATGCAATTCACAATACGGTTACGGTACAGTACGATCTTTTTGAAGCCATATTCTGAAAGGGCAATATCAATTTGCAGTAGCTGCAGATATCGATTGGCTGTTAACGTTCCAATAATTCGTTGCACACAAATTCTAGTTCAAACGTCTATTTTTTGAAAATGTTCTGTACGTGATTCTAACATCCAATGCGGATTATTACCCGACAACAGTAAACAACTATGTTTATATCTATTTACGGTTTTATCAGAGCAACTAAACTTTCACAATAGCTTTTGGTGGATTCTTTTTGTCTAAAAATTGAGCGTAATAATACCTGCCTGAGTGGGTGGGTATGATATATACTGATATATACTTAACGGATGCGTCAATTTCGATGGGCTTCAAAACGCAAGGGTTACAAAAATCACCTACAAAATAAGTTAAAAAATCCGAAACCGGAAGCGGAAGTTAGACATGCTTTTAAATCAGTAAAGGCAATTTGATAGAAGACTTAGAGGTAAGTTCAACAATTTTTCCGAATTTTCTAGCTTGAGGACGGTGGCGGTTGCGACGTTTTTTTGGAAACTGAAATTTCACAGTTTGTTACCCAAAAACAAGTGCTCAGATTAAGATGAAATTTGATATTATATTAGTCCTAGAGCTAGACAGTTAAACAAATATATTCCACAACCGAGAAGTTTAAAATATTTTAAAAATTTTGGAAATCTTTAACAAAATATTGCTCTAAAACTGACAATAAGATTTTCTATAAATTTTATAGAGTCGTGGAGATAGGAAGGTTGGTTTGGCTGCATTTATTTCTCTGCTACACCTTCTATGAATTTTTGAAAAGCCATAATTTACATTCTTTTTATTATTTGATGCACTGGGGACCATCACACATTTCTGTTTAAGCTAAATTGTCATTAGTGATAGTAAAATAGCACAGAAGTATTTAGTAAAGTTATTTCTTGTCTTCAACACCAAGGAATATGTTTTCAAAAATTAAAAACTTTGGGATCTTCTCTCATAAGACTAAATTAAATACACTACGACTTGCAAGTGCCGTTTCTATCCGAAGCCGCACTTTAGACTTTAGTTATCTGTTCTGTTCTTTCGTTTTGGACGAGAAACGCATTATCATAGTCATTATAACGTTGATACAAAAGCACCAAATGCAAATTTTATTTGCTGTAAAAATGCATTGAATAATTTCGAACAACTGTAGTTTATACAACTTAGAGGTTGATCTTGATAACACTACTCGTTTTTGCTTGTCAAAACTTGCCAGCTTTGTTGGTACTCATCTGGTACTGATTTTAGATAACCCTAAACAATCATATATTTGAACATATACGAGGATCTCCGTCCTCATCATCTCCACCAGCCATTTTTTTACCAAATTTTAGATATAGTCTTTTCTACACATGTCCATCTTTCTCTAGTTTCTGCTTCTGAGCTAATTTAGTTCTGCTTTTTCAGATCGTCGAACCACATCATTATAGGTCTTCTCTTGCTTAGGTTTTCTTTTAAGGGCTTCTATTTGATTAGTTTTTCTGCTACACCCCGTTTTCTTCCTTACTGCGTTACCAGCTCAAATCCATTTTAGGCGTGTTGCTCTCTCTACTTACGTCAGTCTCACCTTTCTTTCTTCTAAACCATTCATTTGTCATGTAGTCCTTTAAACTTATGCCTAGCATCCGTCGTTCGGTGGATCTTTGATTCACCCTAATCTTTTTAATGATGTTCTTGGTAAAAGTCCAAGTTTCTGCAACATAGGCTACATCTGGTAATATGCATTGATCATGCAGTTTTGTTTGAGGACGCTTTGGTAATTTAATTTTTATCAAATCTTTTAATCTTCTGTATGCCACTTACACCATCCTAGTTTTTCTGTCTGTTTTCGCTGTGTGATTTTCGTTTCCAATCGTGACTAGTTGGCCGAGGTAGACACAGTTTGATACTTCGTCTATAATCTTGTCGCCAACTCGTAATTTTGCAGTGTTTTCTACGTTTTAATTATTTTCGTCTTTCCCAGATTCATTTCTAGCTGTGTCTCGTTCTTGGTTCATCTGGATTTATCCACGTCGATTTCCTATTTTGCTTTTTGGTGATCAAGGGTAGTTCCTATCAAAATCGAAATTTAGCGAACGATCTTGTTAGGAATTAAAATTAAATATTCAAAATTATTAAATATTTAAAATTAAATAATTAAAATTTTGTTAAAATAATTTTCTTATCATTTAAGTCTTGCTGATTTTTATACCTGTGTGAAGTTGCCACATTTCTCACCAAAATCGCGTAGAGCCTATCAGATATTACAGGTACCGAAGCAATAAAATACTCAGGGCGGAACAGGGGCGCATTTAACGGCGGTGCAATCGGTGCATTGCACCGACGGGCCTCAGGGCTGGCGGGCCCTTGTGGCCGTGCATTAGGAAACAAAATCTTTATCCATATAAAAAATATTTATTTCTAAGCAAGGCTAAAATAGTAAAATGTATTATTTTAAGTTCAAATATTTATCTCCAAATAATGTAAAATAATACCCTTACATGGGAATGTAATACCGCCGACTTGATTAGCAAAGCATTCATTTTATTATTTAGAATTCAATATTAATAAACTCGGTTCCTGGAACTGGAAAGGGCAAACGCACGTGCACCTTTGACCCTCTCTGCCGATCCGCCACAAAGTCTAAGTATTCAAAAACAAAACGAAATCTGAGAATTATGAGAGTGGTAGTAAGAAATATTTAAATATTTTTATTTATTGACTGGAATCACTTCAGTTTTTTCTTCTTAAATAAGTAACATTTGTGCCAGTGCAATAATTACCTAAAATTTAAATTTAAGCTCAAAGTGTTCCGTTTTCTGATAATTCTCAATGGTAAAAATATTTTCTGTTCTCGTTTGATTTGTCTAATTGCAATATTTGTTTTGCTTTTAAGAATAAATCAAAGTACAAACACAAATCAGGCGCTGAAAAGCGTGCGACAACTGATAGAAAACAAATATGGACGAAACAGGTCGCTGGTACTTTCCCACACTTTTTACGTTTTAATATTCTCGCGTGAAGAAGTAATAGAAATCGAGCCCGGTACAAGCCCGCTGCAGACTCAAAGCGTTGGTTACGTAGGTACGGGCGGCGCTTGCTTCTACTACGAAACAAGCGCTAAGATAGTTAATGCGCTCAAAATGGTCATAACAACTTTATTTATAGAGTTATCAAAAATATGCAAAGAATGAAAAATATTTTTTTTATTAGAGCTAATTGATAAGCGTAGTATTTACAATTTCCAAAAATGTTTTTTGGTCACTCTATTACACTTATTAAGGGCTATCAAATAATGTGACAATTTGTATTGATTGAATATTTTGTTTTTGAGTAATCGAGCATTAAAGTTTAAACTTTCCAAAATTCGCAGCGGCCTTTATATTGAAGATACAGCATTTGGTAAAAAATAAAAAAGCATTTGATTTGTCTTTAGATGCACTACAACGCTAAGAGTTTAAAAGTTCAAAAAAGCGTTTAGAAAAAATTTATACCAAAAAACAGGTCTAATTCTGGTTCCGATTAACGACTTTACAAAGAATTGCCTGCCAGTAAAACACAATTGCAATGTTTTTACTGCGCATAATTTAGGTTTTTGTATAAAGAAGGGGAAATCTGTCAGCATTGAGGGTTGCATAGGACGCACTATTGTTAAATCTTTCTAGCAAAAAATTAATAACAATATTCGCTGATGATTGAAACGGATTATAACGGTCCTTTTTACAAAAAAAGCCATCAACCTTGTAACGACACATTGTACTGCTTTAATGTTGCACTAGAAAGTGAAGCAATTAAAATGTCTGCAATGTCGATATACGCTTTCCTAATAATTGTACGACAATCAGAGGTTCCTGCACACACCAAATCTTATCAAAATCGGTCAAGGGGTTCCGGAGATATAGGGGAATGAACGAAGTGTATTGCGTAGATTGAAAACTCAACTAAGGAGCACAATGAATCAAGTTAGAACGCCAGATTTGGCAATACTTTCAATCGAAAGAGATAGGTACTCTCGACAATTTGAATTATTGTGAAAAAAATTATATCGGGTAAAGTTTCGCTGGGCGTTCGCTTATAAACATTTTTTTAAATCTTTATTTTTTGTCTGTGTTTAATTTTGTTTGATTTAAGAAAAAAATTAATTTTCGGTATATTTTGTATTGTTTGATTGGTTTTATGGGCTAGGGGCTAGGTCTGTAGGTCACTTCGCTGCGGAGTGCGGGCCCATGTATGACTTGCACCGAACCGCTGCATAGCTTAAAAACGCGCCTGGGGCGGAACAAAACTAGCAGCACGGTACGGGAGGCAATTTTCTCATACAGAATTTAACGGTTTCTATATAAATAGCCAGATAATGGCGAAACCTGGTAAAAGGCAGCAGGTTTATCAGTACCAAGAATAAGACTATTGAAACATATCTATAAGGCTCACTATCTAAAAAATAATGGGCGTAGCTAAGAGGTAGCATAATCGTCTATATTACCGCGGCGTGGAAGACAAAAAGAAACTACTACTGCACAACCTTTCCCAAGACAAGCAACCATAGCGACACACCAAAATACAACGGTCCCAGTCTGTGGAAGACCTTAGCTGGTCAAGGAGTGCTAGAAATACTAACAATCAATGCTGGAAATCACACAGAATTAAAAAACAATAAAGAAATCTCCATTAAAATCTATACCTAGAACGTCAGAAACAGGGACATCTCCGGGAAATCACACAATATCATTTAAAAGATAGAAAGATTAGGTATAAATGATTTAGGAGTAAGCGAAATGAGAAGTACGAGTCAACATAGGCTGCTACACCGTTTATTACTCAGGAAACGATTTAAACGGCCCGTTTTTTAAATGGCCGTGAGATTTTTTGTAAAAATCCAGCAAGAGAAGGTGTAACTGCCACAAGAGTCATACATGTACTCAGCCAGTTTGGCGCCTTCATTAATAAGAAATCTTAGCGAGAAATTAAATTATAATACGCCGTTTCCTCTTTAGAGTACGTTTACTAATGAGCATTACGAATAATTGCACGAATCACTAAATTTACATTGTTACTGTGTAAATTGCGGTTTTGGAGTAAACTACTTTCGTATTAGAAACTTGTCGCACTTTTCTAAGCCGATTTAAATTTAATTTCTTGATCTTATGTACCGAACACCAATATTTGATCTTTTAGCGATTCTTGGTTCCATTTAAATTGCTTTGTAGAAGTTTATTGTAATCTGATAAAGCTGAATCATAATCTTCTAAATATTCCAGTTTTATTTCCACGTGGAATATTTTTTTTTGCTATTATATTATATTCGTCTGCTTACTGTCACTATTCTCTATTTAAAACAATACTTACAATTACATAGTAGTCAGTCAATTAGTTCTAGATACTAAACTTTTACAAATCGTCCGATCGTTTTTTGTTACCCTTAACATCCTGGCAAATTAGAGAAGCAAAACAACATTCAATTTTATTTTTAGAGCGTCTACCTTGTAGCCGGGTAGATTTTTTTCTAACTTCCTTCCGTAGGTGCAGGTCTTTAAGTCTTTACATGTCCATCAAAGCGGCGTTAGTTCTAGACATATACGGATTTATTTAAATTGTATTTGTTTGTATTTTAGGGTTTGGAGTTATAGATGCAATTTAATTTAATTTTAAATTGTAAAAGTACTGACACGGCATTAATTTTCTTCAGCAAATTTTTGTGCTATTTAAACTCTCTTTACAGTAACAATATAAATTTATGGATAAACTGAATGCGATTTACTTTTTAAAATGAATATTGACATTTTATTGGTATTCAATGCTATGTATTATTAATATTTCCATTCATGCACATTGAACAGTAGATTAGTCATTAAAAGTAAATTATTGTAAAATTAAAGTATATCTCAAAAATAACAGCAATTTCTTTTTAAAGCATCTTTGACCATAATTGTATTTATGAGGGAAGCAGTTAAGCATTTTACATCTCAGTGTGATCATTAACGCTTTACCGCATTCCCCTTTGAATAATAGCACTGAGATAAAATTATCACTCCCGGTAAAAATTATATATATATTAACAAGAATGAAACAAAACTTAAATAAATATCTTTGATAATTGCCAAGATTCAAACTAAGATTCTGGATTTATTTAATTGCTTTAGAATTTATTACAAGATTTACCAGCAAGTCTGAATTCAATTTATTTCGTATTCGTGTCAGAATCCGAATTTAATTAAAAACACGGATCCAAAATGACCTTCAGGTCTGTTGAACGAATCAAAATGCAACTTCAAACTCAATTGAAACTCTGTATTCAACTGCGAATCAAGATTAAATTAATAATACAGATTCCAAATTGACACCATATCTAATTAAAACAGGTGTTTAAGTGAAAAAATTAAAAATTGGTTTATTTATAAGTTCGAGTTTTACTTCGTTCATTTTAATTTATTGTAAATAAAACAATTCTTAACTTCAACAGGTCTTTATTTTAGCCTTACGTTTATCATCACAAAAATGTAAAATTGTTATAGTGTTATTAGATGTCATTGAATGATTGTGTTGTGACCATGTTTTTGGAAATAAATTTTATTATTAAAAGTATAAATGCAAGGTTTGAATAGTTGAATCAACCCAGTCCATTTTAATAATTCAGTATTATTGTTCACAAGAATATTTATATACAGTGTGTAGATAAAGTCTAGAACAAATTCAATATTTCCCGAAATAGTATACTTTAGTAAAAACGATCGGACACATAAACTTCAGTTTTATCTCAGCCACATTTTAAGCACATTGGTGTTGCTAAAGGGTCACGTGACACGGTGCAGTGACTTGATTCTTATTTTTTTTACTGCAACAGTATGCCGTGTGACGGCTCATTTGAAAACCTTTTTTAAGAGGAATTTGGAGCACTTTCTTGCCAAATATTGACCGCTAATGTATGGATAAACATTGAATTTCTCGCAAAAACACCTTTTTTGGGACAAATCTAGTGTGCGATTTTTAGTTTTGTTTTATTTTGACTTTAAATTATTAATTAATCTAAGTAAACGTCAAAATTAAAACAAAACTAAAAGTCCCACACTAAATTTATCTCAATAAAGGTGTTTTTTCACTACTAGTAATATGGCGTAGCATTTTGACACATAATAGAATGCTGTGAAATTCAATTTCTCTACCTTTGCTCACTGACAGGTAACTAATTTTTCATTATTAACCACTGGTAAATAATGAACAAATTTATATTTTTTGATAATCCTGTGACAGTTTTAAAGAGAACGTTTTTATAGCACGATTTAATATAATGGAGAGATTCTATTTAATGGTATTTTATGCATAAAATAGTTGTTTAAATAAATTAATTTAATTTTAAAAACTTTGGTGTATTTGAATATACGTTTTTCGCGCCGTAATAAATGACAACTCTGTCAATATCAATTTCGCCTATAATACAACCACACAAAGTAAAAAAGAGAAAATTGTTAATAATTTCAGTATTTTAGATGAAACCAGTTCTTAAAAACAATATTTTTGAATACCAATGATGATTTAACAATTTTCAAACAACTGTCATGCCAGCAAAACAAAAAAACTGTCATTTGTTTTATAATTTGAAATAAACAGAGATTTAAGTTAAAATAGTTATTTTTCGACAATTATAAGGGTTTATATCACTAGTAGTGAAAAAAAAAGTATATACGCCTCGGTAGAAAAGTCTTATAGCCCTCGGGCCTTACATCCCTCGGCGCTACGCGCCTCGAGATCTAACCTTAGCCCTCAGGCTATAACAGTAGACTTTTCTACCTTGGTGTATAATATACTATTTTTCACTACTAGTAATATGTCGTAGCATTTGGACACATAATAGAATGCTTTGAAATTCAATTTCTCTACCTTTGCTCACTGACAGGTAACTAATTTTTCATTATTAACCACTGGTAAATAATGAACAAATTTATATTTTTTGATAATCCTGTGACAGTTTTAAAGAGAACGTTTTTATAGCATGATTTAATATAATGGAGAAATTCTATTTAATGGTATTTTATGCATAAAATGATTGTTTAAATGAATTAATTTAATTTTAAAAACTTTGGTGTATTTGAATATACGTTTTTCGCGCCATAATAAATAACAACTCTGTCAATATCAATTTCGCCTATAATACAACTACAAAAAGTAAAAAAGAGAAAATTGTTAATAATTTCAGTAGTTTAGATGAAACCAGTTCTTAAAAATGAGCGAAACACTGCGCCTGGACTTTCCTATACATTTAAATACATTGTTTTATAATTTCCAACACTTTCGCTATACACCTGTCTAGACACGACTAGTTAAAGTAAATAGTTCTTATAAGTTGTAACATCTTGAAGCGGTTGAAGAAAGACCGACCGCTGCGCTGCAAGCATACGGTTGGGTAAAATATTGGGACTGAATCAACGGAAGCGCGGAAATTGATATTTGAAAATATATTAATAACTCGAGAAGTATTATTTTTAGCAAGAAATTTAGAATTTCAAAACCTTTCTGATTTTAAAGCCAAAATGCCACGTTTCCATTTAAAAAAAAATTATTTTTCACCGTGGCCGCCATATTAAAATTGGAAACTCAAGTTTTTTTCTTAAATACAATCGAGAAGAATTTGCTCTACAACTTTGCTCTTGGGTTTGCGAGTCTATCTATTAAAATAAAAAAGTTAGCCTACACTGAACATTAAACGACTAGTACAAGAATACAACTGCTGTAGAAAGTATGTGAAATTCTTCTAAGGACAAAAAGATTATTAAGGGGCAAAAAATTCGATTTTTAGATTCTTTGTAAAAAGATTTTCCTAGAGCAAAACAAAACAAGAAACCAAATTTTTAATTTTTTATCGAACAATTTAGGGGAAGGGGGAACAGTAGCCCCCCTAAATATAAAATTATCAAAAAAATATTATTATATTCGGATTTTGCTATCAATGGTGAGCTATTTCACATTAACAGAAATATTTTATTGCCCCCCGTTAAATAAATAAAAAGGTACCAATTTTCAATTTTCAAAAATTCATAGAGGGCGTCACAGTGAAATTATAGCAATGCGCAAAAAAACAAATTGTAGAAGATTCCCAGCTCTATCAGCTTAAAACGTTTAAACAAAAACGTGTGGGCAGTTTTTGAGAAATATTTTTTTGAAAAATTTCAAAACTTTGGAATTTTTTGAAAAATTCCAAAATTTTGGAGTGATGTCATTGCGATCGTTTTTATATTTTTAAAATGAATTATATTTTATGGTATAGTACCTTTGAAGGGCTACCAAGCAAGATGTAGTTCATTCCAATCAGATAACTGGTTTTTGAGTAAATGGGCGTTAAAGTCGAAATGTTCAAAAATTCGTAGCGGCCGCCATTTTAAAGATAGACAGTTTGGTAAAAAATCGTTTGATTTGTCCTAAAAGCCTTCTTTAATCTCCACTATGAAAATTTCCAAAATTCAGTTTCTGAAAAAAATGCTACCAAAAAAACATGTCTAACTTCCGCTTCCGGTTTCGGTTTTTTTAAAAGCTTATTTTATCGGTGAATTTTTGATATACCCCCTCATTCCAAAGCACATCAAAATCGGTCCAGCCGTTCCGGAGATATGGAGCGTAACCCACTCACCCACCCAACCACCCAAAAAAACAATAAATTGATCAACTATCGACATGCGTAGTATATACAAAATACAAATCTGAGCTCTTTTTTCAAACGCGTTTATATTAAAATATAACACCCCCCCTGATCTCCCCCTTTTTGGCAAACAAACCTGGTTTTATTGCGGTTTCATACCAGTGTGACTATCAATCTATTAAGTCTGCATTGGGTTTTCTGCGTTAATTCCTTCGAGCTGTAAAGTGTATACAAACACACCCCATAGCGAAATTGGGGTTTTCGGTATTCTCAGACCCTAAAACGTGCATTTCCGTTAAAACCTCAATTTCCGAAATTTAAAGGAATACATTACCCGCCTATATGTATACTCCGTATAGCGAGCAAGGTAAAAACGTTTTTGAATCTAAGTAATAAATGCAAGTACAAATCCGATTTTGTTTCAAAATCTTCATTGAAGTGGGAGTCCAAACCTAATTAAGACCACAAATCTAAAATTGTGCGTAAATATGTGAAAGCTTTAACTGCCGTGATTTGGACCCAACTAATCACAAGTCCTGATTCTTTTAAAATTTAATTAAATTATGTAACTTAAAATTTGAATCCAAGTAAAACTGTTGATCCAATTAAGACAGATTCAAATTTAATTTTCAACTCTAATTAAAAGATTCCACTTATAATCCGAATCCAACTGAAAATCAAGATTAAGTAAAGATTTTAATCCAATTAAGAGTAGAGGTTCAAATTTAATTTTCGAATCTAATTAAAAGATCTATTTTCTAATTTGCTTTTAAGTAAGAATTCGTGCCTATTCGATTAAGAATACGCATTTTAAAAGTTTCTCAAATTTAATTAAACTACGAATCCAGTTAATAATCAAAATTCAAGTGTGAAATCGGATCTAATTAATTTCATACCCGTTTTAAAGCTGTAAAGTTTCAGTGCGTATAATTAAGAATGAGGATCTTTCTACAACAAATCCTGAAAATCATATACGCATTATTTATACCACTATATTTTACATGCCTTCATAAATGCGAAAATTAGCTCATAATAATGTTGAATTTGTCCAACAGAGTAACTGAATGTTTAAAGAACTTTAATGTGCATTGTCGACAGCATTCAAATATTGCTTTTCAACGAGGAAAGTGTTTTCTATTTCATTCGCTAAACCAATTTACCAGCCACAATTTCTTCCCAGTAATAAGCAGCTATCGAGTTTCTACCGTACAATTTTGAAATATACAATGCTAATACTAATTGCAGAGATTTAGACGTAAAATCTAAGCGAATAAATTAGAGCAAAAGGGGCGAGACGGCACGAAACAGATGGGGGTGTGCTCGGTGTAACGGTGAAGCGTATTGTATATATATACTGTGTGGGGGTGGGCGCAATTCTAGAAAAAGGGAAAAGAATCCCCATGCGTGCTCCTTACAATCAGCAAGGAATACCTGTGCCTATGCAAAATAAAACATCGCTCGTTTGCGGCGCAGGTACTTTATTAAAGGCGGTTTTTTTGCAAGACTTTTAAATGGAATCCGAATTGGCGTAACGTTAACTGTGCCTTGCATACAAATGAGTTTGGCTGATATGTGATAAGATAAAATAGTAATTATTTTCGTGATTGCCGAGGATAACGAAAAGCTAAATTGGTTTTAGTAGAGGCGTTGCCGATATACATACATGAATCTAAATACTATTCGTTATCGTTTTGTTTTAATGCCCAAAACTTTGTTTCGTAATTTAACAATTTCGCATGCGGCTTGCGATATCTACCAACACATCCTTCACTCCACTAAAACTTTTCTCTGTTCCAATTATTTCAACGTATGTGTTTGTTCTTCTGATTGCATTAAAGTTTTCGTTTTATTTGAATAAGTTTTTAAACGACCGTTATTATGACTTTACTGAACTAAATTTATGGCACTATAAAATTAACGAGTTGAGTTAAAATTTGGGTAACAAAACTAGTTAAACGCTTGTAGTAATCTAATTAATGTTAAACCTAGACTTGTTATACATAGAAATTTCACAAATTGTGGTATAGAAATTAGGTTTATACAATTAACTTAATTTGTCAGAAACTTCTGGGAAAGTAAGTCAAGATCAAGTTAGATTAAATCTTTGCGTGTCTATAGCTTGATTATATGATTATAGGATAGCTCAAATCACCTTTCTTAAGATAATATCGTTATTCAACAAGCATCGATTTATGACAGCAAACAATATTTTGCCCTCTAAACACCACAGTAACCTTGAAACAAGGTATTCAATTTCAAATCAGTTTATAACATCGTTTTTGTGTGGTGGGTATTTGTTACCATATGAAACCGTCATACACCACATATTCATAACAGAAATGTAACTTTAATAAAACTGGGTCTTGAAAAATAATAAGATTTAAAAAATACTACTATCTTAAAATTATAAAAATCTTCTTCTAAACTATATTATAATCTTTGATCTCCTCTAATTACGGAGTATCGTATTTGCAATCCGTTATCTATTTCAAGGAGAAGTAAAAGATAATTAATTTCGTATATACAAGCACGATTCTGATTTAAGTTTCTTATATAGGGAAGTAATAATTTTCAAGGAAATTTTCGAACTCGAGATTTTAACGGAAATACGCGTTTTAAACCTCTAAGAACCTGAAATAAGCGTTTTAAAAAAATGTCGTTCTGTGGGTGTGTATATCACAAATTCATCGACAAAATAAGTGTTTTAAAAATCAAAAACGGGAAGCGGAAGTTAGACATGTTAGACACCGTATATAACTGCAATTCTGATGGGAACACAGTGGCATGTCTGCCAGCCGCGGTTTTCTGCAGGGTGGCATCCTCTCGCCGCTCTTGTGGTGCCTCATGGCCAACGGACTTTTCCTGAAGCTCAACAACAAGAAGTTTTACACGCAAGGATACGCTGACTACTTTTGCCTATTTTTATAACTGGAAAATTTCTTAACACAATTTGGGAGGTAGCGCAACGGGCCCTTACAATAGACCAAGAATGGTGCAGTGAAAACTAGCTTTCGGTCAACCCTTCAAAGATTTAATTGGTTCTGTTCACAAGGAAAAGGAAGATCACAGCTTTTAAAGGGCCTGTTCTCTTCAACAAATCACTGCAAACGTCGGGTGAGGTTAACTATCTGGGAGTTATCTTAGATTCCAGACTTGTCAGCGCGAGTTAAGCCAAGAGCAACAAACCTGTGCATCCTTCTGGACGTGTAGGCGCACCTATGGAAAAACATGGGGACTAAGGTCTGTAATTATACATTGGTTCTACACGGCCGTAGTACGCTCCCTGGTCACATATGCAGCTCTTGTATGGTGGCTTAGAACTGAAATGACCCCCACAAAGTAACACTAAAATGCTTGCAGAGAATTGCCTGTCTTTTTACAACGGGAGCAATATCCACAACCCTAACAGCAGCCATGGAGGTGCTCTTCACCTTTTGGTTGAGGTCGAGGCTTGAGCGGCGGTCTAGAGGTTAAGCTATACGGGCCAGTGGAAACCTACACAAGAGAACGTAGACATACCAGAGTTGCCTGACGATTGAGGTCTACCAATTTTATCTTTGGGAAGTAATGGTATAGTTCCCCACTTCTTCTTTAGCAAATCATACGATATTCTCATCTTAGGCCGGGAAGAATGGTTATCGGGAGACCGATCTTTCCTTCAGCCCTGTGGCTTTGTATGGTAAACATATGGGTCAAGGATTATGAAAAAATCAGGAGCAAGTATCTATGAAGGAAAACACAGCTTCAAACTTAATTTTGCCATGGAAAAATATTCAACCGTATTCCATGCTGTATTGATCTGTGTAAACGAAAATCTCAGAAAAGGGTATAAAAATAGACATATCTACAGCTGTACAGTCAAGCGGCCATAAAAACCTTGGTCTCCCGTAAGATCGGGTCCCGACTCGTCTAAGAATGTCAGTAAATCCTCACAAAGCTCTCTCTCTCCCTCAACTATGTAAAAATTTTATTGGTTCCTGGCCATAAAAAAATTGAGGGAAATCAAAAGGTTGCTGCTCTGACTGTCGCTGGGGGCTCCGTAATGGGTCCAGAACCAACCTTCAACATTTGCCTCAAATGCGTGAGGCACGAAATATGGAGCGGGACGTTACAGCTCCAATCATCTTGGACTACTCGTCAAACACCAAGACAGGCTAGACTCCTAATTAAAGGTCTTGAGACTAGAATGACAAAAATCTTGTGGGCTTAAACAGAAGACAAATCAGAACAGTGACAGGCCTACTGACAGGCAAAGGTCACCTGCTGTAACGTCTTCACACTATCGGAGCTGTCTATAACCCGCAGTGCAAAAGATGCCAAGTCCGGGGGTTGGGTTTTTACAGTTTTTAAATGTTTGTAAAGTTCAAAACCTTTTAATATAACTACACTTCTCAAAATGAATATAGAGACACTTATAAAAAATTGAATATTTTTGCTTAAGTAAGGCTGGATTTGGTAAAACGTGTCTTCGTCTTTTTGAAAAGAATTACTCTTTAAGATGCGAAGATTTCAGCATTGTTGAATAAGCTTCTAAGTAGAAAAATGTTAAAAATTGAAATTGGGAATCATTTAATTAACAAACTTTTAAACAATCAACAATAAGAAAACAACAAATTTAAAAAACTAATAATGGGTGTGGCTCCTCTGGCCCGGATAACTTCAGCGCAACGACGGGGCACCCTCTCAATTAAATTTGAAATTGTTTGTTGAGGATGTTGCTCCCATTCTTGAGTAAGAATTTCCTCAACCTCATCTAAATTTTCAATAGGCTGACGATCCAGCAATCTTCTTCCCAATACGTCCCATGGGGGTTCGATGGGGTTAAGGTCTGCACTATTAGCCGGCCAGTCCATTACTGGGATATTGTGTTTATGAAAAACATTTGTAACTATCCTAGCCACATGTCGCTTGGCATTATCTTGCTGATAGACAAAGTCAGTTCCCATTTCTCCAGCAAACGGAATCACATGTGGTTCTAAAATGTCCCTGATGTAACGCGCCGCCGTGAGAGAACCTTCCCGAAGAACCACTAGCTCGGTGCAACCATTCAAAGTTATGCCGCCCCATACCATAATGGAGCCTCCACCAGAACGGACAGTTTCTAGAAAAGTGGAGTCTAAATAGCGTTCACCTTGGCGTCTCCACACACGCATTCGTCCATCGTTATGGTCCACGCAAAACCTGGACTCGTCCGTGAACATTATATTGCTCCATTGTTCTTTAGTCCAGTTACGATGTTCTTGTGCAAAGTTTAGCCGGGCTCGCTTAAGTGCTGGTGTTAACCGAGAGACTTTAACTGCTCTCCTTGCACGTAACTGAATCTCGTGAAGCCTATTCCAAACTGTTTGGTCCGAAATTCTGGTTCCACTAGTGACAACCAGTCGATTTTGTAGAGATCGGGCGGTAATTCTACGTTCTCTAACGGTCTAAAGTTTCAAAAGGCGGTCTTCGCGAGGAGTAGTGGCTTTTTGCCTTTGAGGGTAAGGACGTCTTCTTACGATACCATTATTTATATTCTGTTCCATGCCCTAGCTATAGCAGAATGACTCACATAACATTTGAGCAACTCGTCGTCTTGAGTATCCTTCTTCAATTAATGTCACCGCTCTAACTATCTGGTTTTCATTCAGATATTCTCTTGGTTGTCTCTTTCTCCCTAACACATCCACATTCATGTTTCCACCAACAAATTACACTGCAAAACGACAAAATCAAGTGAAATATTTTTTGTTGAATTTAAATTTAAGCGTCTTTTTTGTTGTTTACTTTGTTTTGTAAAATCTCCAAGGAAACAAGTGCCTACTTTTTTACAGGTAAAATGTAAGGGTATGTTCAATTTATCTGCCAAGTTATAGATTGTTTCGTTGAGATTTACAAAAAATACACACTAATAAGAAGGTGTCTCTATATTCATTTGGAGTAGTGTAATTTACGTTTATCATCACAAAAGCTTTTGAAATTCACAAACATTTAAAAACTGTACCGTTAATTAATAAGCAAATAAAATTGATCTCTTAAACATTTTGGAATAAGAAATTAAGTCATCTCAGGCGATTACCGAGATCAAGTCACCAAGTTCTATTGCTATATTAACACTAACTGTTTACTTTTTCATATAACCTTTGACAATAGCATGTAAACATGCCGAAATACGTATAAGGTTAAATATCCTTGCCAATTGAGTGACAAAATTTCTAAAACTAGTTACCTATTCTTACTCTGTTAATAAAACGGAATAGAGTAAATTTATGAATATTTTTATAAAGTTTTGCTTAGTATTACATGTAATTTATTTTTTATTTTTGACTAATTTGCGCGAATAACAACTATTAACAATAATACAGTTTAAATTCTTAGCCAAAGTATCTTGAGAACATAAAATCGTGAAAAATATAAATTCCCCTGCATTTTGAATATGGTTTAACCATGGTTTATTTAACGGTAATTAACTGAGAATACCTAAATGAGAAACCATTACAAAGATAGCTCGTCATACGTCAAAAATGAAGTTAACAGAAAATAAATGAAGAAAGATTGTCAGTGTAATTATATTTATATTTTAACAGGTTCACTATAAGGATCTCGAAAACTGTAAGGGATACAAAGTCGGTTAAATTAAATAAAAGTTGCTTAATTAGAGGAACAATGTAATAGTGATTTTGTTTTTCCCAAAATACTCATAGGCTCTGAAGTAGCGAATAAGGACCGATCAAATTATCACTTATGATACCTGCTCGGACATTCATTGAAAAATGGTGATGGTGTCGGTGCTGGTATCTTACGTTTACGTATGAATATTGTGATTGCTGAAAATACCGTTTGGTGTAAAGCAAGTCTTATTGGTAAAATGATCAGTGATACTTTATCTGCAAATAAAGCAGTATTTCTTTATTGTTGCAGGAACCTCCAATAATAATGTATAAGCAGGAGACAACTTTGAAATCTTGAGTATTAGAGTAAAACTTCATATTAACAGAATTATTACATAATTCATCATAAAAAGTAGAGCAACTTTGTAAAAAAGCATTTTTAGACGTTTATGTACTCGGTATTAATCAATGGGAAATGGACCGATTTAGCACAGGCTGTTAACAGAATCTACTGTTAAAAACATGATGGAAATTTACAGCTTCAAATTAGCTTCTATTGCTGTTGCACTCTTATCTTACAAAAAGGTGTAGTATGTGTTCTGAAAGTTGTGCTATAAATAGATTGAAAGTTCCTCAAGGTTCGTCTTTGAGACCGTTATGTTTTTTTATTAATAAACGTTTTATTTGACTACATCAAGCAGTCTAACTACAGAGCCTTCGTTAATTACTGATACCCACGTGACCTTTGGTCCGCAGTGACTTAGGGAGTTTTAGATTTAGATGTTGAAGTCAGTTCAGGATTGGTACTCGTTGTAAACTAAAAATTCCCTGTGTCACTTTCAACACTCAAAGTGAAGTTATGTATGTGAACAAGCAAGCCTTGATAAGTTAACAAACGGCTTGAGACTTTTTGGATAAAAGGCTTACCAACAGTGTAAGTTGGGTTGCCTATATTTTGTGGTCACGTGGGTATCAGTAATTAATGAAGGCTCTGTACTTGCTTTATGTTGATATTTAAAAAATTGGTGGCGTATATATTCTGTTGACGAATGTGGATTATAGTTCAATATGACATAGATAAATTATTCAACTGGAGCCCCGACAACAGTCTGTACTTTGTTATTAAAAATTGTTCAGTAATATAATGACTTTCACACGAAAATTATAGAAAACTAGAAGCTATATTCAACAATAATTTAATATTTGCTGCTCAGAAAACTGAAACTAGAAACTGTGCTGTATTTAAATTCTTGAGATTCATTATAAGAAATGATGCTTTATTTTTAAATGTTGTTATGTTGACGTTGTGTATTCTATGCGATTCTCCGAAACATGTTCAAATATTCTCCCGGCATTTAGAATTTTCGGCATAAATAATAATTAATAAGTGTTACATTTCTCATATTGAATCCATCAAAAACCTCTGGTTGAATATGTAACTTCTAAACAAACGAACATTTACCCAGTTTTCACATTTGTTATGGTTTTGTTTCAAAACCCACTTGTTTGTCTTTTTACCATTCCTATCCTAACTAGAACTAGCATGTTACTGGTTTTTGCACTCACCTCTATTTAATGCTTCTCGCTAAGCAAATTCAAATTGTCAGTTAGATATCTTTCTACCCAGTTTTAGTATTTACAAATGTATCGATTAGCAACGGTAAAATTTTCAGTTAGATTATACAGAGCAATCAAATAAAAACATAATCGCAGTCGCCTTTGAAACAAACACTTCATGTCGATGATCAGTTTGCAAATCGTCGAGTTATTATCTTACTTGCGTGGTTTATTATTTTATCGTAATTGTTCATATCGAACATTTTTAAACAATTAGCAAATGAGCATTGTAAATTATTTTTAATACTTATTATTTTTATTTTACAAACGTGCATGATAAGTGTCAGTCGGCAACCGTGACTTATTTCACTTACATATTGAAAAAGCATTTTAAACGCTGGTGTTGTTTAACGTTAAAGGTGTGAGCTTGCAATCTGTTGACCCCAGTTCAAACCCCGTTTGTTTGTGTTACATTGTTAAATTTAAATTATAAATATATTGCTTTTTAAATAACTGCATGATAAAAATTAAAATAAATTATAGACAAGATTAACATACTATGAAGAAATGTTAAAAATATTAATAATAACAATTAAGAAAAAAAACAGGTCTGACACGAAATTTGAACTGGAGCACTAGATTACAAGCCCACGCCTTTACCGCTTAAGCAGATCAGCTTTTAAAATGTTTTCCCAATATTTAAGTTAAATAGATCACGGTCGCCAACTGACGTTTATCATGTACGGTTGTAATATAAAAATAATATATATTAAAAATAATTAACAATAGTCACTTGCTAATTGTTTAAACATGTTATGAGCAATTGCGGTAAAATAATAAACTAGGCACCTAAGATAATAGCTTCATGATTTCCAAACTAATCATCGGCATGCCGTGTTTGTTTTAAAGTCTAATGCGGTTAAGTATTTATTTGATCTCTCTGTATTCTTTTACCCAATTTTAATAGGTAGTTCTTAGTACTTTAATTGTCCATTATGAAATTTTGAAATAAATATATATGCATTTAAGACCTCTAGGAATCAAAACATATGTTTTTAAAAAATCGGTAGGTGAGTGCGTCCGCTTCGTGACCCCCAAGCGGTTGTGCCACTATGGAACACACCGGTTTTTCAAAAAGTATGACAAAGTAAGCTCTTAAAAATCTCAAACCGGGAGTAGAAATGTGTTTCTCGAAACATATGCTTCTGAAATTGAATACTTTACATCAGGATAAGTTTGATAGAAAATTTAAAGGTAAATCAACGCTTATTTTGAATTTTCTAACTTCAAAATGACAAACACCACGATTTTGTTCCTAAATTTTGCTTTTATTGCTTTATTAAATTACTTTTTAAAATTCTCAAAAACCATTGCTCAAAAACTAGCCTCACCATTATATTTAAAATGTGTAATCTCATAGAGCTAGGGATGAGCTATCATTTAGTTGGGTTCCAACCGTATATTTCAGTAACGCTTTCTGCGAATTTCTAAAATCAAAAATTCAATCTCTTTCATTTAATAAACAAAAACCGTTAAAACATTTTTGTTTAAATTGAGTTGTTTATGAATATTAATAGAAGTTAATTTTTATCAGTAATTTTTCTGCTCTTGCATGGTTTTTTCTTATGAAAAAACTTTTGCAAAACCGAACGAACGACCTTATGCTAAAGCAGCAGTGGTTATGAATTGGCTCATTTTGACTGCACGTCCTCTTTTGTATTGCTCGTCGCAAGACTGGTATCTTCCCAATCTTTCGGAGTAATCAACGTGCATGCACTTTACCACTGCCACTGGTGTTAGAATCGAAACGATATAAAGTCCACAGTAAGAGCTACTTTATTCTAACTCGACTTTTTTTTGCCGTTTTTTTCCTCGGCCTTTTTTCATGGCTTTATTTTCTCAGCTTTGTTTTCGTTTTATTTATAGATTTATTAAATTAGAACACTTTTTCCTCCACTTTTGTCATTAAGGCCACTTCGCTTCTTTGCGATTTCGTCCCAGTGTTATTACCAATCTTTTGAACCTAAATTGAATGTTTTGCGTTAGTAGCCTGTAAAGTTGACACAAACATACAGACAGACACACAAAAACCACTGCAACGCCTGATGTTTATTAAATCTAATCATATCCTATATATTTTTACTGGATGAACCTCGTATTCATATTTCTCGTGTCATTTAATATTTGACTATATTTACTAGTTCAATGCTCAAGAAATTGTGTTTTTATTTTGACGTCTGTGGGGATTACTCTTTTACCCCGTGTGGGGTGGCTAGTCCCCCATCGGGCGCCTCCCCAGGTGGCGGATAGGGGAACGCTCATCAGATATGGTGGGTACCGGGGAAATAAAATACCCGGGGCGGACCAAAACTAGCATCAGAGTCCGATCTAGAAGCAGCGACTGATCCAGAGTGGGCGGCTGCAAATAGTTAAGGGACATGGCATGGGGCAGCAGCTATGACATTACGGGGTCGAGGCTACAGAAAAATGATTTCTCAATAGGCTGGACACCAGGTACTCACAGGCGGATAACACATCTTGATATCAACGGCTGTGACACTGCGATTGGAGAAGGCAACGGGAAACCACTCCAATAGACTCTCCCTAGTATAAATCATCATGGCAAATCGAAATTCAATTACGGCCCTCAGTCCCCGGCAGACTTTCAATAGTCAGAGGGTGCTAAGAATCCCCGGGTGCCCAATTAAAATTGCAACATGGAATGTTACAAGTTTATTTCAGGCTGGAAAATTATTAATGTTGTTAATGAAATGGATCGTCTGAATATCGACATATTAGGTCTCAGTGATGTTCAGTGGCCAGGAACAGGAGAACAACCAATTAAAAATGGATACATGTACTATGCAGGCGGAAATGACCCCTACCATAGATATGGAGTAGCTTTTCTGGTAAAAAATAATATCCAAAGGTCAGTTATAAACGTAGTCCAGTATTCTGAAAGACTTATCTTAATACAACTAAAAGCATACTCATGTAATATAAACCTAATTCAGGTATATGCTCCAACAAAGGATAAAAGTGAAGAAGAAATCGAAGAGTTCTACTCACAATTAAAGGAAGTGTTAAAAATAACAAAAAGCAGAGACGTTACTATCATACTAGGTGATTTTAACGCTAAAGTGGGCGAAGGCAGTGTTGGTGATATAGTAGGAAATTATGGACTAGGCAATAGGAACGAAAGGGGTGAAAGATTAATAGAATTCTGCCAATGTAACAATATGACTTTAATGAACACATGGTTCAAGCTGCCAAAAAGACGATTGTATACTTGGACATCCCCAAGGCATACGGAACAGAATATAATCAGAAACCAAATAGACTTCATTATGATAAATAATAGGTATAGGAATTCTATTACCTCTGTAAAAACATACCCCGGAACAGATATAAACTCCAATCATAACCCTCTAGTAGCAAATTTTAAGATAAAATTGAAAATATTAAAAAAGAAGACACCTGCTCAGAGAATAGATACAAAAATGATAAGAGACGATATAACTAAAGAGGAACTTAGGAAGGAAATAGAGAGTAATCTAAACAACATTACAGAAATTAACAAAGATATACCGGATGTAAATGAGAAATGGAATAACATAAAGGGAGCAATACTACAACCTGGAAAGGATAAACTGAAATATACAAGGAAAGAGGCAAAAAAGGAATGGATGACTCAAGAAATAATGAATCTTATGGAAGAAAGAAGGAAACATAAAGGACGAAACACAGAGAAATATAAAGAAATTCATAAACAAATTAAAATCAAAATAAGAGAAGCTAAAGAGATATATATGGATGAAAAATGTAAAGAAATAGAAGAGCTGGAAAAGAAAAATGACACGTTTAACATACATAGAAAAATAAAAGAAATTACAGGAATAGGAAGAAAGAAACATAAAGGTATGATAAAAGATAAAGATGGAAAACTAATATTAGACCTGAAAGAAAAGTTAAAAAGATGGGAAGAATATATAAAGGAATTATTCTATGAGGAAAGAACTACGAGAAGTACACCAACAACGCCAAACGGGCAAAGAATAACAAGAGAAGAAGTTAAGTACGCCATTAAAAATAGTAAAACAGGCAAAGCAGTCGGCCCAGACGAACTACCAGCTGATTTGATTAAACTAATAAAAGAAGACAATCTAGATGCGTTGACTGATTTGTTTAACACAATTTATGAAACGGGCATTATTCCTCAAGAATGGTTAACCTCAACATTCATAATGCTGCCTAAAAAAGAAAATGCAAAAGAATGCGCCGAACACCGAAGTATAAGTCTCATGAGCCATAGTCTTAAAATACTGCTCAAAATAATTCACAACAGATTATACAGAAAATTAGAAGAAGATATAGGAGAAACTCAATTTGGATTCCGTAATGGCATGGGTACACGAGATGCGCTATTCGCTATCAACGTCCTAATCGAAAGATGTCGTGATGTTAATGTTGAATTACATCTATGTTTCATTGACTATGAAAAAGCGTTTGATAACGTCATCCATTCGAAATTAATATCAATACTAAAGCAA
This sequence comes from Ctenicera cuprea, assembly GCA_958336395.1. Classification (NCBI taxonomy): domain Eukaryota; kingdom Metazoa; phylum Arthropoda; class Insecta; order Coleoptera; family Elateridae; genus Ctenicera; species Ctenicera cuprea. The sequence continues at coordinate 32,816,874 of OY284488.1, forward strand.
AAAGATATCGAGGAACGCACAGTAAACTTAATTGAAAACCTATACTGGAATCAAAAAGCATCAATTCGTATTGAACAGGAAACATCAAGTGAAATCGATATCTGCAAAGGAGTCAGACAAGGGTGTATCCTTTCCCCCATTTTATTTAACTTGTACTCCGAACAAATTTTCCGACAAGCTCTATCAGAGGTCACAAGGGGTGTAATAGTCAATGGAAGAACCATCAATAATATCCGATATGCCGACGACACGGTAATAATTGCCACAAACATAAATGATCTACAAAGAATGGTGGAAACTGTTAACACGTGCAGTAACCAATATGGTCTTAAAATGAACCTCAGGAAAACGAAATATATGGTAATTAGTAAAGCAATGTTCAACCTACAACAACCGCTGATAATCAACAACAAATATATCGAAAGAGTAACTAAATACCAATATCTAGGAACAACTCTAAATCAAGAACACGATCACACCGTAGAAATTAATAAGCGGATAGAAATGGCAAGAGCAGCATTCATAAGGATGAAATCATTACTTACTAACAGAAGTCTAAATCTAAATGTGAGAGTCCGCATGGCTCACTGCTATGTCCTTCCAATATTACTATATGGGGCAGAGGCATGGACCTTAAAGAAAAACAATATAAAGAAAATTGAGGCATTCGAATTATGGATTTACCGTAGACTTCTAAAGATATCATGGAGAGACAGATTAACTAATGACCAAGTCCTACAAAGGATTGGAAAGGAAAAAGAAGTTGTTTTCAAGGTACAAAAAAGAAAATTAGAATACTTTGGCCACATAATGCGAGGAAACAAGTACGACATATTACAAATCATAATACAGGGTAAAATCGAAGGTCAAAGATCAGTGGGAAGAAGGAGAATATCATGGTTACACAATCTGAGAAAATGGTTTCACTGCACATCATTAGATTTATTCAGAGCAGCCGCATCAAAAGTAAGAATAGCAAGGATGATTGCCAACCTCCGTAGGGAGACGGCACCGTAAGAAGAAGAAGGGGATTACTCTGTTCAGGCAATCCACATTATAGTAAACCTCCGAATAGTTTAGAAGACTCATGTGATGTGTGATCACTTGAAACCTTTCTTTAACCCAAGTTTGAAATGAAAATTTCAAAATTTTCCGGCGCACCTTGATGCATGGCAAAAATAGTACTTGCTGATTGATTTACTTAAGAATTTCCACAGTTGAATCTGTAGCCCATATTATACACGTGTTAAAGATTTAATAATATAAATAAATTGTTAATTTACAGGTACCCATGCTACGTACCGCCCGAAAATCGATTCCTATTACAAAAGGGCGATGTCTGCATTGTTAAAACCGCCAGTTTTCGTTTTACGTAATGTTAGCAAAATCCAAGGCAGTTAAACCTAGTAACTGGTGTTCAACTACAGATACTTAGGAAAGATATCCAAGACTTTGGATAACCCGCTAACTCCTGCAAGGTATACATATTGTGGTAGCAGGAAGCAACTTGAAGTATACACTATTCTGCCTCGAGCACCTTGTTGTTGTTTTCTGTGTATTGAATAATGTAAACTGTTCAGTGAAACGGCGCGGAAACATATCTTATGTTACCTGTTGTTGCACGAGTTGAAATACAGCCACTGCAAGTTGAATTGAGTAGACGTTCCCCTGCTGCAAATATTTCATGCTCTCGATTTTATGTTTTTTTATCCAATTCATGAATTTGATGCTTAAATCGATAAAAAAGGTGTATTATATCGAAGCATCCGGCGTAGCTGAGTTTAATTAAATTTTCTGAAATTTTCTGGTTAGAAATATGTTTGCCTGGAAACAGACAATATTTTTTTAGGCAGGACGGATTAATTATTATCAGGATACTAACCTTTAAAATAAAAAAAATATCATAAAGATACTGAGTAAATGTATTACAGTTTTCTGGTTCCATTCTAATTTATTACTAATTCTAATCATTACCTACCTGCTTCATACTGCAAATACAAACAAATATTTGTGTCTTGCTACGCAATATTGAAATTTAAAATTTTGAACCATTTGTTAAATGAATTTCAGTATTTAAACGCTAAAAAGTCATTAATGTGATTAAAATTCAACGTGTCTGGTCGAAAATATGATTCGGAATAGAACTAATAAATAATAGTAATGAAAAGCAGACAATTATAAATTGATCATCGAATTTTAAGTTATCAAATCCACAAATCACATCAAACGTTTATAGTGCAAACATTCGCTTATTTAATAGTCTGTCGATAGAATTGAAATTAAATTACTTTAATTATAAATTTCATAGCACGGGGCATAAATTTTCAGCCAGTGGAACGAATTGACGCGCGCTTTGAATTTATGTAAGCAATAAAACTGTATTTATTTGCTCTCTGAGACAAATTTAGAAGGCGGATGATAGCGTTGGGATCTATCCGACCGATCGCGTCCTCCTCACCTGAACAAAGCAGGCCAGAAAATAGGACGAGCGAACTACAATTTTCAGCCCGACTTCCGGCGTGTCTAGAAACTTTTACTTAATCCTAACTATAATTAAGTAGTCAATGATAATGAAAAAATCACCTGTCCAGATCTGTTACGTGATATATTTGTCTCTAAATAGGATTAATGATCATTTGGTCTAATGTTGATTGGGATGAATGGTTGGCTGTCTCTATTAGGCCGGTGTTGATGCTAGTCCAAGCTTTAAGCGCTCGAGGGGAACTAGAGCTTTATCTCGAGCTTTTCCCAGCTTTCTCCTTGCTCTGGCGGACCGTGAAACAAGTTGCGCGGCTGTCAGACGGCTGCCGAACACCAAACTCACTCATCTGCTGATTCCCATGATAGTTACGTCTCTCTTCCCGTCATTATAGACCAGGTTAATCATCGTTTCATCGCCAGAAAAAATAAATACCCGGCCCCGCTTTATCCTGGCAAGGCATTAACGGCTCAATGAATCTACACAAAATTATTTCCTAAGCCCCTGTGTACAAGAGCTCCCCGAGAAAATGGATTGTTACTAAATTTATACTCTTGTGTCACTTCCTAAAGAAAACTGAGATAGCAGTCTTTTATCCAACGAATTTATTCAAAAAAATCCTACTCCGACTGCGTTATCCCTGATGTCTTAACTATTTAGAAATTTTAGAGCCTTAAAATAATCTTTTTTAAAACAGTTTTAATAGAAATAAACAATACAATCATATAATAAAAATTTATTACTGAAATCAAATAACATATCTACAGTTTAAGCCTAAAAGTCTTAATTTGCCGTTCCAGCAGCCGTGGGCTACAGGTTGATACCGTTTTAAAAATTGTCTAAATTCGTAAAAAGAATATCGTAGTAGCAGTTTAATCAAGGATGTAAAAACTTTATTACCATGTTAAAGGTTGTTCAAACACCGAACCATTTTGCATTCTTAAACGACTCAAATAAAATTTACCAGTAAACTTATTTGGAAATAAATGTTACATAGCGAAACCCATGGGCTATGCGCCACGATGCTTTCATTTTTATTTTATAATAATAAATAAGCTAAATAGGTAGGTAGTGTAGAGAACCACAGGTTGAAGTCTTAGTTTTACGAATTATATAGCGATTGCTTTCATTCTTTCTATATACTAAATCCGGATTCCTTTGACTTGCACCAACTCGAGAGGAATACGGCCGCGGCTGATATTATGCAACCCAAATGGCGCGCGATGACTATCATTTAAAAGTTACCAAAAGTGAGCGAAGTACTTCTGGACTTTCCAATACTTTAGATGTTGTTATTTATTAGAAAATTAAAAGTATTTTAATATTTACGTTTTACACTCACAACATAAACTGCTACCATTATTGAGCTCATAGCTGCATAATAGTCGTATTATAAAAACTTACTATAATTATGCTTACACATAAAAATAATACTACAAATGTTTTGAAAATCTAAAGTTTTTTAGAAAATTAAATAAAACTAAAAATGCAAGGACAAACTCGTCCACCAATAACTTTATGCTACTATTCCTCATGAGCAATTTAGTTTAAACAAAATATTTTATCATTTTCCGTTAACTAAATGAAGGGGCATAAATATTTGATTTTAAAAGTTCATAGAAGACGTCGCAGAGCAATTAGCAGGCTGAGATACAAATTCAGTTGAAGCGTATACGTATCCGTTTGAGCTTAAAAAATTTAAAAAAATCTTGATTAGTTTTTGAGCTCACTATTTTGAAAATTTGCACGCCACTATTTTATATTAATAAAAAATTACAATTTTCACATACTGAAGTTTTGCTACCTGCATACCTATGTGCTAACTGGTTTTTAAGTAAAAAAGTGTTAAAATAAATATTATTAAAAAATTGCAACTTTTATTTGTTTTGTCCGTATATATTTTCATATTCCGAAGCTCAACGAAATGAGAGTATCTATTCTGGGGTTATGAGGCGTCACACAGTCGCCCACTCACAGACATACATTTTTAAACGCCATTTTTGGTTCCTGGTGATTCAAAATATGTATTTCCATCAAAATCTTTAATTCCAAATTTTTCATGATATTAATATTGAAAAGCTTGCGCGCAGCCGCCCGAGACTTACTTTCCTTTACTTTTACTGTTACATTAGCTTCAAAATTTAAAAAAAAATAAAAAATTTCTAATAACTGTTATTTTCAATCTTGATATGATTTGATTAGATAATTTCGTAAATTACGAAAATATCGAAAATTTCAAATATATTGTAAATGTTGAAAGCTGTAAATTTTCAACTGTTTATAGATATTCGTCAATATTATAAATTAGGGCTAATGTACAATTTGTACCTGTGTTAAGGTACAATTAAACAAAAATAATCTTGTGTTCACCATCCGCATATTTATTGTTGATGACTATCGTGAATCGGAAGAACAATATGCACATGCGACAGCGGAGACGGCAAAATCACAGCTTGGAATTTTGTTTCAAATCACATAAATTAGACACATTAACAGATCAAACTGGTTTAGTCAACCAAACACGTAGATGACGTCATCACGATAGTATGTTGTATTTTTTATAATCTCAAAGGAAATAAACTATCTGTTTCAAGATAATTCGTTAACTTTAGTTCACGTCGTTGTACTATCAGTAAAAACCAAATAAAAAATGTGTTTATTGAAACAAGGATTGTCAGCGGCTTATTTGCAATATGGATCAAATGAAATTTTAAACTTACAGGTGTACAAAAGCAACCTGGGTGTTCGAGTAATTGGTTCTAAATTCACTGATTTAATATAAGAAGGTAAGTTAAAATTAATTAATCTCAATATTCTAGAAAATTTAGCAATTGAAAGGGTTTTTGTTTTAAAATACAATATTTATTATCGGTACTGTTACTATTATTACTGGCGGATCTCGGTATGTTCAAGACCTCCGAGGGGGGATGTTCGACCGTCTAAGAAATAAACAAAAATATTTAGATCTTGTTTTCTACAATCTTTATTTAATTTTTTTTTAAATTTCTATGTTACAGTTTATACAATTTTATAAACTTTACTTTTCATATTGAAATAATGAAAATTATCAAGAATTTCTAAGTTTTAAAAGATGTCAAATGTGGAAATTTGAAAAATTATCAAAAAATTTAGGAACGCTACAAAGTTATAATATTTCTAAAAATTGTTTAAATGTTGATATAGAAATTTATAATAAATTATAAAAATACAAATTTTACACATCTATAATTTTGAGTTTTAAAATAGGTAAAAAAAATTTGAAAATTTTAAAACTTTTTAAATTGTTGAACTATTTTCGAATTTGAAATATCTTGAAAACTAAAAATATTCGAGAAGTTGTAAATACTTAAAATTTTAAGATAATATGAAAATTTCAGGTATTCTCATAATTACATAAAAAAGTGTAGAATATTTAAAAAAATTTTGTAAATTGTAGAAATTTGAAACATTTTGATTTTTTTCAATAGTAAACATATGTATCTTAGATGAGATTTGGTGTTTTCTAGTTGCAACCAACATTTATCCGTTGAAATCTCAAAATCGGTAGTGAATTTCCTATATACAACTGTAAGCTGGCTTTTCAGCCAATTACTCAAATAAACTGTTCAGGTAAACAACCAAAAAGAAAGTTTTTTCTCAATAGAAGGCTGTTTTTATGGTCCTTCAACATGTCCATACCGATTTGGAAGTCGCAGTGAGTACATATTTGAAAAAACTATGAAATCTGGTATTTTGTAATTGCGAACAATATTTATCTGCCGAAAACCGTAAATCGATTTCTTACATGTACAATGTACAGCTTTGGCTGATAATCGTTTTTTTTTAAACTGTTCAAGTAAACGACCAAAAGAAAATATCCTATACGTTTTTTTAATGGCAAGCTGTTTCTATGATCATTTAACATGCTCATGCCGATTTTCAAGTCGAAATGAGTATATTTTTGAAAAACAAATCGACGGTTGGTAATCGGGGAATGGTAAGAAGATAGCGCTTTCGCAGATCGGTTATTAGACATACCTAGTATAGAAATCTGAGCTTCTTTTCCAAGCGTGTCTATATTGTACTAGAACACCTCCCCCTACTCTTTTTTGCTGGAGTTATCTGGTTTTATGAAATCCATTATTTAGTAATTGCAAACAATGTTTAGCTGCCGAAAACCAAACTTTGATTCTTAACTTCTTATACGTAGGTACAATGTTTATCTTGGCTGATAGTCGTTTTATTTAAAACTGTTCAGGTAAATAACCAACAAAATATCCTACTAGGTTTTTTCTTAATGGGAGGTTGTTCCTATAATCATTTAACATGCTCATAGCAATTTTAAAGTCGAAATGAGTACATTTTATAGAAATCGAAAATCAATAATGGGAGTAGCCGGGAAGTGGTAGAAAGACTGCGCTTTTTGAAGATCACCTATTAGATCTGCGTAGAATTGAAATATGATCTTTTTTTAAGCGCGTCTATATTGTACTAGAACACTTCTCCCTACCTCCCTTATTTTTCGGTGCAGTTATCAAGTTTTATAAAATCTGGTATTTGTTAATTGTAAACAACGTTTATTTGCTGAAAACCGAAAATCGATTTTCAGCTTTTTATATGTACAACTTTGGCCGATGGTCGCTTTTTGTAAATTGTTCAGGTAACCGACCAAAAGAAAGTACCCTATAAAGTTTATCTTAATGGGAAGTTGTTTCTATCATTATTTAACATGTTTAGAACATGAAAAGAGTAAATTTCTAAGAATACATAAAATTGATGGTGGGAGTGATCGGGAAGTGGTAGGAAGATCGGGTGTGCGCAGATCGTCTATAAGACATGCGTAAAATATCAATCTGAGCTTACTTTCCGAGTGCGTTTATATTGTAGTAGAGCACCTCTACTCACCCCCTTTTTTTTATTGGAGTTATATTTAAACAACTAGAAAGCATTTCTGTCTTGTCTGTGCTACAGAAAGTATATTTTATTACAACTTAGAGTTAACGTTAGTAAGACATTAATAACTAAAATATAGCAACAGCAGTGACAGCAAGGATAAATAATTGCCGAAAACCATCAATAAACTAAGTTGAGTTGCAAGAAGCCACCGTCATATTAGGGTAATAGATTTTGTCGAAATCCAAGAGTGTTGTCATGGCGAGAGAGTCGCGGATTTAATATATAGTTCAAATAGAAACAAAAACTATTTTCAATGTGCATTCATACATCTATTGTATGACGAAAAATCAATACCAAAACTTTTTGAAGAGAAAACGTTTTTAAGAACTGTATCATGTCTCCTAAAATGTCACAATTTTTTTTATATTAGATTATTGTAAATAAAACCTCGCTTTTGGTTATTAAAATAAGTTTTGATTAAAAAAATAATCGTTTGTTCGAAACGTTTGATCCGATTTGGTTAAAATTTCAAAAGGCAAATTCTCTAAAAAACCCAATTTTTAACAAAGGATTTTGTTATTAAGTAAACAGTTGCCTTGATCATTAACAACACCGGTTTGATTATATAATATATACTGTCTCTGATTTAATTTGATAGATATTTATAAACAAATAAGGGTTCCAGTAATAATTAAAAAATTTAAAAAAGTTACAAAAGTTTGAGAGATCTATTACCATAAAAACACTATTATAGCAAACAGCATTAAAAAGTTACCACGGGCTGCACCTGCTTATTAATCGAAATTTTGCATGTTAGGCTATAAACCTATTACTGTGGATTTTACTATCCCACACTTTCAATATAGGGAAGTATTGATTTCATGGAAATTTTCGTATTAGAGATTTAGACACATTATAGAACTCCAGCAACTCAAAAAAATAGTTTTTACAAATGTCTGATTTTGGGTGGTTGGGTATGAGAGTGTGTGTGGATTACGCATTATAATTACTGAACGGATGGTTTGATTTCAATAATCTTTAGAATGTAGAGGCACATAAAAAAATTCCCTGACAAAATAAACATGTTTTTAGCAATAATCTTTTCGGAAAGCGAATTTTAAACATGAAAACAGAATCTTATAAAAAACCATGACGTGATTTATAGATTTTGTTCTCGACCATCTTTAAATCACATTTAACCATAACTAAATAAAAATTATTTCATACTGAAACTGACAGCAAACATGCAGGGTTATCTGTCTTGTGCATCACTAAGCAGCAGACAACTGCTGTTTCCTGCTACGTCTATAAATGTTTGTTTACTAAGTAGCAATGATTTCTGCTTTGAAAAGTTTTAGTATCACCCTGTCTGAAAACGTCTGTTTCAAATAACATACAAAACTGAACACTTTGTTTCTTGCTTTGCTCACCACGCTTGCAAACGTTTGTTATTCGGCTAAGCGACGACGGCTAATGTTTGCTACTTTGCCACGCGACAACTGTTAAAAAGGGGTATAAAACCAGCTGCATTTTTGAAGGGGAGCTCAGTTCGTTCTCAGGATCGAAAGAAGTCTCTAAAAACTAAGCTCCTTCAGCAGTCTGTTGCTGGATGGTTCAAACGGTGTGATACAGACTCACTCGTACTGCACCCAGCTCTTTCCAGAGCTGCGAAATAAATAATATTTTTTTTTATAATTCCGCAGTAACCCCAACTCTTACCAGAGCACAGCAGCCTATAACCTTACCCTTTATCTAAACCGACACGCCGTATAGACATAGGAGGGAACCGAGGCACATTTTGCCGTTTTTAAAATTTATTCACAAAACAATTATGAAACTTTCTGTAAAACTGTTACCTTCTTTATGTAGTCACAATAAAATTCCACGCACTTTTGCTAACGTTGCTTTAAATTCATAATAAAAGTCTATATTTTGATCAACAAGCCATGTAGTTCCTGCGCTTTTTAACAATTTGACAAAAAAAATCAAAAAAAGTTGTTTACTGCAATGATTACCTTTTATTATATCATTGCATTGTTTATTTACCGTAAAGTGTTATTCACAAAATTTTGAGATAGTCCAAAACATATCCTTTTCATTTCAGAGCTCCTGAACATTGGGAATCTTAGTGGCGCGCCTAGTGGCTCATGGGCAACACTTGTTTTAGGGGTACAACGTTGTACATAAATGCTTTTGAAAATATAATAAACTAAACGTGTAAGAAAGTGAAGACAAAGTCTATCACTTATTTTTGTACTTCTAAATAAATTTTCAATTTAGTTTTTACTCAACTTAAACGTTTCGACACATTTATCGAATTGCAATTTCCATAATTACACTACCAATAAAAAGAGTTGTGGTAGCTCAATTTTTGTTTCAGCAACTGATGTAAAAGGTCCTTGCTCTTTGATACAGGTACTTTTCTTATGCAATATGAAATACAAAACTAACCAATAATTTACGGTTACATGCTGTGAGTGCATTTACTACCGGTGTTTACTCGTTCAGCAAATGTAAAACCATTTTAATCTCTACGTCTTAAAGTTTAACTTATGATTACTATCGTTGCATTAACTACTTGGCACTTGCATATTACAAATAGCTTTAGGTACTTGTTGGTTTTTAACAGATATTTGGATTTTAGTTGCCGTAAAAATATTGGGTAAGAGGACAGGGAATTTTCACAAAGAGATTAAAGTGTTTGTAATAATTTCTTAGCAAGCAATTTGTTAAAATTTATTGAGTCACACTTTTCACTCCTAGTTTTCCAAGACGCCTTTTAGTACCCATAACGTTTTTATGAGTTTGAAAAATACGACTAACGCTTTTATTGCTGCTTTACGTTAGTATAAATGGAGCAGATTAAATATTCAAAGGCAGATAATCGAATGTGTGTGTTAATAGCACATGTGCCTGGGTAATGCAGTGTACAAAACGTTCTCCTCCCCGTGTTATGGGTATGAAGCCAAAGCTAGATAACGCAATTAGTGAGCTAAACTGTTGCTCTTTCGCGATGTATCGGATAAGCTGCGGCTAGAATACTGCATTACTGCACTTGCTGTGAGTGCTTTTTGGGCCTTCGGCCTTTCCGGTGCACTTTACACCGATGACATGCCCCTGCACCATTTCAGCTCTTCTTTTTCTGAATTTCCCGCAACGTTTGTTTGGTCCCACTTGATACGTTCAATACGACTGTCATAAATAGGTCACAAGTTCGTCCCGTGTGCAATAGCAAATAGACATACGACCCCAGATCAGGTGCACTAGTCCACGCACTACGGGACTATAACTTCATGATATTCGTTCCACGAAGAGCGACATGCTACAGAAAAATACATTTAACAAGATCTTGTACATAATAGAAAGTAATGTGGGAAAAATAAAAATTTAGAATATTTTTTTTTGTGCCGCTTATGTGATATTTGATATAATGTTAGACATATACTTATACAGCGTGTTCAAAAACTCGCAGACACAAACTGTACAACGGTGTTCTACAAAAAAATGGCACAAGAAGTTTTACTGCTATTTTTCGATGCGACCAATACTTTTAGAGTTATTAAAGATTTGAAAAATCTGAAAATTACAATAAAGAACATTCAAATACAAATTTAAATGTTCAATTAAGCACTGAAAACATATCTATGAATATTACACTTGCACTGTAACAGCCAATAGCAGCCGTTTATTTTCATGCCCTTGACCAGACCCTGAATGGCCGCGATATTACTTTTTAGTTAACTATCCGTGCTGTATAATCATAGCAACACGTCAACACAAATTTTTATTTTTGCATTTGATATTAAATAAAGCGTTTGTATGTTAATACCTAACAGATAATTATATTTAAGAATATTTTTTTGTTTCTGGATTATTCTAAAAATTACCACTCGTAAATTAAAAATATTTTATAATTCTGTTTTTCATTGACAAATTCAATTCTGTTGAAGCAAGACAATATCACTCGTCCTTCGGACTCGTGGAATTTCCTAGCTACAACACAATTTTGTTGTCAATAAAGCCACAAAATCAACAATAATTTTTAATTCACTTGTAGTATTGCTGTTGAAAAGTGACAAAAAAACATGAGATAATATTCTTTCGCACTTTAGACGAATTTCAACATAGTATTGCGCGATACCAAATTATGAACAAAATTCAAACAAATAATGAAGTATGAAACAAACAAATAAAAAGGTACTGTTTTCAACAGCCAATAGCGTGCCACTGCTTAGTTGAACACGTAAATTTGAGCTATTCAAACACTTTAAAGTGAAATTGTAATTTTTCTTCTTAATTATTATATATTTTAAACAATCTTTTTTTTTTGTAATTTATTATAGATTTATTTTTAGTACTTAACTAAACAATTACATTTAAGTTTAAATATTTTTACTTTATTTTTTTGAAAAAGTTTAATAACAAAAATAATGGCAACTCTAAAAATCGTAGAAAACCTTTTTGTACAGTTTTTTTGCGTATATCAAGTCCTACAGTTCGTGTCCGCCAGTTTCGAAACACCAATATGCAATACTAATTTTCAGAAAATTTCAAATCTTAAATTTTTTATGTATACACCGTGACGCTATTTCTATGTATGCTGGGTTGCAGATAAGATTGTACGTCGGTGTACGTACAACCTCACTGAAATTTTGGGACACCAGATTTTATAATGGTGTTTACTCTCCAGTCGGACTGCTCTTTGTGGTGAAGGGTAGTAGTACTTGACGGTTCTCTCCTACCTAGCGAAGACTTGGGTAGCTACAGTAAAGCTGACGGTAGCCAGGGGTCTTACTACGTTTACTTAGCAACCTCTAAATCCGGTAACCAATACTACACATGTTTAAGCATTGTTAACAATAAAAAAATTAGGAGAAAATACACCACTATTAAAAATGCTAGAAAATAGGCGACACTAATGAATAGGGCATGTAATTAGGCACAACAGTTTTGTTGTAAATAAATTTTATTAAGCAAGGCATGACTAATGCAGGAGTAACAAAGTACTCAGATATGAAGAAAAGTGCTTGCAATAAAACCAGATAGAGAGCTGCCAACCAATCAAATTAGATTGAATGTAGAGAAGAAGAATAATAAAACACCTATAGCATTAAATTGTCTATATTGTCAATAAAAGCAAGATATGATATACAGATATTATTCACAAATTAAAGTACAATTGAACTACCGTCAAAAAATGTTAAAACCCAAACAAAGCAATTTAAATACACTAGCAAATAAGATACAGTAGCAAACAGTAGTAAACAGTAGCAAACGGTAGCAACCAACTAACCAACACTGAGACGTTCTGGTGCGAAATGGTAGGTATTAAATAAACGGTTTATGAGGTAAAAAAAAGTAAGAGGTAGACAAAATAATGACAGAGATTCAAGAAAACAAGCGAAAGAGAAAGACAAAGCAAGTATAATTGCCCCGTTACAGTTCTCCGTGACGGCTTCTTCGAAAGACTGCGAGAGAAGGAAAGAATGACTACCCAGTGCCAGAGTTCCGTTGCAGTGTTCAGAAAAATAAATGGGAGAGAAAGAAAAAGCAACTATCTTGGGTTGGGTTTTCGTGACAGCTTTTTAGAAAAGCAGAAAAGGAAGGGGGAAAATGCCTGCCTCGTGTGGGCTTGCCGTAATAGGCTTTAAAAATGGATAAAAAGAAAAGGAAGAAGGAACAAATGCTTGGTGTCTGGTAACCGTTACAGACTGCAGACAAACGGATACAAAAAGAGAAAAAAAGAAACAGCACAATATTAAACTAAATACAAAATCACCAGAATGTCTGAAGTCTTACTCACTTACTATGTTTCCTAGAATCGATTACCTTGGTCTTTCTGCTGGTCAGTTGTAGAGCTGAAGACTGAATTTAGGAACTGAACCTGCTACGGTCCGTTTCTGCTTTTATAAGCCTCTTGCATAGTGTGGACTAAATTTTAATCTGTTCGATGCGGGCGGTAATATAGCCAACAAGTGGTGACTCAAGCCTGCTTCAACAGCGTCTCTCGAAGTCGCAGTCACGCGTAAAACTAAAACATTTTAAATTACATGCTACGGTAAAACTCAAACGAAATACATTTCAATACTTAAATATATTCTAAAATAAATATGTATCATTACAACAGAAAGAATACTAATTAAATACGCAAATAGATTATAAAACAATAATATTTGATTAAAGTTATGCTTCATTTCAATGAAATTGTGTAAATGATTGGTAAAGAATAGACACTTTCCTACAGATATGCTACGCGCTGTCTAAAATACTCAAACCATGCCGCCCAATTCGTGTCGTCCCTGAAAAAAGTTTTTACACGAAAACTAGTGTGGAACATAGACCTTTAATAAGTCTAATCACATGCAAAATTTCTTTATGTCATAGAAACCAGTTTTTTTAGCATTAGTATTATAGTGTTTGTAGCAAAACATTTGAAGGTCCATACCTTGATGATGAAGCATTTTAGAATCATTTTTATAATAAGACTGTGTTTTGCTAAGCCCTACATGTCCCTGAAAGTTAGTGCCACCTCTTGTCAACACCATGTATATTGTATACTGCAAATTTTAGCAACAAACTGGTAAATTTTATCTTTAACAATTCCAACCTCGACTGTAATTAATTATATGGCAGTAAAGTATCAGAAATATTGGTACTCTTATTTACATCACTTTTTTCTACTCCTATGTTTTAATTTAGTTATTAAGTGTGCACTGCCTATACTAAAATGATACCTATTTAGTAAAGATTTTCATTATGAAATGACCCAAACTGACCATTAGCAGCAAAGCATTGTTCTTGTAAATTAACTAGTCGTAGAAAAATAGTGTATGCAACTCTTATATAATAGCTATTAATACACTCGCTACTGCTCGTGTCGTAATCTCACTCGTGTATTAATAGCTATCATTATAGATTCGTTGCATAATATACTATTTTTTTAATGAGTATCTGTATATAAAATACTTAATTACTTTAACAATATTTATTTATTTTAACCTTATACGTATTTCGGCATTGTCAAAGGTTATATTAGAAAGTAAACAGTTAGTGTTGTTATAGCAATAGAACTTGGTGACTTGATCTCGGTAATCGTCTGCAGATGACTTGATTTGTTATTCCAAAATTTCCAATACAGGAGAATTTAAGAGATCAATTTGCTCATTCATTAACAGTTTTTAAATGTTTGTAAATTTCAAAAGCTTCTAGTATATCTAATTTACGTTTATCATCACAAAAGTGTAAACATTTTATAGTGTTATTAGATGTCATTGAATGATTGTGTTTTAGTAAGTGTTTAGCGTAATTGGATTTATGTGGGTGTGTGTATTTGTAACAACGTACGTGTTCTTTATACCTAAAATCAAAATTTCTAATTGTCTGGCCTATATAAACCGAATTACAATGCGAACAATTTAATTTGTAAATGCCTGATTTTAGCAAATCGTCGGTTTTTGATTTTGCATTAAATAAAGTGTTTAAGACGTTTCTAGTTGTTTTAAAGCTTACTTTATATTTATTTGTTTTGTTTATAATTTTAGCAATTTATTCTGACATGTCACCAAAATATGGGATCGAAGCATATTATTAATTGTATCGAACGAAGTTAGGGTATTGGGATAAATTTTTTGAATTGCTAATTTGTAATCTTTTTCTTTAATTAATGTATCAATAAGTTTAGTATTATAACCATTACTGTATGGAATTTGTTTAATAGTTGACATTCAAATCAAATTTATTAGTTGAATTAATTTTTATGTTTAAATCTAAAAAGTTAATGGACTTATTTTGTTCAGTTTCTAGTGTAAATTTTATGTTTGGGTGCAAGCTGTTAATAAACATTAAAAATTCATTAACTAAATCAAGTGAACATAACGAAAGGTTAAAATAAATAAATATTGTTAAAGTAATTAAGTATTTTATATACAGATACTCATTAAATATGGACTTTAACGCAGTAAAGCTGGAATTTATAAATACTATTTTTTTGATTATTTTCTTCATTTGCTTATTATCTATCGTATTCCTTATACAAAAATACACGAAAAATGAAAAACTCTTTAAATTCAGCGGTTTTCGAGATAATGCAATTTCTATAAAATGTGTGAGTGCCCCCTATTTGTGCCGCACCCTCAAGAAAATTTGTAACCGAATCTAGTGTACCATATAAAACTCTAATAAGTCTAATAGCATGCAAAATTTATTTGTTTATAGAGAATGGTTTACTCATAAATAATACAACGAGTGATTACGAATGACCTAAATCTAAACTACCACGAATTAACTTACACCACAATCTTATCGAAAAAAAAACCGTATCACGAGTCGTATTCCTCTTGACTATATCACTCAAATTAATTTTGACGCATTTTTGGTAACACTGAATTAGTCGGAAGTGCTCGAGTGTTTTCGGGAATCGGCGCTCTTAACATGGTGTTGTTTGCTTGTTTTAAAATGTTTTGTCGTGGCGTCGTTTTGCAAATTTAATTTTTAATTTGACGTTTTTATTTACTGTTGCTGTGAAGTGTTGTTGTAAAAATCGTACGTTTTGGAGAAAAATCGTTAAGTGATATTTTATTAAATTTTTGAAGTTATGTACATTTTTGTGTTCTAAGATTTGTTTCATATAACCTGTCAAACAAAATACAATTTTAATGTAAATATGTATAGTTATGTTTTTAATGCAATAAACTCGTTGAATTAAGACTTAAGAGCGATGTTTCAAAGTTACACTGTGGGTTTAATCATTTATTTAAACAGCACCATGCAGTTTAATCAGTATAAAACAAACGGAGAATTTTGTGATTGGGTTTCAAAAATGTTAGTGGTATACTCAATATTAATAAATAAAGCGCTAAAGCAGTTTTACCGAAAAATTCGAAGTTCCATATATTGAAAACGAAGCATTTTAGGACGCATTCTTATAAGGATTTTTTTGTTTGTTTTGATAGGCACTACATGCTTCTCGAAATTTAGTACCACTCTTTTAAAGACTAACGTTTATTAAGACTTTTTCTGTTAGTTTTAATCAGTACTACATGCCCTGAAATTTGCTTCCAATTTTTTCTTGACACCCTTTATGTTAGCATTATCGTCTCTGCAGGCCTGTGGGTTTTTGAAACAACTTCTGCCAGTTTATTTGGTTTTTTCTATCGTGTAATATTCAGTTGTTGTAAATGTTCGTTTCCACCTCGGTTTTCCATCTTGATTTTGGTCTTTCTATTCTTCGAGGTCCGCTTAGCTCACTTCGTATTACTTTCTTTGGGAAGGGGTTTACTGATTGTTTGGCACGTAACCCAACCATCTTCAAAGGATTCAAACCCTATTCTTGATACTTTACTGCCGTAAAATTAATCGCAGTTGAGGTTGGAAGTGTTAAGAGTAAAAGTTTACCAGTTTGTTTTTAAAACTTACAGTAAATCGCTTAAAATTACTTTTCTGAATTAAATAAATTTAATAATTTTATTCTTTTACTCGTCTCACATTCTTCTTGATTCTATTGCATTTAAATACTTTTATCGCTGATTCGTCTTTCTTCAATTCTTTGCCCATCTACCTTTTATTATTTAAACTTGTTTTCGTTAATTTTTTCGTTTATTTGGCAACTTGACTAATTAGAGTTAGAAAGTCATTAAAAAAAACTTTATAGGCTTTGTACAAAGAGAAAATGTGTAACAAACATTTGCTTAATGAGTTATATGCCCATCTTTTTTTTTCAAAATTTTTTTCCGTGTAGTTACTTTAGTTATAAAAAGACAACATTACTAACCAGCACTTATCTATATGTTATCTTCAAGCTTCCTTGCCACTTCTACGTTTTTTTCTGGCATTTAATGTAAAAAAAACTTTTTGAACGATTTACAGCTTATCGCTTTCTAAATTATTAATTTTCTGTTAAATGTATATTAAAAAGCCAAAAGTAATTCAGGAAACATTCCTAGCGGTGAAATAATTTAAAATATCCATTTCGTATGAATGGCATTCAGAGAGTGGGAAAGTCGGACCACAACAAAATACATTTGAAAACTTTCATTAGGAGCCAAATTGTTAGGGAACATATTAGTTAGCGGCTGAGAACCATTTTTCAACAGCAAGAATAAACACATTTCCTGCGGAAACCTTCATCTATCAGCGGTTCCTGCTGTAATAAGCAGAGCAGCTATGGCCAAGCCAAGCTCTGGCCGGCTACAAATAATGGGATAGGTGTTCAGCGAGCGAATTATTTGCTCCAGAGTATTAGTGTGCACTCTGCCTGCCAAGAAGAATGGCCACGTGGAATAAACGAATGTTAGAAGCCACACTAAAACACCCTGGTTTATATGTTTTGTTAAGTTTTCGGATTTATCATTATTTTTACTCTTTTCACTAAAGCTGAGTAACATTAATACCCTTTTTCACGTTGCTTTAATTTACTAAATCTCCAGTTGGTTGCTGAAATTGTGACTGAAAAATAACAAAATCGTACTAGTCGTGAGTTTGATACTTTCCAGCACACAATGTAATTGTTGTCGTACAAAGCGGTAGAACGCATTTTAAAAGATTATATTTATTTTTGAAGTAAAAACTCTTGTAACCAACATCTCTCTGCAGAATGAGGGTTTTAAATATAGAAATTATGTTATCTAAATGGTGTCGTAGATAACGCTTTAGAAGTTTATTTTGTCTAAAACACATACTTACATTGAAATAGTCAGTGTGCTATAATTATCTCATGTAACGAGGAAAAAAATAGAAAAAGAAAAACTCTAAGATTTTCAATTTTGTACTTCAAGTCCTGATCATCTTATTTTTTCCTTATTTCCTAATATCGTTTACTATTTTCATTTTGCAGATATTTCATTTTTATGCTTCTCTCGAGTTCCTTTTAACCTTTTAATACCTTTATTTTTGTTATCTC
This sequence comes from Ctenicera cuprea, assembly GCA_958336395.1. Lineage (NCBI taxonomy): Eukaryota > Metazoa > Arthropoda > Insecta > Coleoptera > Elateridae > Ctenicera > Ctenicera cuprea. The sequence goes on from OY284488.1 coordinate 32,835,125, forward strand.
TTCATTTTTCATTTCAAACATTTTTCTCGTCTTTGTTTTATCTCCTAATCCTCCACATTTCGTCATTTTTGTAATTATTTCTTCGTCTTCTTAATTTATCATCCCGAATGCATTTTTTTTCTACTAGTTTTGTAGTTTTTATTATTATTATTATTATCTGTTAATTTCCGCGTGTTATAGTTTCTTCGTTCTCTAAATCACTTTCTTTTTACTTCTATCTTTACAATAATTTCAGTTTTTTGTTTTTCCATCCGCATTTTCATTATTTTTTAGTACCGTTGGCCCCGCAATAATGATGTTATGGGATTTTTCTATAATTTCCAAATTGGTCCTCCTCTCGCGCGGTTTATATTCTCGTAATTTTTTTGTGTGTATTTGTCTAATCTTTTGCTTTTGTTGTCTTTCTATTCGTTTTATTGCTTCGTTACTCTCTTAAATCATCCGCCTCTTCATTATTCTAATTTTCCATTTCTTCTATTCTGTATTTGCGGTCTCCAACCACCTTCTTTCACAGTTTTACTTTCCATATTTCTAGTTTTGATTTTCAAAAAATTTTCGGCATTTTAATGGAAATACATGTATGTGAGTGGTAGTTAGACCTCTTTTTTGGTAGAACTTTAAAATGTACATTAGCTTTACCAGTGGGCTACGCCTTACTGTTTTTTGTAATTTCTTAAAAAATTAATAAAGAAACCTGTGTCGATATGTAAGACGTGTACTTAATGCGAACACAGTGGCGTAACTATGCCAATGAAACTAATGCTGTTGCTTGCGGCCAGAAAATTAAAAGTTACGTTAGGCCCAAATTCAAAGAGAAAATTTTTTTTTGAGGTAGGTACTGATTGCATTGCACAAATGTACCATTTAATTAACTAAATATACAAGGTGTTTCCTAAGTATGTACAGAAACTTCAGTCTATGAAGAAAAAAGTTTATGTAAACATATTTCTGAAAATGCCTTCTTACGGAGTTAGATCCCTCTGAAAAAAGAACAGTCAAATCACTTTTTTGTCATAACTTTCGCAGTACCTGCACTAAAATTTTGACATTTTATATGCGACAATTACTGAATTACTTAGAGATGGGGGGGGGGGATAAGTAATATTTATTTATAAATATTTTAGATCTATAGAATTTTTGAATAAATATTTAACTATTAAAAAATTAATAGATTATTAATAAAATAAAGCTCTTGGTAATTGTTTCACAATTTGTGAAACAATTACCAAGTGTTTTATTTTATTAATAATCTATTAATTTTTTAATAGTTAAATATTTATTAATAATGTTTCACCATGTGCCTACCACACAATCAATTCAAAAGAATTTTTGAAATTTTGTCTAAAAAATTGTATTCTGTTTTCAAAAATACACAAAACAGTTACGCTTGTTGAAAGTCGCTATATCTAACAGTTTTCAATATAATTTAAGCTGTTTTAAAAATCAAGTTTTCATGAAAGTCCGACTATTTCTCTAAGATGCGAAAGTCATTGGTACAATCTTTGAGGATCCGCTCTACACATTAATTTAATAAAATAAGTTTCTATAAATGTGTCCGAAAATGCTTCCTTCCGCAGTTACGAGTCTCCTAAAGAAACAATAGCTTAACTTGTTGAAATTTTACACTTCCGGAGACAATATCTGTTGTAACGAACCGTTTCAAGATCAGTGTTTATAGGAGCTTTGTCATCGTTTTCATTTGTGGAACTTATTCTCTAAGTTTGTGGAAAATGTTTGTACATTTTGAGAAAACAAGCAGACCTTCATTAATTTTTTCTCAAATATTTAGAAAATACCGTTGAGTGCCCCCTCCCCCATGCGTATTATCTTCTGGTGGACTTATTTAAACAAAAATTAGTAGAAACACTAAACTGAATCGGTATTGCTCACATATTCAATTCCAAACTTTAGTGTAATTACTGCGAAAGTTATTGACAAATAGTAATTAAAATATCTTTGTTTTAGAAAACTGTAACTTCGTAAGAACTATTTTCTGACATATCTTAATATAAACTTCTCTTCATGAAATAACTCAAGAAATCGCCTTCCGAAGTTTCTGTACGTGTTTATGAAACACGCTATATATAATCAAATGTATTTCAAACTTAAAGTAACAATAAGAAAAACAGCCTATACCAACAAAAAACATTTATTTATTAAAAAAATGTTGGCACTACATTTTGGTGACCTATATCTGGTCTTAATTTGCCTAAAAAATAGCTTTTGTATCTTAAAATGTAACATGTTTCTACCTTCTTGTCGTCCTATTTTTAATAATAACAGTGCCTAAAAATCTCCAGCCTAGTTATAAATGCTGGTTTTAATAAAATTGTAATAATGTTTTCTGTGCAATGCATTTTTTAGTATTATATTAATTCTTTGTTATTTAAAGAAATTATATTTACTGTTTGATATTTTATACTCGTTTCGAGAATTGCTTTAAAAAAGTAACAATACATAAATTAAATAAAATAGCTATTGAAAGGGTTGTCAAATTGTGCCTACATCGAGGTATATTTGTCTGAAGTGTCGCCTCAGTGCAATGTTATCAGATACTCAAAGCGTACATAAATATATTAAATTAAATATGTGTAACTAAATAATCATGTTAGTGTTGATTAAGCGCGAGCTTACAGCAGTCGTAGCTTAGGGTCACTAAAATATAACGTCAGTTCATTTATTGAAAAACGATTTGACATTGAATTGCTTAATATTTGTTTGTCCAATTATTGCTTTTACTTGTACATATTTTAGGAAATTTTTAATTTTACAGTAAGATTGTATGATATGTTTATAGCACATTTTTGTAAGTGCGTAAACGCTCGTGTCCTGAAGTGTATTGTCACCAAGTTACCTTAACGTCTCTGCCACGAATATTGGATTGCGAATGAAGGCTTCCAGCGCTTCCCTATTAATTCATCCAACTAGACCGTGCAAAATTCATTATTCTAATTTGCACCAAAACGACACTGGTATAATACGAGCACATACGAATATTTATACAGGGTGAGTCAAGCTATACGCCTTTTTTTTAGTGAGTTTATTATTAGGAATTTATTAAAAATTTTTGGTATGCATATGTTTCGAAGGGTGCTCTACAACCTGGGGCAGTTAGTTTTTTGATTGGACGTCAAATGTCAAAATAGCGATTTTCAACTGTTTATTTTTAAATGGAACGGTACGACTTTTTTTGGCTTAAACGATACTGTACGATGTTTACAATATGATCCTTACTGAATGTTTTCACTATTTTTACGATTTAGCAGTAAAATATGCATTCATTATGTTAGTCTAGTAGGCCGGTAAGTACGCACGCGTCACCATGTTTTTGCGTAAAATAAGTGAACTTTTGATGAAACTATCGATGGATTGGCCGTGGAGGTCCAACTGCATGGCCACCAAGATCGCCCGACTTAACACCCCCAGATTTTTTCTTGTGGGGTTATATAAAATCCAAAGTTTACATTGAAGAGCCTACAACAGCACATGATATGAAAGAACGAATCCAAACATGTATTCGACTGATACCTGCTGATATGGTATTGCGTTCCGTGGGATCCTTACAACGAAAATTTACTGTGTGCATAGAACGGGAAGGAAAACATTTTGACCATTTTTTATAATTCACTGAAAAATTTATAACATGTAGAAATTTTTGTTGACGTTCTTTGTGCACTATTACTTCGTTTATTATTTTCTATCATTTCAGTTTAGGTGTTAGGTTAAACAAAATTATTATTCCGATAAATAATTGTAAACTGTTAATTCCATTATTATTTTTACAATGCGTTTTATCTTGGCTCTGTTCTAGTTACCACTGCGGTTTCTAGTTTTTTTTTATTTAAATTTAGTTTAGTTTATAATCTTATATTTTTCATTCAATGTTATCCTAATATTGAAGTAATTATTATTCAATGTAGTCTAAATACCTGAGCTTTTGTTTCTTTATGTTTATTAAAATAATGATTTCACTATGTATCCTGACAATCATTAAATCGTTTTGTGCAAATACATCAAAGTACGTTTCGCAGGTCCCGGCCTACTAGACTAACATAATGAATGCATATTTTACTGCAGAATCATAAAAATTGTGAAAAAATATAGTAAGGATCATATTGTAAACATCATACAGCATCGTCTAAGCAAAAAAACATGTACCGTTCCATTTAAAAATAAACAGTTGAAAATCGCTATTTTGACATTTGACGTCCAATCAAAAAACTGACTACGCCAGGTTGTAGAGCACCCTTCGAAACATATGCATACCAAAAATGTTTAATAAATTCGTAATAATAAACTCACTAAAAAAAAGGTGTATAGCTTGACTCAGCCTGTATGACAGATGCGTTCAGACTTGGCTTGTAGTGGCGGGGGCCCGGCTGCAGTAAAAATTTAGGCAGGTGCAAAGGATTGGGACTTATTGTACGGTTAGATAAAAGTTTTGAGGAAACACAATTTTACTATGTACTAGAATTTTTGAAATAATGATAAGTGGAAAGTGCATCCATTTTTAAGCGTTTAAACATATTGGAGAAAAATACTGCCCAAAAACACATTTGTTTTTAATTTTGAAAGCTTGTAGAGCAAAGTATGAGCTAGAGTTTTGTTGAAACGTCAATCTACTAATCTGGTTGTGACGTTTCCTACGAATTTTTTAAAAATCAAAAATATACGCCGCTTTGTTGAATAAACAAGGGACGCAATAATAAAACGTTTCTGTTTAAAATGAATTCCTCGTGAGTGATTGTAAAATAAGATTTCAAATTTAATTTTTAAATTCAGCAATATTTATTGGCTCAATTCCCTTCCCCTCTCCGGCCAATATATTTGGTTGACGAATTTGCTGTTTGGTCTTTGGTGTTTCCTAATTTAATGAAATATTTTTTTCTAATATTGAAAGTGTTTTGTTACGACAACTTTTAAAAAATGTTTTTTATAACTAAAGAGTATTATAATAAAATACTGGCTAAATCGTTGCCTACGATGCTAGTTAGCACAACCAGCTCATTTTACATCGATCTCGGGAATTTAAGATATTGCGCTAAGCGAAGCATACAGTTTAAGGGCGTTTGACTTGCCGGTGTGCCAACCGCAAGCTAAGTAACGGGACGGTATGTGCTTCAGTACTTTCTCTGTTAATACCACTACCGTGTTGGGCACAAAGGTTGTATCTTCATTTCGTGTGATATGCAGAAGAAAGAAGGTTTTACATTTTGGTTTATCCCGTCAGTAATTTTATTTAGTTTAAATGTTTTTCCTAACTTACTGATTTACGTAGTTAACTTTTAGACTACATGTAATAGCTATAGACTGCAAATTACGAAAGGTTATTTTTTTAATCAATGCGAAAGTTCAGGCAAAATACTTCGTCAAGTTTAGCTCTTATTATTCAGCGTTTTAATTGATTTTATTTCTTCCGCATCTTATTTGCTTGATTTTTGTCGCTAAATTTTATCACCTCTTAATGACTAAGTTTACTATTATTTTATCATGGTCTACCAATCTTATTCTCAATTATTCCACTTTTCCACTCACTGTTTTATCCTGGTTTCTCCATAACAACATTTTTGCACTTTTCCTCATTTTCAATATTCATCTTTTGCTGCGAATTACCATGATAAGAGAGACTCTTGTCATCGTAATTTTTACATCTTTTAATTTCCGCGCCGTGGTCTACCCCCTTAACAGCACAGGACCTATGAGGAGGTAGTTATACGTTGTTTCAATAAAAACTTTCAACACGAAGTATCATTTAACTTCGAAAATGTTGGAAGGAACTTCAGAAGATTTAAGAACTACTTAATTTTCCTAAAACATAGTTGAAAGCCTCGTCGAAAAGTTCGAGTGTAGGTACTCTTTTAAAAGATTGGTTTATTCGATAGACGGGTGAACTGCGGGTGCGTGTGTTAGTGTTTATCAAAACATTCTTGCAAACTTTTTCTTATGGTAATATTTTATCCGTCTACGCGCGTTGGGGCCTAATAGCACGTAGCTAAGGCGAAGCAAGTCGGTCTCAATCCATCAATAAGGCTTCTCGCACATCTGACGTATCCTAGCCGCGGATTTCGAGTGGATCATCGAAAGGATCACTCAGGAGTGTCTCTCAAGCGTTCCTGTTTTGTATTGTAACGCGGATGAACTGCGTTGATGTAGGTTTGACAGTTATGATATTCGTTGCTACGTCGGATTTTGTTATTTATATTGATTTGCATTTCAATCGTCGCGAGGAAACATCCTAGCATAAATCTCCTCCCCTTTTGTTGTTTGACAGCTTGAAATTCGCACCGATAGTGTCCTTAACCGAAGCGAGTATCATCATTTCATCAACAAATAAAAACGACTTTTATAAATGCTCCGTCACCTTTTTAACAACCAAATAAATGAACTCGAGGCTTTTGATGTAATGCAATCAGGAAAAATCATTGCGGTCTCAAAATAATAACGCAATCCGGCTTGCATAAATTTGTCCAAAACATGAAACGAAATCCAGACACGGCTAGTAGCAAATGCTCGAATTTGCATACTTCCGGCTTAAGTTTGTCAACACTCGATCGCGTTTTCGTGATTAACTGCTATTATTGTAACCGCCGTATAATTTTTCACTAATTGCTGGCGTTCATTTCACTTGCGGGACGTCTCTTTGCTCTGATTGCACATCTCAAGACGTTTCTGGAAATTGCAGGTATAAGACGATGCGAGTTTGGAGGAATTTATCGACACGGGACTAACCGATGTCCTTTTTCATCCCTAATACAGCCGCAGGCAAAGGACGTGGCACACAAAAGGTGATACCGAAGACGTCTGCAAAGATATCTTGATGTCAGACTCGGTTCTTATTTGAAACTAGATGGAATTGCAGAACATTGCACTACATCCTATTATCTAAGAAATTTGTAACCCTACATCGTCTACAGTTTGTTTAACGTGCGGTTTATGGATTTCCTGTTCTTGAAAGTACACGCTGCAGTTGTTCTGAAGGAACGAATAAAAATATTAAATTAGATATTTTTTAAAATCGATTTTTAAAAGTACAAATTAATACAGTTGACCTTAAAGACGACTTCTTTGTTAGTGTACAGAGTCACCAGAAATTATGGAATTGTGCTTTCTATGACACTGTTTTCTCTTCTACAACATGCCATTAAATTAATTCATTTCTCTGTTTTTCTTTTCAAGTTTTGACAGTTTTCGTCATATCTGTTCTCAATACTTAAAAAAAAATGCTTTATAAAATGAAAAAATAGCTACGCACAACAGAATTTATTTATCTTTAATGTAAAGTAAAAAACGTTAATCATAAATCTACTTATTTAAATAGTAGAAAAGTAAGTCTAAGCTCGTTACTATTGCTAAATTTCATAACAAAAAAATGTTTAGACCCTCTGCCATAATATCAAATGGCCGTCACATTCGATTGAAGTCAGCTATATTTACATAATCAACATCCTTTACCAGTGTTAAACCACACCGGTAATAAATTAATACCGACGCTAATAACCACTGCGGTTGATGCTCCCGTAATACATGTTAATTAAGAAAATTGCCATATCAATATATTTACGATAATATCGACATATTAACGAAAATACCGATATTATTATCGACAATTATTAATAATATCGATATTATAAATGTTCGACTTCCCCGAACAACCCTCAATTTTTGAGGTATTATTTAAAATTGTAGCATCGATCAAGTTCCCAGACTGTTCTAATATGATTTGCAATTCGTAAGTAGCGACGTAGCGGGAGATCCGTTCCCCCGGAAAAATTTGAGGAAAAAACAATTTTACGCACCAAACTAGCAATTTTTTGATTTATTTACTGTGATTTCACCTATAGCCCGATAACAAAACGAATAAAAAAAAATAAAACTTATTATAACATTTACCTAGGTTTGCGGTAGCACCGAAATGGACAGACCTAGTTTGTATTTAATAAAAAGAAAACCTGGACTAATGGAGGGGTCCGGACCGTCTGCATCCGCCCCCTCCATATCTACGCCACTGATCCTAAGATGCAATTTATGCTTGCACGAAATCAATATTTTTTTGATAACATTTTTTTTATTTAGGTATATATTAAAAGTTGACTACGTGCCTCTCTAAAAAAAGAGGTTTATAGTATAATTGTAGCTTGCTGTTTGTAATTTAAAAATATGAGGTGTACTGTTGGTAGAGCACAATCACATAATTATTTTTGGATGGGTACGATGTAGATTTAAATGTTTTTTTAAATTCAAAACGCTTGAAATACAAAATTATTTTTAAACCAATATTACAGAAAATGCAAATGTCTCTTGAATATACACTCTTAAAAATATTACGTTTAAAAAATGTACCTACTTACTATAATCAAAATTAATAATGAGTAGCTACTCAAGAAAACACAGTTACTAAGACAAAATTACTAAGTTTCCGTGCGCTTTCTGTTATAAAATGCGTGTGTGGATCATAACAATAGGGTTGCCAGTATCACCTATTGAAGTGTAGTCAATTCATTCGCGTAAAGTCGTCAAAAATCGCCAGTTCACGTTATAACGATAAACCTTAAAAGTTTTGGTTGTGTAGCATGCTGTAGTATAAATGATAATATGCTACAGCGCACAGTTTAAGAACCACTGTGTGACGTCATCAAATGTAAAAACAACGGTAAATTTAAAAATTAATTCGCGGCAAGTCTGCAGCCAGTGAATTTTAATCGTTTTTACAACATATAAATATAATAATTTAGTGACGATGATAAAATAGAATAAAATTCCTCTGGGAAACTAAACTATTTCACATTGGATGTACCTATGCTCATAATAATATATTGTTTAACAAAAAATTAATATAGGTAGATCTATAATTTATTATTTACTTTTTGTCTTACTATTATAGTTGGGGCAATTTTGTTACATAGCGCCTCATAATAAAGTATATAAAGTAAATGAAACTTACTTAGAACACTAAGTTGAAGCACCTAACCTCTTTATCATTCTACTTGACATTAGAAACTGACAGAAGTACACGTACTGCGCCTGCACACTGATAAAAAACAGTTTTTTTAAGCAAGTTCTTACACTTGCGTATAAGTTGACGAAAGTTGGTCCTAGCAACAGCATACCATGTTCTATACTCTATCATGGTTATGTTAATAGGGGTCGGGCACGTGACGCAACTGATTACGTGTTTGGAAGGTACACAAACGTTTGACGTTTGTTTGACAGTTGTAAATATCTGGTGGCTATTTTGTACTGTTAGCCGAGTAACTTTAGGGTTTCACTTCAAAAAAATTAGGACCAAGCTGGATTTTTGCATACACCTTTATTTTGACGTTATAAATAACGTGTGAAAAGTCCCCATCGATATCGTGACCGCTAACAAAGTTATACGGGGTCAAAAGTCACCGAAATTAGTTTTTCGCTTATATCTCGGTTGATATTGGTTGTACAAAATTGTTTGCTGAATCAAAAATGTAGAGCGGAAAATTCTGTATAAAGTGGTAACTTACACTTTTTACGTAGGACCGTCCGTTTTCAAGATAGAGAGCTCACAATGCATCAACATCAGGAAATCGCGCTGTAAATGGTGGATGCATTCGTTTCCGCACCACCTTTGAGGTAGAATGCACGGCACGCTTTTTTTACATGCTCTCCCCCATAGGCCTAATCCATGTCTCTCTCAAAATCAAAAAATCAAACTTCCTCTTCCTCATCGTCTTCTAGAGGAAGTAGTGACTCATTATTAAAGTCATCATCAGCGATTAATGAGTCCTGTTGTGATCCTTCTCCGCTCTCGTGATCGAGGTCTATGAAGATGTTGTCTGTCTCATCGTCCTCTTCCAACGTATTTTCAGATTCGGATGGACTTGCGTTGAGACAGGATTGACCATGACAGTATCCACAGACGACTGAGCATGGCAATCCAAGCTTCCTGCAACCGCAGTTTGTTCCACAACCTTTTGCACAATTGCAGAAAATCATTGAAGGAGTTCATCAGGCGCTGGTGGTAACAAAGTCTTTACCGGTCCTAACACATTTTGTTTCATTACGCAACCCCACGGTTCAGGATTTAATTTATTGCCCAACCAAATTTGAATTTGATAATAAACTCGAAGTAGATGTTGTCGGGCGGCTTCAGTTGTTGGAGGAAGGGCTGGTAATTTAACAGGTTTATTCAACCTTGTTGATTTCGCAAAAACAAGGTAACAGAAGTTATCAAGTGACTGCTCTTTAAGAGGTGCTCCATATATAGCCAATAAAAACTTGATTCTACTTTGTATGATAACTTCAGGACAACAATTCTTTTGATGAAACACTTCCGCTGAGCGCTGTAGATCTTGACGATTTTGGATCAACTTCAAACCTTTTTTTTTTTACCGCGATTGAAAAGCGCAGATGTTGTATCGCATCTCGTTATAGCGTGTGCAAAGCTTAGTAGCAATGTTCGAAGCAGCAAATTTTTGTATCAAGATCGAAATAAATCTATGCTTATTTCCACGATTTGCTAGAAATTTTTCTTGACTCATTGGTACCGGCATTATATCATCAAAGAAAACATCAGAAGAACCGGAAAGTGTATTGCATCGTCGAATTTGTTCAATTGCTTTGATATTCTTGGTCGAATCATCATAACCATCAAATACGACTATTCTATTGGAACCGTAATGTCGTTTTAGATAATCAATATATTTATCAAAAATTCCATTCCATTTTTGATAAATATATTTTGCATCATTTTGTTGCCAAATGACACGATGCAATAGAAAACCACCGTCTATAACATATGTAACGTTTTCAGAGTTTATTTCAACGCTGATTGGTTCAAAGCAGCTGTACAACGATGATTTAATAGTTTTGCGCATGCCCGCTTCGTCAAACAAAGCCAAAGGATAAGGAGATAGTTCGTATTTGAAATATTCGCTAATGTGAAGCACGACTGGGAGGAAGCCGTATATCCACCATTTACAGCGCGATTTCATGATGTTGACGCATTGTGAGCTCTCTAACTTGAAAACGGACGGTCCTACGTAAAAAGTGTAAGTTACCACTTTGTAGATAATTTTCCGCTCTACATTTTTGATTCAGCAAAATTTTTGTACAACCAATAGCAACCGAGATATAAGCGAAAAACTGATTTCGGTGACTTTTGACCCCGTATAACTTTGTTAGCGGTCACGATATCGATGGGGACTTTTCACACGTTATTTATAACGTCAAAATGAAGGTGTATGCAAAAATCTAGCTTGGTCCTAATTTTTTAGAAACAACACGTCTTTTTTGTCTAAAGTTACTGGGCTATGTGGTTAAAGGGTAACCAAAAATGCAGTAATGTCACGTGACCAAATAGCCGACAGGTATTTACAACTGTAACACGTTTGTGTACCGTCCAAACACATGATCACCGTGTCACTGTCATCCGACCCATATTATAACCAATATTTATTTAAGAAAAAAATGATATCCCCATTAGTTTACAAAATAATAGTGGGGTGACACTTAAATGACTGACTCTGTATATGTTTTGGTACTTTGGGAACTCAAAAGAAATGTTTTTAAATTAATATGAAAGCGGAAACGAAATGATTTTTTTTAAACATTAATGATTTTTATAAAACTATAAGCAGAATCTGAAAGAACTTTACAGGGCAAATCCAACCCTTTTCTTCCAAACTATGTAGGTTTAAAACGACGGGCACTACGACTTTCTGAAAATTTTGATTTTAACCGTAGGTAGGCCTCGTTTTAACGCCTGATTACTCAAAAACAATCGATAGATTGGGATACAATTTTGCACTACAATTAATAGCCCTAGGGAGACGCAGTGTCACTTTGTACGAGTATTTTTGAATGCTTAAAACTGTGTGAAGTGAGGAGATTCTCAAATATTTAGTAATTTTTAAAAAAATGTTGCCAAAAAACTGGGAAAACGGCTGTTTTTAAATTTTGTAAACTGACAGAGGTAAGAATGAGTAACAATTTAGTTGGTGTAACCCGGTAATTTCTCTGTGACGCCTTCTATGAATATTTAAAAATCAAACATTCTAGGTTTGTGGTTGTAGCAAATTATTTGATTACCATCTGTATCTGCGGCGCGGCGTTCTAAATCAGTGCTGTAGCCAGGAATTTTGTTTTAAGGGAGGGCACCGTATAGCTGGTGTAATTTGAAAAACCTGGCGGGGGTACCAAGTACGCCGCAGCAGATAGGAGGCTCTAGAATAATTTTGAAGTAAAATACAGAATTTTGCGCACCAAATTGATTTTTTTCTAGTGAATGCTGTCAAAAAACACAAACAAATCGTGGCTGCCGTTTGGCTTTACGGTTTAACAGATTAAATAGTAACGTAGTAATTACGCAAGCGTAAACAGCCTTGGGGTTGGTTCAGTGGTTTGCCAAACTGTTTTTTTGCGATTAAATGCTGTCAAACATCACAAACAAGACATGGCCTGCATGGCTGTTGTTTTGATTTACGGTTTTAGCAGTTTGAATAGTAACGTAGTAATTACGCGTAGGCAGGCTTGGAGATGGTTCAGTGATTGCACATGAAATCGTATCAAGGTTTTTGCTTGGGTTGTAGTAAGTAAAATACCTCGTGAGTTGTCTTACGAGTACGTAACGTGCTGCGCAAGTTTGTCGTTAGTTCACAGGAGTTACAACATAGTATATACTATATAGTATCTACTAAAACGCTTAAACGGAGTTCCGATTCGTATGTTATTGATCATAGACATTTTATGCAATAGGGATTAAAAATTGAAACAAAAATTTTAAAAAATTGTCAAAAATAGCCACACTTTTTAATGCTGGTAGCCAAAATAGGTTGGCAGTCACTAAAATGCTAAAAATGGTCTCATTTGCAACTTGAAGATAGACGTAATGGCGATAAATCGCCATACCTGGCAACACTGCATGAGAGTGCGATACATATGCCTGTAGGGGAAGTCCCTACTAGAAAAAAACGGTGATTTCCTGAATGAATGCATAGCTGCAAAACGATACAGCAAAACACCATGGGGATCGGAGAAGTCTTTTTTTGTAGAAATTTCATTTTGTGGTTTGCTGATACGCATTGTTACGGTACGGGTATTTGTATTTATGTGCTTTACAGAGCTTTACAAGTCTTTAATGTAAGGTGGATATTCGTATGAACTGCTATATATTAGCCCAGTACAGTTTCCGATGCAAATAAGAAAATTGTATTTACACGATAGATTGGGATAAGTGGATAACAAAGCGCTGAGATAAAGGGAGCCTCTAAACACACCAGAACAAGTGCCCGCGTGCATTACCTACATAATACTACTGAAAAATAAAACATTTCTATAGATGTGTTCAAGGAAAAGCAATAATTTAACATTCAGGTACTCAACAATTCAAAGCAAGACCGCCCGCGGCGGAAAAAGCATCGAGCTGCAAATGGCGTACGTTATCTTTTAGTGACCCTGAACTAGGACGGCTTTTGGTCTCGCTGAGTCGAGATTTGACATTAACATCAGTTAGTTGCACATATGAGGTGCAATACTTATATCATAATCGCTATAAAATATAAAACAATTTGATATAATTTCTTTTAATAACAGAAAATTAATACAATACTGAAAAAGCATTGCACGGAGAACATTATTAAAATTTTATTAGAAACAGCATAACAAGGGCTGCGAAATTTAAAAACTATAATTATTAAAAATAGAAAAGCAAAGAGTTAGAAAAAACAATTACGTTTTAGGAACCAAAAAATATATTTTAGGCAAAACGAGTATAATAGAAATAGCTCATAAAAATGTTAAACATATATTTATCGACTTTTGTGCAGCTTTCTTGGCAGTTTGTCGCATCATCCAGATTTCTTTGTTCCGTAGTTTTTTTTTTATTTCATTTCCTCATCTTGTTCTCGATCTTTTTCGTTTTCTACTTCTATTGAGAGTCATGTTTTAAATTTCTTTCGGCAAGCATCCGTTTTGCATTATCATGTTGCCGTACCAAGATCTTTTCAATGGTGTGTGCTATTATCATTTCCATGTTCATTCTCTGCCTAATAGTATCATTTCTTATTCGATTCAATATAGTCTCCTCACAACAGCTCATCTAGCAGCTATTTTCTACTGGACTAATTGTTTTTTTAAAATTTTGGTTTACAAGCGAGACCTCTGATTCACAGATCATACAGCTGTTTAGAAATAATTTTAACATTCGGGTGTTGGTGTCTTTCTTGGTTTCTATAGTTTATAGTAGAGAATTAAGTTTAATTATCATCACGCAATCTTTTCCTAATTGTTCTGGTATGTATTTTCATCTGTTTCGTCATCTGTTAGTTTACATCTCGGTATTTATATTCTTTCGTATTTTTTATCGTTACTCTATCCATAACCAAATGTTGTCCCTCATCCCTAACTGCCATATATTGCGTCTTTTCCTTATTTATCTCGAAACTTAAACAAGGTGGGAGACAAGCAAGAGCCTTGCCGTAGTCTTTTATTAACATTACGGTAGTCTGACTGTCCTGTCTGAGTTTATATAGACCTGGTAGTCTGTTCACAAGACTTTTTCACTTCATTAATGTACTGCGGATGTATTTTATTCTCTGTCTTTGATTTTTATCGTTTATTCACTGATACACTTTCGTAGGAATTTGTAAGGTGTATAGAAACAAGATGTAGTTCACCTCCATCTGCGAGAGATTTTTCTACATATTTCACAGCCTAAGAAAGAACGTTTACATTTATAAGCAAAACTAAGAGCTATTTAAAAATATAACATAAAAGAAATGATTGTAGTGCTAACAGTTCATTAATAATTTAATAATGATTGCTGTTGCTATAGCAAACGGTACGTTACTCTATATTGTCAATTAATATATTCCTAAAAAATAAAAAATTATATGTTGTTTGTTCAACGCACTCGCTTTAAAATAAATTAATAATATTTTTCTTTTATTGAATGCCTAAACCTATTTCCATTACATTTGTTTTTATTATTATAAAAAATACGTTGAACTAGGACCTCTTTTAAACTGGGGCCCCATTGCAACTTTATTAGCTGTATTGGCGTAGTTACGCACTTGTAGGCTTTAAGTACATGTCTTACACCTCGCCGCAGCTTATTAAAACTTTTTAACAGAAGTTACAAAAAAGCATGGAGCGTAGCCAACGGATTAAGCTTGTTATATTTAAATTTATTAATCATCTGAAACGCAATATTTTATTTTACTAATTTAGTTGATACTAGATAATAATTAATTGCTTTAAGTATAATTTTTAATGTAGCTAGTTTTCAAATTTTTGAGGACTACAGTATCTAAAGTTAATGAAAATGAAAACAGAAAAAACCAAAAAAAGACATAAATACACGGAGTTAAGGTTTTAATAAATGCCGATGGCGCGGGCGTCATAAGTCAAATTTAAAAAAATACTAAAATAAACTAACACCTTCAAAATGCAGTATTGTTAAAGAAGTTGATTTATACGCGTGCGTCAGAGCTTAATCGGACAATTAATTCATTAAATAAGGACAAAAGCATCAATTTTTGTGTTGCAAACTTTACACAAAAATATTTTTTTCCGGGCAGATTACCACCTATATTTTTAAAATCCTAATAAATAGTAGTAGTTTGAAAAGTGTAGGGTAGTTATTTATCGGAAAATGTTCCTTGGCTAAGTTTCTGTTTTATTTGTTGCAGGTGGTGTTGTTAGATGTGCTCTATTTTAAGGGTGAGTGCCTTAATTTTTTTCGATTTTTCACCAAAATCGGTAAAAACCATGAAAAATTGATAAAATGTGTCCATATATTACTCTGGATCTAACCGATCGTAACAAATAACCTTCAAGTTGTGATGGACCGTGGGAAGAACCGTATCTCGACCACCTGACACCCTTCTGCAAATTTACGCTTAGGTTGTTCGTAAATCCGATTGGCAGTTGATATTGACGCCATTTGCGCTTAACATCATTCTAGAAAATTTTCAAATCTAGAAGTGTGCAGCCGCCCGAACGCAAACGTTGTTAATTACCCCAAGCTGTTAGCAGTAAAAAAAACGTTAACACCAAGAGTTTTATGACTTTTAAGCGATAAATACTCGGCAGAGTGTTACAAGTAAAAACAGAAGGGTTTGTTTGTAATGAAGCAATTGTTAGATCCCAACAAGCTGTGCGCGTAATAACACGTACTACATTGCTCCATCGCCAGCTAATATTAAGCTGTGCTTCCCCGCCGTGGTCAACAGATATCACGATCGTTAAATTCCCAACTCTTCTACCGGCTTTTCCACACGAATAATTAAATTAGGCTCAAGTACATTGTATTGCCACTTGTGAGAAATAGAAACCTTTTTCTTATTTCCCAAGCAAACCTTTCCTGTTAATGTTAAAGCTACAAAATTTTAATATAATGTAAACCTGTTAAAATTAGAAATCTGCTACCATACAAACTACAGACTACCTATAATTAGAAAATTGTGTTGATCTCAATATTATTTACAAAATGCATATAGTTCAATTATGGAAACAATTGCTTCAGTCCATAGAAAACTTTTAATTTTGCCATAAAAAAATAACACTTTGTATTTGTACTAGCACCGTTTTAAATATTTCCTATTCGCTAACGTCGATGTTTAGTCTTAACAGCAGAATTTTTTAAATATTGTTTTGTTGAATTCGATAGTCTTTATTCCAGACGTGAATTGTTTTATAGATTTCCCTGTTTCGTCTTTTTTTATGTTATTGTTCTACTTCGATATTCGACACGGTGTGTGTTGTAGATACAATTCCTCGTACTTTCATCTTCAGTTTTGGGTTAATCCACAGTCACAAAATTTTAGACATCAGGTGCTATTGCTGGTATTTTTTTAACCAGAGCTGTGTATTTTTATATTGTCCTGCAACATAAATCCTATTATTTCCATTACTTTATTAATCCAGAGTTATAGAGATCCTCCTCGGGACGTAATACAGTGATAGATACATAGAAATAAATAAATATTATATCGTAAACAGAGGGACATTATTTGGTAAAACTTATTTTTCTCTGGGAAACATTTATATATTTTTTTCACAAACAACTTTTCGAATAAAAGTGATTTAATATCATTTCGACTTTTAGAAGTTGTGGGTACTTTTACATTATCTCAATTTCATATAAAATCCTGGTATTTAATATTTCGCATTCTTCGTCTAAATAATTTAATTACCAAGCACAGAAATTTTATCTTAGAATTTTCTGCTACTTACAAAAATTATTTGTGTTAATAGCTGCAACATAATAAAAAAACAACATTTAAGAAATTTATGTTTTTTGCTATTTTTAAATTAAATTTTTATTTTAGTTTTGTTATTTGTGGTTCGTATTTATAAGTAAAGTTTGCCAACAAATTTTATTAAAATGTTAAGGTATTTTTTCACCAACGCAGTCATAGCTTATAAACGAGCACAAGAATGTTATCTGCAATTCTGTTTGTTGCAGTTGATTCTTTTTTGTTTACTTCAAGAGAGAAATTTGATGAAATTCGAATCTTTATTAAAGTTCAGCTTCATCAGAACGAAACCTATATACTTCGTTGGGGTTTTAGTATGGGTTTTTTGTCCCCTGACATTTGCGCCACTCAGAAACGTTTAATTTAATTGTTGTTGACATAAAAAAGCTTTTTGTTTGCTGAACTGTGTATAACATGATTCGAATGGAATTTTTTACCATAGATTATTTTTAACTGGTTACTATAGTTTTTCTATAAATATTCAAGTTCAGAGGATAATGCAAAATTACAGAAATCTCTCAATTTTTAACGAAACTCGTTAGATATTTATTCAATTAAACTTACTGGAATTTTATGTTTTCAAAACGATCCCATTGATTTTAAATGTGTAGGTTTCCTGCATCTCTTTATTATAAAAAATTGTATAAATAATAGATTAGTAATTATAATTTAATATCTGTTCATGGACATACCTTGATATTTTTACTGCTCGATGTACAGCCTTAAATTTAAATAATTACATCAGCCTACTACAATCAGAAGAAAATGTGAAATTTTCATATTTTGCTTCCCGTTAGAGACACAACAAAAGAATATTTGGCCAAATTGTCAAAAGTGAATAAATTCTTGCGCAGTTTAAAATATCCATAAATTTCTGTACGGTAAAAATTATTTCTGCAGAGTGTCATGGAAAAGAAAGTATTATTTTGGGCAACTGGCAAAAAATACCAAGAGACGTATTAAAAAATGTCTTTAAACTTTAAAATAGAAAAAAAAACACAAAAATTAGATTTTATTTAAATTTGATATCTGGGAAAATTTTTTGATTCTGAACAACTTTTCCAAAAACATTGTTCATGGTAATAATAATAATATCGTTTATTTGAGACATAAGACATAAGTATAACAATAAAAAACAGCATACTATAAACTAATAGCTTGATATAGCTAACATAAACAAAGTACAAGGTACACCCTCACAGTATTATATTGTAATTATTACAGTATTATATTAATGTTAAGATATAAAACATTCATCAGTTGAAGAAACGGCAATTTCTTTTAGCAATACTGAAAATGATTTTTTAAAGATATAATTAAGGTATTTAAATTTTTTGAAGGCGTAGGCCGTTGTATATTTTTAAGCAGCTATAACAAGAAACTTTTTTCTAGGGAGCAGTGCGATGAATTGGAATACTTAAGTTTGAGGTACCTCTTGAAGTCATATTATTATAAACGTGACTGTTTTTAACAAACAGATCAATGTTTTTCAAGTGAAACGTCTTTGACGGCAGGAGTAACCACGTGAATGCGAGACGGAACTACTAACGGAAGTAATGACGGAAGTAATGACGGAAGTAGTGCCGGAAATAATGGGAATGAGGTTGCCTACAGGCAAACTGAAGCGATCAATGTTCAGTTGTGCTATTACAGACACACAGCTCTAAACTAGTGTATGTGGTTGCTTTACTTATATGTAGAGTGCCCGATCGGTAATAATACGCTTAGAAATGAAATTTCGTGGGCACTAAAAGTAAAAATGACTGGCTTATCTAGGATTATAATACATATTCTTTGGATTATACAGGGTGTTTTATGCAAAAATAGAACATAATGCTAAATTTATATCATTGCATTCAGATTTTTAAGCTACGTCCAATAGATGCTTCTGTGACTTTTGTACCCATTACAAAAAAAAACATACCAAAATATGAAATTTGACAACAATGCATGGGCTCTTATGAACATGCCAAGCACTAGAGTGAAACTATCATATTTTATTTATAAGTTCTAGCTTTACTTCGTTGAAGTTCATATCTATTAAGTATGAATGAAATGCTTTTTAATTTAACAATATTTATTGATTTTAACCTTATACGCATTTCGACATGTTTATATGTCATTATCAAAGTCTATATTAAAAAGTAGACAGTTGGTGTTGTTATGGCAGCAATACAATTTGGAGACTTGATCTTGGTAATCTATACCTGCAGATGACTTGAGTTCTCATTCCAAAATGTCCAATAGAAGTGCATTTAAGAGACCAATTTGCTTATTCATTAACGGCACCGTTTTCTAATTTGTTTGTATGTTTCAAATGCTGCTGGTATATTTAATTTACGTTTATTATCAAAATAGTGTAAATATGGTATAGTGTTATTAGATGTCATTAAATGATTGTGTTCTAGTAAGTGTTTAGCATAGTTTGATTTATGTGACTGTTTGTATTTGTAACAACGTACGTGTTCTTTATACCTAATTTCAAAATTAATAATTGTCTGGCCTACATAAACCAAATTACAATGCGAAGAATTTAATTTGTAAATACTTGATTTTAGCAAATCATCTGTTTTTGATTTTGCATTAAACAAAGTGTAATATTAATATTTATTGGTCTTGTTTAAAATTTTAGCAATTTTTTCTTATTTTTCACCAAAATATGAGATGCCTTGAATGGCTATTTTATAAACTTTTGTATTAATTAATGTATTAATAAGTTTAGTATTATAACCATTGCTATATGCATTTTGTTTAATAGTTTAAATTTCTTCATTATAAAGAGCTGACCTTAATATATACAATATACACTCACATAATATAATTTAAATAAATAGAGTATTACCTAATAAAAATGCAATTAAACTGGCGATACCTAAGAATGCACGAGTAATGCAACATTGTAGAAGGCACTTTTAGAGATATTGCGGATTAAACGAAAAATGACAAAATATGATAATTCCATGTTTTGAGAAAATCGCACTTTCGTGCATGGCATGCTCATAAAAGCCCATGAATTTTTGTTCTATTTTTTCATAAAACTCTCTGTATAATCCAAACGCACACGGCGATTTTCTGGTCACTCACGGATTCTTCATACGCAAGATGTGTATTATGATCTTGGACAAACTAGACATTTTTACCTTTAATGCCCACGAAATGAAACGATAGCTACAGATTTGCACTCTACTAATATATTAATTACACAACCCACGAAGAGCAGATTTAGTGAAAGCTACGATTTATAATACAGTAGATTGAAAATTGAATTACTTTCGAATAATATTTAATTTTTAAGAAAGCAAAGACTATATCATTTTCAATTTAAATATTGGCATTTGAAGCACTTGTAAGATATTTTGCATTTGCAAATAACTAACATTTTATAAAATTCCCGTGGAAATTTGCTATACCGTAAAAGCGCTCTCTGCATAATCAATATGTTTCTACGTAAAACTTCAGTCTCTCTTTTATACAAAGGTCTATCCACGTTTGTTTGAACTTCCTAAATTAATATTTGGAAAATGAATAGCAGATTTCTAAGATTGTTTTCTTTTTTTGTTTAATTATAGAATTTAAAAAACACTTTCAGTGAGAACACGTTAAGAAGTTTCACTTAGAGCTTGCGTGCTCGGTACACATTTTTATTTCTAGCAAGTGGAGCGACGGCTTATATTAAAAATGAAGGAACCGCTAGACCAAATATTCTCCACACGACGTTCTATTGGGTAGACGTAGAATAATTCTTTTTTTGAGCAACGACACGGGTGTCTATCGAATGAAACCAAAATAAAATAGTAAATCGTATATCACTTTTAGCATAGGCATAATAAAAAAAAGAATACCCTTGATTATACATACTTATAGATAGCGCATTCGTGTCGGAGAATTGTTGCCGATATTATTTTCATGCCAGATGGGGAACAGTTTTGATAAATACAAATTAAACTGGTTTGAGCTTAACCATGTCTGAGATTCAAGAGCTTCGGATGTTGGGTTAGAGTTTTATCTCTTATCGCTTTATAGTTTACAATCACAAATGCACCAAACAAAGTTTTTTAGGAAGCGCGTTTGGTTTACTCACAATCTTGTTAGAAAAGATTCTACAGAATATGTTATTATATATTGTGTGCCCGTTTTTCGAGGTTTAACATTGAGAGCAAGCAATACGAGGGCGGTTAAATTGGGGCAAACATTTTAAGCTTATTTATAGCCTGAAAAGATAATGTGCACTCTTACTTAAAAAAAACTGAAATTTTGAATTTTTTTTGTGACTATAAATCATTGTTTTTATAATATTTTTCTTGATTTTGCATTATTAGGACAATTTTTCTTTTAAACCGTGAATTGAATTTTATCAGATTTGATATTTGTTGATTTTCTGATTTCCTATTACACTTTCAGTAGAAAAAATTATGTTTTATGCAAATTTCCGAATTCAAGTTTTGGCGGAAATACATGGTTTGGACCACCAGGAACTCAAAAACAGTAATTATTAATCAATCTGTGGGTAAGGGCGTCCTAAAACTCTAGAACGGATAGTCTGATTTTGATGAGCTTCGGAATGTGAGAATGAATCAAAAATTATTGGTAAAATAAGCATTAAAAAATCCAAAACCGGAAGCGGAAGCTGGACAAATTTTTCATTTTTTTAAAGGAATTTTCTAAATATAAAACCGGAATCTGATCGAAGACTATAGGGCAAATCTAATGCTGTTCGGAACTTTATAGTTTTAATGAATCTCTGACTCCTTCTATAAAATTTTGAAAATTTGGCTTTAACGCTTATTTACTCGAAAACGCAATTTGAATTTGTAAATGTTCTAGGGTACATGTAACGAACTAAGAACATTTTTAGATTTACTGTTTTTTTGTAATTGTATAGGGCAATAGAGCTAGGGATGAGCTAGAGTTTACTTCGTATCTAAGTCTGCTAATTTATCTACGAATTTTTTTAAGTCGGAAATTTATGTCCCTTTTATTTAATAAAGAGGAACTCACAGAAAATTTATGTTTAAACTTAATTACTCATATGTGCTAATATGGAATAAGGTTCCTACTACCTAATAGTTGGGTGCACGCAAAGTTAAGTTCATTTCTTGCCCCTCCTCCTCAAATTTTTGGGCAGAAATTTTACTTTTTTTTTCATAGTTTACTTTAATCCCAAGAAATGTTTTTCACACAAACCAAATGATTTTTTTTCTCTAATAAAAAGAAACAGAAAACTAGTTGTTGGCACGCCTATGATGCCGCGTTAGAGTAGTACCAAAAGTCGGCGATAAACAGTTAGTAGATAGATATTTAGATAATTTATTTATATTTTTTGTCTATTTTTTAAACAGGAATGTAAAAAACCATTGTTACTTAGGCTATAAGTAGATTTTTACATAAAGAAATAGAAAAAAATATTAATTCCCGCTAAAGTAATGAGATGATACATAATGCAAACATGCTATTTTTTGATCGTTACAGTGGCTTTTGTTTCCTATCTTATTTAACTTCCAGTTAAATGCTCACAGGTATGCAGGTATAGTATTTATAGGGAAACTTGGCACACTTTAGCTAGAAACGTTTAGTTCATTACCTCCCCGTAACTACCGGAATAAACATGTCAGGTTGTTAAACTTATCACTATTAGAAAGACAGGGCCGTACTAAGAGTTATTACATATTCTAAAAGGAGTTCAAATAGACAATTCTGTGAAATAACAAATTGGTACAAGTATCAACTCCATTCTTAAGAATGCAAATACAATCTGCAGTTTAACCTTTTATAGGTAAAGTGTGACCGTTTTCTCTGTAAAAACTAGCATTAAGACTCATTACGGAGACAAAATGTTCATTGCCCTACAATTTTTTATAGTTTTCCGTGACGCGTAAGACGTTAAGACTGAAATACTTTTGAAAACATGATAAGTAACAATCTCTAAAGTATAGGAATGTCCACGCGAAGTGCTTCGCTCATTCTTGCTCTCTGTATAAGTTTAGGACTTATCAATTTTTAAGTAAAAATTCAAAACCTTTAGTACTTCGTGTGGCACTTTTAGTAAGTCATGTGCTGATCGTGTGGTTATCTTTAATTAAAACGTATCACTTTCGTTTATGTTTCGCTTTTTAAATACCTTAAATTACGCTGAGTAGTAATCTTAATTACCGTAATTAGTAATGGCAAAATCTGATGAAAATACAAATACGAGTATAATACAATGTTAATATTTGAGATAAAGATAATATTTTTTATTGCTTCTCTCCTCCCCTCCCGGAACGTCTTTAGAAAACTGTGCTCCACCAGTCAAAACTTTCTGGCGACGTTCCTGGAGGATGTAACTGTACAACTGAAAAAATTAGTTCGTCTGAAAATGATTCACAAAACATTAAAAAATGCTGAATATCATTTCCAAAGATACCACTTACGCTAAAGTCTACAGAAAATTCAAAAATTAACACTCAGTCAAAAAGCACTGTGTGGAGGCTGGGGAACACTTAAAGTTCTTTCTGAAAGAAAACTATAGCAATTATTTTTTGAATCTAAATGCCAGGCACACTAAAAACATCTTACATAGACCTAAGTTGAGTGCTTAAAGAAGCTTTTATCTTAAATAAATGTAATAAAAATATTTATAACGGCAAAATTACATAGTATGTAATAAATTTTGAGGGTTTTTATAAAAAAGCTTTAATAATCGTATACGAGCGTAACTTTATTTGTTATATATGAATCAAACCTTTTTTTGCAAAACTATTTAAATATGTTTTGTACATTTCTATTTCAAAAAACTCTTTGCCGCTTATTTTTTAACACAAACTTGATATTATTTTTCGTTTTTTCTCCATACATTATTTCGACAGTGACGTTTAAGGCAATTCTACTATCGCGATGAGCTTACAAAAGCGATTTCACGGTGAAAATCTGCGAGTAAGCAAATTTAGGCCGTTGTGTTTTGGACTAGTTATATATGGAGTGAACACGGCAGGAGCATCAGGATGAAAAGCTCTTGTTGCGGATCCGAAACCCCCGGAGGCTCATTGTTTTCTATGTGGAGCCTCTACACTCCCCATGAAAGTTTACACCAGCAGCTCCGAATTCGATAGATCGAGAACTAAAGCCCTTCGATTTCATTTATGGAACTTTACTGTTACGCGAGACTTAACAATAACACATCTGGGTATTTTTATGGTTTTCATAAAATATGAATTTCTTTTTAAGCCTAGAAAAATATAGTATCTGTAATAATGCTCAATTATTGTACTAAAAATAGAAATCATAAAGCACCAATCGTTTCATTACATTACTGTCCGATCTTTTTATCTATAATTGAATTATTGAATATCAATTTGTGTCACGCTGTGTGCAATATAGCGTAAAGAAACAGCATTGATTTTATCATTTGGACAGTTATTCTGAAACTATACTTAAGGAACACTTGGGATATTGTTACCGAGAATGTATTATTTATTAACTTAAATATTAGTTATGGCTATTCTGACACGCACTTCGTGATCCTAGATCTAACATTAACTAACAAACACCATAAAAGGGTAGAAATAAAATTTCCAAGCAACGTAATTCCAAACATGTAATATGATAAAATGCACCTTGCACTTGCTGCAAATCGCATCAGTTCAGAGAACCTTGCGCAACTTTTACATTTTTGCATCGTTTACACTTAGAAAACACGTCGACAAAGAAGCTACATTTCCCTTTATGCCACCTCGTGAAAATGGGAAGCGAAGCAAACATCAACTGGCCCAAAAGAGAACAAAACGGATAAATGTCAATGAGGAAAGTTGGGCAGGAATGCAAACGGCTGAGCGAAAGATGAGAAACAGATTAAACGGTTGTACGTGAGAATTTTAGGGATTGCTGAATATCGAACCCGAATCATTCCAATGGAATATGACGAGAATGTTGATTTTTGAATGTTTGCTTGAAAAGAATTATTTTTTATTGCCACGCAAAAATGAACACATATACATAAAGCTTCGAATCTCTTTATTTTTTTTCTAACCAACAAGCCAAACCGCATGTTTCAATTTGTTTATTTAATTTTTTTACATCATATGTACAGGGTGACCAGAAAGTCGGGAATCGTGACCAACAACTCTAGTTATCGTGACTGACCTTAATATTTAATTAATTAAAAGTCGCTGGTAACAGCCCCGGTATTTTTAAGGCTCATTCTCACATAACGGGAGAATTGTTGTCCCGGCTGAATTGCAATTCGGTGCTTTTGAATTTCAAAAAAATTATGCCAATACTAATTGCAGAGCTAGTTTATCTGTTACAAAATGCATTACCTTTATATATTATGTGACTTTATTGGCATTTTCCAGCATCGTTAGTAACCATAATATCATTTCGGTAACGTGTCCCAAACAGGATTTTCGATATTTGAAGGTCAAATACTTTTATTGTGCTGCTTGTAAAAACTGCACATGGGAATAATCAT
The DNA here is from genome assembly GCA_958336395.1 of Ctenicera cuprea. Lineage (NCBI taxonomy): Eukaryota > Metazoa > Arthropoda > Insecta > Coleoptera > Elateridae > Ctenicera > Ctenicera cuprea. The sequence goes on from OY284488.1 coordinate 32,860,799, forward strand.
GATTTCACATCTATCTTCTGGCCTCCATACAAATAGAAACACGTCAATACGTTAATATAAATTAATAATTAGCGATTCTTTCTTGTCCCAAGGTTTGTTGTCACTTGTGTAGTGTTCAGTGTCAATTAGGCTACCGGCTTCATTAAACCTTGTATCGAGTGCTACTTTGTTGTGTATTCATTGTGAGACAGTGTTGAATGCATCGCGGTTAAGTCGTTTTGCTTTTATTGCATGACTTTTTTCTAATTGTAATTAGAATGACATAAATTACGAGCGTACCTTTAATACATGTCAATTCGGTAACACTAGTCATGATAGAATAATAAATTAATTTCAAAAATTTACTATTATCGTTAACTTGCTCGGTGTTCCTTTACATAACCTCAAAATTATTTTCACCTAGGTGCTAAAACAGAAGTGAATTCATTCGATTTAATGTGAAAATGTCAGTTCGGTACTGGTCATTTCGGTAACGGTAAGATATCTTTTGTGGTGTTACCGGAATGATTCAGACGTTACCGAAATGACGTTAACAGTAAAAGAACTAATACGTACTAAAAATATCACTTCTGGCAGGTAACAAAAATGGATAAAAAAAATTCGCAGATTTGAAAATTAAATTTAAAAAAGACAGAGAAGCTGCATATGAAAAATTTCATCAAAAGAAGCTTAAAGAAAAACAAATAAAGATAGATAAAAAATTATTTTCCAATATTATATTAAACCAAAAACTAACGTCAGAATATACTGGTATTTTGGCAGGTGCATCGAAAGAAACAGAGGAAGTCTCACAACTTAAGATTAAAAATCCATTGCTATCTTATGGAATATGTTTTCTCTGTACTTATGGTTTTAGTATGCAAAATATGGGAACTAAATGCACGACTTATAGAAGAACTTTTCATACAAACTGTATTTTAAGAAACAAATTACACATAAGTGGTAAAAATATAGTTAAATGCAAATCTTGTATGAAAATTGCTTGATTTTATAAATTTTTGTTTGCTACTGCAAATTTTGTTTGAATATTGCTTAATTTTATAAACTTTTGTCTTGCTACATTTATTTCAATAAATACTTCTCAATTAAACTAGTTGCATATTTATTAACACTGCATGAAAACCTAACAAGATCATTGCGGTAACATCCTCATCATTTCGATACAGAATGTCATTTCGGTAACGCACCTCATTCATGCAAAAGTATTAAAGTAATTATGAAGTATAGCAGAATTAAGGCAGTAATTAAATTCTTGCATATGAAAACTGTTAAAAACATTTGAAATTCTATTGAAAACTTCAAAATGTTTGCTGATACCAAAATAAACACATTGGTTTTCCTCAAAAATATGTATTATGCGACTTTATGGAGGAAAGGAAAGCAAATAACTGTAAATTGAAGCAACCTATAAAGTTATAACAGAACTAATAGTCTTTGGTTAGAGTTTTAATGCATTTTATAATGATTTCCGCAATTCTTCTGATTTTGAGGTGGCTTGAAAGATACGTTACGGAATTGACGATTTTCCAAATATCTTTTTGAAAAACATATGTCCATGACTTTTAGAAGCAGTATCTTTCGTGGCCAATATAAAAATAATATACTTTGAGGTTCTGGCCAGCCAATCAGGCCAAAAAATACAGTGGGAACGCACTTTTTTTTTTTTATTTTTACAAGTGTAATTCTCCCGTTATGTGAGAATGAGCCTTAAGCATTGTGAATTTTGCGTAATTGACATTGGGTTCTTTATTTTTATTTGTTGCTACTTACGCGGGAACAGCTTTACAACATACATTTTTTATAAGCCCAGTTTTTCTAAGTTTACTAGCAGCTTTGCGCACTGTAGTTAGTCCACAGTGACATCTAAGAAAAATTATGTGAAAGAAAAAATTAAATTGCGAATACCAAATATGTATACAGCGTGTCCATGAATAGGGTGTAAATTCTACTTAAAAAAAATAATGCTTGTTTTCGAACCCCCGAATATGTATGCATTTTCTCATGTGGTAAATAAAATTACGATAATTAACTTCACATTTACGCGATACAAATTGTATGTATGTATGTAATTGTATGTGAAAATACGGTTATTAGGTATTTTATGGACTACTGAACATAGTTAACACAGTGGGCCCTATTTCCTCTTCCGATGGTTGTAACTCCGCAAGGATACATTGCCGTACCCATGTTTATTTGAACTTTTCGTATTGTTTTTATTTGTAGAACTTATGCTCAACGCCTGTACGAACTATTTGCATATCTTAATAAAACTCTGACTTTCATGACCTCTAGATTTTTTTAAAAATAAAATTTATCTTGAAAACCTCTGAATTTACCGACTTTTTCTGTGTATTTTCTGTTGAGATTTAAAAAACAAAAGTTAAAAAAAATTGTATTATTGAAATACCAAAAGAAATATATCGAGCAATAATTAAGGTTTGTTGCCAAATAGAATCAAAATCGTATTTGTTCTTTAAATTTCGGACCAACAAATAATAAATCAGCAAAAATGTTAATGTTGCAGGTGGATGTCGTCTGTCTATTCTGGATTTCTTACTGTCATTTATTAAGTACCAGACTTTTTGCTTTTAAATTATGGAGCAGTACTGAAAAGTGCGAGGAGAAAAGGAGCGGCAATATTATTAATGAATGACATTGTTGTTGCTGTTATTACTAAACAGATAGTTCTGTTTGTAAATTTTATTGATGTAAACTGACTTATTAAAGAAAATGTCGAAAGCATCCGTTTACTACATTAACTTTTTTGTTTCGAATAATTTTTAGTCCAAAATTTAAAGAAACCGTGCTATTAAAATTTTTATTTGGATACTAACTTAAAATATTTTTGCATATTCGGGGAGGGGAGTTTGAAATCAAGCAAACTTTATTTGAAAGAAAAACATTTTCTGAGAATATAAAAAATTAAAAGTTTTCCGTCTTTCGAAATGAATATTGCGACGTCACAAAAGCCACAATTTTATTATCTATTTCTATTTCTACTACTAAAAAAAGTAGAGGCCTTTGATTTAATCCTTGCAAAATTTCCTATTAGTTGACAAGTTTGTATTTTGCTGCAGGGTATAGCTTTAGCACAAACTTACTCCTTTTTGTTGCCTCTTAACTACGGACAATGTAAACTAAGTTTTATTTTGTCGGTGTGACATTACCTGTTCCAGACTAATATTCTCTGAGGTCGTGTAAATCGATAATATTATTAACCAAACTAGAAGGTAAAGTGATTTCAGAAACAGAAACAGCAAATTAAACATACTGTTGTTAAGGCAGCCCTTGCATCCATCTATTATTGAAAATTCAAAGATAATTATAAGATGTATTTTAAATGAAATGTTTTTAAATTTTGTCTACGAATAAAGGTATTAAGTGTGTACGATAACTTATATTGGTTATTGTTTCTACAGATAATACTGCTAACGTTTGCTAGGGGAAAATTTTATGTAAATTCACTTCACAATTATCTGTCTGGTTCTCATACGGTATATTCTATAATTACCTGTTAAATAATTAGAAAGTATTCTTTACTGGAAAATTATATAGTCTGTAGAAAATTCAAATAAATTGCAAAATCAATATTGGTAGAACAAGACAAAGGTGTCTGTGAGAAACAACATTTGTTTAGGTCTATAAAACTTTTATCTTTAAGATCTTCGAACTGTATCACATACATAAAAAATTAACAATATTTAGAGTTGCAGTTGAGCTTTTATGCAGAGAGTGTTAAATAAATTTCATAAAAAATAAATCAGGATGGAACAATGCTATTTTATTACGTACCTATCTTTTTCTAGGTTTATGTTAAATAATTAATTTCTGTGTTTTATACGAAATAATTTTTTAATTTTTAAAAGTTTCAATAAATGTGACGAAAGCATGACGTTTGCCCGACACCTATTTACTTTCCCATACTTCCACTGAATTAGGAAAAGTTATAACTTCATGCAACTTTTCGAATTTCAGATTTTAACGGAAATACGCGTTTTGGGGTTTAAGAAACTCAAAAAAGTAGTTTTAAAAAAATGTTTGTCTGTGGGTGGATGCGTGGGCGGGTGAGTAGGTAGCAACGTGAGTGCGTTTGTTTCCTTATATCTCCAAAACCTTCTGCCTGATTTTTATAAGGTTTGGTGCGTGGAAATTTTTAGTTGCAAGTAGTTTTCTGTAAGGTGGTTTATTGGAACTGCAACCGGAAACGAAAATTAGACCTGTTGTTTGCGTATAGATGATTTTCTAAACATTTTTTTGAAACTTCAAATGTAAAGCGTTGTAGTGCATCTACAGACAAATTAAATGCTTTTTTTTTCTAAATACTGTACGTTTAAAATGAAGGTCCCTACGAGTTTTTAAAATTTCAACTTTAATCACCGATTACTTAAAAAACAAAATATTCAATAAATTAAAATTGTGAAATCATTTAATAGTCCTTAATAAGTATAATCAAGTGATGTAAAAATATTTTTGGAAGTACCTATGAAAACTGTAAATATACTAGCTTCTCAAAGTTTTAAACATTTTCAAAAAATCGGTAGAACTTAAAATGAACTACAACTTTGTTCCTTTCCCAATCTCCCAAATTTTAATGTGACGTCCTCCAGGTCTCTTTGAAAATTTTGAAATTGATTAATGATTTATTCAAAACAAAAATTCGAATTGTTGTAAACTTTAAATAGTTTGACAGCCCACATAAAGTAATTTGTTAAGATTAGCAAAAAAAACGCGTTTTCTAGCAGTTACCTGATTTTAATTGCAGTTCCCAATTAACTCTAGTTTAAAACTATATTTTTCATTTTTTGCATATTATTGATCCGAAGCCCGAAACGCATCTAATCAGCTGTAACGCGCGGTAGGTTACCGTGCTCCTATCCTATGCGGCTAGCCGAAGTTATCATAGCACTATTCTTATACGGTACACGATATCGTATTGCAGAGGTTGTCGCAATTTCACATCACCGCTGGGGCGGTACTATTTTTTTAATTTTTGTATTACTTCAATTTTTGTAAAAACAGTGTTACTTACACAGTTATTAGCGAGCGAACATTTATAACGTAATAAGTACGGAAACTACCAGCGACCTGTTACGCCCATTTTTTATTATACTGTTTCTACTTATATTTGTTTGAATAAGTGCAACAGAGGTGCCTTATATGAGGGATATTATATTAGAATTATAGAATTGTTCTTGTGATTTGATTGTCTGTCTCTTTAAGATGATCAAATAGTTTGTACAAAATAGTTAGAAAGTATAAACAAAAGTCCAAACTGTTCTTTCTAAGGGAGCTGTAATTTCGTAAGAATGCATTTTCGTGTCATGTATATGTAGAAACTTCTTGTATGGTTTTGATGTGCAGAACTTACGTTCATAGTTTGTGCAAATTATTTGCGCATCTTAAAATTACGCTCAAATATTCATAGCAATTCTATTTAATTGAATTAGCGTGAAAACTCTTAGAACTAGGGACTTTCAAAAGGAGTATCTTTTTTGTTTATTTTTCTATGGAAAGAAATATTTTATAAGCAAAACTTTTAAAATTGTCCCTAATTGACCTAAAATATTTAGTAGAAGAAACTACAACGTGAATTATAAAAGAGTACATTTCTTACTGCAAGTGAAATTCCGTTGTTCGGTACAATCGGTCGAGCAGTATAATACGAAAATTTCTATTAAAGACACCGCGGCGGTCTTCTATCCCTTTCTTACTTGAAAATGTAAATATCATTAACAATAATGCTCCTATTGTAAGCGCTTTAAAATGCTTATATTACTCGATTTCAATAAAAAGTACATAAACATGAAATAAGACACTGTCGGACAATACGCTTCTCGCATTCGTTCGCTACGTTTTCTCTACCTAGCCCTATAAATTGTTCAGATAACTGACCAAAACGAAAGCTTTCATAGGTTTGTTCTACATGAGATGTTGCTACCATGGCCATTTGACACCTTCATACTTAGTTCAAAAGCCAAATTTTAATATTTTTGAAAAAGCAAAAAATAAATGTTAATTCATAAAGAAATTCTTTTAGATAGTAACATTGTGCTACCCTAGAGCTATTAGAGCACCAAATTGCATCCTCATCTGTCAACCCGTTTTTGAGTAACAAAGCGCTAAAGTAAATATTATTAAAAATTCGTAGCAGCGGCTATGGTAATACTAGTACGTTCGAAAAAAAAAGCATTCGCTTTGCTCTAAGGTTTTCTATCAGATTTAAAAAAACACTAAAAAAACAGGTAACTTTCGCTTCCGGTTTTGGTTTTATTAATTTATTAATATCATATTATATACTAAGGGACTAAAGTGATTCATTTAATCCCGGGTGTGAAAGTGACGAGAAGGAAAGTGAAAGAAACGAGGGATTGAATGAAGCATCTCAGTCCTGTGGTATATACGCTATTTTTTGCGCTTCCGAATGATTTGTAATCAAAATAGTCGAAATTTTAAAACATGCTGTCAACGTGACAATCCAGCTTTCTAAAACGTCAAAATTGTGTTGTTGACATTTTTCAGTTAACATCGCAAAACAGTTCGAGTTCTTTTTTAAGCATAATGTTAAAATAAATTATTTTAATGAGGAATTTTTTTTAATTAACTAGTCTTAGAAAAAATAGTGTATGCAACTCTTATATAATGGCAATTAATGCACTCGTTTGAATTACAACACTCGCTGCTGCTCGTGTCGTAATCTCAGTCGTGTATTACTAGCTATCATTATAGATTTGTTGCATAAACACTATTAATACCTGGAGACTTTTAAAAATATTTAATTATATTAATACTTATAATAATAATAGTTAAAAGTGACACTTCAGTCCTCGAAAAAAGGAATCAAATTAGGACTTTTACTCGCGGAAGTGCAAAACAGCTTATTTTGTCTGTAAATATTTGACGCCCGCCAACCTCTTATAGCGATAAATTCTCTCGAGATGAAAGTGTTCGTCGTCGTGTTATGGTGAGACGGCTATGGAGTTACTATATTAATATGCATAGATAGATAGATGCGCAAAGAATATTCAGTGGAATCTTGTTGACATGAAATTGTAGTCAGTAACAGTAATTTATGATGCGACAAAAGTTTTACAATATAAAACATACTCTAATACAGCATTGTTATTTTTTTAAATAATAGTTTGCGCTAAAAGAATGAATAGTAGTGCCAAGCGATCTCTATCTTGAGTGTCGTGGGACATGGGAGTAAAAAGCTATGACTTCGCAAAAAATATTTCTTATGCTTTAAAGATTCAAAATCTGCAAGTTGTCAAAAATCGTCTAGTACAAAAAAACGTGAGACAAAATTTTTGACCCAAAAATGTAGCGAAAAATTTAATTATTGCAAATACCTGTGGCAAAAATTCTAAGAGGTGTTCTGTGGCCTTTTTATTTTACAAATATTACATTTGTGAAAACAGGCTTCTTACATAGCTTACATTTTTATAATGCGATTTTGTCGCTTTGGACGTACACAAATTCTATTAATTTTCGAGCTTTTTGCCGCTTAAACTGTCATATCTGCTAAAGAATTGCGGCTTCAAAGAAATTTATTGGTGATCATTTGCAGCTTTCTTCGTGCTGATTCTGATAATATAAGTTACATAATTTTGCAAAATGCAGTAATTATACAAATAGTATAAATAAAGAAATTTGCAAATAAATTAAATCTACAGGATGGTTGCTACCTCAAGTATGAGTCACGAGTTCTCTCCTCTTTTTTCTTGCTGTGCTCATCCTCGCGCATAAACTTTAGTGGGGTATTAGTTGGCATCAGCCAGCAGACTACATGTTTGTATTCAAATTTTTATTATTGTTGGTGTTAGCACTTTTACTTCTTTGTCCAGCGAATGTTAGTATACTTCAAAATACATGGAATAATGTTATATGTAGCTGAAACCGGGCAGTTAGATTACAGGATGTTTTCTCCTAGCATTCCAACATAATCTCAAGCCTTTAGACTAAAATTCTGATTTCAACTTAACTTGGGCCTTTCTCGTCCTCGTAAATGACAAATAATAATTTACACTTACATTTATTATTCTTTGCAGTTTTCTAAAACAATCTAAAAGCATAAAAAGTGCAAGCTCAGAAAGCGAGCTTGAAACAAAATTTAAATTTGACATCGCGAAACACTTGCAGCGGTGCTTGACCTGCAAAACAGTTTGGGGAATTTTGTAAATGGTACCGAAAAATCACAAGTTAAGTTGGCACTATATAAGAAAATTAAGGAAGAAACATCAAAAGCTATAGATAGATAAAAAAATTCGTGCAGTTATTTTATTAAGTAAACAGCAAAATCAAAGTAAATTTTTAATTCAGCATAAGAGCTGGTATGCAAATTAAACCAGTGCTAAGAACGTAGAAGTACTGCCTAAAAAACATTAAAAAATGCATCGGATTCAACAGTGGTGTAATTTTTTAGAAGCAGATGAAAGAGTTTCATTGCGAAAAAGAATTTTTGATATTAACAAGTGTATCTTCTGTCTGTGTTTAAATCAGAAGAAGCTTTCACAGGTATTAACAAAAAATACAGAGGACACAATTAAAGTTCTTCTAAGGTATTTCCAACAAGTTCACGGTTATTTTAAAAAGCATTGCTTTTAGCGATTTAATTGCGATGGATGTGAAATATTATGTAAATGGCTTTAAATTGGAGTGGAAAAAATTTCTGAAAACTGCTGCAATACCAAGCACAAGTGCATCCAGAAAATATCAAACAGCGATGAGGATTTAAACACAATTTTACAAGAACTCGGAGAAGGTTTGGCAAGAGGAAAATGTTTCTGTTACTTCTGTACAGTATAAGACAGATTTGAACGCTTCTAAATCGAAAAAACACTTAGTAAAATTACTGCAACAGGCCTTGGAAAAAAAAATCTAATTTTTAAACACGAAAAGTGTCTATTCTTTGGAGTATAAAATGGAATTTTGGACGCTGTATGTAAGCGCTATAATCGTATAATACATGCCGCCCGTTCATTTTTACATGCAAATACGAAACTTGGGTCAGCGGAGATTCATATTTGGGTGCATTGATTCCTTGTCTAATTGTAATACTTCCTTGCTGCCGAGAAGCTTACAAACAGCCGCTAAGAAACCATAAACATTAGACGCACTATTACTAACATATAGAAAACTAAAGTAGCCATAACATTTATATTCGCGTAAAGAAACAGCTGCTTGTACATTACTAGCTATCATTAAGAAAAACTACCTGAATTCGTGCGCTTTTGTACTTTCCTATACTTCCAGTATGAAAATGTAATATGATCTGCACAATTTTGGAATATGACATTTTGACGGAAATACATGTCCTCCAGGAACACAAAACAATGTATTTAAGAAAATGACGGTCTGTATGTGCACATGTGTGTAACGCGATATCTCAGGAACTATTAGATCAGTTTCAATGACATTTGGTACAACGAAAAGTTAGGTTATACCAAAAAAACGGAAGTTAGACATGTTTTTTGATAGAATTTTTTCACAGACGGAATTGCATAAATCTAAGAACAGAATATGAAAGGGGGCGTTAAGACAAATCTAAGGTTTTCCCCTAGCACTCTAGCTTTAAAATAGCTATTTTGTTTCTAAATTCTAGGCTTTAACACTTATTTACTCATAAATTAGTTGACGGATCGGGATAATATTTATTTTTTTAGAAATGAAAACTGTTAAGTGAAAATATTTTCAAAGCTTGGACATTCCGAAGAAAGTATTGTTCAAAAACTAGCCACACGTTTTGAGTAACCTTTTTTAAATTAAAAAGCAAGAGGTAGGCTACTACTTCTTTCGCGTCCCAGTCTACTAGTTTCTCTGTAACGCTTACTATGAATTTTTGAAAAACGTAAATTCACGCCCCTCTCTTTAGTATGCGGAGGACGATTAAAAATTCCTGTTACAATCTCTATAAAATTACTCATTAGCAACTTCAGTAGCTAATTTATTATTTTAAGAAAACATAAGGCATAGCCCACGGGTTCCGCTAGTTCCAAACTTATTTGCCCAAGAAATTTCAAAAAGTCAAATGTAATGACCCTGAAATTATCAACACTAGAAAGTTGCTGCTAAAATGGGAAAGTTGTTCCTAATAATTGTAGATTGCACCTGTCGAAAAAACAATATTTGTTGTTTTGGTTCTTGTCATTGCGTGGGGATAAAAGTCGCGTAAAAATAATTCTACGAAACTTCAAAATAGACCTCTTGATTATCTGGAAATAACTGAAGAATCTGACAGTCAGTGAAATGTTTTTTTACGTGGTTATTTATATTTTATTGCTCAAAATTATATTTCTATGATTTCTTTTTCTATTACTTTTATCTACTAAAAACAGTTTCTACTTCAGGTAGGTGCTATTTCAAAGAATAAGAAATCATCTTTGGTTTTTTTTATTAAATTGGAGAACAACTCCTTCATCTACCTCTGAAAAATACTGCTTTTAAATCTGATGCAATCTTTTGAAGTTTTTCAGGCAGCACTTCTATGTTCTTTGCAGTGGTTTAACTTGCATAACAGCTCTTACGCCCAATTAAAAATTTGCTTTATTCTTGTTGTTTACATAATAAAATAATTGCACGAGTTTTATTAACGACCGTATTTGTTATTTCCTTCATAATTTTTATACATAGTGCCAAATTTGCCTGTTATTTTTCGGTACCGTTTACAAAATTTCCAAAACTGTTTTTTCAGGTTAAGCAGTGCTTCGAGGGTTTCACAATGTCAAATTAAAAATTTTTAAAGCTAACTTTTTGAGCTTGTTCTTTCTATGCTTTTGAATTATTTTAGAAAACTGCAAATAATAATAAATGTAGGTGTTATTTGTTATTTACGAGGACGAGAAAGGCCCAAGTTAAGTTGAAGTCGGAGTTTTAGTCTAAAGGTTTAAGATTAAGTTGAAATGCTATCAAAATATTCTGTGACTCAACTCCATCTTAACAGTTACATACAACCTTATTCAATGTTCTTTGAAGTATAATTACATTTTCTGGTTGAAAAATTAGAATTCCTAACACCAACAATATGAAAAATTTGAATATAAACGGCACGCTCTTCTGCTGCCTGATGCCAACTACTACCGTAATAAAGTGTAGACGCGGGGATGAGCGTAGCAAGAGGAGAGAAGCGAGAACTCGTGACTCATACATGCGGTAGCAACCACCCTGTAAATTTGATTTGTTTGTAACGCTCTTTATTTATATTATTTGTGTGATTACTGCACTTAAAAAATAATATAACTTACATTATTAGAATCAGCACAAATCAAGCTGCAATTTATCACCAATACCTTTATTGCTGCAATAGTTTAGCAGGTATGACAGAGTAACCAGCGAAAAGCTTGAATATGGTTATAACTTCGTGTACGCTCGATACGAGAACATCGTATATTAAAAATTTTAAGTCCCTAAGGGTATTTTTACAAATGTAATATTTTTTTAAAACAGGTAGGTTACACAAAACTTTTTAAAATTGTTGCTACAGGTGTTAATAATATTCAAATTACTCATTGTAACTGTAAACTTAAAAATTTTGCTTAATGCTCATTTGCACAAGACGATTTTTTGACAACTTGCAGATTTTGAATCTTCAGAGCACAAGGAACATTTTTTGCAAGTCCGTAGCTTCTTACCTCAAAGTGCCCGCAAGCTTTTAAGCGACTTTTTCAGCCGCGAGCAGTATACAAGTAATCCTGATTGTAACATCTTGATTATTAATTTTATCAAAAAATCCCTCAAGGGTATACTAATTTCTTTTAAAAGGAATATATAATGATAGATTGTTTGAGGAGATGTTTTGAAGTTATGACATCTTTAACATTTAATTTAAATGGGAACATGTCGAATTTGGTGTCGTTGTATGAAGCATTTTTTTACCTATTTAGTGATATAAATGGTAATTTTTTTTTGCTCTGCTCAGAAATTAAAACAAAATCACAAATAATGAATTAAATTACCTTAAAATAAATTCAACGACTTTAACATAGCAATCTTAAAATACATTCAGTTTGAGAATTGCCAGCTAAATGTGCATTGTATGTGGTTTTGTATTTTTTTAATTAAAACTGTGTTTTTATTAGTAAAATAAAATTGATGATTTCATATTAACGGACGATCACATACTACTCAAGTTTCCTCCTCGCTTGAGGAATAACATTAGAGAAATATGGACTGATGGAAGAATTGGTAAGGTTTTTAGGTGAGGTTTTTGCTAATACTAACATTGAAAGAAAACTAATAAATATCAGTTACACTCGTTTTTAGATATAATTATAATTAAACCGCGTCTATAAATGACGCTTTTCTGATATTATTTTTATTATAACTTGACTCAAAAACTTTCAAACAGTATGTAGTTATGTTGGAAATGTTATTTACACCACACATATAAAACACAACAGAATATTTCTATCAGTAGGATAGAGCCGTTTCATTTGATTTTTTTTCGTGATAGTTTATGCCGGTAATCATTACATATACATATAATTAAACAAAAGTTGAGGAAGGTACTGTGCTTATCAAATCGACTGTTTGGTAACTATCATAGAATCAGAGTGTCTTGTTTGGATGTTCTAATATTTAGTTACAACACTTTTCCTCTAACTTCGTAAAAATGTACAAAGTTTAAAATTTGTAGTTTAAATCGAGGTATACTTTTAATTTATTACGCCAAGTTGTAATTTTGTTATATACAAACAACTGAATTATAAACAGTTTTCTTTAATTTCTGAAAAACTAACTCTTTACTCAAGTGACAGTTGTTTGATTTTAAATTTAAAAAAGTTTTTTTCTTGAACTCATAGATTCTGGCCAAATAGTATCCAACTGTTAAATACTCCATCTAATTTCGGCAGTAATGCATATTCCAATACCGATATTAGTAATTCTATTTGTTATAATAAAATGTTGATAACTGTTTACTTTAGAGAAGCATTCGAGCCAGGCTATCTTTGCATTTTAAACATTTAATTACAAAGCATACGACAATTAAGAAACGAAAACTATGTATAATTAAAAAAGTAAAAGGAAAGACGAAAATTGCTCTCTTGGCCGGTTTCTCTCTTTTCATCTCTATTTCTCTCGTCTCAGCGGCATGGCTGTTAGTTTTTGTTGAACCAATCTGAGGCCAAACTACATAAGCACAAATAACAATCGGCAATCCTTTTTGTAAATTTATATTCGTTTTTTTTTAAATAGTTTAAACAAAAATTTAACTGTTTTAATATTTATCCATATTTCTTTTAACGGATACATTTTCTAACAAAAAATCCAAAACATATCAAATAAAACAGACAATGTTTTTGTCCGTTATTTAAGAAAACTTGGTACAAAAATAACTTTTTTCAAATATTTGTCAATATTAATATACATATTTAAAAAATTGTACAGATTTTATTACAAAATGTTTTTAATTTAGACAAGTATTTTGCCTAGAATATGTTAAAATGTAACAACAAGCCGCCATTAACATCATTAGCCATTTTGGGTTGTCGCTTCTTTAATAACAGATGCTTAGGATGTTTCCCTACAGCTGTACAAAAATTCAGAATTTCTGTGCCTCTAACAACTATACTGTGTGTTTCGAGGAAGGTAAAAATTAATTGATATTCTTTTCTTTTTGGTTAGAGAGGCTTCACCCATATGAGACGTCATCTTTACAGAAAACATTATTTTAATATACTTCTCTGTATTGCGTTCTTAAATAACCGAATATGTTATTAATGTACAAATTATTCGAAATATACGAATTGTGGAACAGTGATTCCCAAAATTTTATACAATTTTTTAATAGATCCTCTTAAATGTAGCAATTTATGATCATGTATGCTCATACAGAAATCATTGTGTTTGATTCAAACAGTCGTAGTATGAAGCTCCGATTGGGCTAAAATTATATTTCTTAACGGGAAAAAATATATACGCGCAAAGCAAAAAAATTCTTGAAGAGAAACAATTACGCAGTTACGGAAAAATTAGATTTTAATGGGAAAATAAATTTTAAAAATAACAAAAATAATTTATTTTGCTTAATGAAAATTACAGAGATAAAATCGAGGGGTAAATCGCAGGTTAAAATTTGTTCACCGACTTTCCGTTAGTAAAAGACTTCCCCCGGACTTTTTCGGCTTCCTCCGGATTGCCCCATTTTCCTCCGGACTTCCCCGATTTCTCCCGAACTTCCTCGACTTCACTTGGACTTCTCCGACTTCCCTTGGACTTGCCCAAGACTACCCTCGCATAGTTCCTTGTAATCCAGAAATGTATTTGTAATGTGCAAATTGGTATACAAAAGCATATAAATTTTTTTCAGTAATTAATGTCATTTTTGTAGTTACAAAATTACAGGATATAAAGTGTAAATAAAGAGGATATTTACGAACTTATTTTCTTGGGATCTTCGTGCTTATTTTTACCTTCTTTGCTATATGAAGTTTATTCGCTATCTGATAATTCCTTGCCAATATACGAGTTATGTCTAAAAGAAAGGTATACGTATGGCAAGCATTTTCCATCTAAAAAAATAAGCCCAGGTAAGTGTTCTACGCATTTTAACTAGCTGATTTCAATAAGTGCGATTTTTCTACCATTCCCCAATGCCCTCTCGGTCGTCTCCATTATTTTTTCTACTTTTCAAAAATGTACCAAGTTTCGCTCCAAACTCTGTACCAAGAAGTTAAATGACAATAGGAATAATATTTGAGAGACAAAAACCTTCCGGCAGCTACCCTTTTGGTCGCTTTTCGGCCTACTTTTTAATTGTATAATTGGCCAAAAGAATTAAATTGGAAAATCTATTTTCAGATTTCAACTGATACATATTCTTTGCAATTAAAAAAATAAAAACCCTAAAATTTTCAAAATACAAACGTTTTTGGAAAGTTTTGAATCTGATAATTTTAAATGTTTTGTTTTTGAAATTTTCATAGTTACGAATTCTTTTATAAATTTTAAAGTTTCAGAAATATTTAAAATTTTCTCAAATTTCAAAATAGTTGAAAAATATCCAAAAAATTCAAAATTCTTATAATTGTTCTTGAAGCTGAATTTTTAAAACAATCAAATTTTTCACATTGTTAAGGCTCAAAATTATCCTTGATTTTCTAAATTTTTGAATATTTTCAATAGTTTCGAAATTTTTGATATTTTTGAAATATAGGAAATGTTTCATTTCAATATTTAAAAGAAATTCAAATATTGCGAACTTTCCTAAATTTTGAAAATTTCAGAACCTACATATTTACGCTTTCATTATATGGGGGGGGGGGGTCAAATTTCTTTGCACAGCAAACCGGTAGATTGGGCAATGCAAATAAGTCACTTTAAGTAGATTTGCTTGTCTGATTGAGTCGCTAGGCGCTGAGCATTCATTCTCAATACGAACAGCGTCGAGAACAGCGGCACATCCGATGCGCAATTATAAAATTTGCTACAATATGTCATACAATATTACTGAAAAATAAGACACTCCTTACGATACATACAGGTAAAGGCAGCAGTCTATAAATAGGCCACGATTTCATACCACACTTTGTAGACCCAAATATAGGGAGCTCAAGTTACAATAACAAACGCATTTAGAATTATCGTAAGAAGCGTTTACGCAAATTAATTTATAAACCTAGGACTTTGATCCTCAGCCCAATACGCTGCTTTATTCGCTCATTTATTATTTAGAAAAAAAAGCGGGGAGCGCAGCCCACGGGTTCCACTAGTCTATAAGTAAATCCGGAACTTACTTTTGCTGACAACAAGTCGTATGGTGGGCATAGGCTACGCTTTTTAAGTGACGTCGGGCTTGCTGCTTAGCAGCTTAAGCAAATCAGGTTTATTTACGTACGCAAAATAAACTTCCAGCTTCTCGTTTAAAAGTAGCACAACATTAATTTCTTACAGTATTTTAAATTTTGTTACATTTCGCGGCCTATTTTTTGAGCAATATTTCTAGATACCGCGAAAGTGGATACATTTTTCTTTTCTATAAATTAACTATTTTTTTAAATTAGACCAGAGACAAGAACATCCGTTATATGGAACTACTTCACAAAATCTTCAGACAATAACTTTGCAACACGCAATTTGTGCAAATGAAATTTGTAGGCTTTAATAAATACAGCCAATTTAAAAAAGAAACTTCCTTCGCTTCCCACCCAAATGCGAGAAAAAGGGTATTGTTCTAAATATTAATAATTCTTTTTAAATTTTCATATTTTTTAACATTAAATGTTAAAAACTATAATAATAAGTATAAATTTTATACTTTTTAGAGTAATAATAAAATTTTAAAATGGCCACAAGAAACAATACAATGCTGTGTTTGCTATTCTAAATATCAATCAATAATATTAATGTTCAACTCAAAACATTTTTTATCTCGATTGTGCGGCTAGCTGAACAGCGGCCATGGCACCTTCCTCTAATCGCAGTCCGAAAATTCTATCTCAAATTAGTGTAATGGCATCATAATTTCATAATAGAATACTAGGACTGGTGGAGTAATCGTATCATGTATTTCCATTGGGCATTTGCAATAGGCTACTGTATGAAGGGCATCGCTTCTACGTCGGCTTTCTAAATGGTCATAACAGAAAATTTTAAAATGTAAATTCATTCGAATGGTTTTCTGTAATCGCTCGAGATATTTCGATAATCGAATCGTTCGATTATGTTCATTCGAAATATTCTATCACTAATTATTCTTTTGAATAACTCGTAAACGTATCGTTCAAAACTATACTTCTCTGTTAAAAGATAAATAAAGTTTAAACAAGTTAAAACTTCTGGTAAAGAGACAAAAGTTTTATCGGCAAAGAATAAAAATGTTCTTACCCTTCCTGAAATATTTATTTATTCAATAGAAAAATAATTTTTCTCGACGTAAAGTTGAATAAAATAATATTTTACTGCAGAAGAAATTTTATTTCTGTTTTACAAAATTTGCATTGAGAAAAATAATTTTTTTTCATTGAAAATTTATTTCCCTATTAAAATCTATTTTTTCCTAACCGGGTTTTTATTTCTCTTTAGCTTTTAAACAATTCCTTACAGAATATGTTTTACGTTTTGTACGTCTCCAGCTCTTGAAACGGTATTTAAATCTTTTTCATAACATCTTCTAACCTTCAGGCAGTGGCGTAAATACCAGTAGCGCGGGGGTGCGGCCCACACGAGCACGAACATTGGGGTGACCCCTAAATTCACTAATTGTTTCTTTCAGGTTTATTTTAATTCCTTCTGCTCTCCTGCTTGTTGTAATTATTTCAAAACTGCCTAATTTAACGGTTAAAGATTCAATAAAATTAGATATGGGCGTCGTAGCGCGTATTAATCATTACACAACACTTGGTCTGTAAATTATGCCAGCCAATAAGATTCCATTTAAAAAAATCTACTTTTAAAAAAGAATCTTGGCCGGTAGAGATAAAATTTCGAAAATCATTTTTAAAACAATGATAGTGCCTCATTGCAATAATTTCGGGTGGGTTATGGGCCATGACCTACCAGTGCCATAACTTATTGCACTCTAGACTAAAAAAACATGTTTTACCAATCAAACATTTATTTGGCACCAAATATTCATATCATTTCAATCCGAATTAAAAGATATAAAAATATACAGGGTATTCCATTTTAAATAATGTTATTTCAGGCAAAAACGGAATCTTTAGGAAGTCGTAATGTAGTCAAATAATAGTGCCTCATGCCTTTACTAACCATTCCAAATTTTAATAGATTATCGTAATAAATGATGGGAAAATGCGGTGAACTGGTTTTGTTAAACCCGGTATATTTAGTTTATTTTATGTTTTTTGACAATAGGTATCGTATTATAATGTTACCGAATTCGGTTTTCCTATTTACAGCAAGTAAATAAGTTTACACTTGCGAAATATAAATTTTTTAAGGCTGGTTAATTATTTTGCACACGAGCTCGGCCATTCATAGTACGTCAGTGTCCTTGGGAATTTATGAAAATTTGCTTTGATTAACATGATAGTGGAAGCTTTGCAAATAGCCAAATACGTTATTCGCAACCCTTTGTCTTATGATTACACTCACATCAATTAAATCTCGTCTCATTTAGACCTCTGCAACTGAATGCGGGCTATTAGTACTTCAAACTTGTCAAAGGGTATATACATATAGTAAATAATTACATGACTTCTTGCATCTAATTTCTATTTGATTCAAGACCCGCATAGCTTACAGTAGTGACGTGACCTAGTGTCCATGTTATAGCTACAAATTACGATAGTTACTATTTACCCAGCCCTCAGCTGTTGATGTTTACGCCTCTGTGTATATACAGAAGGGCTTGTTTGCACCCTCAGTGCTCTGATTGCACTCCCATTGTTAGAGAACTATTACTATTGCGGTTATTAAAGCTCCGGGCTTTACGCCTGAGATTTTGTTCGTTTTTGTTTGGTTTAGATTGAAAGTTATTTCTATTTTAATCTGCAGATAAAAGTATCGTAAAAACCCGCTTTTGTTGCCTCATATGTAAAGCTTTCAATGAACTGAATGGCGCCTGTTTTTCATTACTCACCCTCGCATGTTTGTTGTTTATGGTTTCGGATACGACGGAGATTTTGCGTGAAATGAAAAATTTTTTTTATGTCTCCACAACTACATTTTTCTATTCATTTGTAGATCTATCTAGATTAGACCGTTAAAATTTATAACTCATTTACTTGGCGGAAATGTAAGAAAACAACACTACTTGCTTCTTTTCGTTGGACCCGAAGTTAAAGATAAATTTTTAAAACAATTTTTGAATTAATCTTTTTTAAATTATTTATGCAGTATAAATTCTTACAGTTTTGTGGAAATTATGTATACACGTATTTGTAGAATTTTTAGCAGAAATTTTACGTATTAATCCATATTTTAGAAAACGTTAATTAAATAGATCAAGGAATTGAATAGAAACATAGAATTAATTTTTTTCTGATTAACATTAAGCTACAAGTATATGTACGAAATAATTAAATGAAAGCAAAACTAAACCTTATTGTTTTAATCCAATTTTCTTACGAGGGTGTGTTTATATTTAATAGTAGTCATGTAACTAGTCACAGTGAGTGAGTGCTTTTATGTGTTCACATGAGTTAAATAATTATAGGACATTTAACATTTTAATTGCAATTTCAAGTTTGTGCATTAACAAGCGCCATCTGCACACCGTGAGCGAGGCGGTGTTGTGCTTGGGAATTTGGTTAGCTAGTAAAACGTAGGGATTGGAACAGAATTTCTCCTGCAGTTAAAGCTACTATGTATAGATGGAGCAGCCATTCAATCTCTTTATAAAAGTAAGGGCTTTATTTAATCAAAAAGTGAATATGTAATTGTACAAAATTTAACTGTTTGAAATAACCTAGAAGTAAAAACTAGGCTTGAAATGGTTGCACTTGAGATGAAAACTTTAAAATACATTAATTGGAAAGAAAAACACGTCAATGTTAAAATTCTTACAAAAACTTAATCTAGTTCAGTAAAATAAATTCCTAGCAATTACTTGTTGGGCACTTTAAAATACGACTTAACGAAAATCTTTTCGAGTTGCATTTCTACGGAAAAAACATATTTTCTGGTTTTATGAAAACTGAAAAATTTTGAATAATTTTATACCTTTTACTTAATTTTCTGCAAAAGTTATTTGTTTTTAATATGGGGTCCACAAATTTTGCCGATTTTCTTAATTGGATAAAATGTTTAAATCACTATCGTAATTAATAATAATTTACCTAAAAAACATATTTTAGCGTATTCAGCTGCACTGGCCCTTCTAACACTGCGGTTACCCCGGAAAATGCAAATTTAAGCAACCTAATTCTAAAAGATCGCAGGGTTATTATAAAGTTTATAAATAAATTAAACTTTTGTGTTAGTAACAATTAGATTTAATAATTTAAAAACTGTTGTAGTATTTATTCGATTTTTGAATACAATTTAACTAGATTTCTAATTGTTAGTACAGAGATCCTTAACTTTGATCCAGAATCAAAACTATGAATAAACGCAGGGTCGAGTTGAAGAGGGACCGGAAGATCTGTATCCTCCCCCCCATGAGAAAGCACTAAACGTAAACTGCAATTATATCTATTAAATATTTCAACGAGCAGAAAAATATCGACATTCCCAGAATACACAAGGACATGATGAAAATGTAAGTATTGTGAGTCAAATTTTCTGGTAACAGCCTTTCTAAACACACACTTCTGTTCAAGGGTTTTTCTAAATATGCAGTTAACTGCTGACCCCAGTTTGTATTTGATCTGCATGCAGCATGCAGTGACAATGTTTATTCACATCACGTTTTGCAGTGTGCTAATTCCACAAAGAAAACGCCATAAATGATCGACCGCTTAAGCCTCTCCTTCCAATTGTCAAATTCGACTACGTCATGCTCACAACACATAAGGCTGATAATGGAAGAGTAGCAGTAATTAGTAGAAATCGGTTTTAAACGCCTAAAAGATGGTCTTTGAAAATGGAAATTAGCTCTAAAAAGGAAATTATGCTCTTTAAAAAACTTAATTTTTTTCTCAAAAATTACCAAAAATTTGCTAAGAACTGCGCTTAAACTAACGTAATAGAGTACTGAATGACACATTGTTTGTATTGTAATTTTATTGTATTTATGAATTAGTTTAATGACAGCTGACAATATCGTTTTTTATAACAAAAATTAATAAATTGAAGTTTTTTAAAACTAATACTTAATAGTTTAGATAAAAGCGTGTCATTGAAAACACAAACAGATAAACATTTAATTAATTTAATAAACAAATTAAGATTAAATTTTTAATGCAAAGAAAATTGTAAATAAAAATAAATTTACAAAAATGCATAATGTTTGAAAAACTGGCAAAATATGCAATAAAAATATGTTTTTATTCTGAAAAATGGTCTATACACCACAGTATGCAAATATATGCACCTATAGGTAAAATACGCAAAAACTGAACTTACAAACTGCGCTTAAATGTACAGCTTCTCTTGAAACGGATTTATATTTTGTTTATTGCTTCATCAGTCGCACAAAAACGTATACTTTAGCATATTTTTGGTTGTCCTACTAATTAGTAATTCCTGTGGGTTGTGCATTCTACATTGTTCGTGCTTCTTTTTGCGTCACTCTGATTCATTATTTACATCATTAAGTTTGAAATTGTGGGATTTTTTTGATTAAACCTAAAATTGTCAGTTGTAGCTCTTAAACATGTTTAAGTAGCTACGCCCGCCTTGAAAAGAATTTTGCCTGCAGCGCTATTTCTTACTCCTGAAACTGCCACTCAATAAAGATTGCAAGAAATTTCTTCTTCTCGTCAAATTTCGTGTGGTGCTATCTGTTAGTAGAATCATGGCAGGGAATGAAGAAACGATGCCACAACACTTTCCCTAGCAAACAACCTTGCATTTAACATACTTAATCTTCTAGAACTAATAATACCGTTCAAGTTATACTACAGAAGAACGATGTTTTCATAAAAAATTCTACCCTAGCAAGTCTGATATCGGGTGTCCATGAGATTATGGAACATGGAACCAGGGCCGTACTAGCCCACCGGGCTACCGAGAAGCCGTAGAAGCCGCACAATTTTAAAGATTCAGTAGGCACAATAGTGTAACTCAAAATTTGGTTTTCAATTGTTTTCAAATTGAACATTTTGATGCAGCATGAATAGAAGTACCTAGAAAATAAGTTTTAATTTTTATTTTCGAAAGAAAGTCATATGCACGAAGAGACGAAGTAAAAAAATATGTTATACGAAGGCGGAGTGAGAAGTTTGGTAAAATTGCAACAGAGGCCGTCACAATCGCAAGACCCAGATGACATTTGTCAATATCATCTGTCACTTCTTTTTCTTCTCGAGGTGTCATACCTTTTTATTACTACATTTATCTGTCACTAGGCCACATTAATATTTTCAGACAGATCTGTTTAGTTCAGCTTTGACAGCCATTGAAAGCAGACAACCTCTCGTATTTTTGAAAACATGGAAAAAAGTGAATTTCGTGTGTTATACATATAAACATAATTTTTTGCGTGTAAAAACCATTACGAAAACTAAAACAAAGCTTGATAATTATTATAGGGACTCTTCACCGTCGATTGAAATTTTCGTTGTGGTCGTACAAGCACAACTGATGCCAAACGTTTAGGACGCCCAAACAATGTCACCACACCAGAAATGATTACCAAAATCCACGATACTGTATTGCAAGACTGTAAAGTAAAAGTGCGCGAGATAGTTGAGATAGTACGCATCTCAGATGAATGTGCGCGCAATATATTACACGAACATTTGAATATGAAAAAGTTATCGGCGCGATGGGAGCTGGTTTGTTCACAATCGAGCAAAAACGCACACGTGTTACAACTTCAGAGACAGGTTTGGCGATGTTCAAGTGCCATAAAAAATTTTTTGCGTCGTTTCATAACTGTGGATAAAACATGGATCCTACACTATACACCGGAGTCCAAGGAACAGTCTAAACAGTGGATTTCTACTGGCGAATCTGCATCGAAGAAGGCTAAAGGGGTTTTATCGTTTTTACCCTAAAAAGGGTAAAACAATCAAGGGCGAATATTATTGCAAATTATTGAACCGTTTCAACAACGTTTCAAAAAAAGAACTACCGCATTTGTTGAAGAAGAAGTTCTCTTCCAACACACGGGTGCACACGTATGTAGTTGTCATGGCTAAAATCCATAAATTAGATTCGGCTCTAATGAGGAGATTATCGATGCAACAAACGCCTATTTTGAAGGGTTGGAGAAATCGTATTATTCGGAAGAGATCAAAATTGGAAAAACGTTGGACTAATTGTATCGGCCTAAAAGACGACTACGTTGAAAAATAAATTGTTTCTTGGTTGAAAAAATTATTCTTTGTTTCATTTTTACCAGACTTCTCACTCCGTCCTCCTAGAACGATATGACATATTTATTCTTTTTTCTCAAAAGTTTCTTATGAAACCCTATCATATGCTTTATAGGAACATACAAAGAAAAATAACGTATTTTTAAGTAACCGAAACAATATAAACGGTGCTATATAAAAAACAAACCTTGCATACCGTTTATCCGTTCTTAGTAAGGCACACTGAGAAAAATGCTTTGCCACATTTTACCACAGTATTGTAGTATAGTGTTTTTACTACAATTATGTTCTATACTAATACAATTATCAGGATATACACAAACTGACCTTGTACAAAATTTTAAATTTTTGTAGGAGAGATTGCTATAACTTTAATGGCTATTGCTACTTCTGTAAAAATTTGTACAATATGATGTAAGCTTCAATTTTCGATAAAAATAGTGTACTTTTTTTGCAAACCTGTAATATAACTAAATATTTATTTGGAACTATTTGCAACAATTGTAAAACTATGCCCTCCGTAGAACATTTGTAAGCCTAACTCTAAAACTTCTAACATTATTTATTATAAAAACTTATAGTTTATAATACTATTTACTACTGCAGTATTGTTCTGTGCGATATCTTAGTTTGATGTATTCCATGTTTTGATTAACATGACTAGGGCAGACGCGTTTAAAGGTAAGTATTAATTTGCTACTTATAGCGTTTTAGTTGCAGTGTAATAAAATTATTGTTTGCGATTATACACACGTATTTAAATATTAAGCTAGCTATTTTGCATAACATGCATCTTTATATTCACCGTAGGACTAAGAACATAACTAAAACTGTGTTGCAGTAGTAATGTATGGAAGCTTTCCTAAAGTGGAAATCATGAAATTCGGTGATTAGTTTTGCATGCTAAGGTATGTATTATCTTCTTCTTCTTCATGTTCCATCTCCATCACCGGAAGTTGGAGATCATAATAGCTATTCTGACTTTAAATATCGCTGCTCTTAAAAATTCATTCGAAGAACTGTTGAACTATTCTCGTAAGTTTCCTAGCCATGAGGTGCGACGTCTTCCAATACTTCTCTTTCTTTTTATTTTTCCCTGCACGACTAGCTGTAATAGTTGGTATTTCTTTACTCGCATGATATGGCCCAGGTATTGTAGCTTTCTTCTTTTGATTATTAATACTACTTATTTTTACATAGCACTTTACCATTATCGGTTTGAGTTCTTAGCTTATATCTTCTATTGCAAAATAAGTTCTTCATACTGATAAATGTACTCCTTGCGTTGTGCATATTCGGGATTGATTTTATATTGTCATGTCCTCATTTTTGTATGTTATATCCCGTAGGCATGCTGATATCTGATTTGCTCTAATTATTTGGTTGCGTACTTCTGCTAACAGATTTTCGGAAACTGATATTGTTGCGCCAAGTTAAATGAAAGACATTACTTGCTCTATAGGCTTGTCGTCCACTACAATCTTGCATCTTGTGGCTTCTCTGTCAATCGTGATACATTTGGTTTATATCTATAGATATTTTAATCCGATTTCTTTCTGCAGCAGTTTTGAATTTCTGCAATTGTCTTTGTAATCCGTCTTCAGATTCTGCTATAAGGACTACATTATCTGCGTAACATACCATGCTAAGCTTACACTTTCTTTTTGCTTCACTCCACATGCAATTCGTACTTCTTCTGTTAGAATGTTGTTGACTTTAATTTTAGTAGTATTAACCTTCCTACTACCAACAGGGGTGCACCTGCACCCCACTGCTCGTTTTTTTCTTGTAAGTTTTTGTGTGCCGCTGCCATGTGGTTCTCCTTTTTATTTATTGTTGTTTAGTATATGTACTTTCCTAGTAATTCAAAATATTTCGAAAATATCTAATCAATTATGATTTTCTTTTTATTTTTTTGGCTCTGGGGTGCACCTGCACCCCTGTTGGTGCTTTTTGTTCATATTAATAGTGCCGGTTTCATATTGATATTCATGCTTGAACTTGTTTAGAGTGCTTTCTGTATGCTCCATATTCATGTTTGAACTTGTGTAGGGCGCGCCAAACAGGCTTATGTTAGAATAGACTTGTCGTAACATGAGTGTGAGAGATTGTATATAAACTAGACGATCCGTGGAACGCAGTTTAGTCTTATTCGAACTGCTTCAGTGTGTTATCTAGTTGCAATAGGTAAAAATGTTTTTTCAACCAAGAAATAGTGCAAAACTGACTGATGCTGAGCTAGAGGCTTATCTAGAGGATGATTTTGAAGATCCGGAGTTTTCCAATATTTTACAGCAAATGAACGATGAAGAAAATGAGATTGAAGAGGATCATGTGGAAGAGATTGACGATGAAAGTAGTGATGAAGAAAATGTGTCTTCTGGTGAAAGTGACGAAGAAAATGTGGGGGATAACATTTATAAAGCTAAAAATGGTGAAGTTTGGTCAAAAGTACCGATCAAAAAATCTAGACGTAATATTTCAAACATTCTGAAGGTTCCACCAGGACCGAGGCACCAAAAGAAGTACAAGGAAGTTGCTATTTCTGCGAAAGAAAAAAAGACAGGAAGTCTAGGCAGCATTGTATAAAATGCAAAAACTTGGCGGTCTTCGTGTCTTCCTTAGAGAGTTTTCATCTTCATACAATACTTCTTCTTGAGTGTAAAGCTCTTTAATGTAATTTACCTATTTTTGTTCTTTAACGATCCCTGTTGTATATATTCATTTATAATATTTTTTTACCCTCTTAGCAGTTTTCATATCTGCTTTTGTTCCCCGTATAGATCATGCTTCATGTCACTTTTGAATTGCTTCCAGTGATTTCGTTTTATTTCTGTTATTCTGTTATTCACCGCATTTCCTATTTCGTTATACTTGGTCTGTTCTTCTCTTGTTTTTTTCTTCTTCTTTCTCTTATTATAGGCTATTGGCCTGTTTAATACCCGCAAATAGTGGGGGTTCTGTGAGCTATCTTCTTTAGCTCCGCTGTGTAAATAATTTAGATAAGTTCTACGTTTTTCTATAGGACGAGATTACACTTTGATGTAAAGCATGGCTTGTACGATTGTTTGTTTAAGTTTATATTTACTTTGCGGGTTTGTAAAGCTTTGTTTGCTGCGGCTTTTACGTTTGTTAAGATTTTTATTCAACTTTATTTTACGTTATCTGTTGCGCTCATTAGGTTGTTATTTAGTTTTGCGCTAGCCTGTTTTGATATAACACGCATGTGTTTGGGTTGGCTATTGATTCTATATTTACTTTGTTAACATAACTGGGTTGGTTTTTTTAGTGAGTTTGAATTTAACTCGTAGTTTTCCGAATACTAAGTAATGCATTTTTCATGTACTAGTATTTAAACTCCAGAAGAGGGCCGTTCTTCTTTTTCCTTTCCAGCATACGATAAAACATACTTTCCTATTGAACGAATCTTTTCCTTTCTTTTTAGTTTCAGCTAGTGCGTAAATTTCAATGTTGTGCAGTTCTATTTCCATAATTAATTCATGGGCTTTTGTATTCGACGAATTGGCCGTCTAACATGCTAATTGCAGTATACTTTTCTTTCATTTGCATTTTGTCTTATTTCTTGCCGAACGATATTTAAACATAATAAGAAGTATTGTTAAGGTAAATTTAAACTTAAAATATGTGGGTAGACACACTACCAATTCGTATTGTGATGGTGTAAATTGTGTTTTTATGCAGCAAACTGAAAAACGCAAGTAACAATTAACAATTAACCTAAAAAGCATTAAATTTTCGTCATAAAGAAAAATACATATTAAAAAGCATAAAAAGTGGTTTTTGTATAATAATATTTAAATGGATAGTGAATCGTGATACAGTAATTCCAACTTTGCAAAGAATAAGAAGATCCGTAGGAGAGGCATGGGAGTTCTTGAAATACTTGCGCGTATAGTGTTCTCCACGATTGGGACGAAACATGGTATTTGCTTTTGGTAACAAATTTCTAATGCATTAGATTTATCTAATTGAATTATATTTTTTTTATACCAACTAACACAATTTTCTCAAATAACCGTCGTTCACGCTAAGTCAATGCTGCTAATCGGTTCGTAACAAAAGAACAACATACACCACCACAATACGCATAGTTCTGCGACTATTCACCGATAGTGCGGCGTCAATTTATTCACATTTCAATGAATTACAGTACATCTAAACAGGCGTATTAAAATTACTAAAATATATATCGCTAGATACTTTAAAAATAATTACAGCCTATTTGACCACCATATATTTTAAAATAATTCAAACATAATTAATAAATCATGTTTAACCCTTCCGTGACCGTGCGGGGTATAAAATCTCGACGCGAAAAAATCCCGAATCGACAAAATCTATAATATCCGAATAGGTAAAACAGAATTCAGACAAGTGACAAACTACCGAATGCGTAAAATTTCGAACATATAAAAATCCCGAATCAACAAAATCTCAAATATCCACATTGGTAAAACAGAATTCTACACCGCGAAAAATTCCATAATCAAAACAATTGATCGAATGTGGATATTATAGATTTTGTCGATTCAGGATTTTTTGCTCATTCTCTCCTCGAAAACATGACCGAAAGTCAAAAATATCATGTCACACATGCGGAAAAACAATCTGCAATGTCCATCGGAAGGAAATAAAAAATATTTTTGTCTTGAATGCGAAGAGTTGGAGAATTAATCATTTTACATTTACTTCATTTATTTAGAATACAACAATTTTTATTTGTATTGTCAGTAAATAAAATACTTAGGAGAACTGCTTTGTTGTATTTATTTTGACTTGTAATATCTTTAAAATAAATATAAAACAAGTAAAGTACCAAAAATGTAAAGAAAACCATGGGGTAACTGAGTTACTCCGCACCGGATGTCACGTACATTCCATTAGCACGGTCACGGGAGGGTTAAAAAAAATTGAAGCATATCTTACCAGATATTTTAAAATAATTTAAACATATCTGAACAATATATGAAATAATTCAAACATATCTGTGAAATATTTTAAAATAATTAAAACACAGCTGAGTGATAGTTTAAAATATTTAAAACGTGTTTGAAATAAATTCGAGAAATAAAATTACTCAATCGATACTATTTTCGTTTTTGATGCTGGTAAGGTAATTTAATATATCGAATAAGTATCATTGGGTAAGTAACTTTAATTATTTAAAAATATAGTTAAGATTTTATTAATTTTCTTTTCAGTATTATTTCTTCTTCTATTCAGGGCGTTGGCTACCTCTCTCCTATGTCTGTGTTTGGTGCGCGGCAATAGATATTTTGCACAGACAGACATAGGGGACCTACAGTTTAACGTGGGCTCCGAACCACAGGAAGTGCATGCACTTCTCCTCCAGAAAGGTTTTCCTGGGGAAAAATCCACCTCGCTGGTTTCCCGTTGCCTTGCGAGGGAGAACGACCGGGCCGGGGATCGAACCCGGATCCGCTGCATTGGTAGCCCGCGCGCTTACCACTGAGCTACGGCCGCTCTCTTTCAGTATTATTTAGGTTGTGTAAAAATATCTTGTAGAAAATAAGAATACTTAATTTACTTTTACCACTGTACATCACTAATTTTCAAATATTATGGATGCGTAAATAAATTTATATTATCTGAACAATATCTTAAATTAAAATAGATTGTTTTACATATATTTTTTACTACTTAAATTTATCTCAATGATATTTTTTATATTTAAAATTATCACAACGATACGCAATTTAGATAATTTTGAGTATTTTCCTAGTAAAATGAATTAAAATTATCCTAACTATTTTTACTTAATTAAAATTATCTCACGAATATTACTAAATAATAACAATAATTTTAATTATATTTTGAAATAATAAAAGATAATTTTATTTATGTTATTGAAAATGTCGTTCAGGTAATTTTAATCATTTGAAAACATCACTGATATAATATTTCATACTATAATAAAAATTAATATATTTCTATGAAATAGTAAAAACTTTCACTGTTTTTTGGAACAGAAATCACGAAAGACTACGATCTGGAGAAGGAGATAAAAAATGCAGTTTCTCGTTCTCCTAGTGTAATACTCCAAACTTTTCCTTAACTGATGGTCTTGGAAGGATTAAATTACCCTAGGTAGGTCCGACGGAAATAAATAGAAGACTATGAATAAAAATTATGTACAATTTATTATCTTTACCCCTATTTATATACAATTAAAAGATAACAGAATGCGCTTTATGTAATTTAACGATGTTATATGATTTACAATAATAATAAAGCGTAATGCCTTTTGGAATGGAACGCCACTGGTGGGATGGTTGACGATAGCTGGTAATTTTGGTTTTCTGAGTTGGTAGTACGGTTCGGTCGATTATCGGATTGAATTTATTGATTGGAGCTACGCAGAATGTTTGTAATGGTCGCCGCCGTATCTGGCACGTCACTTTCTATAATCAAAATACAGTTTTGCACATACAAAATGTTATTTTATTGACTCGTACTAAGAGTCTGTAAAAAACAATGTATCATTAAATGTGAATCGGCATGAGTTGCTATCCACACCCTCGGCTCGCTTTTCTCCAGGAAATCGGATCAGCTGGGAAAGAAAATAAGTTTGTGATGTTTGCTCAGAAAATTTTAGATAAATATTATTTTACTGGCTTTAAATGTTCATAGAAAATGCTAATAAAATATATAGTGATGTGAATTAATCAACGTATTAATGTCAAAATTTGACCTTAATCGGTATAAATCAATTTAAACAAATTTAGCTTTGTTTTTAGAATTGTACGGTTTTAAAAGTAGTTATAAACTAACTTTTAAATAAAATGACTTTTGCGTAGCATAATTCTCATAAACTGGGGTCGGTAAATAAAGGAAATTGTGGTGAGAAACGGCGAAACAAAAATAAAGAAACTTTCTGGTCATCCGCGTTAAAAATAAAATACAATGAAATTCCTGGAAGTTTAACAATTTAACCAAAGCCGAAAAATTGCTTTTTCAACTTTATTAAAATCTGTTAAACGGAAACATTTTGGGCTAGTCGTCCGGTTTTATACTGGCTGAAAGCTGAAGGGAGGTTAAATGGGGGTTGTTTTCTGTAAATCGGCGATCCGGCGCTGAATAGAATCTACTTCAAGCGTCTCCTGCGCCTTTTTTTAAAACTAAAGCGACACAAAATATTTTGAAAAAAGTAAAACTGTTGCATCCGGGTTGTTCCGTTACACTAGCACCGTACTCCTAGTTAGACTATTCTTTCATGTTCTTCTCCTACGTGTTCAGGTATTTAGTTTTTCCTTTATTTGTTTTTAGTCCTTAGACTTTCGGCGTTTTTACTAGCGTTTTAACTAATTTTTTTAATTGCTGTCTTGTTTATACGATTAAGGTTATGCAATTAGCGTATGCACGGCACACACTGTTGGTTCGATTTTTTGAAAGTGGTTGCAATTATTATTTATTCTGCTGTTTGTCATTATTTTTTCCTTTAATAACTGCCCCTGTATTAATCTGTTGGTTTAAAACTTGTTTGACGAGTGCTGTTCTATTCTTACTTGGTTTTCGGTCTCTTTTTCCATATACAGCAGTACTCATTTGCTTTATATCATTTATTTATAAAAAAAAGGAATACAAACTTATTATTTTAGAACCACATACGTGCAAATCAGAAATTTAAAAATAAATACAAACCGGCCACCGAAAACATCTGCTGTAGTGCGGGTATTGCAGTTGGTTTTTCATTAAGATTTCTCAGTATTCCACATAACCAATACATTGTTTCCTGTCATAAACATGTAATTTAATTTGTAAAAATTTTATGTAACGATCTGTGCTCATAGCTGGAGGGATTGCGATTGTGAAATCGTCATAATTATCGCCAAGTCGCACGCAATTTCATTTATCTACCCGTAACTCTTCTAGGATTTATTTATTCGAATCGCTTATTTAATTGCAATGCTGGCTGCGAAATTACTATAATTACTCTGGAAGGTTGTACTTTCCAGCTTCTTTAATACGCGGATAGCCGTTATTATTCTTCTCTCGGTGTTTCTGCTCAGAAAAGAAATACAAACTGCCAAACCGAAGTCCGGAGATAATTAAATTATAACATCAGGTAAACTAACAAAAACACGAGATGTCATGCAGATAAGTAAGGGGTTGAAATTCGGTCATTATAGCGACAAATTGACGAAATCTAGAAAGGGCTGACAAAAAATCCAAAAATGCGTGGGGTAAGAAATTAGATGGATATATGGCAGGTGCCCCAAATAAGCATGTGACAACAAAAAATGATCACCTGTACCCTCAATAAAAGCAATACAAAAGTAAAACGAAGGAACGTAAATGACATGCTTTATTAAACCAATTATTTTATACTGATGTCTTGTTTTATCAATTTTAACCCTTTACATCCCAAAATAAAAAAGACATTTTTGGACTTTAAGAACCATCTCCATAAGGACTTTTACAAGATAACACTAGATAGAAATAAATTAAATACAGTGGCATTTAGTTATACGTATTTAAAGTATCTATTGAAGTTTAATGCATACCTGATGCACAGATGCACCATCGGAAAAAAATTTAATGAATCTTATATGAAGGCATTGACCCTTATTTTAATAGATTTTTTTTAATGCTCTCTATTTTTGATAGTTTAATTATGCATTACCCTACAGCTGCACATTGTTTTACACAATCATTCTATTAATAAGAATAATTCTGTTAGAAAAAATTAAGTGTGGGCTTTAGTTCTAACATCGTAGCTTCGAGCCAGCGTGGTTGGTATGATCAAAGAACATAATCTGACAGCTGCAATTTTCCTATTCCAAAAAATCATAATTGTTACAATATTGCGTGATTGGGACTAATAATTTTTACTAAAATTATATTTTTCTGAGTGGCTTAAGAAAAGTCAAAAATAGTAAAGGACCGTAAATTTATGCATTGCTTGATCTATCTGCCCAAGGCAAGTAACGTGAAGCAGTAAATGAATACATATATGAATATTATAATTGTATCACTTAATAACGTATGCACAGCTAAAACAAGCAGCTAGCAGATGCTATACCCTATGATTGAAAATAGATAAACACGTATTTAAATTGAAGACTTGCGGAGGACCGGAAATACTTCATAAAACATAAAATGACAATTATTTTTGTGACTGTCAAATCATCCCTTACTCAAAATTTATGAACCTCATTTTAATCTCAAATTTCTTCTAACGTGATGCTTATTATTTATTATTACTGATTCAAAACCAGCAGCTTCTTTCATAATTGCAGCGAATAAGTGCAGAAGCTGTTGTAAAGTTGAAATGTACAAACGAACGGGAAAGTAACCGGATTCGCAATGATTTACCACGCACCGCGCACGTCTAACTCGTATTTATGGGTCGGATCCAATAAATAAGCTCTCTGAAATAACTTAATAATCCTAACATAACTTAACGAAAATGCAAAGGCTCATAATCTAGGAATTTGCGAGCACAATGCCCATGTGTGCTAACTCATGTACAAGAGGCGGAGTGTCTCGAATGCAATGCTTTATTGTGACAATCCTTTTGCAAGTTTACACTCAAAAAAATTCAAGAGTTATTAGGAATTTGTTGCGTGAAATATAACTTCAAATTATGGATTAAATGAATTTCTAATTACCTCTAATAATACGAACTACTTACGGTTAAAAAAAGGATTAGTACAAAATTGTAGTAAGAACAGACCTGTAGTATTTATAAAAAAAGTACTCTCTCGCGTCTTTGGAAGGAAATAGTAGGAAATGTGTTTTAAGAATTTAATTAATAGATGCGAGTTGTGATTTTTAAAATTTGAGAGAAGAAGTACCTAACAAAAAAATAAAGTATGAACCGCCTTTTTACTTGTTAGTAGAAGCGCATTTTAACAAAGTAAAATTAGATATTGACATGTTTTAAAAATGTTTTGTAGACATTATTAATTTGTTATGAAGATCTTAAAAAATTATAGGTTGTACTCTAATTTTGTTTTATTTAAAGATATCTAAAAAAAATTAATTGTTCAAATATATCTTTAAGATATTTTTAATGGTTTAAAAATATCTAAATATTCCTAATTATCTTTTTAAAAATATCCTATAGATATTTTAAAATATTTATACGAAATTAAGTATCTAATATTTTAGATGTTATTAATTAAATTTATTTTCGTAGTGTCTTAGATATTAAAAATTATTCTATTTCTAAATATCTCAGATATTTCAAAATTAAATTATACAATAAAAATAATTTCAATCTCACTCGTGTATGAATAGCTATTACTATAGATTCGTTGCATAATATCTAATTTTGGACGTACTACTGGCCGCTCCTACTAATTTTTGATAATTGTGGTTTTAACACCTTTTTACTCAAAAACGCGTTTTCAAACGTAGTAAAACGTCACTATGCAAAAGAATTCTTTTTTAATTAAAATTGTGGCGTGAAGATTTTCAAAAATACATTGCGTAAAAACTGGCTACGATTTTTTATAATTTTGTAGTCTCAGACAGATAGAGATTTGCTACAATTTGGTATGCGTCTGCTAATTTGTCTATTACGCCTTTCATAAAATTTTTCAAATTAAAAACTTAGATCTCTTCATTTAATAAACGGAGACGATAAAAACTTGGTTTAAGCTTAACTGCTCGTGAGGAATAGAAGCATAAAGTTCGCAACTTATTGTTAGGTGTCGCAAAAATAAGGGAGGTTAACTTTTTCCCTTCCAACTTAATTTAAGGTAAACGAATTTGTCCTTTAATTTTTAGTTTTCTTTATTTCCAACGAAACTTACTTCAAAAAACTTCAGATTGTCAAAACGTTTATGCTATTATTTTTATATGTAAGCTTCAGTATCATGTAGTGTGTTCTTATAACATGACTATTATGCAGTTACTCGGTACAGTAGTATGAATGGTAGGATGTTATTGCAGTCAAGGTTGGGGCGTGAAACATTGATATTAAAATACTATTAAATATATGATCGATAAGTAACAAAATCTAAAGTATTGGAAAGTCCAGGAGAAGTACTTCGCTCAGTTTTTGGTAATTTAAAAAAATTAATACAAATCACGCGCCGCTTGGGTTGCATAATCACAGCTGCTGTATTCCTCTCGAATTGAGGCAAGTTTAAGTGATCTGGATTTATTATACAGAAAGAATTACATCTATCGCTATAACATTCATAAAACTAGGATTTCTATCCGCGGTTCGCTATATACCTACTGAATTAGCTTATTTATTATTAAAAAACATATACAAAAACATCGTGGGGCATAGCCCACCGAGTTTGGCTAGTATTAATTAATTTTAATAACGGCCAAGAAAATTTAATCCAATTATTACCCAACTATCTCTCTAATTCTGAAACAGTTTTACTAATTGCAAGGTAGCTCTAGTGATTACAACATATTTTTACCTATGCTACAAATTACAAGCTAATTTCGTTGACTCCAAACCAGTTGTAAGAAATTACACAACTCTTGTTTACAAGTTGCATTGCATATGTCACTACCTTTTTTTGGTTCTAAAATAAATTTCGTCTTTTCTAAGTAATTTCAGTAATTTCACAAATTGAAATATTGCTCTGCTGATTCTCTCCTGCCCAGTAATTCTACTAATTCTAAAGTAGTTATATACGATAAAATTACAGTTCCCTAGCAGAGTTATTTTACTTGTTTCATGGTACCTCTGAACTGAAGGTTTCAAAGTTTATGATTAATAATATCTGTGCAGATTTGGATGGGAAGGAAGGTATGTTCATGTCGCTTCAAGTGCGAACTGCAATGGATATTAATTTTCCAAAAATTTTGAATTCCTGAAAATTTCTAATGTTTAGCTGAACAAATTCAAAAAATGCTCTGAAAATTTTAGCACTTAAAATAATAACCAGAAAAGCAGATAAGAAAGCGTATTTTCTGAAATCTCTATTAAACAATAGGTAATAATAATTTTTCTTAGCAACATATAGTTGTTTAACTATTCTAGTGTTGTAATGCGGTCTTCAGAAGCCAATATCCTGAATAGCCAGTGCATTGTGCAATAACTCCCGTAAAAAATAATAAATTTCACAGTAGGTAAAGCATAAATCGGAAGATACTGGTTCGAGCACCTAATTCGTATGCTCATATGTTGGCGTGAGTACAAAAAACCCGATGTTCACCTGCTCGCTGGAAAAATCAGATACACCTTAAATCAACATCGAGTAGGAAGAAAAAAACTAATACCAGTAATTTTAATTTAGGAATTTAAATGAACACGTGTCCTTAAGTACATCATAGGTGCATATATTAGAGCTTAATAAGTAATTTAGTTTTTGTTCCGGCTAGAAATTCGTAGATAAATGCAGCATTTGGATCAAGCCAGGCGGCAGGGTAGTTACTATTCTAGTAGACCGGCATTTCTAGACCACACACGAGTTTTGTTTAATTATATTTACCTATATTTAATTAACTTATTTAATCACTGTCATGCCGATTTATAATTATTATAAATCAAGGAAACCACTTTTGGAAACTCAACCTATTCCGTTATGGGACTACATTTTTTAGTCATTCTGTTGACATTCTTAAATCAAATATCCAAATTACAATAAATTACAACATTAGTTCCAAATTACCATTAACATCTAATTTGCAATTCTTCTGGGAAATAATAATCTGCATAAGAAATGAGTTTAAAATATTACTATTTTGGCGTTATATTATTTTCTAAGTCACTAAAACAAAGATAAAATGCTTTAGTTCATACGTTAAACGAACCTACTTAATTAATGTATGTCGAGAATTCCGTGCAATTATAAAGAGCAAGAATATAATCACAGCATGATTCTTCTGCCTTTGTTCAAAAGATGTTAAAGCTTTCAGCGCCGTTGTTCGACATTGAATTAAATATTCAAGATCACAATGCATTAAAAGAAAATTTTAAGTTCGCAAACTCGAGCTATGATGTTGCATTGACCTGCAGATGAATAATTTTAATTTACTAAACGTTCAATTTTTATTTTTCCGTAAAATCAATATAAGTAAAAGTTTTCCGAATAACATCCGTCTGGTTGCTCCCACATATCTCCGGAACTGGTGCTCCGATTTTGATGAAACTTGAAATATGCGGGTATTATTTGACACCATAGTTTTTTAAAATTATTTTGCATATGTTTTAATTTCTTCCATCGCATTCCCAAATGCTGAACCAGGTAATTCTAGTCAAGTGCGTATTATTAAGTCAAGTTTAGTTTCTGTTTTTTTTTTCTTTGGGTAGTTAGAGCTACGAATTTTT
Source organism: Ctenicera cuprea (assembly GCA_958336395.1). Lineage (NCBI taxonomy): Eukaryota > Metazoa > Arthropoda > Insecta > Coleoptera > Elateridae > Ctenicera > Ctenicera cuprea. The sequence continues at coordinate 32,896,964 of OY284488.1, forward strand.
AATTATTAATTCTTAGCTTAATTTTAGTTTGCATGATCACTTGAGTTAGCTTTGTAGAGGCACAATGTTGCTATGCACAAAAATTTTTGAAATGTCAAAAGTTATAAAGCGACAGTTTTCGGAACTTTTCAAAAAATTATTGCTCAAAAACTGGTTATACGGTGTTGTAAAAGTTTGGTAGGCTTATAGAGCTAAGAATGGGCTACAATTTGATTTGTTTCGGCCCGTTAATTTTACTGTGACACCATTTTTGAATTTATGAATATTTTCGCTTTAGCGCTTATTTACTCAAAAAAGGGGTGTCAGATTGGAATAAAATTTAATGTTGTAAATACTTTAAACATACACAATGTGACTAGCTACGAAAATTTTTGAAACTGCTGAAACTCCAAAGTGAAACTAACTTCAAAATTTTCACATTTTAAGAAAAATATTGCACAAAAAGTAGCGACACTATTTGTTTTTAATTCTATATACCAATGCAGGTATATTTTGGTTTATGTTTAAGTTCTCTAATTTGTCTGAAACGCCTTCTATGAATTTTTGAAATTGAAAAATGTAAAATCTCTATTTAATAAACGGGAAACTACGATATTGTTTTTCAGTTTTCAGTTTTTGATTTTATTTAATATCGTAAAATCGTTTTTAAAAACTCAAAAATTGACATTGATTCTGGGTATACAGGTTTTCTATTATGTATGGGACCAAAGCTCCCCTGGTTAAACGGTTTGAGATATGCATTTCATATTTGGTATATGTTAATTTGCGGTTATTTTGCATATTATGAAGTAAAAAAATTTTTTTTACATATTGTTTTTAACCGCGGCCGCTATCTTGAATTTTTTTTAATAGCTACCTATAGGCTGTGTGATACATCAATAGAAAGCTTTTTTTTTCTCTTTTCAGAAATATTAAACATGTATATGATCAGATAAGAAAATAACGCAGAAAATTAAAAAAACACTTGAGCCATGCTTAATTCGTCGCTGCACATTTAGTGAAATCTAGTAACCATTGCATTAACAAAACGTCATAAATAAACAAAACACAAGCAGAAACAAGTAGTAAGAGTTTAATAGGTGACAAAATAAACATCACACATTGTTAATTCTTCCTGTAGTTGTGTTGTCTGGCAAATAATCTTCAGAATTCTGCAATATGGATCGTTTATCAGAAGGAGAACGGATAGAGATTCTCATGATGATTGGTTATGGTGACATAAGACGAACACACGTCGAGGTACGTCATTATAACGGCAATACGGCACATCCCGATCGGAATCCAATTAGTAGATCTACAGTAAATAGGACTTTAGAAAGATTTACTGAAAGTGGAAGCGTAAAAGATCGTCCTAAATCTGGTAGACCAAGATCTGCCACAAATGAAGAGAATTCCCTTGAGGTAGTACTGGATGTGGTTGAGCAACCTCAAACGTCTGCGCAGCAAATTGCCTTGAACCACAATATGAGTAGCCGTTCCATTCAAACAATTTTAAAAAGCAATAAGTTTTACCCTTACAAAGTACATTTAGTACAGGAATTGGCAGAAGGCGATTTCGACAGAAGGCTTGAGTTTTGTGAGTGGGCAACAGAAGTTATTTCTAAAACTGACAATTTTGCCAATTCAGTTGTATTCTCGGATGAAGCTACCTTTCGTTTGAATGGATCTGTAATGAGGCACAACTGTAGATACTGGTCTGACACCAACCCCCATTGGATGGAAGAAGTTCACACCCAGCGACCCCAGAAAGTTAAAGTATGAACTGGTATCGTTGGTCACAATATTATTGGACCATTTTTCATTGAAGGCAACCTTACGTCGTAGAGATATCTTTAAATGCTACAGGAAAATGTTATTCCTCAAATTATAGAACTCTCTCCAAATCATGATAACCCAAATGCAGTCAACGAAAACATCTGGTTTCACCAAGATGGTGCGCCTCCCCACTATGGACTTGCAGTGTGCAATTATTTAAGCGACATTTTTCATCGGCGTTGGATCTGGAGAAGAGGAACCGTGGAGTGGCCCGTTCGGTCACCAGATTTGTCTCCTTTAGATTTTTTTTGTGGGGCCATTTAAAAAATCGCGTTTATTTAAATAGACCTGACAATTTAGAAGAATTAAAAAATCGTATTCGAGCTAAAATGGCTGCTATTTCTCGTAATTCTTAGCGCGACTATTTAGACAATTTTAAAGAGCGCATTCATTATTGCCAAGAAGTAAATCCGCAGCAATTTGAACATCTCCTCTCTTAACTACTGTTAATTAATAATGTTGTTGTTTTCATTTTTATTTGATAAATGTTGTTTGTTATCCTATTATTTTTAATTACTGTTTGTGTTTTGTTTATTTATGACGTTTTGTTAATGCAAGGGTTACTAGATTTGAGTAGAGTAGTTGCAACATCTCATGATCCGTGCGCAATAAACCAAAATATGCTACTGACGTCACGAACTGTTCTAAAGACCAACCTGAAAATATCGTTGCGGAAATATTTGTTGTCATTTTTATGCCTCCGAGTTTTTCCGTTGTTTATATTTAAATTTCCCTGTGTTATTAGAAGAAACAGTTTTTTTGAAGACTGCAGCGGTTTATTTACTGTGTAGCTGTAAGTAGAAGTACCCAAATTTAACATTTTTATGGAATACTTTTTAGGTTATAATCCACATGGATGATGTCAGGAAGTTGGCAGAAGATAAATTTAACGTTGTTGGTGTGCAAGAATGGGCAAACATTTGTTCACATGTGAAGAAGATCGAGGACGAATATCTTGCCAGGGAATATATAATAGATGATGTGCAGGAACTTATTATAAATGTTCATGACAGCAGTGATGACTCGGAACTGTATTGGTCTTCTGACGATGAAGACGATTTAGGTTGTAAACCATTATAATTATATATAATTTTTGCTTTTTATTATCTGAAGACACTTTGATTTGATATTTAACTTAAAATTGTTTACATTCATTCCTTTCATTTTAATATGGATTGTATTTGCATTCAATTTGAATTTATGTATAATATTTAATTGTGTAATCGTGTTGTACGATATTTGCATTAAATTTGACTTCATGTACCTATAATTTGTTTTATTGTGTTCTGATTTTTGCTAAATGAAAACACTTCCCTTTAATATTTCAAAATATTTATATTCATTCATTTCATTTTCTTTTGGGGAAGTGGTTTATTTAATATATTATCATTAATATAGTGAAATTTAAAGAGTTAAATTACACACTTAACGCATAGTCTATTTTAAATTTGGCGCCTACATGCTAGCCTGATGTTTTTAGGTTGAGCCGAAAACACTGTTTGGGCGTCCTTTTCTACAGCCTTCTCACTCCCGGCGGTGCGCAATTCGCGAATCATGAGATGTTGCGACTACTCTAAATGTGCAGTGACGAATTAAACAAGTACACCAGCTCGAAGTAGGACGCTCCATCTCTTTCTGCGGAACAGCTGTGCGCTGAAAAAAAAGGTTCTTTTCAGAACTACGATGTTGGTTAAAAAAAGAAATTTCCTGAAAAAAAAAGTTAGTCCTAAACGATGTAAACATGCCTCAAATGTTTTTTTAATTTTTCTGCGTTATTTTCTTATGTAACCCTATACACGTTTAATATTTCTAAAAAGAGAAAAAAATAGCTCCTATTGATGTATCACACAGCCTAGGTTGCTATTTAAAAAATTCAAGATGGCGGCCGCGCTTAAAAACTATATGAAAAAATTCTTTTTACATCAGAATATGCAAAATAACGTCAAATTAACATATACCCAATATGAAACGCATATCTCAAACCGTTTGACCAGGGGAGCTTTGGTCCCATACATAATAGCGACCTTGTATAAAATACTTAATCACTTCAACAATATTTATTTAATTTAACCTTATACCACAGATAAGGTTAACCTTATCTGTGCTTATACGTATTTCGGCATGTTTACATGCCATTGCAATGGCTATATTAGAAAGTAAACAGTTAGTGTTGTTATAGCAATAGAACTTGGTGACTTGATCTCGGTAATCGTGTTGCAGATGACTTGATTTCTTATTCCAAAATGTCCAAACAGAGGAGAATTTAAGAGATTAATTTGCTCATTCATTAACGGTAAGTTAGCAAATTGATCTCTTAAATTCTCATTCATTTAGTTTTCCTTCATCCTCTAATTTTTCTGTGGTTTCGCAACATTTCTCATAATTACTGATAAAATAAGTTTCTAAAGTTAGTTTTTTGGTAGTAAAGAGAGACAGTATGCCCTTTTGCTCTTTTGCCGGCTAATGAATTTTAGTTGTTGGTGTCGGGCATTGTTTAATTCCAAACTATTTTTTTACACAAAATGTGAAACATTTTTGGCTTTCAACTACACTTGTATTTTATTAGACGTTCCGAGTCTAAGCGGTATATACAGTGTGTCCTACTTTTCTTGGAAACAACCTTATACACATTATTTGTAGCCCAATTTAAACCGTTTTTTTACAGTATGGGGGATAAAAAGCTGTATCTTTGAAGAATATTAAATGGTACAAAATGTGATTTTTTTCTTTGCCAAAAAACGAAAAAGTTGTTAAGAATTTTTCCTTGAAAAATTGATTGCATAATTTTGTTTAGAACCCATAACACAAAATTTCAGAAACATTCAGATTTTTAAATTTTTTTTTAATGAAAAAAATTGAGTTAGTAGTTAAAGAACCACTTAATTATATATAAACTGTCTCATGAAAATCCATGAATGAATTGTTTGCAGTTTTAAGAAATTAATTTAGTTAATAAGTAACAATTATTCCAACTATAAATTATTATCAGACCTAATATTGTAAAAATAGTTAAAGTCTTTTTCCAAACGTTAATTTTGTCCGATATTATTAGGCCTGGTTATTTATTCTTGGTATAAATGTTACTTATGAAATAAATTCTTCTTATTATAGTGCCATACCCTATTTAAGGCGTTGGCTACTTTTCTCCTATGTCTGTGTTTAGTGCGCGGCGCGGAGAACGACCGGGCCGGGAATCGAACCAGGATCCGCTGCATTGGTAGCCCGCGCGCTCACCATTTTTATTGGCTTCGTATGACACTCTTGATAGTTTTAAGTGGTTCTTTAAGCACCACCTCTCAATTTTCATTATTTTATAAAAAATTTTTAAATTGGATTTTTTATGAATTTTTATGTAAGGGCATTTCAGAGGGTCCTAAACAAGATTATGCAATCAGTTATTCAACAAAAACCACTGAAATAATTTTTCGATTTTTGGCAAAGAAAAAAAAACGCAGTAGGCTGAGCTTTTACTTCTTGTAACATTTAATATTATCCTCCATACTGAAAAAAAAAGGTTTTAATTGGGCTACATACACATTTTTATAGGGATGTAGGACTCACTGTATAATGTATATGTACAATTGATAACTGACTACGATCATAATGGTGCGAGCCTCTGAATATTAGAAGTTCTCCGATTTGGTAGTAATTACTAGAACTAGAACGTTATTATAAAATTCAACTGCAAATATAAGAATAATAAAAATATATTTTTGTCTAGAAAAGTGCTTCGCTCATTTTTAGATAATACAGGTAGCAAAGATATGCCATTAATTACCGAAACTTATCCTGCCACCTGCCTTTTTGCCTATAATTTCCTAGTTTGATCGCTAATAGCTTATTAGTTCGAATCTTAAAAAACCTTTCGTAAAGTTTTGCTATTCAGATCCTTTGTATTTTATTACTAGAATTACAAATAAGAGTAAAAGTTTAATTAGGTACCTCTTTTTGATTAATTTTTTTTTAAAGAATAAAATTACATTTCGCAACAAGAATTGTTTACAGCTGCAAACATTAATGGTGTAAAGATATCGACGGTTCTAATGATGTCTAAGAAAAAAAAAGGAAAAAAATGAATCAAACGATCGCCGATGTTTTTATCTGAACCGACCTAAATTTTTACCATGTTTTAATTTAATTTTCTCTACAAAGAGCATTAATGGCATTTAGACTCACGTTTTGTAACAAATTAAGAATTGCTGTCCATGAAGCTGCCGAGTAATTGGTAATTTAACAAGAGCACAACATTGGGTTGCGCTGCTACAAACACTACCTGGTTATGTAAGATTATTAGCGGACCACCTGCTCCCAATCTCAAACTTTGTATTTTATTACTGTATTAAACAAGGACAGTAAATCAATTAGAAAATCGATGCAGTGAAAAATGAGAATTAAAGATGAGGCAGCAATTTTTAGTAACTTGGCAACACAGGTTTAAAATATTGCTAAATAATATAAAATAGATCAAATCCTTGTAAAATTGCGTACTGGACGTTAAAATGTTAAGCAGCTGTAAAATAAACGACGATACACCCTCATTCGATGACTTAGCGGATACAAAGTTGCCTGTTCTTGATGATTGACTAACGATAATCATACTTAACTTTAACTCGGTGTAAGTGACGAAGCGAATAAGTAGTAGTAAATGGTGCTGGATTTCTATTAGTGACCGCTACTGATCGATCTTTGCTATATACGGATCGATCTACTCCCTGTAGCGTTAATCACAAATTATAAATCATTATGAAACATTGATAGCGTCCGTTTTTAATTTTTTTATAAAGCAATTTTTACGGGGGGAAATATTTTTGTCTCAATTTTAAACGATTTTTATTTCCTTTATTCTACTATTCTCCCGACTAACCAAAGTGTAGTTGGAATATTAACCTTTTGTTTTTAAATATGATATTTATAGATAAATAGCCCAATTTGTACGTATTTTTGTATGTGATCTTAGGCTCAAAATAGTGCCCACTACGATTTTCTGCAACATTTTTTATAAACACCAATTTACGCACAAGAACTAGCATTTCCACATTATTTACATAGATCCTGCATTGTACAATTAATACTGTGATGAAAAAGTTTTAAAGAATACGCACTGAGATGTATAGGGTTCCATGGCCAAAAAGTCAGATTTTGAGGATTTAAAGATAACGTTGGTTGGTGTACGCGTTCTAAAGTTTAAGTTGTGGGTAATTGGTTTTTCTCTAAAGGCTTTTTAAAAAATGGTAGTTCTGATAAGCTAATTACAGTCTATGTAAATATAAAATGACAAAGTAGATTCTTTATTAAGACACTGAAATAACGCCGAATACTATTTTTCGTCTTTTGTTCGTTCGAATGTTTTGAACTGATTCACGCGCAAAATTTGAAATTCAATTCTACATTATTGTAAATAAAACGTTCTCAATTGCTGTTTATTTACTGTCTACTTAATTTGTATTTATTTTCGTTATTAAACTGCTTTCCTCTTTTGTTTGAGTGTTGTGATGTTCATTTGTTTGAAAGTATAACGATTGTAGTTTACCGTAGTTACATCTTTGTTTAACGACTAACCACAACCTAATTTTACTGGTTAAGAATGTAATGAAGTATCGAGTTATGAACATTGTTGCAACCGTTAAAAAGTTTCTTTCCAAAAAACAATATAAACCAATATTGTTATATGTATTTGTAATTTCTGACTTTTTCTCAAAACAACTGTTAGCTGAATTTTTAAGCGCCCGGGATCGACGTATACGAACAGAAAACGATAATAATAGTTATTTATTGTACAAGATGATAAAATTGCACTTTATCTTCGAGAGCGATTTTAGCGTCGAGGCGTCAGCCGAGACGCTAATAAGCATCGAGAAGATAATGAAATTTTATCGTCGTGTGGAATAAAACATTTTTTTCTATAACAATTGTTAAAGAAGACCAAAAAATAAAGAAAAATCAATGATAAATTTAATTTAAAAGTGTCAGGAAAAAACAGTTGCACGAAAAAATGAGGAGGTGGCTAATTTTAGTTAATAATAGCACGTTTTAACAGTTGCTATAGAAAAAAGTTTTATGGTAACGCCTGGCTTGATAGAAACAGTTTTATACTCGTCATGGCACTCTAGAAGCAAAACAAAGGAAATTAAGTAAACATTTTAAAGTTGTCAAGAAACAGAATAAAAGTACACAATCCATGCAGAATTTCTTCCAGATTCTAAATATGTAAAAATATTAAAGGTGTTACAATTAAAATAAGAAAGTTGTGGTCACTTCCGGCGAAACCGAAAGATCGAAAAACTGCTAATACCATCAAATAATTGAAATTCATTCATATATTACCAATACCAAATTTCATTTCTTTATCTTAATAAATAAAGAAAAAAAAGGGGGTAAACCATGTTTCGTTTACACTCAGTATATTCATGCCAGATAGCATTATAAATAGTTTTATTAAAATTGCAGTCAGCTGTAAAGTTGTAACAATTAAATCGAATTTTGTAATTTTAATGGCTTAGTTAGTGGAAACGCATAGTTTCTTCTTAATTACTAATTCTTTAACGATCTCGTTGCCTTGTTTGCCTGCCTTGCTCGCCTTTTTCTACTTTTATGTTTTTCCCGTTTACGTATTTTTTCGTTAGTTACCATTTCCTTAAGCAACTTGCACGTTTCTCAAAATATCTTTCTTCGGTTTAAAAACTAATATTGCATCCAATTTATTGTAAATAAAACAATTCTTAACTTTAACGGGTTTTTTTATTTTAGCCTTATACGTATTTCAACGTGTTTACACGTCATTATCAAAGACAATATTAAAAGTAAACAATTGGAGTTGCTATATGAACAATAAATCTTTATAACTTGATCTTGTTTTTCTATATCTCCGTCCAGATGACTTTCTCATTCCAAAACGTGTAATAACGGTGAATTTAAGAAATCAATTTGTTTATTTATTATTGGACGTTTTGAAATGAGAAATCAAGTCATGACACATTAACTGCACTGAACGTTTAAATCAATTGGGGTTGATTACTTTAGAGGAAAGGCGTATAAGAGGCGACTTAATCGAAGTCTACAGACTACTTAACAACTATTATTCATGTGACATTGACATACTTAGATTAAGCCATAATGTGCAACTAAGAGGTAATTCTTTTAAACTTGCTAGCGATAGGTTTAATAAGCTTCCTCGTAAGTTCTTTTTGTCTGTACGGGTGAGAGACCAGTGGGGAGTGGATTAACTTGCCAAATGAAGTGGTTTGTGCCTCCTCTGTTAATTTGTTTAAAAACGCTTATGATTCTTTTTTATCACGACAGTAATCAAGTAATTCGCAAAATTATTTTTTTTTTGTTTTTGGTCATTTATCAGTGTGTAAGTATCTAAATAAAAACAATAATAATAAAAAATTGATAAATAAAAATCGAGTACATAAATGTTGTGTAAATGTATATCAGCACTAACAGTACAGATTGTCAATTAAAATAACATTTTGTTTTGCTGTGTTTTGTTCTAAGCGATTATGCTTTATTTAAGAAATTGCTGTACTGCTTGATAGGAGTCTTATCAGCTTTCCACCTACTCCATATTTTGTAATAATAATAATCGTCGTCGTCGTATCTAATTACGGTTTAGGTCCTTGACCTGTTCCGTCTGAATAATAATAATAATAATAAAAAAATGTGAGTTCATTCCATCAGACTTTGACCAAACTTCTTATGAATATAATTTCTGTCGGAAGAGGTAGTCTTCTTTTACATTGAAAATAGCATTTTGACTTCCCTGTTTCTCTTTACCTTACCTTTAGTATAGCTGTAGTGTAGCTTTCTCCATGTTGTCTTTTGCTTTTCCCTTATATTTTATTTCCATTTATCCGGTGAATTCTTTCCTTTTTTTTTTGGCATTATTTTGTTTTCCTTTTTCTTCTAGTGTGTTATGAGCTTCTTTAAAGTCATTATTGTTTGGTTTAGTAGTATGTCTCATAATCATAAACAGTACATTTTCTTTCACTATCAAATTTAATTGTTCTATTCCGTCAGAAAGAAACAACATTGAACTAAAAAAAAACATAGATAACCATAGATTTAAATTAGCTCCAATAAAGTTACATTATTTTAAAAAATATTGTACTTTTCTGTTACTGTAGTCTGCCGAGAACATTTCTATATTTTGTACGTGACATTTATTTGTTGACGGCGAGATTTGATTTTCATTCAAAGAGGTGCTTCCAAAACAACTTTTCTGGCGGTGTTCTATTTTCTTTATTATTAGAATCAAAATCATCGTCAGTAGAATTTCCATTATGTTCTTTAGTTAACCTTATCGTTTCCATTAGGTAACTACAACGCAGTTAATAAAATTAAAAATGAAGTGGCATTTTAGGTTACGTATTCATTCAATGACATCTAATAACACCATAAAATATTTACACTTTTGTGATGATAAACGTAAACTAGATATACTGGAAGCATTTGAAATTCACAAACATTTTAAACTGTACCGTTAATGAATGAGCAAATTGATCTCTTAAATTCTCCTCTACTGGACATTTTAGAATAAAAAATCAAGTCATCTGCAGACGATTACCGAGATCAAGTCACCAAGTTCTATTGCTATAACACTAACTGTTTACTTTCCAATATAACCTCTGACAATGGCATGTAAACGTGCCGAAATACGTATAAGGTTAAAATAAATAAATATTGTTAAAGTAATTAAGTATTTTATATACAGATACTCATTAGATATTGTTAGCCGGCAATTGCTACAATATTTGAAGTGTAATATGTACATACTTCCACGACTCGGTTGGGCAATCTGATGGTTTTGTACGTGCTGGGGAATTATCACTTTCCCATACCTTCGGTATAGGAAAGTATTAATTTCATGAAAATTTTCGAAATTTAGATTTTAACGGAAATACACGTTTTGGGGCTCAACGAATCCAAAAAAGTGGTTTTTAAAAAATGTTTGTCTGTGAGTGGGTGTGTGACGCTTGTACAGACGAAAGTACTGGACCCATTTTGATGAAATTTTAAATGAAGAGGTATATCGAAAATTGTAGTTTTAGTTAACCTTTTCAAAAAATCCGAAATCGGAAACGGAAGTTAGACATATTTTCCTAATAGCGTTGTTTTTTCCAAAACTAAGTTTTAGAAATTTAAGCACGAAATCTGAACGGAGAATTTAAACAAATCGAAAACTTTTTAAAAATCTCGAATTTAACGCCCATTTACTCGAAGAGTAGTTGTCTGACCGGGTTCAGCTATAACATGTTTGAGGGCCTTTTGTGGGTAGTATACGATAAAGCAAAAATTTGTAAGCGATCGTAATGGCGCTGCTTTAGAATTTTGAAAATTTTCAAAAAAATATTTATCAAAAACTGTCCATCCGATTTTTTTTAACTTTTTAATCCGATAGAGTTTGGTAAACTACAAATTTGTTTTTTACTAATCTCCCGAATTTCACTCTGACGCCTCACAGAAATGTTTGAAAAATTTAAAATTGATTTATTATTTATTGAAAAACGCCGATCGTTATAAACTTTGATCAGTTCGATAGACTATTTAAAGTATTTTATTAGGATCAGCAATCATTTTCAACTATTTTAAAAATTAAGAAAAAAAACTATACTTTTTAATATCAACAAGGCGTTTTCCGGCAGCTAAGTGATTTTAACTACGCCTATCAATTAGCTTTAGTTCAAAAATATATTTATCAATATTTGCATATTTTTGATAACTTTTGAAATAAACCATTTACATCGACTTTTAGCCCGAAATACTAGCACATCTAGTTAGCTGTAGGGCGGGCAGTTCCGTTTTTACTATTCTTATGCGGTATGCGACATCGTAGGGTTGCCTATATAAATTGTATCCTTAGAAACTTAACATACGGTGAAATGAGAGAAAAGCGTAAGGCAAATCGAAAACGTTTTTACCGAATTCTCTAGCTTTAAAATGGCGGCCGCTACAACTTTTTGAAAATCTAGAATTTAAGGCCCATTTACTTAAAAAGTAGTTGTCTGACCGGTATCAGCTACAACTTGTTTGAGAGCCCTTTGTGGGTGGTATACGATGAAACAAAATTAGTTTCGAAAATTTGAAAACGATCGCAATGGCGCTTCTTCAAAATTCTGAAAATTAATAGAAATATATTGTTCAAAAACACCCGATACAATTTTTTTAAACTTTGTAGGCTGAACGGAAGATTTGCTACAATTTGTTTTTTTTTTCTGAAAGCTATAATTTCACTGTGGCGCTTTCTATGATCATGAGGGATGGAATGGAGGGTTGCCTATACAGCTCGCTTTCTTAGAAATCTAACAGTCGTTGAAATGTACAACGTTATAATTATATTATTTACATTTTTGCAAATACGGTAAGTATAAATTTAATATCTAGTATGGGAAAGTCCACTCGAAGCCCACACTGCAGGATTGTTACACTATTAAACTCACTCGTCGCTAATAGTTTTCGATGATCCAACGCAACAAAGTAAATAACGCCCACATACACATGTGTACGTACCTAAAACGAACAAAGAATGTAGTAAGGTGAAGTGAAATATAGTAAATACCAAACAGAAAGGACGTAGAACAAAATAGCTCGAACTATTTCTGGATATAACACTAAGAATTGCGGTCAAAACTGGATATAGAACCACACAATTTGGTATTATTATATTTCATATCTTAGTTGTATATAGAACAAAAAACTGTACAATTTGCCAGACAAGGTGGTAGAACAAAACCTTCGAAATATTTTTAAATATAGTCCAAAAAATTACTTTTCACTCTAAATAAAGAACAAAACACAAACACAAGTCTCTAGTTTTTATCATACTTTAATAGGATATAGAACAGAACATAGTTCTGTTCTTTGAATGAATATAGAACACTGTATTTTGTCATTTTTTGGGGATATCTAATAAAAAAATTACTAAGAACCTCGATATGGAGCAAGTTTGTTTGACGGATATGGAACAAGCTTATTAAAGAAAGCACAGCACATTTAAATTTTGACTAGGAACGGATATAGAACACTATAATTCTTAAGTGACAAATATATAATAACTGCTGTAATCTATTTTAAAACTGCAGAACTTTTAGAAAAACCAATTGCTTAAAACTGCTCATGAAATTGATTTCAAATTTTGTAATTCGTGCGAGCTTGGTTTGGTTATAATTTGATTTTTGAACTCTCATTTTTCCATTGCCAAGCTTTTTTCAAATTCTCGTTTAGTAAATAAAACAAACTAACAGACAAATCAGTTTGTTTTTATTTTTTCTTCGAGAAATTGTGGGAGAAAAGAGTTAGTCCAAAAATTTTCTTCCTAGCATATTCTGTTTTCCCATTAAAAACTGGTCTTCATGTTACAGGGATTTTATTAAAAGCATTTTTGTTTACTATCTAGCAAACATCAGGCACCAAGTCTCGCCTCGATTAGATGTTTTTTTTTTCCGCAGAACACGCGGGGACATAACAAATGTTAATCAATTCTTAGGATACATGACGGCGGAATCATAAATGGCCAATAACAAGTTGTAAATGACCGCATAGGTAAATGAAGGAGTATGAAATATGAAGGAGGATGAGCGATCCATCCAACTTATCAGGAATGTTGTCAGATTACCAGCCGTAGGTGGTGGCTGCTAACGCATGCAGAGACCCTTGAGCCTTAATGTACCTTATTTGTCATGTGGGGAGACGACATGAGAACAAAAATCACGCTTAGCAAAGGAGTAGTCCCCTATCTTAGTTTCAAATCGGAAATTTAAGTTACCCCAGAATTATTTACAGCTTTAGGGGCAATATTAAGTAAACCTGCAATTTGAAAACAGACAAATTCAAGTAATTTGTAAAATATCCACCCTTATCCGTTCCTTCAAGCTAAATCCGATTTATATTGACACGTCTCGTCTTTTTTCCTAATAAATAGCATAGAATTTATCATCTTCTATTAAATATTTAAATTATTCCAAGTCTATTCCGTGCATGTCGTTTTTATACCCCATCAGACAAGCCGCGTTAAGCAGAGTAATTAGGAAGACTGAGCGGTTATTAACCGGCTATCAGTGCACCTTGTCGGTGTATTACTTAAAAAATCAATAAAAACAAAATAAAACTTGATACACAAAGTGAGAGGAAAGTAACAGGTGTCGCCTAGGCCTTTTTAAACAGCTCGTGCCGCTGGGGATTTTAATTATTATTTTATTTATTAAGTGGCAGACTCATACAAAGAATTTTTAATTCGGACACTTCAACAAGGCATATTTCCTTCACTTCGTTGAAAGTAAATTAATAGCAAGACATCTGCGATTTGATATCATATTCACAGCTTTGAATATTACTGGAGGCAATTCTGAAATGTTTATAAGGGAAGCAAACAGTTGCTGTGTTATGTAACAAGAGTTTTTGATTAATTTACACTTCCAAAGAACACGTATTTAAAAACTCAAACAGAATATTACAGGGACGCCACGTAACACCCTCTACAAAACTTTATAAGACAAATGTCAACTTTTTTGTGGTTCAGAATTTGATTTTGCAAAATTTAAAATAAAATTATGAGAACTGAAACCTGAAGGCATCACAATTATTTGTGTAATTTAAAATTATTTTAGAATCAAAGTCGGTTTTGTGTGATGTAACAATAACAATAAATAATATGTATAGTAGGCTGATGTGTTCTTAAAATCCACAATCAATCACTTAGGAAGTAAGTGCATTAAGCTCACCTAATTGCCAGTGGCTAGTAAAGTCATAACCCTTCGGTCTGAACTTTAACGATCGCTTTAACTACATCTACTTAGTTAGCAACCATTCACATCGTTATACGTCTGTGTATATGAAGATCGTTAACTGGAAATTACTGGGATGGACTGTTTTGTTTCGTGTCGGTTATGGTCAGCGCCATGTGTAACCTTGTAAAATAAGTTGTTAACTTTATGGTTTATAATTGAGTTTTGTTCAACTCGAAACGGCTGCTTTCAACACAGCACATTTTTTATCCTAGCAAATTGCTCGAGGATTATTTTTGTAGGTCGGTCGAGGTGCTTCTGACTAATTTTCTGTTATAATCAGAATATTAAGGCGTAGATAAGCACTCGAGATTTTCTAAGTTATAAACTGGAAGGTTGTTTCAGTTCAGATTTAAAGCAGCAACAATTAAGGTGTTAAATTTAAAGTGTTATCAGCTTCGATTTATTGCATGTACGCATTGAAAGATCGTAAACCGTTTTAATGGTTACGAACCTGTTTTGTAACATTCTGCTAAATCCAATTTTGGAAAAGTTCGTTTTTACAAATATAGCAGGTGCAGTTTTAGATTTGTTAAGAAACGTAAGCCGTCGGGAAGTGATTTATTGAAAAGTCGGGCGACCTAGGTGGCCTTTGTACTGCACTAACTCTGTCGATCCATTCATTAAAGGTTTTGCTTAAATAATCCTTGACATATCTTATTTTATGTGGAATTTAATTTACGCTGATGCTTTTACTAATTACTTTATCGGCTTGTACTTTGCACTAAATCCAACTTCCTAACTTTTGTAGTATAGCTATGCGTTATAACCTCTTATGCAAGCTATTGAAGCGTATTTTCTGCGTGTGTGTAATGAATTTCTATTTTTTTGCAATTTTGTTATAAGTTTCATAATAAAAGCTACAATTTATGATCGATCGTTTATTTTTACAAAAAGAAAGATTTGATAAATTATAACCACAAAACAAATTCTTCATGTATTAACGGAATAAAGTAGGAAGTTTTCTTAACAGTAAATTTTCTTAATGTGGAATATGCACATGTTTTGGATTTGTTGTGGATAAAAGAGCCGTTCCCATAAATAATAAATATTCACATGCAGGAAGTCTAAAAACAAATTAAAGTTTTGCATACGAATTAAGAACAAAAGTTGCATAATAAATTTTACAAAAATATATCTGAGCTGCGCATCTGTTCAATTAATTTTACATCATTTTAGCAAAAAGCTTTCACCTAAACCAGATATAAAAGTGACAACTGCGCTACCGCAAACTGTATCCTTGATATTATTTATTTAAATAATGACCACCTGTACCCGATTTTTTTGAAACAAAATCCGACGATTAAATATCTTGCACCTTTTCAAAGCATACTAGATCTCAGATCTGCCAACAAAACAAGAATTTCGAAAGTAAATCGTTAGGAACATCTGCAAATTTTTTTCTACAACAAATCTAGAACACGATTAGAGTGCGGATTATTAAGCATATAACTTTGAATAATTGTTGCTATTCTACTGAAGAAATCTGTGTATAGTCGAGAAGGCACATCTAGTTTATCTACTGTCAATGTGTCGACAATGTCTTATATTCTACAATGCTTATTGTGTTCCTTATTTATGACCACTCATCGAGGTTGGCTCTGCAATCATGCTTGTCTAACCTACAATTAAGGAAGCTGTAAAGAGCTGCTCTCAATCATTGTTATTACTGCAAGCCTAACCTCGACACATAGCTTTAAAATGCGAATAAAAAGACCTTTGTGTGCTGAATGAGTTCTTCTGGATGTGACAATTATTGACGAATCAAGTATCCTTTAACTTTTTTAAGACTCTTCAGCTATAAACTTAGATAAATGTAAGATTATCTCTACATTGTGTTGCAGTAAAATGAATGCAAGACTCTGAGACAAAAGAATTTGCATAAAGGTACAGCTTTTTAAGTTATGGTCAGTAAAGTGTCCATTTGTTTGTGTTGTAAAGCTTCGTTGATTGCCCAATGAACTTTTTATTGTAGTAAGTATATGCGAGGTAATTTGCATGCAGTTTAACTTGTAATAAATTCGCCTTACCTTCTAAGTACAAAGCGTAGCATTAATAGAGATACTTCGACTTCTTTTTATCATTTTACGATCACTAATTGTTTATTCTTCCCTCCAGAATAGTTTTTAATTATTGTTATTAGTACCGGCGTCGGCTTTACATAAATCATTATTCACATCTTACTCAGTATAGTTTAATTATTTTGTGAATCAGCAAGGTTTACAGGACAGTTCATTATTTCTAAACTTTATATAGAATTATGGGCGGAGCACCCGTCTATTGTTTTCATCCTTCAAACAGTAATAAGTTTTTCAGAAGTATTTTTAGTATAAAGTTCTAACCTTAATAGTTACTATAAACTTAAAATACCAGTATTGAGCCACTAACTACGCTGAGAAGTAGTGAGCCGTCAACCAATCGCTTAGATTTACACAGCTGGAATACATACCTAATTAAATAACGAAATTCGAATTTCTTCTTTCGCGAAATAACGAGATGCAACAATTTTTACTTTTCTATACTTTCAGTACACGAAACTATTGATTTTATGAAAATTTTTAGATTTCAAACTTTTGTGGAAATTCATGTTTTCGACCTTCAGAAACTCATTAAAGTGGTTTCTAAAAAATGAACATTGCGATCGTTTTTAGATTTTCGAAATTAATTTCGTTTTATAGTATACTACACTCAAAGGGCTGTCAAACAAGTTGTAGTCAGTCGTTTTTCGTTACGTCAGCAAAAATGTTGCCGACTTAGTAGTCACACCTGCTCGGATAGTAACTTGTCAAACGCAAAAATTTTTTTTAAATTACAAATAATTGGAATTTACGTTTTGTACAGTAACCAACCAAATCCTAAATTCGTCAGCCAAAAAATTAGAGAGATGGGCCGTGTAGTCCCACCAAATATAATATTTTTTTAAATCTAACATTAGATTTTGGTTCTATTAGTCATGATGAGCAATTCTTCGTAAGTAGAAGTTATTTATTGTTTCATAAATACACGATCCCAATTTTGATTTTCAAAAATTCATAGAGGATGCCGCAATGGAATGATGGTATTCAACAAACACCAAATTGTAGCCCATATTCGGTTCTACAAAATCACAAAGTTTAGAAAAAAACGTATCGACAGTTTTTGAAACATATTATTTTGAAAATTTCGTATATTTGAAATTTACATTTTCTACAGTAGTCAAGTATAAAAGTATCTAAAAACTAACATTAGGTTTTAGTTCTACAAATCATGATAAGCAAATTTGATTTAAAAGGATCCCCCTTTAATAAATAAAGCGGTACCCATCTCCGATTTTCAAAAATTCATAGAAAGCGCTACAAGTAAATTATAGCTTTCAGCCCAAAATCAAATTATAACAAATTTTCGGTAGCAACACTCTACAAAGTTTAAACATACCGTGTAAGCAGCTTTTGAAAAATATCTGTTTGAAAATTTTTAAAACTAAGGCCACTCTCTCTTTCTCTTCCTCCTTCTCTCTCTTCCTCCCTCTCTCCCACCTTCTTTCCCTCCATCCCGCCCATCATCCATCCCTCCCTCCTACCCTTCTTTTCTCCCTCCCTCTCTACCACCCGCCCTCCTACCAGCCCTTCCACCCTCCCTCCCTACCTCCCTCTCACCCTCCCGATCTCAACTACTTTTTGAATAAATGGGCGTTAAATTTGACAAAACACCGTAGCGGCCGCAATTTTAAAGCTATAGAGATCGGTAATAAAGTTTACTATCTGTTCTAAGTTCTTCTATAAGATATTATGACCATAATGTCTAAAATTTAGTTTTGGAAAAAATAAGCTACCAATAGAACCGCTTCCGGTTTCCGGGTAGCAAAGGTACGTGAAAGTGAAAATACCAAATGGAAAACAAAAATAATGAAATAATTTTCAAAATTTTGGATATCATGAAAAAATTATTATTCAAAACTGAACATACAACTTATTGAAATATATGATGAGAATGCTTTTAAATTTAAATTTGTGAATTGTAATAATTTTCAAAATTTTGGAAATTTCAAAAAATTATTACTCAAAAACTAAACATAACACTTATTGGAATATATGATCTTTTAACTTAAATTTGTGAATTGTAATAATTTTCAAAAAATTACTACTAGAAACTGGACATACAACTTATTGGAACTTTGTAGAGCTGCAGCTAACCTTCAAGTTAATTAAAATTACAATCCGCTAACATTTCTGTGAAACCTTTCCTATAAATTTTGGAAAATCGTAAGTTGGTGTCCCTTTTGTAACATTAACACACACATACTTTTGGAAATATGATGAGTAACAATTTCTAAAGTACAGGATAGTCCAAGCAAACTGCTTCACTAATTTTTGTTTTAAGTGCCAAAATAAAAACGGGAATTATGGAACACCGGAGATAGGATACCAAAACTAGTACCAAAATATGGATAAAAGAATTGTTTCCTTAAGATTACTGTATCTAAACTACAACCTACGTTTAATAGGATTTAGTTCTATTATTTTTCGAACATAAAAGCATAGGTCAGTTTGGAAGTATTTTTTTGTAAATTTAAAATCGTTGACATTATTTAACTTTGAAAGTTGTTACGGTCTGGGAAATACTTTTTCATTACGTCATTTTACTCTTTTAGGACTATTACGCTTCCGATCTGACAATTCATTTTTCAATAGGCAGGGGATAAAGGTAAAATTACATAGTTGTTGTAAAATACCTCGATGAAATCGCGAAATTCTTAATAATCTATACGAAGATAGTGAAACATGACTAATTATAAATTATGTTTGAAAAATTACTAAGATGTTGTATAATTAATACTAGCCGAAAGCGTATCTCTCGTCTTACGCATTTTTTAATGATTTGTAACTGCCGCGTCGCCCTACGTTACAGTTACATAAACATTCTCTCCAATTAATAAATATACTGTGTCGAGATGTAGAAGCCCGTAGTCGCGCGATGTTGAGACACTTCCGGATTTAATATATAGATTATAAAACTTTAGATGCTACGAAAAAAATGCACTGTAAGAAATACTTACGTTTACAGAAATAGACTTAAGAGTTCAGAAAATTTAAGAAACAAAGAAAAACACGGCGAAGTCAAGATAACAGGATTATTTCAAAAATTGCAGAAAAGTCACAAGATAATTCCAAGAAATTAATTATGCGTTTATGCCAATAAAGACAGGGGAGCAAATTAAAATTACGGAAACTTAAGCGGCGGTACAAAAAAATGCGTAAAAATTAAAAGTAATCAGAAAGAATTTTAGTGAAGATTCAACAATTACATTAAATTACTATATAAAATCTCTAAAATTAAAAACAACACACAAAAATCAAAAATTATTAGTAAGTTAACCACTAATTAATCTTCTACCTACCTATTTAGCCACAGCTACAGGGGATGTAACTTCGATAAATCTACCTGTTAATTTTGTAAAGCAGGGGGTAGTGGTCATTTAACACCAGGGTGACTTCATATATCAGCTTTCATTAATTTCAAGCCGATGACAGGTATTGTAAAAGTTAAAAGATAATATTACGTAACAGGTTGTTGTGTGATAGAAGAGACTGATTTCGTTTTTGAGATTTTTAACTTTTTGGTGGTAGCAATCTAATCTTCTGGGGATTCATTAGAAAACCTCAGAATACGACAGACATGGGCGTTGTGTTAATAAAAAAAGCAAAATGATTTAAAAATTAGAATCATTAGAAGAATGAGATTTTTGTAAATAAAAATTAAGCAATAGTTTTAAATATCACGTTTTATTAACTAAAGTATTTTAATTTACCATTGATACTGAAGACACCTGTTTGTATAGTATTTTTTTGTGTGGTGTAACTTGAGTATTGTAAGTTATAAACGTACTATAATTTGTAATTTCTTAAGAATTGTTAAACATTTTGTAAAATATTACAAGGATTTACTGTGTTATTTTGTGAAGAGCTACAGCTGTTGTTGCTATTGTGTAGATGTAGAATTTATGCAGTGAAGTCTTTTCTGCACTCCAGCTTGGTTGTAGTAAAAAATTAACACATTTGCAAACTATGTTAAGTTTAGACGACAAAAAATCGCGGTTTAAAACCGGTATATACGATAAACATACATTATTATATTTCAGTGATTTAACATGATCTTCCACATAAAGAATATGCGAGTTCTATAACTCATAACCTTTGACACTAATCCTTAAGCGCCATACGTTATCCTATAGCAGCTTAAGATTTCAGCGAAGGGATTCATGGGCCTCCATATATCAGGGTGTAGGCCTGCTCGCTAACTAGACAACTATATTATACCAGTCATTTCATAATTTACTGATTTGTTTACCCGACTTTTATTTGCTCCTGCGAGGAATCTGCGACATCCTCGAGCCTTTTTATGTTTACGTGCGACTTTTTTCATAACTTTGACGTCTATCTACCCGTCACTCCGTTAAAAATTGCTGTTTTTAACGCACGTCTGCACCTTTAATGCCTTTTATATTAAACTATTGTGGCAAAAAATTCCGAAGCGGAATCGATTTCGTTGCTCCTAGAACACTAATTTATAGTACAATGCGTAAAATAATTGAAGTCACGTTGGTTGTATCCGTGCTTCATATTAAGCTCGTGGCTTGTGCTAACTAACGAGAATAAGTTCGATGTTTCCATTCGTAGAAGACACGTATTAAAGTTTTTATAATGATTTACAATTATTATTACGGATAATTGAGCCATGTTTTGCTGAAGAGCTCGAATTTTCCTTTAAAAATGGTTTTTTAACCGTCGGTCGTTTAATTTAATTTTTTTAATTAAAGACGAAAACGTGCGTTTATTGTTTCGACCGACTTCCTTGGCACTAAAGTAAGTACACCATAATTGGCTATAAAACGAGCAGATAATAAAATTATACGTACTTACTTACAGGTGGTGGTTTATTATGTGATGACGAAAAGAATAATTATTAAAATATAACTGCTAAGGATATTAACCCAATAATATATGAATTAAAATCCACTTTTCGCAACTGGTGCAAGGAAGTAGGTAAAATTTACAGCATATAATTTTACGTTAATGACATATATAAAATTTTTGGGCAACACAACAGCATCATTTACACGCATATGATGTTGATGCACTACCCAGCTAATAATTCATAAAGCAACAAAATCTTGGACTTTCACTTTTACGATTATTAATGCTATTTTATGCACAACGAGCTTGCACCTGCCAATATTTAAACCAAAACTAGAACTGATAACATCTGCGTTCTGTCTTACATCACAGAAAAAAAACGCTCGAATTTGCGTACGAACATCTTGATTCCACTAACCTACATTTAACACTCAAGTTCTGCTTACGTAATTTATGACAAATTGAATATAAATATTAATTCTCTTCTTTCAAATATTGAAATGGGAACTGGCGTCTGTCATATGTATCGGCCCACTAGCGATTTAAATTTCACATTTTCGCGTTAAATCAGCCCGTGCAGCGGGCCCTTAAGTCAGCAAACTCAATAGAGCGTGGGCCATCGCCGACCACATATGGAAGACCCATAAAATTACTTTGCAGACATAATGAATCGTTAATTAAAACGCCAATAAATTGGTTGTAAATTAACATGTCAGCGAAATACTAAATAACAATTGCAAACTGCTGCAAAGTTGGTGCTTGAAATTAGGGTCACTTTTTGATAGCCACTTGGCATCATTTTATGGTGTTTATAAAAATGTATTTTTGCAGGTTGGGTGATAACGTGGGTAATTTATGTCTTGGTCATTTTCAATAGTTTGTCACTATGTATCAAAACAAATTAAAAATGTTATATTCAGTTATTTTACGAGAAAGTAAAGCAGTGGCTGCTATTATCGTCGTAAATTAGTCGAACTTACTTCAAAAGACGAGTAGTAATCTATACAAATACATCACAAAGTACACACGACCAAAACATCAGAGGCGTTTCGTGGGTTTAAAATTTGGGTAGGCAATGGTAAATGCATAATAATTTAAAACTAAGATTAAAAAACTAAACATTTTTTACTTCAAACATTAGGCTCGCTATTTTTATTAAAGACCAACAAACAACAAAACATGTATTTGTCTTTTAAAAGTACTTCCACGAGACTTTCCATCTTGGCTGCAAACGTGCAAACTACGTATCTACAAACTTGTCATAGTGTGTCAAGTGTAAAGTGAAAATTTGCTGTGCATTTTACGGCATTTAAGGCAATTTGTCCCAATATTTATTACATATACACACACATTTAGCTAAATGCTTTTTATTGTAATAAATCATTCTACATTTAAATAAATTCCTAAACATTTGGTTTAAATATTCCATTATTTAATAAAGCATTAGAGATTTAAATAAATCCTAAAACATTTATTTTAAATTTTCAAATATTTAGTAAACCTTTATGTATTTAGCCAAATCTGCACATATTTGTTTTAAATCTTTTAATATTTAATAAATATTCGCAGATTTAAAAAAATTTACACCGATATAAATAAATCCTTACAGATTTAAATAAATGTTTCAACATTTAATTCTAAGCTGTCACATTTAATGTTAACCTGTCATATTTATTTGACCTTGTTGAGCCCAGCCGACTTAGGACACCAAGACCGTTTATACCGCAAGGCAGGGTCATGGGAGCGTTCGACGCATAAACAAATCAGACTGAAATTTGTGTTATTGATGATTGAACTAACATTAATTGTACAAATTTTTGAAATACGGAAAACGTGTTGAACGTTACCACCAGTGTAAACGGTCTTGGTCTGCTATGTAGGCTGGGGCTACCAAGGTCAAATAAATATGACAAGTTAACATTAAATATGACAGCTTAAAATTAAATGCTGAAATATTTATTTAAATCTGGAAGGATTTGTTTATATCGGTACAGATTTATTTAAATCTGCGAATATTTAATAAATATTGAAAGATTTAAAACAAATATGTGCAGATTTATCTAAATACATGAAGATTTACTAAATATTTGAAAATTTAAAGTAAAGTTTTAAGATTTACTTAAATCTCTAATGCTTTATTAAATGTTGGAATAATTAAACCAAATTTTTAAGGATTTATTTAAATCTACAATGATTTATTAAAATAAAAAGCATTTAGCTAAATGTGTGTATATATAATAAATATTGGGACAAATTGTCTTAAATACCGTGAAATGCAAAAAAATAAGTTGCTCTATTAAAAGCACAAGTTTTATTAGTATTAAGTGTATTATAATTTACTTCTTCTACGTACGTTGATGAACGACTACTGTGTAATGGTAACAACTAATGCCTCAAGAAGACTTAAAGAGCAAGAATTTGTATAAATCTGCAGATTCTGCTACAGCTGTTGTATTACGTGGAGCGTGTTATTATTTGGGGAATGTACCGAATTCTAACAGTATCAAAATAATTTTGGCGGATTAAGCTTATTGTAGCAATGCATTATAAGCGTAGCGAGCCCTGACCTGATCTTTAACACGTTACTAGGCAAAGCGTATGCTCTCATGTTTGCGTAGACCGTATACGTATGCCGCTATTCGGTACAAACAGTAAATTATGGTTTGTTTCAAAGTACCGAACAATAAAAATTTTGAAAAGTGAAAAAGTGAGTTTTTTCTTTATTTGTTTCGAGGCACCTGCGCGGTTCAGGTGAGCGGCTTGTGCGCCTGTGCAGTAATCTACCACTAAGGGCTTTGTAGGCAATCAGCTAGTTTTCACTGCGCTTTTTTGTTAATGCATCACTGCTGAGGTTTCCATACCAGTTGTCGAAACGGTTGGAAAATTAACAGATGGCACTAATTTTGAAATACTCTAATGATTGGGTTATAAAAAATAAACACATTTTTTCAATTTTTATTATTGAATTATAAAAAACAGATTTTTAAATGTTTTGTAATGATTGAAAGATCACCAGATTTTTGCGTTTTTGAAAAACTTTTACCAATCACCAAACCATTTCTTAAAATCATCAGATCTGGTGATTTTTCGCCAGACCTAGCAACACTAAACTACAGGAACAGGCGCCCCTATTCGATTGTTACTGCATTCTGACATCCCTACTATTTCTTTGTCTGATCATTCGTCGTATTCGTTTACCAACGTGTATGCAGACGTATTAAGAATAACAGATTGGTTGATTGTATTGTGGGGAATTACTGGTAGCGAAACCGCGCCATCGTGTATGCAAAACAGTGTTTAAAGGCAACGGTATATTTATTTAGCGTCCAATGGCGATTATTCAATTAAACTGTTCAGGTAAACGGCCAAAATGCAACTTCCCAGAAGTGTTCTCAATAGAAGATTATTTCTGTTGTTATTTAACATGCCCATACCGATTTGAAAGTCGAAATTGCTACATTTAATTAACATCGAAAATTCGTTGGGGCAACACTTGCAGTTAGAAGGAAGATCCGGCTTTGCGCAGATCGGCTATTCAACATGTGTAGAGTACGAATCTAAGGTTCTTTTACGAGCACATCTATTTTGAAGTAAACACCCCTTCACCCCGCAACAGTTTTTTGAAGCATTCTAGTAGTTTTATGATATTCTATGTTTTCTACTTGCAACTAGTTCATCCCTTGAAATCTCAAAAGCAATTTCATAATTTGTTTTTTTTGACGATTAATCAATTAATCTGTTCCGGTAAACGACCAAAAGAAAACCTCCCAGTATTGTTTTCGCAGTGGAAAGTGGTTCCTATTGTCACTTAACATGCTCAAACCGATTTTGAAGCCGCAGTTCGTAAATTTTTGAAATAAACAAAAAATCGATGGGGGAAATAAAGAAATCGCGTGTGCGCAAATCGGCCATTCGACATGTGTAGAATACTAATCTAAAGTTCTTTTCAGAGCGCGTCTATTTTAAAAAAGTTGGTTCTTTTTTTAATAAAGAATTTAACATTTTCAATTTTTAATTTGAAAAATCTAATATTTAAATGTTAATTAAGTTACAATTTTTCATTTTAAACGACTCAGCGAATAATTTACCGAATGTTTTACAAATCCTCTGCTAGACCAAGCAAACATCAATCAGAAAAACAAGTAGTGCGCTGGGGGAATCACCAAGTTCTGTGTTCTATCGAAAGCCACACACAAAGTGTATCGCGCCTATTTGGAAAAAAACTTGTTTTGTCTTTTGTTAACCTTAGTAGTCAGAAGCATTTCATTGTGTTGTGATGTTTTGTGATAAATTTTAATTTGAAATTATAAAATGCCTAAAGTGAAGAATAAATCCGTACCGGCAACTTGGGGTAAAAGATTTACCCGAGTTGGTTATTGAAAAAAACAAAATATTTGGCAAAAGCTGCATGAAAATCGTAAGTCACGCCTTTGTAATATATTTATTTTTAAATGCTGATTTAAAAAAAAGTTTGTTGTTCTCCCAAAACAGGCTTAAGTTAAATTTTTTAATAAAAAGAAATGGTTCGAACGGCAAAGAAGTTTATATCAAAGCATATTTTTATTTTTTGTTTCTGCATTTGTTTTGGCATTGAAATATTTGTATCAATACCTTAATCTTTTGAAAAATAAATGAAAATTTTGGCGTTTTTTTATTTTGCTTATTTTGTGATGTATCCTGCTTTTTTTTCCTGATTTATCAAGCTTATTATACGCGCTTATTAACAAAAAATAAAATCTTCAAGAGTTCAAATAACGCATTTGTTATTGAATTAAATTATTTTAAGTATTCTAAAACTGTTCTATCCTTTGTTTATGAGAATTCGAACAAGATCAGCATACATATTTGCTGTACATAGCTATGTTCTATATAACCTTATCCTTCGATAATAACATAATGAGGACGGTGTACGAGCTCTTGTGTCGCTAGTTAAGTCTAGTATTCCTCCAAACAGAAGATGTTATAATTAAGCTTTGATATTCCAAATTAATATATTTTGCATGTATTTTTTAATCAAACTTCCACTTTTCTGCACTAATACTACGGGTAATTTAATGACCTGTTTCTCGTAAAATAAAAAACAATTTTAAATGTTGGAAACAATCAATTAACTTCTAAGTATTACCTTATGTGTTTAGTTAAATCACAAATTTATAAATATACAAACGGTTCAAAACGCCTTTTCTTCAATGTTTCCTTGCCTAATTAATTTAAATGGAACTATAAATTAAATTTTCGGACTTTCGTTCTTGTATTTTCTGATTAACAAACAACTTTGACGTTACCTTTTTGCTGGCGAAACTTGTTTAATAGAATTAGATACAATTTGTGGCTAAGGAAAGATTTATTGCCTATGCAAAATGTTAATTTGATAAGTTTATCTGTTGGTCAAAATTTGTTGCTATAAACTTATCTCTGCTATTAAATTTATATTATATATTTATATCCGAATTCTCAGGTGTTTCGTAATCTGTACGACCTTAATGTTATTTTTAAATTAATAATTAGGTAGTTGTTTACCCGCATTGCTCCTTACATTATATTAAAATCAGAAATTCTATAGTTTATTGAAATAATAATAAGTTCTTGTTAAATTCTATACAACATTTTGCTCCCATAGAAATAAATTTCGGGTTAATTCACAATCTGAAAGGAAGTCAAATGATATTTTCTGTTTGGTATGGTTTGTTAACGTATCGCGTTACTCACATCTCATATTAACATTCCTGGGTGATGCAGCGGAAACTAATTGTTAATAGTTTGTGAAGGTAGCAGCTCCTTTATTTAATATCTTAGGGTCCTATCTAGAAATCAAATTTTTTATTACTTTATTTTATTACTAATTTCATAAATTGGCCCAACTATAACGGTTCATTTATTTCCTTTCTCGTTTGATTAAAGGCTCTAATAAAATCAGTTCCAAAATCAATTGGGGAATCATTAAATTAAATAATTCCAAAAAACGAACAGGATGTAAATCTTTCATCATCGCGAACAACAAAATTCGTGCACTGTTCCCTATTAGAATGTTAATTGATTGTCAAAGGAAATTTAGTAGATCACGAACGGAGTTAATTGGAAGTCATTAAATTCTTATCTGGATAGAAGTGTGAAAATATTGGTATTCAGATTAATTAGATACACGAAATGTTACAGCTATTGGAAGACAAATCGTAAATTCCCCTGATTCAATATAATTAAATTAGCTTTTTGAGAATTTTTCGATTGACTTTTTCTTTCCCAGGCTTTTAGTTTGGAACACTGAAAATTTTATTCAGAGATTTTGACTGAAATACACTGTTTGGACCTCCAAGCACCCCCTTTTTAAGTCGGTATAACGCCAGAAATTTAGATATCTCTGCGACTACTGGATCGATATTTATAAAAAAACTGTTGGGCAACCGCCACGGGACCTTCCTCACATTTATTGAAATTTCAGAAAATTGTTTAACAACATATCAAATATTTTGACAATTTTATGGAAATGTAGGAAACCTGCCTTGAAAAAATATGAAATATAAGTTGTTTGAAAAAATTAAGAATTTTTGGAAAATTTGGATATTGTGAAATTTTTGAACAAATTCCTGTAAGTATTAAAAATTTTGAAAATATTAAAAATTTAGGGAAAACTTTGAAAATTCAAATTATTGATGCAAAGTTTAAAAATTATAAAATATGTTTTACAATTTTGAATATTTTGAAAATTTGGAAATTATAATAATTGTTGACATTTTATAAAAATTTAGAATTTTTGAAAATATTTAAAATTCAATAAATTTTAAATAGTATTTGGAAATTACAAACACAAAGTTAAAATTTTTTGGAAAATTATGAAAAGTAAAACAATTTTTGGAAACTAAATATTTTTTAAATTTGCGAAAACGACGATATAACGTTATTCACGGTTGTAAATTGAGATTGTGCTTTTGACTACGCTTGCTTCGACTTTGTTAAGGCTACTCACTTCTAATTACACTTATACTCTTGTAAACGTTTCGAGTGTATGCAAGTGCTGTAAAGAGGCACATAGTTGAGCGATGAGCATGTGACGAGCACTGATCTTAAAGTGAGCACGTTATAGCCCATAAATTTAAAATTTTCAGCAAGTACGTTGTTATTTTAGGATATTTTCGAAAATACAATAAGAATTCAAAATTTTAAAATTGTTTAAAAGTTACATATGGTTTAAATTTTTGAGGTATTACAAATTTGTTTAGGCTTCAAAAATTTCAATTTTTAAATTTACGTTTTCAAAATTTTAAATTCTGAGTACGTTCAAAAGTTGTGATATTTTTAAAATTACAAATGTTAGACATTCTAATATTTTTTAAAATTTTAAAAACAAAAAAAATTGCAAAATATCTAACACTTTTTCTAAAATTTTAAAATATGCAATAGGTTTTTAAATTTAATGAAATTATCAAAATTTAAAAAGAAAACTTTCAATAATTAAATTTTTTTTTAAATTATCACTTCAATAATACAAAAAGATTTTCAAAATATTTTTAAAATTTTAAAAGTTTTAAATGTTTGTAAAATTTTCTTTTGTAGATTAAGATAGTACTTTTTTAACTCCACTTTGTTGGGCTTTTATTAATCCTACAGACTGCTAACTGCAGTTGTACTGCTATAAACGTTTTGGGTGTAAGCCAGTGGTGTAAAGTTCATGATCTGTGTACATGGTTGAGTACAGCATGTTACTTGTATCGATCTTAAAGTAATTGTTAGGCGACAGCGTTAGGACATAAAATATTTTTGAAATATGCATACACCATATCTTGTTTGTCGTATTCCCACTATGAAATGTTAAAAACAAAAACGTTTTTATGCGATTTCAAATTTGAGTAAAAGCTGTATTAATTTAGGCGTTTTTTTTTAAAACATTATATTTTCTCATATTAACTGAACGTTCTACAGGAAATTCTATAAAGTTACCCTTTTATGTGAAAAAGTGGAAATGGTCTTCGCATCTTCCTATAGGCGGGAATAATTGTAAACAGAAACGTTAAATAAATTGACTTGAACCTTTACAAGAATAGGTATAATTAGCGGAACCCGTGGACTACGCCTCACGTCGTTTTCTTTCAGAAACTTCTTTGTAATAAATAAAAAAATACGCTGTGCGGAGATGATAGACATGTTCTTAATGGAGTCAGCAGTATTTTATATTCTAAAATATGCAAGGCGTTAGCTATTATGAACATGCTTTCCGTAAATTCGTTTGTCTTCTGAAATAATAAGCGCGCACATACAGTTTTTCGTTTTTCTATGCATTATATCCTGTATAAGAAAATTGGAGTACAATGTATTTAATTAAAAGCATAACATTACAGAAAAAGGTACAAAGATCTATTTTATCAATAACAAGAAAGATTGTACGTTGTACAGCCGCAGAACTGCATGCCCGCTTATTTGACACATATTTATTTTTTTTAACTCCAAACATTTTTTCTCTGCCCTGCAATAATTAACCCGGCACCGACCTTGGTCCTGAAGTCCAATTTCTTTCAAGCATGCAAGTAATCAGATTTATAAACAAAAACATCATACTTTCGTAATTATAAAATCTTGAATTTTGTATCCTATTACAACCTGTGCAAACGGAACATACATGTTAGACTAAAAAGAAAGTTACCTCAAGATCTAATATCCTCAGATGAACATAGCGACTAAATATTAAAAACAGTTACTGAAAACAGGACGCTACAAATAGTCTTGTCACGTTATTTATTGTTATTCTCTGTCTGTACTAAATATGTCGTGTATTACAATTTTAATGTTGAGCTGACATAAACTTGTAATTAAAAATAATTGTATGATGTACAACTTAATAAAAGACAACGTAAGTTCGTATCATGAACCGCTCAATGATATAATCGAAATAGTTCAAATAAATTAATATTAAATAGTCTGTGTGGAGATAAAAAAGCATAAGCTCGTCATCTTGTAAAGTCCAGATATGGGCCCCGCTCAAAGTTTGTTTTCGTAATGACAGCGCTATCAACAGATTATGTCCCAATAACCCAAACATGTACTCTAAACCTGAGTTTGCTTATCTGCATTGGACACTTGGGCGGTCCGCTGTACTAACAAATATGCGCCTTATATAATGGACACCTAAATGACAAAGATTGTGTTTTATTATTTAACTGCTAGTGTGTTTCTCACCTGAAGATAGGTGACTCACTGCGATAACAAATACGCTTACTCACTTTTTACCTACCTCGCTATACGAAGTCTATATGAACGATAAGTGATTGTCTCCAAGGACTTCAAATAAATTTGAGTTTTTATTCCAGATTTTTCGTTTTGAGCTTATGTGCCTATACAGGATGTATCAAATTGCGTGTTAACTATAGGGATCTCGCTTATTTGAAGAGATACGACGATGGTTAAATTAGAGAAAAGTTGTGGAATTTTATGCCTATTAATAATCTGAATTAGAGCTATCTTGCTTAGTTTCTGAAAGAACTGGGAAAAACTGAAATTCTGGATATTTTGTTTTCGGCTACAACTCATTTGTCATTTTTATTACATATTTCTAGTTCACGTATTATAAAAACACTTTTTCATGCTGAATCCAAATTTTCAATTAAATTTGGTATAACTGTTACCATTACTCATTTTCGACTGTCAACTTATTCTTTTCTTATGGGTGGCATTTTAAATTTTTTCATATTTGAATAGAGTTTTTAATTCTTATTTCAACGATGTGTCACACTTTGCATTTCGTTTAAGTTTTAAGCATTTTATTACAGTAAATAGAAATTTCATTAGAGTGCGAGTGTCATGAAAAGACCACACCATTTAATTTATTTTGAAAAAATTCGAGTAGGCCATGAACTCATGGAAGTAAAACAAAACACTACTAAAATAAGCATTCATTATGTTAGTCTAGTAGGCCGGTACGTACGCACCCGTCACCATGTTTTTGCGTAAAATAAGTAAACTTTTGATGAACCAATTGCTTGTAAGTAAACATTTCCACTTCTTCGAGTTTCTCGTTGGATAAGAACTAGTTAGTTTTTTATTTAAATTTTGGTTAGTTTATAATCTTATAGTTTTCATTCGATGTTATCCTAATATTGAAGTAACTATTATTTAATGTAATCTAAATACCTGAGTTTCTGTTTTTTATGTTTATTAAAATAATGATTTCACTATGCATACTGACAACCATTAAATCGTTTTGTGCAAATACATCAAAGTACGTTCCGTCGGTCTCGGCCTACTAGACTAACATAATAAATGCATATTTTACGGCTGAATCGTGAAAATTTGGAAAAAATGCAGTAAGGATCATATTGTAAACATCATACAGCATCGTTTAAGCCGAAAAAAGTGGTACCGTTTCATTTAAAAATAAACAATTGAAAATCGCTATTTTGACATTTGACGTCCAATCAAAAAACTAACTGCGCCAGGTTGTAGAGCACCCTTCAAAACATATGCACACCAAAAATTTTTAATAAATTCCTAATAATGAACTCACTCAAAAAAAAGGCGTATAGCTTGACTCAGCCTGTATGTGAAAGTCTGCTAGACGCGCTTTACTTGAGGCGACATCTACTAATGCATCACGTGACTTAGAATTTAGCCGGTTCTGTCAACGCTCAGTATGTTAGTGCATTATGCGCTGGGGTAACAGTAGTTTTTTCATAAAAACACAGATGAATGACAAATTTTCTAACATACACAATTTACTGAAAATTCCACTTGCAGTTTTTATGTTTGCAACTGACATAACAAATTTGAATAACAGGTTAAATAAATACAATAGATAACACTAGAACTGCACTAATACAAATAATTATTATTATCTCAACATTTGACACCTTTGTAAAACATGCTCAGAAACTCGTGTAAAATAAACTCTCTAATTTGTGTGTTAGTAACTGTGTCATTCGTTGGCTTTTGTGAAAAATAACCTAACCTGCTGCCTACGCTCAAAAAACAGTTCCCAGAAATTTTCGCATACCTAATGTACGGTGCGATCGAAAATGATTGAACGTGCCGCTTCATACTGATTTGATCTTGTCCGCTTACTACTTAATGTGATCTTGACTAATTCCACTGGCGTGCAATAGTAATTTAAATAGCGCGGGAAATTTAAAAATGGGTGGCGTGTTCTTTATATGAATGTTGGTGCACCATTTTTTTAGCGAAATAATTACTGTTAGGGACTTTTAAAGACTTTTCTTGTTGTAAATTACGATTTATGTTAGTAAATTTTTATATTCCAAAAGTTAACCTATAGGTTAAAAAACAAGACAATTTAATAACGTAATTTAATAACACAGTTTAATTAATAAAAAAAACACATTTTTCTTGATTGTTGCTTACAATAATTACTCAATTTAACAATTTAATAACAGTTTAAATTAATAAAAAACACATTTTTCAATGACACAATTTAAATGAATACAAAAATCAAATTCTTTGTAAGACAGTTGTTACAATAACTGCTCGAAATGCCCTCCATCATTGTCTAAACAAACATTGACCCTGCGCTTCATATTTTCAAAAACGGCTACTAACTGTCTTGGTGTGATTTCATTCACGGCATTTACTATGGCCTCTTGTAACTCCTCAATTGTGTGTAAACGATTTGCATATACAACATTCTTAAGACGGCCAAACATAAAGTAGTCGAGAGGTGTTAAGTCGGGCGATCGCGGTGCCCAACGACCTCTACTTATTATTCGTTCATCAAAGAATTCCCTTAAAAAGTTCAACGTTGCACCTGCTGTGTGAGCTGTTGCACCATCTTGCTGGAAGAACCCATGCTGCAGTTCGTCATCGTGGAGTTGATCAATAAACGGTCTTAAAAGTAGTCGTTGATAATTGTTAGCATTGATGTTTTCATTAAAAAAAATAGGGCCAGTTATTCTTCTTCTCGACATTGCAATCCAAACCCCAATTTTAAGGGGATGCAATGAGGTCTCCCGATATACATGGGGATTTTCAGTTGACCACGTACGATAATTTTGCGAGTTTACGTAGCCACTTAAATGAAACCAGGCTTCATCACTGAAAAATGTCAGATCCAAAATGTCATCATTGTTGAAGTTTTCATTAAACCATGTACAGTATTGTCGACGCTTTCCAAAATCTGCTGGTAGCAACTCTTGCACCACCGACACTTTGTACGGGTGCATATGAAGTATTTTTTTGCAAGCCTTGTGACACGATCCGTATGAAAGACCTGAAACTAACATAGATAAATCAATTACAAAAACAACATTATGCTCATTACCTGTTTGAGGAGATAAACATCTTAACGATTTGTTGGGACTTGCATCCATTCGTTCCTGAATATCATGTACAGTGTCTTCGGTAAGTACAGATGACCTGCCCGTAGACTTTCCTTTGCAGACGCTGCCTGTTTCGTGGTACCGTTGAATAATACGACGAACGTGTTGACTAAAAATTTCATAATGAACTGCTTCGTTGGGAAAATGCTCTTGGAACTGATTGAAACAGGAGGGATAAGAGTACTGCCAAACACCATTTTGGTCACGTTCTCCGGATCTAAAGTACGCTTCCAAAATAAATTTATCATGCTCTATTGTAAACACCATATTAACCTAAAATTACACACCTGTTATCACCCTCATTTAAAATAAACTTTGTAATTTTATTGTCTTACCTAATAAAGGGAACGAATACAAACTTTGAGTTTTGAAAAAAACTATTATAACGTGGGGATTACAAAAACGAGAACAATAACACAAAAGAAAACAATAACTGTTATTATTACGACATTTGACAGGTAAAATGCGCGTACGCTAATGGATTCCAGGGATATAAGTATTGATAAACAACAGGTTCGCGGACACATCGAAACGCATTTTTGATAATAATGCGACCAGATCGTGGTCACGTGACCTTCAATCATTTTCGATCACTCCGTATCTAAATACCAAATTAAGTCAAAGCAGTGTTTTGTTTTACCATCAGTTCATGGCCTACTACAATTTTTTCAAAATAAATTTAATGACGTGGTCTTTTCATGGCACTCTTATGAAATTTTTATTTTCTGTAATAAAATGCTCAAAACGTAAACCAAATGCAAAGTGTGACACATCTTTGAAATCAGAATTAAAACTGTATTTAAATATAAAAAAAATTTAAAATGCCGACCATAAGAAAAAAGAAAGTTGACAGTCGAAAATGAGCAATGGTAACAGTTATACCAAATCTGCTTAACAATTTAGATTCAACATGACGAAGTGTCCTAATAATACGTAAACTAGAAATATGTAGTATAAATGAAAACAAAAAATTCAAAATTTCAGTTTTTTTTCAGTTTATTCCGAAACTAAGCAAGATAGCTCCCATTTATTTTCATATTATTAATGGGCATACAATTCTACAACTTTTCGCTAATTTAACCATCGTCGTATCTCTTCAAATAAGCGAGATCCCCATACTTAACATGCAATTTGATACATCCTGTATATGAGCTACGCTTAAAAATAATTTTAATTTAAACACTTTTTACCTAAACCGATAAAGCGGACGATGCAGTTGTGTCTGTGTGTCTGTTTGTTTGTCTGTCTGTTCGTATGACTATATACGCTTTACAGACCAGGCACTTTAAAGCGTAAAAATAGTGTGTGCGGGGAAGCACTGTTTGCTGTAGTATAGCCTCTACAGAAAAAGAAGTTAAATATGTATTCTACACGTTCCAAACCGCTGATCTGCGCAAGCACACTCTTTCTAGTTTCTACAATCACCATCATCGATTGTTTGTTTTTTAAATTATCTAATTTTGGCTTTAATTTTGATATGAACAGCAACGTATTAAATGACATTAGGAACACCTCTCTATTGAAATAAAATATCTTTAAGGGGCTTAAATTACAAAAACAGATTTTGATATTTCAGCAGACTTTTGCTATTAAAACATTATCAGCTATCATACAACCAGACGTGTCTTTTAAAAACTTAGGAGGTAGTGCTTTACTTCATTACAAGAGCATACCACATAGACTACCGATTAAGAGTTCCCCAATCATCGATTTTTCGTCATTTCATTACAATATGAATTTTTGGCTTCAAACTAAGCGCGAATGGGTTAAATAAATTTTCGTTTAATAAAACTTCTGGGAAATCAGTCACGACAACATCCCACCTCCAAATTGAAAACTCGATTATGAGGATCCCACGAATTGTAATAATTAAAAATAGCATTCACAAATCAACGCAGGCGACGGAAAATACTAAACATCATAAAACCAGTTGATTTTTTTAGAAATACAACCTGGGTGCCACACCAAAGGTGCTCTACTTACGACTGACCATAAAGCAAAATTACTCCTACAAACAAAAAGAGGAGTTGAAGAGGGATGCTCTTCTACAACCTAAGCTTGAAAAAAAGCTAAAGTAATACCTCTAACCAATTCTCAAATAAACTCTAACTCCTTAAAATTAAATATTTAGAAAAATATGGAAAATTATCTTTTTTATTAAAGCATCTAATCCCTCCTCAAGTTTATTACAACCCCTAAAATTGAAAATGTATGTCATGACAATGATTTTAATTGTTTTCTTTATCAAGGCCAACACTTCTTAACCACATTCATGAGGTTCAATTTTACTATAGCCATAACGGCGTGTTATAAAGGAAGAAATATGTTTTCATTAAGAAAACTCGTTTGGAAATTTTGATTTTGGTTGATTTTCTGAACTGGTTAAGATAGTTTCTGCAATGGAAAGTAATGTAGTATATTGAATCAGAGAATAACAAGTAACTAGCGGGTGTAAAAAAACAAGGTCGCGTGGCGGTTGTTGGACAGTTTTTTATAATTACCAACAATTAAACACAAGCTGCCGACGTTGGCAGAAATTCTTAAAGTTTTTATTATTCTTCGGTAAAAAAGGAAGCATGAATACGTAATGAAGTTTACATGACTCAAATGTGGGAATAATAATCGAAACCATTTTTCAATTTTACTTCAAACGTCACCGCAAATAGAGCGATGACGGGAAATCCAAGTAACTTTAAGATTCAAAAAGTGTTATTACGAGTAGCAGGCATTTCCCTTCGGGAACATGAGACTAAAACTTATAGAATATGTTCGCTGATATTTTTGACGTTTGTATCTGTGTATCCTTTTTTGGCACTTATAGATGTATTTAGACAAGACTTTGAAACGGCTACTGAATTGGTAAAGTACGAATTTACATTCATAGTGGGTAAGAAAATTTAGAATACAATGATAATGCACAAACCTCATTGCTCGGTATACTTAGTGTTCCATATTGAATTGTGATTGTGAAAACGTTGGGTTCTGAGATTTAAGGGAAATACATGCTTTGGATCTCTAGCACCGCAGAAGTGTTTTTTTTTTTTGATACGGGCCTGTGTGTCTGTGTGCATATGTGTGTAACGCTTGAAATCTCAGGATTTTCTGGATCAGTAGTAATGAAATTTGGAATAAATTCCTAGGTACAACGAATATTTATCGAATGAATTGACTTTTCTTTACGATATGGAACCGAAAAGGGAAATTAGATATGTTTTTTGGTTTTAGTTTTTTAAAATTGGAGAACAGAGCATGCTAGAGAGGGCTAAAACAAAAATCGAAAGCTTTTTCTTTCCGAGCACTATATCAGCATCATTTTTGGATTTTGTCATAGCCCTAGGGGTACACAATGTAGGCGAATCTAGTTAAAAGAAATTTTCTAAAAATTTGTTCAAATTCTGCTCAAGTTTTTTTTATTTTGTAGGCTAATAAGTAGGTAGGAATGAGCTACAATGTGGTTAGTGCCCTAATGCGTTAATTTCTGTGTCACGCTTCCTATAAATGTTTGAAATTTGGAAATTAATGCGCATTTATTTATTAAACGCAGGGTACGACAAAACATTCTTTTTAAAAACAAATTGATTATCATCAGTAAAGCAAGGATGTATATATACGCAAAAAGCTGTAGTGTTAAATTCTAGTGGACTTTCTCATACTAGATATTAATACTTTTCACCGTCTGTTAGATTTCTAAGAAAGCAAGGTATATAGGTAAACCTCCATGCCATTTATACTTCAACCTTTATTGCAACTGTCAGTACGTGACGTCATCGACATATATTTCTCAGGAAAATTAAATTATCTCGAAAACCAGTAATTTAACGTTTTTTAACGAAAGTATTTTTTGTGTATATTTCTAAGTGGAGAATAATAAGTTAAAATCAAAAAATTAAATCTTGAGTGTGTAAAAAAGTACAATAGAACATACGTTGATCACCAATCACATCTACGCCCGTGGTTGGTGAACTTAAACTAAAACAGGCGGTAACAAATTATTACTATTATTGTTCATTTAAATTCGAATCAAATATCTCAATGTATGACGGAGATATCAAATAAAACGTGATCTGACTGCATCATATTTAGAGGCTGTATCTAAAGAAGGGTGCGTTTTTAGTCACGTTAATAGAGACTTTAAACTGAAATAACCTAAGACAACGCTTGTGAAACTTGTTGAAAAATTTTGAATCGCCCTGTATTGAAAACCTTCTTTCAACGTCAACTAATGTAATTAGAGCTTCTTTTATTAGAATGTTCAAGTCGTAATATCTATTTTACTATCATAAGTTTCCCAACAGCAATTGAAACTCTTTATTTTTGCTTATAAAATTATTTAAGACTTTAGGTGAAACTGTATGAATATAGCTATTAACGTTTTATGACTGATGTCTGGAATGTTTGTAATACCTTTACCATATCTTATAGAAATATTTTTTGCACTTCTAGTTTGGTTGTTGTATTACTTACAGCACCACAATTGGCTTTAATCAATGCCAACCACGGTGATACTGGGATTATCAATATATTTTTAAAGTTTTTAATATTTTAACTACAGAATCTTTAAAATTAAAATTTAATTATTTCATTTAAACAGGGAATAAAATAGAGCAGTCTCCATCCACTTACAGCATCTTGTAGTTATAGATCTAAAACTTAGTTTCTTACCTGTACCAAATATATCTTAAGTCAGATCCTTCTGTCGTATGTCAAGCTTTAGAGTGATTTTGCTAACTTATTATAGCTGCAAAATCGAAACTACAACGTTCATGTTATTGTATTTTTGCTGGAAATAAATGCATTAAAAAAAATTTTATAAATGCGAAAACTATGCACTTTTTAAAAATATATGCACAAAAGTATTGAAAATGCAAAATACGCAAAACAAATAAGTGTCATTTCACCAAATTTGAAAGCTTACGGAAGCATTTTGTTAGCACCTCAATGCTTTAGAGTGTGCATTTTCATAAAATCCGCGATTTACTTATCAGTGATAACAATATACAGGGTGTTTAGTAAACATAGGGCAAACATTCAAGGAGTGATTCCCTGGGCTATTTTAAAAATATTTTGTCCTTTAATGATTTTCGGAAAGCCGCTTTGTTCCGAAGATACAGGGCGATAAAGGCTTTTCAACAATAACAATATTTTATTACTTAAATATTACATGTAAAGCTTCTTAATCTACAAGAACTGTTGAAAATGACTACCACCAGCTAGGATGCATGAATCCAATCTTCTCCTCATTGACTGCTGAAATCTTTCAAAAACACCAGGGTCGTTTCTTATTGAATTACACCTATGAATTATCCGATTTCTCAGATCTCTCACATTTTCCACTGAAGTAGTGCAAGCTAATGACTTCAGATACGAAAAAATCCAGGGAGTTTAAGTCCGGGAATCGAGCAGGCCATAAGTGAGGTCTACCTCGACCAATCCAGCGATCTCAATATGTTGCTGTTAAAAACTCACGAGCAACCACACTAAAATGCGCTGGTGCACCATCGTGCATAAACCACATTGCATTTCTCGTTGCCAATGGTGTATCCTATGGAAAGGTAGCGATTGTTCCAAAACGTTTCGATACATCTCGCCGGTAAGTCTTCCTGGTAGAAATCACGAGACCTAATTAACAATGTATGAAATCCACGGTTAAACATATCGCCCTGTATCTTCGAAACAAAGCGGCTTTCTGAAAATCATCAAAGGACAAAATATTCTTAAAATAACCTAGAAAATCACCCTTTTTGCCGTATGTTTACTAAACACCCTGTATAATTCTAGACTTTAACGCAGTAAGCTTTACGGAGGCCGAGCAGAACATCATCTACCCCCTCAATTTTTTGATAACAATTTTTTTCTTGCATGTGGTGTTGTATAATAACAAGCAATATTTTTCAGAATACACTAAAAATTGGTTTTCCATTTTTTTTCAGCGGTGTTTAAAGTGATAATGTTCCACAGAAGCCGCGTAGTGATTACGCAGTTGCTCGATAAACTAGATGCAGGAAGGTTTTTGGCAAATTTAAGACTAAAAAATGACAAAGAAGAGGAGCTAATGAAGCAATGCAGCTTTATTGTTATAACACAGGTATACAAAACTTTTACAGTTCTTTAGATATTCTTGTTGCCACAATTTTCATATGTTTGAGTATTAGATAAACGAAAGTGCGGTATCTCTAATATATCAAATTTATTTTAATGTACTCTAGATTCTCACTTTGTAGTGGGACGCTGTTTAATAATAAAAGTTAATTTCTTGAATTTAGACTAAACAAATACGATTATTGCTATTACTCCAAAATGAAACTGCGGTCAGGGCCATAACAAGGGGGGAGGGGTACCACGGGGTGCTGGGCATCCTCTAGATTTTGACTACCCCCTAAGCTCTATGTTAAATAGGAACATATATAAACTAATAAAGTTGACAAATAAAAATTCCGTTGATTAAATTTAAAAGAAATGATATTTGTTTTGTTTTAAAAGAGCCTGCAATTTCTCGTCGCCCTATTATCAAAACCTGCAGTCTAAGCAGTATGCTTGTGCAAGTTGACTTTTTCAGTAGCAACACGAATAATTAATCGGTCACACAAAATATCGATGTATCAGCAAAGAATAGACAGTTTA
Organism: Ctenicera cuprea; assembly: GCA_958336395.1. Classification (NCBI taxonomy): domain Eukaryota; kingdom Metazoa; phylum Arthropoda; class Insecta; order Coleoptera; family Elateridae; genus Ctenicera; species Ctenicera cuprea. Next base: position 32,937,389 of record OY284488.1, read on the forward strand.
ATATTTTTAGCATTTGAAAAAGAGCAAACAAAAGATATAGATATGAATAAGTTTTTGCGGAAATTTATTAATAAAAAAAATAGAAAACTACAATTATTTTAGTGACTTATACATTTGATTTATTATGTTTAAAAAATTTAATATTTAATTAATATTTAATATTAAGCAAATTAAAAAGAGTTTTTAAATTTTTTTGTTGCAAGGCGCATTTTTCTGCAACTAAGCACCACCAATAGTTTTTGAGCACCCCTTGGAGTTTTGGCCTGTTTACTGTTCACTTTAATTAACCAGGTACTGATATTACAACTGTTATATTCTTTTTAGACAATTATATATTTGGCGATTTGTTTCGTCGCGCTTTGCACCAACGTGGTATACACCTTCATAATACGATGCCGAAGTAGTGATTATCACGACTGGAAGTGGTCTTATGGTTCTTTCCAACTTGTCAACGCAACCTACAGCCCCAACTTCGAGATTTTATGGAGCTATCAAAGCTTTACCTCCTGCACCCTCAGCTATTTCTTTGTTGTTATCGATGCAACAGTGGGTGGAATTTTGTGCCATATTGTTTTTGAATTAAAATTGTTACAAAACAATATCAGAAGCATTGTTGAAGACAGCCACGAAGAAATGCTAAAGGTAAGTTGATGCATGATGACACACTCAAACATTTTAAATGACAAGGTGAGCTGAATGATCCCGCCTTTTAAAGCTTTCTAGATTTAGAAAACACTATTCAGTTCCAAATCAAACACTGAAAACAAGATGGCTTCTTGCAAATTATACAACACGTCTCACCCTCCAGATCACTATGTAGTACTACTTGAAGTTACTAGGCACTACCACAAGTTTAAAGCGCGTTAGAAAGTAAAAACTTCACCTCCTCTCGCCTGTAGTGTATCATCTCACTTAAGTGTATCAATCTTAATCTTTGTGCTGGGCACGTCAGTTGTGTTCGCGCCGTTTCGTCTTTTCTTATCTTGTGTTACTGTGTTTTTTCTCCCACTGTTTGGACATGGGAAAACGGAAGTGTAACTCTACTGTTTCTCTCACACAAAATTTGTATCGTGCCGTAAGTCGGCTTAATAGGAAGTCCAAAAGAAAGCGTTCCCGCCACTCTTCGAGTTTTCACTCACCAAGACTTCTCCGGCGTTCGTTAACACCATTACATTTACAAGATGGGTGTTTTCCTTTACTGCATCTCTTACGGTGAACTTTGCACCCGTCCACATTGTTTCATTGAGGCAAGATATTTTCAGGGAATTTCCCTGGCTTGTTAGAACGTTAAAGGTACATTGTACTTAGGCTACTTTCCGTTTGTTCTAGTTACACCTGCACATTGTACTGGAAGCCTTTTAAAGGTGCCCTATTGGTTTTGGAAAACTCACGGCCCTATTCAGAATTCAAGGTAATTTTGCATCTTGAACTAATAAGTTGTAAACAGTTCGTCCATTTTTAACACACCTTTTAAGTAATTTTACTTGACAATTTATTGCTACATGGAAAAACGCAATGCTAATTCCTAAAATGTACTTTATTTTTCTTACGTGATGATACACTTCGGTTAACGGATGATTTCAGCAAAGCTTCAGGAGGTGCGAGCCTGAGGCAGTCAACTTTCTCCGTTGCTTACGCCGCGCCATCCAAAAAGGTTTCTGAGCAGCCTCTTGATGCATCAAATCTGCAAATGTTAGGCTACTATCTGTCAACAGAAATTTCTCTTGAAAACCCTATTCACAAGGATATCGCGTGTCGTTAGGAACTGATTTTGAAGACTGGCCTCTCCTACGAAATATGATAGGCTTTTGTGAAAAAATATCCCTGTATCGGAAATTGCACACTCGTTGATGATCTAAGTTAAATCCAGAAATTACAGCTGCACTGTCTGAATCTTCACTAAAAACGTTTCTGTTATAAACAAATCCAATTGGGAGCTTGCCTATTGAGTATTGGTCAAAGCTCTTTTTTTGTCATCGGAAGCAAACGAAAAATGATAGGGGGGGGCTATTTGCATATAGTAGAGCTCCTGAGCGACGCTGAGAGATTGACACATGACATTCACCATAGCGACCATAGCGATTCTCAAGCTTGAAAAGCTATCATATCAAATACTCTCAATAGAAATATTATATATTATTATATATTATATCGCTCAGAATGGTCCCCTAGACGGTTGGCCATTTTGGAACAACCTGGCTGAGCGTCTTCGAGCAGCTAAAGCTCTTGAGCGATTGATCCAGTAAAAATTTTAAATCTATACAGGCTCGGCCACCGACGAAACATCGGACTGGCAACACTAATAAGCAACAGTTCCCGGCCTCCATACCTTTAAACTGAAGAGGCCTATGTAGACAGAATATAAAGACTCGTCAGGTGGGCAGAAACCAATTCTTCAAGAGTCCCAACAACCAGCAGCAGTGCAAACGTCAACCCTACAAACGCTAGATGTAAGTTCTGTTCTCATTGCAAGAAGATTAAGATTCTTTGCCAAACACTGGGGATCTATAGCCACAAACCCAGTTATTCTTAATTGGATTTAGAGTTATGAAATACCGTTTGTAAGGTAGTTCAATCAGATCTACTAGTGGTGCAAAATAAAAAAAAAAGGGAGCTACGAATAACAATAAATAACTTACTGCAGTTAGGAGCTGCATCAGAATCCACACCTTGCACAGGACAATTCTTTCCGAAATCTTTCTAGTGCTCAAACCTAATGGTGGCCGACGGTTTGTTTTAAATTTAAAAAAGGCAATTTCTTTTTTTGACATAGACCATTTTAAAATCGAAGATTATCGAACTGCAAGCAAGTTGTTATAGTCGGATGTTTACAAAGGTGTTGAAACCTGTGGCATTATATTTGAAAGCATCGGGCTTGTCCTTTGTAATCTACCTGGATGATGTGCTTTGCTTTGTAAAAACGTTTGTAGAATGCAACAATAATATATTGACTACCCGCAAACTTTTACAGTTTTTAGGTTTCCTTATCAACGAGGAAAACAGCTGTTTAATTCTAAAACAAGAATGCAAGTTCCTTGGTTCTATCTTTGACTCTCTTACTTTGACCTTTGGATTTACTAGCGAAAAACGAAAAATTTACGTAACACTGTGTTAAAGCTTAGTAAATTGCAGAGGTGCAAGATTCGTGAGTTTTGCACGTCTTATCAGAATGTTAACTGCTGCTTGCTCGACTATTGCTTTCGGTTGGGTTTATAGCAAAAGATTTGAAAGATCTAAATTTCTGGTTTTCGAAACTTCACACAATAATTTTGACCGTTATATGGATATACCTAGTGCCTTAGCTAATGATTTTTAATGGTGGCTTTAAAATGTTACTCGTTCCGTGAATCCAATCCGACAGCTTTAATTGCGATTAACAATTTTTACCGACGGGTCTCTAACTGGCTAGGGTGTTTTCTGCAATGGAAGAACCGCCCATGGGTTTTGTAAAGAAACCGAAAAGCAATGGTACGTTAATTACCTTAAACTTCAAACAGCTTTGTTTGGTTTACAGTGTTTTGTCAAAAAGCTTACAAATTGCGAAAACTTCCTGAGAAGAAATAACATCACAGCTACTTCCCATATCAATCGATCAAGAGGTATTCACTATCCGAAATTATCTCGAAAGAGAACGTTGGCAATGGTGTGAAAAAGGGGCATTTGGGTGTTCGTCTGTCACATACAATCTAAGACCAATCGGCAGGTAGATAGAGAATTCCCACGAAATTTCACCGAACTAGAATAAAAGTTAGCCGGCCACGCTTTCCAAAATATTGTGTCTGTTTTTAGTATACCAGATATCAATTTGTTCGCTAGTAGAGTTAACGCGAAGTGCAATAAGTACGTTTCATGACATAATGACCTAGAGGCAGATGCAATAGATGCATTTACTATATCTTAGAAAACCCTGTTTGTCTACGCATTCCCGCCATTGCACTAGTGCTCAAAACTTTACGTAAAGTTTGCTGGTCTTAGGTAACACGATTTTTTTAAATTCTATAGGTTAAAAGAACTAGGAATTATTTAAAATTTGAGTCGTGTCTTAATTCGCCAGTTTTTCTGTGATGCCTTCTATGAATTTTTGAAAATCTAAAATTTATACATCTTTATTTATATATCAAAACCGGTAGACCGGTAGGTCTACTTAAGCAAAATTGCTGACGAATAATAGTAGAATTAAATTCACAACTTAATGTTTTGGTGAAGCAATATTGAGGCCGTTTATTTCTTTTGATTACCCATAGTTCCTACAGTCTATTAGACTGTGGTACAACATGCAGTTGATTGTGCCATCAACTATAATATAACTGATATAAATCTTTGTTGTCAGTTCCAACAGTATACAAGATTTGTTGGGTTTCTGGTTTTCTGGTAATCTTTGGTTAAAGGCTTAAAGCCCAGAATGGTGTTGAACTTAGGTAAAATGAATAACCAAATTTTGCATATTTCATTTAGAATAGGCATTTTAGGTTTAAAATAACTTATAACTCGTGAAAGCTAATCCTTTTAGAGATAAATTTGTTTTTTACTAACTTTTTCTATTGAATCTAAGTTGATACAGTGTGTACTTTTAAGACTACCTACAAAGGTAATACAATATGCTCTGCAATTACCTTTTTTAAGCGGACAATCTTGATGCCAACTATACGATAACAGCTGCGCCTCTGATAGAGTGATAGAGGAGTAGTACCGTCGATAGTCACTAATGGCGCGTAAAATGTTTATACAAAAATGCTTTTGAAAATATGATAAATAACAATTTCTGAAGTGTAAAGTTCAGGAGAAGTGCTTTGCTTATTATTTGGTTGCTCACAGCATAACATTTCTTATGTAATTTAAATGTCCTTAGTCCTATTTTTTGAATTGAGTTTTTTTATAACTTTAGTATGAGGAGGGTGATACTTTATACGTATATTTCTAAAATCGTAGAAAAATATGATTAATATTACAAAATATTTGAAAACAAGCGTGTGACACAATTTCCATGTGTTGCGGGATTATTCCCTGGCTTCTATGTTCAACCTCATCACCAGAAATAGACCGATGCCGACATTAAATAAAATAAATCAATACAAGGATGTCGTGTTTATTAATAGATTAATACTATTTTATTTTCTTAGGAAAAATATGGAGATCTAAGCACTCCGGATTTAAATGACGGAGTTGTTTCTACTGATATTGAATATTACGTTGTTGAGTGGAAATATTTACGTCAATCTGTTCATCGAGTAGTTAAATACCATTTGGCTATAATTAATATTGTCAGTGATGTGAACGACACATTCAGAAACTTCGTTCTAATGGCGTTTCTGGGAACACTAGGTATACTAGCTTTTATGGTTTACAGGGCATCCAAGGTTAGTATTTAACTTTTTTAATTTCGTTTATAACGTTGCTTAATTTAAAATTGTTTATGTAAAGTGCAAGTCCACAAATGTTATTTTGTTTAAACAAGGAGATTAAGGAAAATACGTAAACGTTTTCAGATTCCTGCAAATGATTTTAGACTGATTACAAGTCTATCAGAAATATCTGTGATTACTCTTCAGGTGCTAATGTTTTGCTACTGGGCCGAGCATATAATGTCTGAAGGTAAAGACGTAGGTCTGGCAGCCTATGAATCGAATTTTGTAGGAACCGACTTGAGATTTCAAAAGTGTATGACTTTCATCATGAGAAGAAGTCAAACACCTCTCACTATAGGAGCTGGAAAATTTGTTGATATTAGTTTAAGCACGTTTTTTTGGGTGAGATGTTTTATTAAATTTTCCACAGCTTATAGAGCGCATAGTTGCAGTAGAAGTGTAAGGGCAAGCTATTTTGCAGTAACGTAACTTTGGTTATTATTATTGCAAAATATTTAATATTGTGTTTTTTATTATAGATTATGCGATCTGCCTACTCCACCTTTATGGTACTACGGAAGCGTCACGCAGTAGATCAAAATTAAACAATATGTTCGTGCATAAGAATGTTCTCACTCTTGTAGAAACCACCAAGCACTGTGTAATTATTTATTTAGTAGTTACTTGATAAGCTTAGTTTATTTTATACATTTTTAGTATTTCCTACCGATGCGTCTTAGATCTGGAAGGTTTTTAAAAATGTCTTCGAAGTCAGTTACAGAAATTTAACGGGATAATCAATATCACTACAACACAGCTTTAATTAGCAAAAGCTAGTTACCATTAGAAGAAATGTATGTTTAATGATCCTAATAAATTAATACAAAAATATATAATGTATAAGTGTTTTATTTATAGTGTTGTTTGTATGCTACTGAATAATTCTAGACAATTCTGATTAAGCTTTGTCTTGATATCAACACTTTAGAAACGCACAGAATGTGCGAACCTGTTACAAACATCTCCTGATCTTAGGTCATGTATAAGTGAACCAGCTACATTTTGTAAACTAGTCTTTCAATTATTATTAATACCTATGCTTTGCAATATGACTACCTCCCTTTGTCTGCGAACTATAAATTTCTAAAGGTATTTCTTATATGTACCTCGGGGAATCTATGAAGACTTGTAAAAAGAAAATTTTTAATTTATGAATGAAAAAATTTAAACGCGACTTAAGTCAAGTAATTTTTACTCATGACTTAATCATAATTTTAAAACCGATAAACTACGTTGGTTACTTTTAAAAAATCAGATATATACATTCTGTAGACATACCACGACACCGAATGACGTACATTACGGATTAAAATTAAAAGTAAATGCGGCTGTAGTTAGCTTCTTTGTAATTTTCTGTCTTATTTTGGTATGTTAAACCGTCAGTAAACATTACCTTTTTATAGTTTAATGTACTGCACTGACATGTTAATTTGTACACTGTGTCTATAAAGTAACCCCCTCCCCCTAACTAACTTTTGAACGACTTGATATTTTACCACATAATTTGGTGTGCTTTAATGGGAAATTAAATACCATTTTTTAGCCAATAATAAAATTTTGTATCATTCAAAATGGTGGCTGGGCGCCATTTTTAATTTTTTTAATGGAAAGGGGGGTCGAGCCATCTCATTTGAAAAGTCTTTTAGTTCTGCGCCTGATGCTAGAGTGATTTAAATGTTTGAAGAGTCTATTAAAAAAAACTAAGAATTAAACAAAAAGAAATTAAATTAAGTGTTCGAACTGTTTACCATTTACTTCTTGGCACATAAAAAGTCGGTTATAAAATTCCTGCCTTACATTTCCATAACTTTCTGGAGTGATATTTCTGCACACTTATGTAATGCGTTGCTCCAGTTCTTCAATTGTTTCTGAACGAGTTCTGTACACTTTCGATTTCAGATATCCTCATGGGGGTTAAATCTGGGGAGCGAGCCGGCTATTCTACAGGCCCCCGCCTACCAATCCATCTTTTCACAATCACAAATTTATAAATATACAAACAGTTCAAAACGCCTTTTCTTCAATGTTTCCTTGCCTAATTAATTTAAATGGAACTATAAAATTAAATTTTTGTACTTTCGTTCTTGTATTTTCTGATTATCAAACAATTTTGACGTTACCTTTTTGCTGGCGAAACTTGTTTAATAGAATTAGATACAATTTGTGGTTAAAGAAAAATTTATTGCCTATGCAAAATGTTAATTTGATAAGTTTATTTGTTGGTCATAATTTGTTGCTATAAACTTATCTCTGTTAATAAATTTATATTATATATTTATATCCGAATTCTTAGGTGATTCGTAATCTGTACGACCTTAGTGTTATTTTTAAATTATAATTAGGTAGTTGTTTACTCTCATTGCTCCTTACATTATATTAAAATCAGAAATTCTATAGTTTATTGAAATAATAATAATTTCTTGTTAAATTCTATACAACATTTTGCTCCCATAGAAATAAATTTCGGGTTAATTCACAATATGAAAGGAGTCAAATGATATTTTCGGTTTGGTATGGTTTGGTAACGTATCGCGTTACTCACATCTCATATTAATGATGATGTAGCGGAAACTAATTGTTAATAGTTTGTGAAGGTAGCAGCTCCTTTATTTAATATCTTAGGGTCCCATCTAGAAATCAAATTTTTTATTACTTTATTTTATTACTAATTTCATAAATTGGCTCAACTATAACGGTTCATTTATTTCCTTTCTCGTTTGATTAAAGGCTCTAATAAAATCAGTTCCAAAATCAATAGAGGAATCATTAAATTCGAATAATTCCAAAAAACGAACAGGATGTAAATCGTTCATCATCGCGAACAACAAAATTCGTTCACTGTTCCCTATTAGAATGTTAATTAATTGTCAAAAGAAATTTAGTAGATCACGAAAGGAGTTAATTGGAAATCATTAAATTATTATCTGGATAGAAGTGTGAAAATATTGGTATTCAGATTAATTAGATACAAGAAATGTTACAGCTATTGGAAGACAAATCGTAAATTCCCCTGATCAATATAATTAAATTAGCTTTTTGAGAATTTTTCGATTGACTTTTTCTTTCCCAGGCTTTTAGTTTGGAACACTGAAAATTTTATTCAGAGATTTTGACTGAAATACATTGTTTGGACCTCCAAGCACTCCCTTTTTAAGTCGGTATAACGCTAGAAATTTAGAAATCTCGGCGACTACTGGACCGATATTTATAAAAAACTGTTGGGCAACCGCCACAAGACCTTCCTAACATTTATTAATTGAAATTTCAGAAAATTGTGTATTATCATTTTCAAATATTTTGACAATTTTATGGAAATATAGGAAACCTGCCTTGAAAAAATGTCAAATATAAATTATACCAGATATTTGAAAAAATTAAGAATTTTTGGAAAATTTTGATATTGTGAAATTTTTGAACAAATTCCTGTAAGTATTAAAAATTTTGAAAATATTGAAAATTTAGGGAAAACTTTGAAAATTCAAATTATTGATGCAAAGTTTAAAAATTATAAAAATGTTTTAAAATTTTGATTATTTTGAAAATTTCAAAAATTTTTGGAAATTATAATTGTTGACATTTTATAAAAAATTAGAATTTTTGAAATTTTTAAAATTCAATAAATATTAAATAGTGGTTGGAAATTAAAAACAAAATTTTTAAATTTTTTGGAAAATTATGAAAAGTAAAACAAATTTTGGAAACTGTAAATAATTTTTAATTTTATAAAATTTTCGGAAGCAGTAAAGTCTTGGGAAATTTTAAAGTTATTAAAAATTTTGAAAAAGGAAAATGTTTAGGTTGAAAATGTTCTTCGTAACCTTTCTGTTAGGTATAACTCGTACATCGGCCAGTAAGCCCAAAGCGAAATAAAACTACGCTGAATGACCGCATTTGCTGCAAATCCTACAGGACGATCACAGTACCAAATTTTGCAAATTTTGTTAAATTAGGCGCCTTAAATTTAAATGTGAAATTACAAATTTAGTACCTACATATATTTTGATATGTACCCTAACCATCTATTTTTTTTGTGCATGTGAAAACATCCTATTTCGAGTGTCTTGCTGCATTCCCAGGTGATACGTTCTAGTGTAAGTACAACGTTACCTTCCTTAGTGGCGAAAACGACTGAATAACGTATATTCACGGTTGTAAATTGAGATTGTGCTTTAGACTACACTTGCTTCGACTTTGTTAAAGCTACTCACTTCTAATTACACTTATACTCTTGTAAACGTTTCGAGTGTATGCAAGTGCTGTAAAGAGGCACGTCGTTGAGCATGTTACGAGCACTGCTCTTCAAGTGAGCACGTTATACCCTATAATATTAAAATTTTCAGTAAGTACGTTGTTATTTTAGGATATTTTCGAAAATACAATAAATATTCAAAATTTTAAAAATTTTGAAAAGTTTCACATGATTCAAATTTTTGAGATATTACAAATTTGTTTATTCTTCAAAAATTACAGTTTTCAAATTTTGGTTTTCGAAATTATAAATTTTGAGTACGTTCAAAATTTTTGATATTTTTAAAATTACAAATGTAACAAGCTAATTTTTTTTAATTTTAAAAACAAATAATTTTCAAAATTTTTTAAATATTTTCCAAAATTTTAAAATTTGCTGTACATTTTTAGAGTTAATAAAGTTATCAAAATTTTAAAAAAATTAAAACTTAATATTTTAATTTTTTTTTAATTATCACTAATTTTACAAAAAAAATTTCTAAATAATTTTAAAATTTTAATAGTGATAAATATTTTTTAAATTTTTTCTTGTAAATTGAGATAGTACTTTTTTAACTACACTTTGTTGGACTTTTATTAATCCTACCGACTGCTAACTGCAGTTGTACTGCTATAAATATAAATGTTTTGGGTGTAAGCCAGTGTAAAGTTCATGACCTGTGTTCATGACTTGTATCGATCTTAAGGTAATTGTTAGGCGACAGCGTTAAGACAAAATATTTTTGACATATACATACACGATATCTTGCTTGTCGTATTCCCACGGCGAAATGTTAAAAACAAGAACGTTTTTATGCGATTTGACATTTGAGTAAAAGCTATATTAATTTAGGCGTCTATAATCGGAGATTTGTTTGGGAAAAATGAACAGATGACTGAAGATCAAAGACGCGTGGCCACTAGCTTGACATCTGATGAATATCGATGTAACTTAAATAAAACATTATACTTTCTCATACTAACTGAACGTTCCAGAGGAGGATTTTATAAAGTTCCCCTCCCATGTGAAAAAGGGGAAATGGTTTCCGCACCTTCCTGTAGACGGGAATAATTGTAAACAAAAACGTCAAATAAAATGATTTAAACATTTACAAAAATAAGTATAATTAGCGCAACCCGCGGACTACGCTCCACGTTTTTTTTGCAAACTGCTTTGTAATAAATAAGAAATACGCTGTGTGAAGATGTTAGACATGTTATTAATGGATTCAGCGGTATTGTATATTCTGAAATATGCAAGCCGTTACCGATTATGAACATGCTTTCCGTAAATTCGTTTGTCTTCTGAAATAATAAGCGCGCACATACAGTTTTCCGTTTTTCTATGCATTAGATCCTGTATAAGAAGATCGGAGTGTAATGTAATTTAATTAATAGCAAAACATTCCAAAATAAGGCCCAAAAACCTATTTTAACAATAAAAAAATTGTGCGTTGTACAATCGCAGAACTGCGTGCCCGCTTATTTGACACATATTTGTATATATTTATTTTAAATCCGAAAAATTTTTCTTTGTCCTGGAACAGTTAACACGGCACCGACCTTGGCCTTGAAGTCCAACTTTTTTTAAGCATGCAAGAAATCAGTATTATAAACAATACCATCGTACTTTCGTAATTATAAAATCTTGAATTTTGTATCCTATTACAACCTGTGCAAACGGAACATACATGTGAGACTGAAAAGAAAGTTACCTCAAGATCTAATATTCTCAGATGGGTATAGAGACTAAATATTAAAAACAATTACTGAAAACAGGACGCTACAAATAGTCTTGTCACGTTATTTATTGCTATTCTTTGTCTGTGCCAAATATGTCGTGTATTACAATTTTATTGTTGAGCCGACAACGACTTGTAATTTAAAAAAATTGTATAATGTACAACTTAATAAAATGCAACGTAAGTTCATAACATGAACTGCTCAATGACATAATCGCAATAGTTCAAATAAAATAATAATAAATAAGCTGTGTGGAGATAGAAAAGCATAAGCTCGTCATCCTCTAAAGTCCAGATATGGGCCCCGCTCGAAGTTTGTTTTTATATTAACACCGCATCAACATATTAACAGATTATGCCCTAATAACCTAAACCATGTACTGTAAACCTGAATTTGCTTATCTGCATTGGAAACTTATGCAGTCCGCTGTACTAACAAACATGCGCCTTATATAATGGACGCGTAAATGGCAAAGATTATATTTTTTACTATTTAACTGCTAGTGTGTTACTTACCTGAATATAGGCGAGTCAGTGTGATAACAAATACGCTTACTCACTTTTTACCTACCTCGCTATACGGAGTCTATAGGAACGATAGGTGATTGTCTTCAAGGACTTCAAATAAATTTGAAATTTTTCGCTTTGAGCTTATTCATCTATAAATGTTTAAAAATAATTTTATTTAAAACATTTTCTACCTAAACCGATAAAGCGGACGCTGCAGTGTGTCTGTGTGTCTGTTTGTCTGTCTGTCTGTTCGTATACGCTTTACAACCTAGACACTTTAACGCAAAAAATAGTGTGTGCGGGAAAGGACTGTTTTTCCGTAATATAGCCTCTACAAAAAAACAAGTTTAGATATGTATTCTACACGTTCAAAACCGCTGATGTGCGCAAGCACACCCTTACTACGAGAATCATCATCATCGATTGTTCGTTTTTTAAATTAACTAATTTTGGCTTCAATTTTGATATGAACATCAACGCATTAAATGACATTAGGAACACTTCTCTATTGAAATAAAATATCTTTAAATATCTAAAATTACAAAAATAGATTTTAATATTTCAGCAGACTTTTGCTATTAAAACAATATCAGCTATCATACAACCAGACGTGTCTTTTAAAAACTTAGGAGGTAGTGCTTTACTTCATTACAAGAGCTTTAATATGTATTATACGCATACCACATAGACTACCGATTAAGAGTTCTCCAATCATCCATTTTTCGTCATTTCATTACAATATGAATTTTTGGCTTCAAACTAAGTGCGAATGGGTTAAATAGCAAACGAAACAACTTTCGTTTAAAAAAACTTCTGGGAAATCAGTCACAACAACGCCCCACCTCTAAATTGAAAACTCGATTATGAGGTTTCCACTAATTGTAATAATTAGAAAATACCGTCGTCTGCATTGATGTGTGAAAATTGAGAATAGCTTTCACAAATCAACGCAGGCGACGAAAAATACTAAACATCATAAAACCAGTTGACTTTTTTAGGAATACACCCTGGGTGCCACACCAAAGGTGCTCTACTTACGACTCACCATCAAACAAAAGTTGAAGAAGGATGCTCTTCTACAACCTAAGCTTGAAAAAGAAGCTAAAATAATACCTCCAACTAATTCTCAAATAAACTCGAACTCCTTAAAATTAAAGATTGTGAAAAATATGGCAAATTATCCTTTTTATTAAATCATCTAATCCCTCCTCAAGTTTATTACAACCCCTAAAATTAAAAATTTATGTCATGAAAATGATTTTAATTGTTTTCTTTATCAAGAACAACACTTTTTAACCACATTCATGAGGTTCAATTTTACTATAGCCATAACGGGGGCTATAAAGGAAGAAATATGTTTTCATTAAGCAAACTCGTTTGTAAATTTTGATTTTGGTTGATTTTCTGAACTGGTTAAGATAGTTTCTGCAATGGAAAGTAATGTAGTATATTGAATCAGAGAATAACAAATAACTAGCGGGTGAAAAAAACAAGGTCGCGTGGCGGTTGTTGGACAGTTTTTTATAATTACCAACAATTGAACACAAGCTGCCGACGTTGGCAGAAATTCTTAAAGTTTTTATTATTCTTCGGTAAAAAAAAGAAGCATGAATACGTAATGAAGTTTACGTGACTCAAATGTGGAAACAGTTCAGTGGTAATAATAATCAAAACCATTTTTCAGTTTTACTTCAAACGTCACCGCAAATAGAGCGATGACGGGAAATCCAAGTAACTTTAAGATTCAAAGAGTGTTATTACGAATAACGGGCCTTTCTCTTCGGGAAGATGAGACTAGGACTTATAGAATATGTTCGCTGATATTTTTGACGTTTGTATCTGTGTATCCTTTTTTGGCACTTGTAGATGTATTCAGACAAGACTTTGAAACGGCTGCTGAATTGGTAAAGTACGAAATTACATTCATTGTGGGTAAGAAAATTTAGAATACAATGATAATGCACAAACCTCATTGCTCGGCATACTTAGTATTCCATATTGAATTGTGATTGTGAAAACGTTAGGTTCTGAGATTTTAAGGGAAATACATGTTTTGGATCTCTAGCACGGCTAAAGTGTTATTTTTTTAAATATCGTTTTGTGTGATAGTGTGTAACGTTCGAAATCTCGGGGTTTTCTGGATCAGCAGTAATGAAATTTGAAATAAGTACCGAGGTATAGTGTTTCACGAACTTCTTGTTCTTGTCTTGTTCTTGCTGCAAGAACAAGAACAAGAAGTAGGTGTGCAAGAAACATGACAAGACAAGACTAGCTGGAGCAAGAACAAGATTTCTTGTGAAGACGTTTGCAAGAAACAAGATTTCTTGTTTTATGTAGATACATAAGACAAAATGATACTGTAGTGCAAAATAATAATTTATAAGTTTTGTTGCATTGTAATATGAGCGATAAATGAGCTATTTTCATAATAAACCCATGATTAGGCAATAGGATAGCCCCTGCCAACTAAAAAATGAACAAGCACATTTTGTAGGTAGGTTCCAATCTGATCAATAAATTTAAAGCCAGTAAATTATTCTACATTTAATATAGGTAACTATTAATAAGCAGTGCATTTCAAACGAAATGCAGAAATCGGTAATATCAAAACCAAGTTTTTTCGCAAAACTGCTATTTTAGCTGTCATTTCTGTACAATTAAACCATGGGAAAACCGAAGCAGATGTAAAAGTCTAAAACTGACAGTTCAAAAATAAATAACATTTTTTTGCTATTTGTTTAATATGTGCTTCATTTGGGACGCACCGCTAAAAAGCAAAAATTAAATTCTTAATGCAAAGAAACCAAATAAAATATATGCAAGCATAGTATGTATGTTAGTCTACTAACTACCAAACGCGTTCAAAAAATATAAAATTTTTTTAGTCAGTACTACTCCGTACAAATGCGTTTCACGAGTAGGCGCACGCGGCAGGAAGCCGGCCCGCGCCGCATTATCAAGACTCGATAGCTCGGGGAATCCCCCAACTAGCAAGAACAAGAAATAAGCAAGGGTCTTGCTAGCAAGACAAGAATTAAGCTAGCAAGAAATTTGCAAGACAAGAAGTTGTTTTACTTCTTGTCTTGCTTAGCAAGACAAGAAGTTGCCGAGCAATACAAGAAATCTTGCTTTGTGCATCACTACCGAGGTACAACGAATATGGATCCAATCAACAGATTTTTCTTTACGATATGGAACCGAAAAAGGAAATTAGATATGTTTTTTGGTTTCAGTTTTTTAAAATTGGAGAATAAAGTATGATAGAGAGGCTGCAACAAAAATATAAGCTTTTTCTTTCTGGACACTATATCTGCATCATTTTTTTGATTTTGTAATAGCCGTAGGGGTACACAATGTGGGCGAATTTATTTACAAGAAATTTTCTAAAAAATTTGCTCAAATTTTAATCAAGTTTTTTTTATTTTGTAGGCTAATAGGTAGAGGAATGAGCTACAATATGGTTGTTGCCCTAATGCGCTAATTTCTCTGTCGCGCTTTCTACAAATGTTTGAATTTTGGAAATTAATGCGCTTTTATTTATTAAACAGGGCAGAACAACACATTCTTTTTAAAAACAAATTGACTGTCAGTGAAGCACAGATGTGTATATAAGCAAAAAGCTAAAGTGTTAAATTCTAGCGGACTTTCCCATAAGATATTAATACTTTTCACCGTCTGCTAGATTTCTAAGAAAATGAGGTATATAAGCAAACCTCCATTTCATCTATACTTCAAGCTTTATTGCAGCTGTCAGTACGTGACGTCATCGACATAAATTTCTCAGCAAAATTAATTAAATTATCTCGAAAACCAGTGGTTTTTAATGAAAGTATCTTTTTTGTATATTTTTAACTGGAGAATAATATGTTTAAAACAAAAAATTAAATCTCGACTGTGTAAAAAAATACGTATTACATACATTGATCACCAATCACATCTACGCCCGTTGAACTTAAACTAAGACAAGTGGCACTGGTAATTATTACTATGTATTAAAATGTTCATTTAAATTTGAATCAAATATCTCAATGTATGACGGAGATATTAAATAAAACGTGATCTGACTGCATCCTATTTAGAGACTGTATCTAGAATTTGTCGAAGAATTTTGAATTGCCCTGTATTGAAAAACTTCTTTCTACTTCAACTAATGTGATTAAAGCTTCTTTTATTAGAAATTTCAGGTCGTAATATCTATTTCACTATCATAAGTTTCCCAACAGCAATTGAAACTCTTAATTTTTGTTCACAAAATGATTTCAGATTTTATGTTTGTAACAATTTTACCAAATCCTTTAGGAATATTTTTTGCACTTCTAGTTTAGTTGTTTTACTACTTACAGCACCACACCGCTTTAATAAATGCCAATCACGGTGATACTGGGATTATCAAAATATTTTTAAAGTTTTTAATAATTTAGCTATAGAATCTTTAAAATTTAAATTTAATTATTTTATTTGATTGATTGATTTGAAGCGGGGAGGGTTTGTTACGCCCTTTAACACTGCGGCCTCTTGGGCCTATTGTGCATCCCCTTCGGTCGCTTGTCGCTGTCAAGTAGATCCGTTCCCTTTAACAGGTCTAGAAGTTTGTTGATCAGACTGGCTGGCGGTTGCATCTCATTGGGGTTGATGCCCTCAAAGATTTGGAATCTTCTGCAAGCTAGGGCTTCGCATTCGAATACTATATGGGAGGCTGTTTCTTCTTCCTCGCCACATAGTCTGCATATGGGATCTTCATTATATAGCCCTATGTTATGCAGATGTTTTCTGAAGTGCCAGTGTCCCGTTAGGAGTCCCGTCACTATTCTGATGTGAGTCCTGCTAAGTTGCAGGACTGGTTTTGTCAGCTTATGGCGATGGCTGCCCATCATAGCTTTGCTTTGTCTCTGTCGAGGTGAGAGTTTCCAGTGTTCCGAGTGTTTTGTTGAAATCCATTCTTTAACTGCTTCTCTCGCTGTGTTCTTAGTTGTGCCAACCACAGGTTCAGGCCCTGTGAATGGTGTTTCAGATCCCTGCTTTGCTAGTTTATCTGCATTTTTATTTCCTTCTATGCCTCTGTGTCCCGGCACTCACACAAGTGTTACCTTGTTAGAGTTTGCCAGTTTCAAGAGGCTACAAAGGCAGTTCCAGACAAGCTTTGACTTGATCTGGTTTGAATTCAGTGATGATAAGGATGGTTTTGTTCGTATATACCTTTCTTATGTTCTCTTCTATTGCTGCTAAGATTGCATATGTTTCTGCTTGGAATATTGTGGTAGATTGGCCCAGTGATATAGAGGTGCTATATCTTGGTTTACTACCGTATATTCCAGCTCCGCTTCCGTTGTCTGTGCGTGAACCGTCTGTATACCATACTAGGTTTTTTTGCAAGTCTGGTGGTTCTTCTCGTTGCCACTCTTCACGGTTTATCCGTACTTTAAATGGTTTGTGAAAGGAGTATTTTGTTAACATGTACTCTGTACCCATGTCTAGCATTGGGTCGGATACTACAGTTGTTATTTTGGAGTGTCCCCATATCTGTTGGCTGCTTCTCCAATTGCCCGTGCAGTTTAGGCGGTATGATCCCATGCGTGTCTCGCCCTTGATTATTAGCTCTAGGGGAGAAAGTTGCAGAAGAGCTTCCAATGCTGCTGTCGCAGTACTCCTGAATGCTCCAATTATACAGAGACAAGTTGGTCTTTGAACACTAAGAATCTGGTTAATTGTCTGTCTCTGATTTACTTTTGGTCACCATACTAGTGAACCATAGGTTATTGTTGGTCTTATCACTGTTCTGTATAACCAGTGGACCATTTTGGGTTTTAATCCCCATTTATTTCTAAAGGCTCTTCTTGCCATCATCAAGGATGTTTTTGCCTTATTGGTAGTTCTCTGTAAATGTTGGTTCCAAGTCAACTTGGCAACTTGGTATCTAAAATTACACCCAAGTATTTGACTTCTCCCTTAATTTTCAGAGTTTCTCCAAAGAGTTTCGGTGGGTTTATGCCTGCATGGTTTTTTTTTTCTAGTAAATGGTAGGAGACTAGGAGAGATTATAGTGCCGTGTTTACCTTCTATAAGAGCGACTATGTCATCTGCATAACCAAGGGTGAAGTAGCCTTCGGTATTCAGATTTGTGAGGAGTTCGTTTATAACCAGATCCCAAAGTAAGGGGGATAGTATCCCTCCTTGTGGACATCCCCTAGTTACTGACACCTCCATCTTTTCACCACATATTGTGGCTTGTACTTGTCGACTTTGAAACATCTTTTTTATCCACTTACACGAGGTGTCGTCAATACCATGTCTTTTAGCCGCTTGAATCATTGATTCAAAGGAAGTGTTATCAAAGGTTCCCTGTACGTCAAGAAAAACACCTAGGTCGATTTCCTTGTTTTGTAAGCAGCGCTCTATCCTGTTAACAAGGTTATGAAAAGCACTTTCACACGATTTACGTGGTCCGTAGGCGTGTTGGTTTTGGTGTAGAGGTTTCTCTATGAGTTCCCCTTCCCTTATATGCCTTCCTACCAGGTTTTCCATCGTTTTCAGAATGAACGACAATAGACTTATTGGTCTAAATACCTTGGCTTGGGCGTAAGAGTTACGGCCTGGTTTTGGTATGAAGACCACTTTAACATGTTTCCAGGTTTGAGGTACATGGCCTAAGGCCCAACTAGCTCGATATAGATTGCATAACACTGGTATCGGAACTTTCTTCCCCACTTGTAGCATTTCAGGGAGGATGTCATTAGGTCCAGGAGATTTGTAGGGCTTAACAGACTTAATAGCCCAATTTATTCTTTCGTGGTTTATCACGCAGTTAGCTACCTTCTAATTTTCCGCTACAGCTCTAGAAAAAGAGTAATTAGGGTTTTGGATTGGGTTTGGCTGAGTTATTATTACCGATCCCGGAAAGTGACTTTGGAGCAAAAGCTCCACGGTCTCCTTACCAGTAGCAGTAAAGTTTTCTGTGGGTTTTTTTAAAGTGCCTACAGGATTTACAAGTTTTTTAGCCAAGATGCGGTGGAGTCTTGCTCCTTCAGATGTGTTTTCAACATCTTGACGGAGCCTCCTCCACAAATCTCTCTTAGCTTTCCTTACCATTTTATTGTATTCGGTGAGGGCTTCTGAATATTTGTTTTAATCACCTGTTGCTTTAGCTCTATTAAAGAAGTTTCTAGCATTGTTCCTCATTTTGCCAGGGTCATTGTTCCACTACCCCAGTTTATTGGTGGATATAGTTTTCGGTGGACAGTTATTTTGGTATGAGGTTAGAATAGATTTTTGTAGTTGATCTGCTACAGCCTCAATTTCAAAACTGTTATTGCGAACAGTGTTGATGTTGGCTTCGATATTTGCCTTTAGGTCTTCCCCGTAGGCTTCCCAATCGGTCCTCCTGGGGTCCCTGTACATAAGCACTGTTTTTTCCACATCGGATATTTCAAAATGAATGTGCCTGTAATCTGAGAGAGATGGCTCACTAGAAACATTCCATTTTGTTATTTTCCTACATATTTTGGAGAAGCCTAGGGTTAGGTCTATGACCTCCCTCCTAACAGTTGTTACAAAAGTAGGTTCGTTGCCCACAGTTATTACATGTAAGTTATTACTACAAATAAAGGTTAATAAAGACTCACCTCTGTTATTCGTATTGCTGCTGCCCCAGACTATATGATGAGAGTTTAAATCTGCTCCTATCAAAAGTTCAGTCTTGGTTTCATTGCAGTGATTCACTAGTCGTTCCAACTCAGGTGTTGATGGAGGTGGTGGCAAGTCATAAGGGAGATAAGCGCAAGTTAAAATAAGCTTTACTGTGCTCCCTTCTGACTGACAGTTTGTACTTATCGTAGTTAGAACTCTGGAACAGAAATCCATCATGGGTAAGGTGTTAATTCCATTCCCCACATAGATGCAGGTTCTAGGTGTTTCTACTGATCTATCATAGATTAACTTACCTCCGGTTTGGCCAAGCCCCATTATCCAGGGTTCTTGGATTAGGGCTATGTTGACTTTGCTAGAAGCTAGCAGACGTGAGAGGGTTGCCGAAACTCCCCTACTGTGCTGTAGGTTGCCCGGAAGAAGTTGGAGCATCCTTAGGCAGGTTTAGTGGTTTGAACGTAACTTGAGTTAGCCCCAGGAAAGCCTGGTATTTGCTGCCTTTTAGTAACGCCATAGACTTTTCGTCAATTTCCAACACCAGTGTCTGTCCAGATGATTCCACTCGGTTGCTCACGACTTGCCATTCCTGTATTTTTAGACCCTGATTTAAACAGGGAATAAAATAGAGCAGTCTCCATCCACTTATCGCATCTTGTAGTTATAGATTTAAAACTTAGTTTCTTACCTGTACCAAATATATCTTAAGTCAGATCCTTCTGTCGTATAAATATATGCACCAAAGTATTGAAAATGCAAAATATGCAAAACAAATGTGTCATTTTACCAAATTTGAAACCGTACGGAACGTTTTGTTAGCATCTCAATGCTTTAGAGTGTGCATTTTTATGAAATCCGTGATTTGCTTATCAGTGATAACAATATACATATAATTCTAAACTTTAGACGTAGTAAGCTTTAGGAAGGCCGAGCAGAACATCATCCACCCCCTCGTGTTTTTGATAACAATTTTTTTCTTGCATCTGGTGTTGTATAATCACAAGCAATATTTTCCAAAAAACACTTAAATTGTTTTTTCATTATTTTTTTCAGCGGTGTTTAAAGTAATAACGTTCCAAAGAAGCCGCGTAGTAATTAGGCAGTTGCTCGATAAACTAGATGCAGGAAGGTTTTTGGCAAATTTAAGACTAAAAAATGACAAAGAAGAGGAGCTAATAAAACAATGCAGATTTATTGTTATAACCCAGGTACATAAAACCTTTACAGTTCTTTAGATATTCTTGTTACCACAATTTTCATTTGTTTGAGTATTAGAGAAACGAAAGTGGAAAGTCTCTAATATATCAAACTTCTTTTAAAGTACTCTAGATTTTCACTTTGTAGTTAGACGCTGTCTAATCACAAAGTTTATTTTGAGAATTTAGACTAAACATAGCTAAAAAGTTACGATTATTGCTATTACTCTAAAATGAGACTACGGTCAGGGCAATACCAAGGGGGGGGAGTGTCACGAGGTGCTGGCATCGTCTAGAATTTGAGTACTCTCATGCTCTATGCTAAATAGGAAAATATGTAAACTAAAAAATTTATAAATAAAAATTCCGTAAATAAATTTAAAAGAAATGGTATTTCTTACATTTAAAAGAGTCTGTAATTTTTCGTCACCCTATTATTAAAACCTTCACAACCTGCAATCTAAGCACTATGCTATGTTTGTGCGAGTTGACTTTTTCAGTAGCAACAAGAATACTGAATCGGTAACAAAGAGTATCAATGTATCAGTTTAGTTAAATAATTTTAGCATTTGAAAAAGAGCAAACAAAAAAAAACTAGATATGAATAATTGTTTGTAGAAATTTATTAATAAAAAAAAATAGAAAACTACAATTATTTTAGTGACTTTTACATTGGATTTATTATTTTTAAAAAACTGCTTTTTTGTTTTTAGTCTTATTTTGAAGAAAATAATTATTCGTTTTAGTTTTTGTCATTTAGTTTTGTTTTTTGAACTAATTAAAAATTTTTTTTTTAAGTTTTTTCGCAAAGCGCGTTTTTGTGCAACCTTGTACTACCAAATTTTTTGAACACCCCTTGGAGTGTTGGCCTGACTACGGTTCATTCTAATTACCCAGGTACTGATATTACAACCGTTATATTCCTTTTAGACAATTATATATTTGACGATTTGTTTTTTCGGGCTTTGCACCAACGTGGTATATACCTTCATAATACGATGTCGAAGTAGTGATTACCATGACTGGAAGTTTTCTTATGGTTCTTTCCAACTTATCAACGTAACCTACAGCCCCAACTTCGAGATTTTATGGAGCTATCAAAGCTTTACCTGCTCTGCCCTCGCCTTTTTCTTCGTTATTATCGATGCAACAGTGGGTGGAATTTTGTGCCATATTGTTTTTGAATTAAAATTGTTACAAAACAATATCAGAAGCATTGTTGAAGACAGCCACGAAGAAATGCTAAAGGCAAGTTGATGCATTTTTGTAAATAAATACAATAGGTATTTTTGATGTTCAAGAAAATAGTTACACAGATCTGAATATACATTGCAGTACGTCGGTAAACTATTCCCTTTTATTTTTAAGGCTAATTTTAGAAATTTACTCAAAGACATTTAAATTTATTTCTTGAGCAAACAAACGTCGACAGACATTATAGCTGCTCTGCTAAGCCACACACTCAAACATTTTAAATTACAAGGTGGGCCGAGTGAGCAGGCGGGCTTTAAAGCTTTTTAGGTTTAGAAAACACTGATCAGTTCCAACTCAAACACTGAAAACAAGATGACTGCTTGCGAATTATACAACACGCTTCACCCTCCAGATCACTATGTAGTACTACTTGAAGTCACTGTATGTATCATTTTTATTCTTTGTGCTGGGCACGTCAGTTGTGTTCGCGCCGTTTCGTCTTTTTGTAGCTTGTGTTCCTGTGTTTTTCTCCTACTGTTTCGACACGGGATAAGCGGAAACGTAACTGTTTTTCCTACAGAAGATTTGTATCGCGCCGTAAGTCGGCTTAATAGGAAGCCCAAAAGAAATCGTTCCCTCCACTCTTCGAGTTTCCGCTCACCAAGTCTTCTCCGGCGTTCGTTAATACCATTACATTCACAAGATGGGTGTTTTCCTTCCTGCATCTCTTATGGTGCACTTTGCGCACGTCTAAATTGTCTCATTGAGGCTAGATATTATCAGGGATTCCCCTGGCTCAGTGCGCAGCACGTATCAGCCTGTTCTTAGAACGTTAAAGGTACATTGTACCTAGACTACTTTCCGTTCACTTGAAGAAATAATTAAGTTGCGGCATACACAGTGATGTATCCATGGTTTACTTGAGGTAAGTTTTCTTTGAACGCACAATACTATTCGTTGCCTTAATTTTCAAGCAATTACGGTTGAACTCCATTCATAACCCATTTGGTGTAACTGCACAAAAAGTTGAAATGGGTTGAGTCTGGTGAATGAAGAGACCATTTATTTGGTATCCAGAAAACTTGGTATGTGTGTACTTCCTCTTCGAGAATTTCTGCAGTTTCTTAAATAACTGGGTCTATTGCATTTTTGAGTATATTTGGATGCAACACATTGATTGAATAGATTTTTTTTAATAGAAGAATATGTAATCATCCAGTTGTCCCGTTCAAACCTTCGAGATTTACATGCCATTGTCAAAGGTTATACAGAGTGAGCTAAAATGCTCGAGAACCACTCGACCACATAACATAGGCAACCCATTGTACATAAGTGGCTATCCTGCTTCAGGAAACTAAATCTGACAGTTGTAGCAATTACGATTGGCGTAGCATGTACAAATTAGGGCACAGACAATGTTCATAAAAAAATGAATTTGGCACGTCACAATTTAAAGAAACTTTGTAAAAACATTTAATAAAGCAAAAGTAAATGATAGGAATTTATTTAAGAATATTATTGTTGCAAAACGTATTTCATTTATAAATTACAATAGCTGCTTAAAATGAATGCTTTGTAAACACGAACTGAATCGTCATGTGTTCTCCACGATCCGATTTGTTCCCAGTAAATCAAATCATGATCAATGTCTGGACACAACCCCAAATAAATAACACCAAATCATTTCCAGTATTAATGCATTTAATCAAACAAATAATTTCTATCAACAGGACAATATTATTGAAGAACATAACTTACAAGTCTACTTACATTACAGAAATAACTGTACAAAAAATAAGTTTTAGCTGTAGGTAGCTTAATTTATTGTATACATTACCAGAAAAACAAATTTGATTTATAAATTACAATAACTGCTCACAATGAGTGCCATTGCTTTGAAAACACAAATGAACTCTCCTCCTCATGTTATTAAAAGCTCTCTGTAAGTCATTTAGGATAATGTTACGTATCTCGTTTTCAATAGACACTTAAAGTTCTTTGAGAGTGTGTAGACGATTTTTGAACACATTATTTTTTAAATAGTCAATAAATAAAAATCCAGAGGTGTTAGGTCCGGGCTTCTTGGAGGCCATCGTCCATGGCTAATAAGTCGATCATCATAAAATTCTCTAAGATAATTTAAAGTAGCGTTTTCTGTGAGCTGTCGCTCCGTCTTGTTGGAAATAACCCTGGTTTAACTCATCGTCGAGCAACTGTTCAATAAACGGTTGCAATATATTATCACGATATCTCTCTGCATTTATAGTATCGCCATTATTCAAGTTCTCCGTAAACCATTGGCAATACTGTACCTGTTGTGGAAAATCATGCGGATACAGTTGTCGCACTACCGATACTCTGTACGGGTGCATATGCAGATTTTTATCGAGTGCCTTTCGGCAAGTTCCATAAGAAATACCTGTAGAAAAAAAATGTTTTAGTTGTAGTTAGCTTAATTTACTGTATACATTACCAGTTTGTGCAGATAAAGTCCTAATTGATTTATGCGGACTCTTTCAATTCGAGCTTAAATATTTTCTACAACTTCTTCTGTAAGTATAGTGCGTTTGCCTGTAGACTTGCCCTTACAAATGCAGTTCTTGTTCTCAAAGCGGGGGACAAGAACTAGCTTATGGTTTACAAAGTTTTCATAGCCTACGTTCTCATTCGGGAAAGCTTCACTAAACTGTTTAATACAAGATTGCAACGAATATGACCATGAACCATCTGCATTCCGGGTTCCACTCCGGAAATGGGCCATTAGAATAAATGCATCTTGTTCAGTTGTAAAAGGCATGTTAAATCAAATCTGAAATATGAGGTTATGTTATGATATTAATCCATTGAACTGCATACTAATCGTAACTGGAAGGGAAGCTAAAGGATAAGAAAGTGAGGCCACTCAAAAGTTATGCAACCCGCACAGCGGTGGTATCTCCATCTCTTTCTTGCTCAATATATTCAAGCAGTCTTAACATTTTTTATTTGTTTTTCAATAAATTATCAAGTTCTACATGTGGTTATCTGTGTATGTTTGTATAAATAAGATGATTTACAGTTATTTTCTTACTATTATTAGCTATTGGTAAAAAAAATTAAGAATATAATGTTGATAAATACAGTATTTCTTTTTTTTTGTGGTCTTCGGAACCACAGAGTACATACTTTCGAGTACCAAGTTAACAATTCTTAAAAAGAATTAATTTTGTTAATTTTTGTCTACAGCTTGCTTCTTTACCTTGTATTTTGTGGGTAACTTTTTTTGCATGGGTTTGCAGCCTACAAGTAGCATAATCAGGAACAATTTTTTTAATTATTTGCGTTACATGCAAATCTTCAGAAATATATTCCTCAACCATAGGATGTGGAGGCTGAAACAAATGTGGCCTACTACTAAAATACTTAACAGCAACATTTTGCGAAATAAGCCTAAACTTTTTTTTGCCCATGGCTCCTTCAATAACCATACACCGAAATTTATTTTCAACAAAATCTATAATTTTGTATACAATGTCCGATGGGAAGATTAAACCTCCTCGATTTACAAAGTTAGTAAATTTTTTATAACTTTGCTTGCTAGCCGAATACAAGTGATCAGTTGGATTCACTAGTGTTTTATGCAATAGTATATTAATACAATACGCACATGTAATGTTTTTTTACCAACTTTCGAGTAATAAACCCAGCTATATAATAAAGAATGTTTTCTTGGTATTCTGACAAATTATAATTATCAATTTTATCAATATCATAATTTTCAACATTCTCATCTTCAATAAGCTTTCTATTTTCTGTACGAAATTCAAATAATGGTGTACATTGGCTACCGAGGTCTACACAGTTTGAGTTTACGCTTGGTCTTATTGAGTTTTTAAATAGCATTTGTCTCAAAGCCCACTTCAGTTGTAAGGAATTGGGGTTATTATTCCAACCACCACGAGAACGAATACAACTGAAAAAAAGCTCCACATGATCTTGGGAGCATTTGTATGTTAAAAAATAACTAATAGGTTCTAATTCACGATTAAATAAATCTTGTGCTAATGCTAATGTGCTTTGCATTGTAAGTATGAAACCTAACGCAAATGTTTTTTTAGGGTGGTTTAGTATAGGTATACCATCGATTATAATTTTTTTTATGTATTTTGTTGTTTCTTCGAATATTTCCTTTTATGTGCACAATCTTACATTCATAAGCAACACAATTCACCACCATTTTTACCAAATTTGATCACGATTTAAACCTCTTTTCAAAATAATGGATAAATCTACTACCGCACTCCGTCAGCCGCAATGAGTAGGACAGTGATGGCAATCCCACCACACTGTCTATCTCGCTCGGCCACAAAACAGTCTACGCAAACTGTATATTGCCTCCCTTCCAGTTACGACGGTATACAGTTCAATGTATTAATCTTGTAAATAACTGCATTTGTACACTTACCTTAAATGATTTAAAGGTAGATCAATTAGTTCTGAAAAAAACTGCTTTTTTAAATAAATGTCGCAGTTTGATAATTGTGTTAATCAACAGAAAAAAAATGGATAAAAATATAACAGAAGTACGAACGCCAATAAAACAAAATGACATTGTAAATGTAAATCAGCACGGCAGGCAACATTGGAAAATAAAATTCACTACATTTAAATTAGGCAATGGTCACGTGGTTATTAAACATTAATAATTACACTGTATTAGAATGTAAACAGTTACTGTTGCTATAGAAATAGAACTTGGTGAAGTTATGCAACCCGCACAGCGGTGGTATCTCCATCTCTTTCTTGCTCAATATATTCAAGCAGTCTTAACATTTTTTATTTGTTTTTCAATAAATTATCAAGTTCTACATGTGGTTATCTGTGTATGTTTGTATAAATAAGATGATTTACAGTTATTTTCTTACTATTATTAGCTATTGGTAAAAAAAATTAAGAATATAATGTTGATAAATACAGTATTTCTTTTTTTTTGTGGTCTTCGGAACCACAGAGTACATACTTTCGAGTACCAAGTTAACAATTCTTAAAAAGAATTAATTTTGTTAATTTTTGTCTACAGCTTGCTTCTTTACCTTGTATTTTGTGGGTAACTTTTTTTGCATGGGTTTGCAGCCTACAAGTAGCATAATCAGGAACAATTTTTTTAATTATTTGCGTTACATGCAAATCTTCAGAAATATATTCCTCAACCATAGGATGTGGAGGCTGAAACAAATGTGGCCTACTACTAAAATACTTAACAGCAACATTTTGCGAAATAAGCCTAAACTTTTTTTTGCCCATGGCTCCTTCAATAACCATACACCGAAATTTATTTTCAACAAAATCTATAATTTTGTATACAATGTCCGATGGGAAGATTAAACCTCCTCGATTTACAAAGTTAGTAAATTTTTTATAACTTTGCTTGCTAGCCGAATACAAGTGATCAGTTGGATTCACTAGTGTTTTATGCAATAGTATATTAATACAATACGCACATGTAATGTTTTTTTACCAACTTTCGAGTAATAAACCCAGCTATATAATAAAGAATGTTTTCTTGGTATTCTGACAAATTATAATTATCAATTTTATCAATATCATAATTTTCAACATTCTCATCTTCAATAAGCTTTCTATTTTCTGTACGAAATTCAAATAATGGTGTACATTGGCTACCGAGGTCTACACAGTTTGAGTTTACGCTTGGTCTTATTGAGTTTTTAAATAGCATTTGTCTCAAAGCCCACTTCAGTTGTAAGGAATTGGGGTTATTATTCCAACCACCACGAGAACGAATACAACTGAAAAAAAGCTCCACATGATCTTGGGAGCATTTGTATGTTAAAAAATAACTAATAGGTTCTAATTCACGATTAAATAAATCTTGTGCTAATGCTAATGTGCTTTGCATTGTAAGTATGAAACCTAACGCAAATGTTTTTTTAGGGTGGTTTAGTATAGGTATACCATCGATTATAATTTTTTTTATGTATTTTGTTGTTTCTTCGAATATTTCCTTTTATGTGCACAATCTTACATTCATAAGCAACACAATTCACCACCATTTTTACCAAATTTGATCACGATTTAAACCTCTTTTCAAAATAATGGATAAATCTACTACCGCACTCCGTCAGCCGCAATGAGTAGGACAGTGATGGCAATCCCACCACACTGTCTATCTCGCTCGGCCACAAAACAGTCTACGCAAACTGTATATTGCCTCCCTTCCAGTTACGACGGTATACAGTTCAATGTATTAATCTTGTAAATAACTGCATTTGTACACTTACCTTAAATGATTTAAAGGTAGATCAATTAGTTCTGAAAAAAACTGCTTTTTTAAATAAATGTCGCAGTTTGATAATTGTGTTAATCAACAGAAAAAAAATGGATAAAAATATAACAGAAGTACGAACGCCAATAAAACAAAATGACATTGTAAATGTAAATCAGCACGGCAGGCAACATTGGAAAATAAAATTCACTACATTTAAATTAGGCAATGGTCACGTG
Source organism: Ctenicera cuprea (assembly GCA_958336395.1). Lineage (NCBI taxonomy): Eukaryota > Metazoa > Arthropoda > Insecta > Coleoptera > Elateridae > Ctenicera > Ctenicera cuprea. The sequence continues at coordinate 32,965,802 of OY284488.1, forward strand.
GTTATTAAACATTAATAATTACACTGTATTAGAATGTAAACAGTTACTGTTGCTATAGAAATAGAACTTGGTGAAGTTATGCAACCCGCACAGCGGTGGTATCTCCATCTCTTTCTTGCTCAATATATTCAAGCAGTCTTAACATTTTTTATTTGTTTTTCAATAAATTATCAAGTTCTACATGTGGTTATCTGTGTATGTTTGTATAAATAAGATGATTTACAGTTATTTTCTTACTATTATTAGCTATTGGTAAAAAAAATTAAGAATATAATGTTGATAAATACAGTATTTCTTTTTTTTTGTGGTCTTCGGAACCACAGAGTACATACTTTCGAGTACCAAGTTAACAATTCTTAAAAAGAATTAATTTTGTTAATTTTTGTCTACAGCTTGCTTCTTTACCTTGTATTTTGTGGGTAACTTTTTTTGCATGGGTTTGCAGCCTACAAGTAGCATAATCAGGAACAATTTTTTTAATTATTTGCGTTACATGCAAATCTTCAGAAATATATTCCTCAACCATAGGATGTGGAGGCTGAAACAAATGTGGCCTACTACTAAAATACTTAACAGCAACATTTTGCGAAATAAGCCTAAACTTTTTTTTGCCCATGGCTCCTTCAATAACCATACACCGAAATTTATTTTCAACAAAATCTATAATTTTGTATACAATGTCCGATGGGAAGATTAAACCTCCTCGATTTACAAAGTTAGTAAATTTTTTATAACTTTGCTTGCTAGCCGAATACAAGTGATCAGTTGGATTCACTAGTGTTTTATGCAATAGTATATTAATACAATACGCACATGTAATGTTTTTTTACCAACTTTCGAGTAATAAACCCAGCTATATAATAAAGAATGTTTTCTTGGTATTCTGACAAATTATAATTATCAATTTTATCAATATCATAATTTTCAACATTCTCATCTTCAATAAGCTTTCTATTTTCTGTACGAAATTCAAATAATGGTGTACATTGGCTACCGAGGTCTACACAGTTTGAGTTTACGCTTGGTCTTATTGAGTTTTTAAATAGCATTTGTCTCAAAGCCCACTTCAGTTGTAAGGAATTGGGGTTATTATTCCAACCACCACGAGAACGAATACAACTGAAAAAAAGCTCCACATGATCTTGGGAGCATTTGTATGTTAAAAAATAACTAATAGGTTCTAATTCACGATTAAATAAATCTTGTGCTAATGCTAATGTGCTTTGCATTGTAAGTATGAAACCTAACGCAAATGTTTTTTTAGGGTGGTTTAGTATAGGTATACCATCGATTATAATTTTTTTTATGTATTTTGTTGTTTCTTCGAATATTTCCTTTTATGTGCACAATCTTACATTCATAAGCAACACAATTCACCACCATTTTTACCAAATTTGATCACGATTTAAACCTCTTTTCAAAATAATGGATAAATCTACTACCGCACTCCGTCAGCCGCAATGAGTAGGACAGTGATGGCAATCCCACCACACTGTCTATCTCGCTCGGCCACAAAACAGTCTACGCAAACTGTATATTGCCTCCCTTCCAGTTACGACGGTATACAGTTCAATGTATTAATCTTGTAAATAACTGCATTTGTACACTTACCTTAAATGATTTAAAGGTAGATCAATTAGTTCTGAAAAAAACTGCTTTTTTAAATAAATGTCGCAGTTTGATAATTGTGTTAATCAACAGAAAAAAAATGGATAAAAATATAACAGAAGTACGAACGCCAATAAAACAAAATGACATTGTAAATGTAAATCAGCACGGCAGGCAACATTGGAAAATAAAATTCACTACATTTAAATTAGGCAATGGTCACGTGGTTATTAAACATTAATAATTACACTGTATTAGAATGTAAACAGTTACTGTTGCTATAGAAATAGAACTTGGTGAAGTTATGCAACCCGCACAGCGGTGGTATCTCCATCTCTTTCTTGCTCAATATATTCAAGCAGTCTTAACATTTTTTATTTGTTTTTCAATAAATTATCAAGTTCTACATGTGGTTATCTGTGTATGTTTGTATAAATAAGATGATTTACAGTTATTTTCTTACTATTATTAGCTATTGGTAAAAAAAATTAAGAATATAATGTTGATAAATACAGTATTTCTTTTTTTTTGTGGTCTTCGGAACCACAGAGTACATACTTTCGAGTACCAAGTTAACAATTCTTAAAAAGAATTAATTTTGTTAATTTTTGTCTACAGCTTGCTTCTTTACCTTGTATTTTGTGGGTAACTTTTTTTGCATGGGTTTGCAGCCTACAAGTAGCATAATCAGGAACAATTTTTTTAATTATTTGCGTTACATGCAAATCTTCAGAAATATATTCCTCAACCATAGGATGTGGAGGCTGAAACAAATGTGGCCTACTACTAAAATACTTAACAGCAACATTTTGCGAAATAAGCCTAAACTTTTTTTTGCCCATGGCTCCTTCAATAACCATACACCGAAATTTATTTTCAACAAAATCTATAATTTTGTATACAATGTCCGATGGGAAGATTAAACCTCCTCGATTTACAAAGTTAGTAAATTTTTTATAACTTTGCTTGCTAGCCGAATACAAGTGATCAGTTGGATTCACTAGTGTTTTATGCAATAGTATATTAATACAATACGCACATGTAATGTTTTTTTACCAACTTTCGAGTAATAAACCCAGCTATATAATAAAGAATGTTTTCTTGGTATTCTGACAAATTATAATTATCAATTTTATCAATATCATAATTTTCAACATTCTCATCTTCAATAAGCTTTCTATTTTCTGTACGAAATTCAAATAATGGTGTACATTGGCTACCGAGGTCTACACAGTTTGAGTTTACGCTTGGTCTTATTGAGTTTTTAAATAGCATTTGTCTCAAAGCCCACTTCAGTTGTAAGGAATTGGGGTTATTATTCCAACCACCACGAGAACGAATACAACTGAAAAAAAGCTCCACATGATCTTGGGAGCATTTGTATGTTAAAAAATAACTAATAGGTTCTAATTCACGATTAAATAAATCTTGTGCTAATGCTAATGTGCTTTGCATTGTAAGTATGAAACCTAACGCAAATGTTTTTTTAGGGTGGTTTAGTATAGGTATACCATCGATTATAATTTTTTTTATGTATTTTGTTGTTTCTTCGAATATTTCCTTTTATGTGCACAATCTTACATTCATAAGCAACACAATTCACCACCATTTTTACCAAATTTGATCACGATTTAAACCTCTTTTCAAAATAATGGATAAATCTACTACCGCACTCCGTCAGCCGCAATGAGTAGGACAGTGATGGCAATCCCACCACACTGTCTATCTCGCTCGGCCACAAAACAGTCTACGCAAACTGTATATTGCCTCCCTTCCAGTTACGACGGTATACAGTTCAATGTATTAATCTTGTAAATAACTGCATTTGTACACTTACCTTAAATGATTTAAAGGTAGATCAATTAGTTCTGAAAAAAACTGCTTTTTTAAATAAATGTCGCAGTTTGATAATTGTGTTAATCAACAGAAAAAAAATGGATAAAAATATAACAGAAGTACGAACGCCAATAAAACAAAATGACATTGTAAATGTAAATCAGCACGGCAGGCAACATTGGAAAATAAAATTCACTACATTTAAATTAGGCAATGGTCACGTGGTTATTAAACATTAATAATTACACTGTATTAGAATGTAAACAGTTACTGTTGCTATAGAAATAGAACTTGGTGACTTGATCTTGGTAATCGCCTGCGACGACTTGATTCAAGTCTACCATTTAGTTCGTGTCCCAGCCTGCTAATTTCTCTGTGACGTATCCTTCAAATTTTTTGAAAATTTGGATTGTAAAGCCTGTTTACTCAAAAACAAGTTATCAGATCAAAATTAAATTTGATTTTAAAAAGATCTTGGGGATACAAAATGTTACAATCTAGAATTTTCATTGGAACTAGTAAAACTATAAAGTGAAAAAAATATCATAACGTTGTGTTTTTCAAAAAATTATTGCTCAAAAACTCAGAACACGATTTTTTTTTAATTCAATAGCTTAAGAGGAATTATTTAAAATTTAGGTCGTGTTTTAATCCGTGCAGTTTTTCTGTGATGCCTTCTATGAATTTTTGAAAATCTAAAATTTATACATCTTTATTTATATATCATAAACGGTAGACGATAAAAAAGTCTACTTCGGCAAAGTTGCTGATGAGTAATAGTAGAATTAGATGCTCAATTTAATGTTTTGGCGTAGTGATACTGAGGAGGGCTAATTTATTCGATTACCCATAGTACGACTACAGTCTGTTAGACTGTGGTACGACATGCAGCTGATTGTGCCGTCAACTATGATATATCCGATGTGAGATGTACGAAAACTCGGTATGAATCGTTTGTTGTTTGTTCGAATAGTCTACCACAAGATTTGTTGCGTTTCTGGTTGTCTGGTAATCCCTGGTTAAAGGCTTAAAGTCCAGGATGGCGTTAAACTCAGGTAAAATGAATAACCAAGTATTGCATATTTTATTTAGAATAGCTGAATAGGCATTTTTGGTTTAAAATAACCAATTCTTTAAGAGTTAAATTTGTTTCTTAATAACTATTTCCATTGAATCTACGTGGATACAGTTCGTACTTTTAAGACTACTTACACAGGTAGTAAAATATGATCTGCAATTACCTTTTTTAAGAGGATAATCTAGACACCAACTGCCTCTCTCCTGAGTGATAGAGGACTAGTGCCATCGATAGTCACTAAAGGCGCGTAAAATGTTTGTACAAAAATGCGTTTGAAAATATGATAAATATCAATTTCTAAAGTGTAAAGTCCAGGAGAAGTGCTTTGCTCATTATTTGGTTGCTCACAGCATAACATTTCTTATGTAATTTAAATGTCTTTAGTCCTATCTTTTGAATTGAGTTTTTTTAAACGTGAGTATGAGGAGGGTTATACTTTATGCGTGTATTTCTAAAATCGTAGAAAAATATAATTAATATTACAAAATATTAGAAAACAAGTGTGTGACACAATTTCCAGGTGTTGCGGGATTATTCCCTGGCTGCTGTGTTCAACTTCATCACCGATGCCGACATTAAATAAAATGAATTAATACAACGATGTCGTATTTATTAATACATTAATACTATTTTATTTTCTTAGGAAAAATATGGAGATTTAAGCACTCATAATTTAAATGACGGAGTTGTTTCTACCGATATTGAATATTACGTTGTTGAGTGGAAATATTTACGTCAATCTGTTCATCGAGTAGTTAAATACCATTTGGCTATAATTAATATTGTCAGTGATGTGAACGACACATTCAGAAACTTCGTTCTAATGGCGTTTCTGGGTGCACTAGGTATACTAGCTTTTATGGTTTACAGGGCTTCCAAGGTTAGTATTTAACTTTTTTAATTTCGTTTATAACGTTGCTTAATTTAAAATTGTTTATGTAAAATGAAAGTATAAAAAACTTATTTTGTTTAAACAAGGAGATTAACGAAAATACTTAACTATTTTCAGATTCCTGCAAATGATTTTAGACTGATTATAAGTGTATTAGAAATAAGTGCGATTACTCTTCAGGTGCTTATGTTTTGCTACTGGGCCGAGCATATAATGTCTGAAGGTAAAGACGTAGGTTTGGCAGCCTATGAATCGAATTTTATAGGAACCGACTTGAGATTTCAAAAGTGTATGGCTTTCATCATGAGAAGAAGTCAAACACCTCTCACTATAGGAGCTGGAAAATTTGTTGATATTAGTTTAAGCACGTTTCTTTGGGTAAGATGTTTAATTAAATTTTCCACTGCTTCCATTAGTGGCTTTCGTTATCTACATATAGAGCGCATAGTTGCAGTAGAGGTTTAAGGGCAAGTTATTTTGCAGTAACGTAACTTTGGTTATTATTGCAAAATATTAATATTGTGTTTTTTATTATAGATTATGCGATCTGCCTACTCCACCTTTATGGTACTACGGAAGCGTCACGCAGTAGATCAAAATTAAAAAATATGTTCGTGCACAAGAATGTTCCCACTCTTGTAGAAACCACCAAGCACTGTGTAATTATTTATTTAGTAGTTACCTGATAAGCTTAGTTTAGTTTATACATTTTTAGTATTTCCTAACGATGCGTCTTAGATCTGGAAGGTTTTTCAAAATGTCTTCGAAGTCAGTTACAGAAATTTAACGGGATAATCGATATCACTACAACACAGCTTTAATTAGCAAAAGCTAGTTACCATTAGAAGAAATGTATGTTTAATGATCCTAATAAATTAATATAAAAATATCCCAAGTGTTTTATTTACAGTGTTGTTTGTATGATACTAAATAATTCTAGACAATTCTGATTAAGAAAGAAGAGATTTGGTTTCAATTATGGCTAGAATAGACCACTACATGTTTCGTTCTTATTTAAACTCATCAGGTGGACATAATTCTAACCATAATTTAAACCAAAAGCAAACAAGCAGATATGTGCCAGAAAGTATAACATTAAAAGGGAATTACACTAGTAACTCCCTCTATTATGTGCAACGAGAAAAAGTTGCAAAGCAACCAACCGGCAAAGTTGCGATCGGAACCTGCTAAGCAGGTATCTGCGATCGCACCGGCCTCTAAGCAAAAAACACAGAAACGCCCGTGTGGCAAGAAATAAGAAAGAAGAGATTTGGTTTCAATTATGGCTAGAATAGACCACTACATGTTTCGTTCTTATTTGAACTCATCAGGTGGACATAATTCTAACCATAATTGAAACCAAAAGCAAACAAGCAGATAATAGAGGGAGTTACTAGTGTAATTCTCCTTTAATGTTATACTTTCTGGCATATATCTGCTTGTTTGCTTTTGGTTTCAATTATGGTTACAATTATGTTCACATGATGAGTTCAAATAAGAACGAAACATGTAGTGGTCTATTCTAGCCATAATTGAAACCAAATCTCTTCTTTCTTATTTCTTGCCACACGGGCGTTTCTGTGTTTTGTGCCTAGAGGCCGGTGCGATCGCAGATACCTGCTTAGCAGGTTCCGATCGCAACTTTGCCGGTTTGTTGCTTTTCAACTTTTTCTCGCCGCACATAATAGAGGGAGTTACTAGTGTAATTCCCCTTTAATGTTATAATTCTGATAAAGCTTTGTCTTGATATCAACACTTTAGAAACGCACAGAATGTGCGAACCTGTTACTAACATCTCCTGATTTTAGGTCATGTATAAGTGAACCAGCTACATTTTGTCAGCAAATGTTTTAATTATTATTAATACCTATGCTTTGCAATATGACTACTTTCCTTTGTCTGCGAACTATAAATTTCTAAAGGTATTTCTTATATGTACCTCGGGTAATCTATGAGGACTTGTAAAAAGAAAATTTTTAATTTATGAATGAAAACATTTAAACGCGACTTAAGTCAAGTGATTTTTACTCATGACATAATCATAGTTTTAAAATCGATAAACTAAATTGGTTACTTTAAAAAAAATCGGAAATATACATTCTGTAGACATACCACGACATACATTATGTATTAAAACGAGTAAATGGGGCTCTAGTTAGCTTGTTTGTAATTTCCTGTTTCATTTTGGTATGTTAAACCGTCAATAAACATTAACTTTTTACTTTTCCATACCTTCGGTATAGGGAAGTATTGATTTCATGATATTTTCAAATTCTAGATTGTAACGGAAATACACGTTTTGGCATTCAAGGAACCCAAAAACGTGGTTTTTAAAATGTCTGCCTGTGGGTGACGCCTCTACAGGCGAAAGTACTAAACAGATTTTGATGAAACTTTAAATCAAGAGATACAACAAAAATTGTGGTTTTAATTAGGCTTTTCAAAAGAATCCAAAACCGGAAACAGAAGTTAGACATGTTTTGTTTGTAGCGTTTTTGGATTTATGGAATGGAAGGTTATAATTATGAAATTCACATTTTTGCAAATACGATAAGTTTTAGTATTAGAAAAGTCCACTTGAAAGCTTTTTTATAGTTTAAAATGCTACACTGACATGTTGATTTATATACTTGAAATGTGTAAATTATAAAATTTGTATCAGCGGAAACTTCCCTAATATTATACAGAAATTACGGAAATTTCAAATAATTAATATTATTTAGAAAATCTTAATTAAAAGAAATTTATGTAAATAAAAAAATTGATGTTTTAATACCCCAATTTTGGCACCTTAATAAAATGTAGATGGTTTACCATTAAATTTGACTAACAAAGTAAACAGACTGTATTTATTTAATGGGTATAACAATGGAATTAAAACAAAATGAAAAGCTACATGTAGGTGTATCCTGAAATGGTTAATGTCAAATTTACGATTTAGGGTTGCCATATAATCTTGCTTAAGAAACGAAAGCTTTCATACATCATACAATTTTTTTCAAAAAACAATAGTTTTACTAATACAAAATATTTCACAATTTTTTCATTTTTTTTATCGCCATGTTTAATTTTTTTGTATAGAACAATTAATTACAAAAACTATCGTCAAATATCTACTAAAGCGTTTCAGAGCAGCTTCCTAATGCAAAAATTCGAATATCTTAAATTTTTTAACTGGCCGAACAGCAAAAACCGAACTGTTCAATTGGAATAAATTTTGACTTTTTGGCAAAATCGTTACAGAACAGCCCTATTCAGGGCGTTGGCTACCTCTCTCCTGTGTCTGTGTTTGGTGCGCGACGATAGATATTTTGCACAGACAGACATAGGGGACCTACAGTTTAACGTGGGCTCCGAACCACAGGAAGTGCATGCACTTCTTCTCCAGGGAGGTTTTCCTGGGGAAAAATCCACCTCGCTGGTTTCCCGTTGCCTTGCGAGGGAGAACGACCGGGCCGGGGATCGAACCCGTATCCACTGCATTGGTAGCCCGCGCGCTTACCACTGAGCTACGGCCGCTCTTTAGACATGCCTAATTAACATACTAAAATTGCCGACCGATCCGAGTAGAGCTTCGGCCGCCATATTAGAAAATGGCGCCCGAACACCATATATTTGCATTTATATTCGAAACGGTTAGTCTTAGCGCAAAATACCGTAGTGAAAAAATATTCAGTGACAAATTTCCCATAAGAAAAATGTACTTGTTTGTGTGCTACAAAATAGTATTCTTTGGCCGCTATTAAAAAAAATGAGTGAAGCACGTAACCTGGGCTCTCCCACACTGTATATAATTTTACTTATTAATTGCTTTAAAGTATTTTTGTATCAACCTTTTACGTGCTAACAGTGACTCTAATAATTTTCCATGTGTGTAATGACTAATTACGCTTAAGCTGTAGGGACATTTCCTCCAGAATGATAAGAGCAGGTACATGCATGTGTACTTAGCTGGCGTTATGTTATGTTTACGGGTGGACATGTCAGCACATAAGATACAGATACTTGCAGGTTTGACAGTTGCGTTGCTGAGTTGTCAAATTTGATTGTTTCGTCGTTTTTTTACCTTTCCGCCATACGAAGCATAGCTAGGTGAAGGTATTGCTATCGTAAAAATTTCGGATTTTGACATTTTGATGGACATGCACTTTTAGTGTCTGTGTGTCTGTCTGTATACACAGTCCAGACGCCTTAATCCAGAATACCCTACTTAGGTTTAAAAATTTAGTAATTAATTCACAGGATGGAACAACAAAGTAGCGAGATTGATTTGACCAAAAATGGGTGGGATAGGGTAGGGAGGGATGTCATATTCAAATATAAACGCGCTCTAAAAGAAAGCTTAGATTTATATTCTACGCATGCCGAATAGCAGCTATGCGCAAGCGCGATAATCTTACCATCCCTCACCCTCTGACGAGTTTGTTTTTTAAAAAATCTGGAATTTTGACCAAAAAATTGGTATGAACTAGTTAAATGACAGAGCGGCCGTAGCTCAGTGGTAAGCGCGCGGGCTACCAATGCAGCGGATCCGGGTTTGACTCCCAGCCCGGTCGTTCTGCCACGCAAGGCAACGGGAAATCAGCGCGGTGGATTTTTCCCCAGGACAACCTCTCTAGAGAAGAAGTTAATACACTTCCTGTGGTTTGAAGCTCACGTTAAACTGTAGGTCTCCTATGCCTGTCTGTGCAAAATATCTATCTCCGCGCACCAAACAGACATATATGAGAGAGATCGCCAACGCCCTAAATAGGGTATAGCACTAGAGAAAAAGAGGTTAAATGGCACTAGGAACAAGCTTCTCTTGAGAAAAGACCTATAAGAGGTTTCCTTTTGGTCGTTTACCTGAAAAGTATAATTGATTAATTGCCAAAAAACGACTTTTATTCTTTCGAAAAGTCGATTTTCAGTCTCGTGCGGATAAACATTTTTTGCAGTTATAAATTTCTACATATCATAAAACCAGATAACTACTTAAAAAATAAAAGTGTTAGAAGGGAACGAGGTTTTTAGTCGTATTCTACGCATGCCTAATAGCCGATCTCCGCAAGTGCGATTTTTTTACTACCCCTACCATCGATTTTTTGTTGTTTTCAAAATGTTTGAATTTTGACTTCAAAATCGGTATGAACATGCTAAATGGCAATAGAGAAAATTTTCTGTTGAAAAAACTTTCAGAGAAGTTTTTTTTCTGTTTTTTACCTAAATAGTTAGTTGAATAATCACCAAAAGCACGAACATCGCCAAATTATAAAATTTATTTTAGGGTTCAACAAGTACAGTTTGCTTAGAATTTAAATTGACTACTATTCAAAAAATTATATAGTCTTCAGAACATTTCCAAACTCCAAATTTAGAAATTGATTTTAAAATTTTTTGTTAATTTTAAAATGATCAAAAACTTTCAAAATTTACTAAATTTTCTTTTTTTTTGTTTTAACTTTTCGAATTCTTAATATTTTCAAAAATTGTTTAATTATCAAAATTTCGAAATTTTTTTTAATTCTCGATATTTGAATTATGAAAATTTAAAAAATTTGGAAAAGATCAAAATTTTCAAACACTAGGTTTTATAGTTAATAAAAATTTTTTAATTTTTTGGAGATTATAATTTTCAGATTTTGAAAATTTTGAAAACATTTTTTAAAAAACTTTGAAATTTTAACTGTTCCAAATTTTTAACCACTTTCAAAAATAAAAACAAAAAAATGTTTTACAATTTCTAAATTTTAATAGATTTAACTTTACTTCTTTGTTACCATGTGCGAGATATCGCAGCAGTAGAAGTGTTGTCACCTTTTACGTAACTGGTGAGGCTACAAAATAATCAAGCATTTTTAAAATAGAAATAATTTTAGTGATAATTTTTGAAGTATGAGAAAGTTCAGTAGAAGTGGTTCGCTTATTTCTAATTCTTAATTAAATATAGATTTCTCTTGGTTTGTTCACTTTTTAGCAAAATTGATTGAGCGTCTTGATGATTGTTGGGCAGTGACTAAGAACACAAAAGGTTGTTAGGTTTCTCAGAAACAAATCCTTGTCGATCATGATCAAACGCTTTGGTATAATGAATGATGACGTCAGGACTCCCGCTGATCACTAAAGCGCCCTGCGATCACAATGCTTGCCATAAAAAGATTATTGGGCGCTTTTGTTAGCGCTGATGAGGGAGGACTGAATATTAAGAAAACTTGGAGCTTTATTATAGGTTCTTATTAACAAGCCTGACAGAAGCGATAGGCTTTTAAACAATGCTCTCGGAATTTTGATTGTTTTTATTATAGAAGCACCGTTGTTCAAACGTCGCGCTTTTCTCATACGAACTGAACAGTAACGCCGAATCATGAAGGGTAAAAAAAAGTCGATCGTTAACAACCGAACCCTATAAACATCTAATTTGACGCCTATGGTGTGAACTTTCATAACCAATCACCTGTCTAGTTACACTTTTGATTAATTTTCAATCAATTTTTGTCGGTGATTAATTATTATATCGAACTACTGCAGGAGCAACCACCTCAGGTAATCAACCTAACCTTTTATCGCTTCCATTTATGGAAAAAATCATCTTTTAGCTGGTTCCCTGCAGGTAGACAAAAGAAACGAGCGGCCTTTGTGTATAATTCATTTTCGAAAAAAAAACTGCCCGTTCTATTTTCAAAATTTAATCAAAGGGTTGTATTCTGAAAGCTTGCGGAATTCATCGCGACGCGAGTTGGGTTTTTGTAAGGAAAATCTCATTTCCGTTGAAAGTGTAACAAGCCAAAAGGTTTCTAAATGTTTACATGGGCAAATCGAAACTACATTATGGTTATAATTAGATATAATTTGGTTCGAGAGTGACAGGCTGCGCCCCTGCTGTGTTGTAATCAACTAGAGGAATAATAGGAGTAGTCTGACTTGCAACAAATTCAAACAACGTGCACTCTGCTCGCTCACTGCAACAAGAATTGTCTGATCACTTCACGTCCTGACCTGCACTTCATATTTTCTCCCAACATTTATACATTATTGTGCTGTTAATTTAAATTGGATTTGTTTTCTCGAAACTTGTCTTTACAACCTTTGTTCGATGGCTTTTGTTCAGTTTTACGCAGAATTTCTTGTTTAAAAAATTTTACATTGTGTTGGCACTATCTTGAGTAGTTTTCGCATGAACAGAATTAATTAATAACTAGCGGATCTTGTGGGCTACGCCACACCTTTTTATTGGTATCTGAGTTTTAAAAAAATTTAAATATGCTTTGTTGACGTGCATAATAAAAGTTGTATTCTATATATTATTCTATTCTATACATTAAATCCGAATCTCTTCCGCCTGTCGCAACGATTGGCGGCTCTCTGATAAAACGCACAAATTTACACGTTATATAAAGCACTATCGCGCTATCGAATAAAAATAATCAATTTATGCAATTTTTGCCAACTGTTTGAATTATTCGATAGTAGAAAACAATTAAACTAAATTGATTGAATTTTATACATTTAGTAATTAAAAATAGAGTAGCTTTGATTTCCAACAACATTATCCCGGAGATATTTTACTGCATTGTGCTGTATATTTCGCTAATATTTAATAATAATTTACTCTCGTCTGCAGGGCCGGATTTACACTTCGTGGGATCTCGAGCCAACTAACAAGCGGGGCCCCCTTTTGAGTAAACACAAATAGGCATGTATTTTTCAAGAAGAATCATAGTATAAGAAAAACAAGTTAAGCGCATAATTTCGATACTCCTAAAAAATAAAATAATAACTGCCTCGGCCTAGGACAAGTTGGGACTAATGCAGCAGTCGCACTATTACTCATAATAATAATATAACACTCCACTCCGTTTCTGTGTTTCCAGCGGCACGAATGTTATGCACTTGCAGGCTTGCTAGTGCCTGCGCCAGGCGATTTTTTTTTAAAGAATCATGAAGCCGTGCGTGAGCACGACCCCATGATTCCTATCTCACCCCCTTACCCGGGCTCAGCACACTAAGTGCTCTTCACCGGTCTAACATGCCCCACCCCTGAAAGACATGCAACCCAACATACACACCTACATACACCATCCATGGCCCCGTTGGATTTAACTTATTCAGAAAAATTACCGACGGGCAGTGGACTCGAACCAGCTGCCATTGGGAGTCTAGTTTCAAAGCCTGGGACTTTAACCACTAGACCACCCGCCGGCCGGCCCTGCGCCAGGCGTATATATATTATACAATATTATTAAATAAAAATATTATTAGTCACTTATTCATGCAACTTTAATAAAAATTCGATTGGTTCGAATATTACAGTTGATAAACAATGTAATCGAATTTTTTAATTATTAGTGCATTTTTTTCTCTTCGGGGGGCTTCCAGAGGTAGTTGATCTGTTTTTATATATGGTAAATCCGGCCCTGCTTGTTTGGATTTTTTGAAATGATAGGAAATGATATCAAAACGATTTTAATTTTTTCGGTCTTGGAGACCTCAACAGTGGAATTTTTCTCTCAGGTAAAAAATTTAAAAATTTATTTTCAATCCCAATTTTTGAAAGGGAACTGGGCGAGATGAAGAATTTTTTCATGTCAGCGGTACTACTCGAAACATATTATAGGGAAAACAGTTTTGATTATTTAAAGGTAAAACCTCTCTTCACAGGAAAGTTCAACTGCATATTGCTGTGAGAACTTACACCAAACGTATCAGCTACATTTAAATTATCCTTACAAGCATGATTACAATATATTTATGCCAACAAGGCAATCTAATATAAATTAATGATTACTCGTCGAAGGTTTAAAGCAGATTTCGTTACTATGTCTCTGACATAGTACACATTTTGCATTCAGATTGTCACTAGTATTAACATTTAACACAAGCAAATCTACATTACTTCATTAGTAACAAGTAAGTAAAGTTAAATTTATTTTAGAATGTAATTTATAAAAATGTAATTGTAAAACCTATATTTACTAATATATCTTCTTATTTACTTAAAAAAGCACGGTCAAAATAGGTTTCATTTTTCTCCTTGCGGAAATTATACGTAGACTCTAGCAGTTAACCCTTTGCATCAGTTGGAATATTATCTTCAGTGCACTTACTTGATATTTCTTACAATCTGTTAGAGAAAAATAGAACGGTTATCACGTCGAATATCGGTTAACCGTTTGTTAACTCGGTCAAAGAAAATTGCATCTAGTCAATGTGCTCACTATACGAAATGTGCTCACTATACGAAATCCGCTCCTCCCGACATAACGTACATAAATTTGCCGGAAATGATTATCCCATACGCCTTTTTACAGACACTAATGTATGTTGCCACTAGAGTGCCGAATTTTCCAAACGATTGTACACAACGGTACTTAACAGAACCTCGTTGATTTTGACACCAACAACGAAGTGGCGACATAGATAAGCGTTTGCATGCAGTTATCGTATCAACAAAAGTTCTTAGATCGCGACGCTTATAGTTGTAATAATAAAATTACATTGAAAACAACAAGATGTATTATAGAGTGCGGATCATGGTAAAAAATACAATTCAAAGGTATAGCTTTTTATCCAGGCTTTACAAGCTTATCATAATTATCGCAGGTTGGTTTTGTCCATAACTCTACAATTTATTCAGTATCACACACTTGTACATAATACTATTTTGCACAGACTATCGATATTTTTAAAACATATAGGAATTACTTCTGAATTTTCCTCCATTTCTACAACATTTAATGCAACGTACTAATATGCTACTACAGGCATGGTATAAGTGGACGTCCTTGTGGATTCCATGCATATGTAAATTGGTGTTTAAAACTAGGAGGTTGTGAAAAAATTAAATCTTACTAAAACTAATACATTTTGATACTTCGGTGATGAATCTATTAATGTTGGTGACAAAATCAATGAGGTTTGGTTAAGGATAAGTGTGTAAAAATGCTTAGTAATTTCGGCACGCTAGTGTCAACATACATTAGTTTTTTCACTACTAGTAATATGGCGTAGCACTTTGACACATCATAGAATGCTGTGAAATTCAATTTCTCTACCTTTGCTCACTGACAGGTAACTAATTTTTCATTATTAACCACTGGTAAATAATGAACAAATTTATATTTTTTGATAATCCTGTGACAGTTTTAAAGAGAACGTTTTTATAGCACAATTTAATATGATGGAGAGATTCTATTTAATGGTATTTTATGCATAAAATAGTTGTTTAAATAAATTAATTTAATTTTAAAAACTTTGGTGTATTTGAATATACGTTTTTCGCGCCGTAATAAATGACGACTCTGTCAATATCAATTTCGCCTATAATACAACCACACAAAGCAAAAAAGAGAAAATTGTTAATAATTTCAGTATTTTAGATGAAACCAGTTCTTAAAAACAATGTTTTTGAATACCAATGATGATTTAACAATTTTCAAACAACTGCCATGCCAAAAATACAAACAAAACTATCATTTGTTTTATAATTTGAAATAAACAGGGATTTAAGTTAGAATAGTCGTTTTTCGACAATTATAAGGGTTTATATCACTAGTAGTGAAAAAAAAAGTATATACGCCTCGGTAGAAAAGTCTTGTAGCCCTCAGGCCTTACATCCCTCGGCGCTACGCGCCTCGGGATCTAACCTTAGCCCTCAGGCTATAATAGTAGACTTTTCTACCTTGGTGTATAATATACTATTATACTCCTCAATGCAATAAGTTACATTATTAATTAACCAGGACGACATAACTCAAATAGTTCAATAGGACTACGTTGAATCCAAGCATTTGGCTAGCTGTTTAGACAAGGTTCATAAACTCTCATATAAGCTTAAAAACAACAACTGTGACAGCAATATCAATACATCAACAATAACATCAATAATAAAGCATTAACAGTAGCCTACCCATAACTGTGTTACACACCAACATCTTCAAACAGATACCAACAGTTTTATTAGTAAGCAGTTAAATACAACAAATATATCATTGTCACTTGCATACGAATGCAACATTTGGCAACTCAAACCGTACTTTTCTTATTACGCAAAGCACATTACAACCGCCACCTCAGATTTTTTCTTAATTACGAACCATTAGCACTTTTTACTGGTTTCTTACATCTCTACAAGCCATGTTTATTTTAAACACCCTCACCAACGTGCCGTGACTGTTTTGAAGTGGGCCAATTAAAATATCAACACATTCTTAAGCAATTGTAACATTTATATAAAAAAATAAGAAAACTGAGTACAGTGAAGTAAAGAGTTCAACATAATACAGTAATCCGTTTCTCAAAAAAAAAAAAAACCTATGTACTACACCAGCTTTTATTTTTTGGGCCAGCGGGTGGTTTAGTGGTTAAAGTCCCAAGCTTTGAAACTAGACTCCCAATGGCAGTAGGTTCGAGTCCACTGCCCGTCGGTAATTTTTCTGAATAAGTTAAATCCGGCGGGTCCATGGATGGTGTATGTGGTGTGTATGTTGGGTTGCGTGTCTTTCGGGGGTGAGGCATGTTAGACCGGTGTATAGCGCAAGTCCGCTGGGCCCGAGTAAGGGGATGGGATGGGAATCACAGAGTCGTGCGCACGGCTTCATGATTCTTTTTTTTTTAAGTGTTTATTTTTTAAAGTTATTCTGTAAATGTATAAAACATGCGACGAAAAAATTAAAAACCTGGAATAATAAACAAAAGGTGTTTTTTAGAACAATATGTAGGTATAAAATCAAGATAACCGTTAAAGTGCGCTCCTGTATTACTACTACCTTAATTTGAACCAAACTGAGGCTATGCCTCACGCTTTTTCCTCCAATAGCAATCAAGCTACTTAAGTTGGTAGCGTAGCGAACCGTGAATTGAAGTAATAGTTTTATGATATACGTAGAGATTGCTTTAATCAATTTTCTGATTTTTGAAAAGGGATTCTAATAACTAAAAACAAACAAAAAGCTAAAGGCAAATTTGTTCGCCAACGTTGTGAAGGGTTGGGAAAAATAAACTCTTCTAAATATTGCTGCACCTATTTTAGTAATACTCATAAATGCACTTTAGCTTAACAAAAAACGTTTATGGTTTTCCGCTTATTAAACAGAGAGGCGGCATAAATTTTCTATTTTCAAAAAAAAACACAGAAGGCGTTACAGAAACTATGTCCAAAATGTTGAAAATATTTTCACTTCAGAGTTTTTATTTCTACAAAAATTCTCTTAGATAGTAACACTGTGTTTAGCCGCCGCTATTTTAAAGCTAGAGTGCTCGGAAAAAAACCTGGATTTGTCTATTCGTTAAGCGGCGTCCCCGGAGTGTGTTTATGAAATGCCGCTTTAGCTGGCAGCAGATTAAGTTGCAATTATTCAAACAAATACTAAAATTTCCATGTTGCTTATCTATTTCTATTAATATAGCGGCTTACCGTACTAAGGAAAATGGTTCTTCTGTAGTGTTCGCGTACATATCTGGGTTCCTGTAGTGAGGGCACCTTACTATTAAATGTTGAGACAGTTGAAAGAAATTCGGATTTAGTATAGCTTTTGCTTTGCGCAAAAATTTAAATTTCCTTATCAATCTACGTTTTGAATAAAGACATTGATTTTTGGGAAGAATTTATATGGTAAAATATTTAAGTATACTTTCTACAATACAAAATTTAAACGAGAAAATTAACGCATTTAAGAGTAAACGGGAAATTTAAAGCAGTTTAATGAATTTCAACGAATCACTGAAATATATCGTATTTCAATCACGTATTTAAAATTCCGCCACATATCTTGAAATTTTGTTTACCAATAAATACGTATACAAATTCCTGCTACATATTGAATGGCTTACCAGTTAAATTATTGATCAATTACGGTTAACAAAGAATCAAAGCTATGCTGTTTTTCGTGACCACATCTCTATCGTATTGCATTCTTTGTTTTTCATTCTTCATTATAATTTCAAATATAGGCAACTGATTGCTTTCATGTAGCGACTAATTATATATAGTAATTTAACAATAATTGATGAACTGTCTTTAAACTCGTTACTGGCATAAACTCGCTTTTATGTTTCTGAAAACCTAAATTAACTAATGTTTGTATTTTTTTTATATTCATCAACATCTGGATAGTTGTTTAGTACTTACTTTATTTACAGAAGTGTTGGTCATTGCTCATTAAACTTAAAATAAATAAATAGCAGACAAATGCTCATTCCTGTACAATTTTAATTCTATTGAAAAATATGTTACTTCGCAATCCTAACTACAACATATTAGTTTAAAATTGAGGTCTGATTGCTTTCTTTTTTGTCCAAATTAGGTGTGCAATCGATTTATTACAGACACCACATATCCATCATCAAAGTTTAAATCAGACAAAAATGTTATGTGTAACCTTTTAAACCTCTTGAAGGTTTACTGCCATATTTGTGCTTGTCCATTGTGATATTTTCCTTCCGGGTAAAATTGTTGCACCTAAAAAAAGCTTATCAATCAAAAATATAAGGTCACCATTTATATTTGTCTGTCATGGCGTCGAGTTTTTGTGGCACTATGCTGTGCCATTAAAAATTGTTTAAAGCAATACTAATAATCTGGAAAGGTTATTGGTTAATAATTAATCTACTATTAATGAATCGGCGCTTACAGTAGTCTAAACGATTAAGATTAAAGAAGAGATCTGAAGCGAGAGTTCGTTTATATTAAAAATATAACACTAAGATGACGCAGCTCTTAAGAATATAATTCCACGTCCTTTTATAGGTGCGGGTTTTGTCATTAATTTATCACGATGTAGTTTGTTGTGGATACGCATTGTTGACGTGACAGATAGAAAACAATTAGTCTTTGCTATACAGACGATTCTTCTTCAAGGTTTTGTTGCTTCTCCTGAACAATCGGCACATGCGAACGCATCTTCTTCAACATAATGCCTTTTAATATTGCAGAATGCCGTGCACACTATTAAACTTCTAGTTCTTAGTCCCGTCGATAATACAAGATTGTGTTTAATTTAAGAATGTAAAAAATTAGAATATAAGTATAATAAAAATCAGTAATGCTGATAATAATAAAACATATAGTGTTCCTTTCACATATTGTAAAAGCAACACCGCGTGTTAATATTTTTATTAATTTTTTTTGACTTATAATGTTTTACTACGTACCTACTACGTAATCAATTTTTAAATATATTGCAATGATATGCGTGTGCATGTACTTACTAGAAAATAATTCCCTAAATGCCCGCAATTCACGCAATTCTAAATTATATTTTCTATGAGACTCTTTATTAACTTTCTCAGGGTCGTTATTTAGCTTGTAAGACAAGTTATTAATAAATAAATTTGAAATAAAATAAACACAAAACAATATCAACGTTACAAAAAAAAAGGTTTTATTTAATAAATCAATTTTCTAATGAAATTTGCGAAAAATCAAATAAATTTTACTAAATACTATCGTCCTTTAAAAAGAGAACACTTATCTTAACGTCTCCTTATTGGGATATCCTTCACTCGAGCAAACGATGAATGTCCAACTTCTACTTCACTAGTTTGCAGGTTCCTCAAGTAACCACAAACACTCGCCTTTAGTTTGGGTCTTTCTCTGGCCTGTTTTATATTATTTTAAACTTGGTTTTACCACCATCACAACTGGAAAAACTTTCTGGATCGCTTTATACTTGTTATTCTTCTGGACTTTTCACAATTCGTTGATAAATAGTTGTATTTTCTTCTTTTATATTCACAATCACTTTTACATTACTTTTAAACTCGTTTTTCCTCTATATTCATCCAGAGGATATAAAATTCTCTGTCTTTGTTTACAAAGACGAGTCGTGACTATCTAAAACAAATTTTCCATTCTTTTGTCTCTTCTTGATTCCCATTTTTTTGAACAAACAAATAAATCTCATGACCATGAGTATTCTTTTATACGTTTGTGACATTGACACTGACATCCAAAATGACATTAATCGATGCACAAAACAAGTAAGTCTAAAACTTCTTATAAATTAAACCTTTTGAACAATTCTGAACTAAATTATAATTAAAACTAACATAAATAAAAACCGTATCAATCTGATTGTGTTTTTCTTTTCTTTCAGTAAAAGCAAACCTCACAAATATGAAAAATATAAATTATTAGAATTTATAACAAGAAATTACAGCAATAATACGCAACCCTGAGTTTAAAAGTTAGAATATCAAAACCGTAAAGCCTTCACAAACCTCCAATCTCAAATTGAATTGTATCAAGCATCCCAAAAATTGCCTTCCAGGAACTACAATACCCCAGTAAAAACATACACCTCCAAATATCATAGCAATAGACCTATTCCGTTTATTTGAAAGACAGGAAAGGAACCATTATTAAAGTGAGAGGGCTGTATATGCGCAGTAGTGGAACGGTCATAGTGGGTCAAAAGCTACATGAGTTGCTATTGAAGTGCATTAGATACTAAATAATTTTATTATTTTATTAGTGTAAACATGAGCCTGCTTACAAAAAACTTAGATGCAGTGAATAAGTTTACATTTGAAATTGCCGATGCGTTTTTTTCAAATGAAGGGGCGGCTCTTGAAACAAAAAGAAAAGGGCTACAAATATTTTGCAGAGGGCTTTATCTACGATGTATGGGTCAGCACTGTTATTAATAATGAGTTTTATGTTAAAGCCAAATGTTTTAAAAGTCAAAAGAAAAACGATAAGCCACATGATTTAAATATAGAATTATCTGTTATGTACTGTTCTTATGTTATACCATTTATGTCTAAGGAAAATAAAGAAAATAAAGTGTAGCTCTCTGGGATTACTTAATATGTTATTATTTCTATAGCATTTCAGTAACACAAATTATTACGATAACCATCTAAAAAACACATTTATTGTTACATACTTAAAATACTTAAAGAAACAAATCAAAATAGCATATAAACTCAAAACTGTAGTAACTTTCTAAAATTAAAAACATTGTTTCAGTCATTTTCCTATGACAGCGTGTTAGTTTTTTGCAAGGAATGTCGAAAATTGGTCAATAAACAACAAACTGTCTATATTTGATTAATATTGCGCATATGTGAAATTGGAATATCATTAGTAAGAATCTGAAATGATTTTATCCTACCAATTGCTCTCTCAACATGTATGCGTTCTTGGGCTATAGTTCTAGTGTTACTAACATCACTAGCACTGAATTTACAGGATGAGGAACGGAACGCAGGTATATTTAATTTTACAGGTTCCATTGTGTCCGCTATATCAAACCCTTTATCTGCTAATAAAATATCTCCACTGAAAATATCCCCCTTTGCCACTTTATGTTGAATATGGGATACTAGTCCACTTTCCACAACCAGTTTTTTATCCGAGATGGACCCAGTAAATAACTGTGACACAAATATCACATGCACCCATGCTTCTTGTAAAATCTTGTTTTTTGGGAACGCATGAAACGTTACTCCTTTCGACGTATTTGAACGAGAACTACACTAAGGGACACAGCAGTGATGCACCATATTGAATTATTAAAAACAGTAACAAAGTTTTAACAATAAATATAACTAATATCATCACTTCACAGAACGAAATTAAAACAAAATAAATACACACAAGCTACAATAACAAAGCATGTAACAGAACAGCTGATCTGAAAGTGACCCACTATGACCGATACGCTACTGCGCATTCAGCTTGTGACGTATTTTTATTACTTTAACGGAATAGGTGTATAGGATAGACCTAGAATGAGTTAAAATAATTTACTTCTTCCACAACGCACTTCAGGCTGTATCACTGACGTAATTTCAGAAAATAGACCCTAATGCAGGCTCAAATTCAGGGCCCATTCCAGGCCCATTTTATGTTATTTATTCATATTTGTTTATAAATTCTAAAAATATTACAAGGTGACGGGCAAATTATAAAAATTTTATTAGAAACAGCATTTATAACTTAGTTATTATTTGAATAAGAATGTCGAAAGAGAATGTAATGTAAAAACAATAGTAGCTCTTTACGCTTAAAGCCCTTCGAGATGAGTGACCAGCACAAGCAAATAAACATTTCTACTGTTTCTGTATAGAAAGTAGACGTCAGTGCGACCCAAGATATAATAGAGAGAATGGTACAGTATTCGCTAGAGGGCGTCAATCGTTCTGCCGACAGTCATTATACAGTTGTATTTAAAATAAGAAATTGACCTTTAAACAATTTTTATGCATTAATTTCCAACATTTTTATTCTTAAAATGTAGGACGCAGATGCTATACTGGGTAGGATCGGCAAAACAGTTGCATCTAAAGTCTACTCGGGCTTTGATTTTAAACTCCTGTTTTATAGAAATCTAGGATAAAAAATCCCCTGGAAAAAAAGTCTAGAAAAAAAGACGAAAAAAATTTCCGGAGAAAAATCGACGTAAAAAGATTTGAAAAAGAATCCTCGATAATAAAACATACGTTTTGTAGGATATCGAAAAAGTGTTTCTAAAAAAAATATCTGTTTGTAGGTACGATTCCGAAGAGTTTCGGAATGTCAAAACCTTCAAAATTAAAAATTCACTGTCAAAAACAGGTTTTAAAAATATCCGAAACCGTAAGCACAAGTTAGATATGTTTTTCTGGTAGCGTTTTTACCGGAAATCAAATTTCCTGAATCTAAAAACGAAATTTGATAGAAGACCGTATAGCATATCCATTTCTCTTTTGCCTAACTTTCTAGTTTTAAAATAGCGGCCCTTACTATTTGTTTGGAAATTTTCACTTTAAAGCCTTATTACTTAAAAACTGGTAGACAGATCGATATGAAGTTCGGTATTAAAAGGGAAAGGGAAACGCAATATCACTAACTAAGAGAATTTTTGTACAAACAAAAACTGTAAATAGGCGGTTTTCTTCGGAGACATTTTTACCCAAGGATGTTTATATCGGGGCTTCTTTTCAAGGATTTGTTTCCGAGAATTTTATTCGCGGGATATTTTCTCTGGGGCTTTTTCTACTCGGGGATTTTTTTAGGAAATTTTCCTCGGCTGAATATTGAAATATGATGTAAACTTACATTTCTGAACGTGGTGTCAACTCTTTTAACTTTAATTAAAACCGTCATAGCAAAAATATTAAATGATTCTACAAATAAGGAGTGTGCGGGACATTATCTTTAATTATTTAAAATGTACAACAACATATTTCTGCGTTATATAAATGTAATTAAAGTATTAACAAGAACGTATGTTTTTACGACAATCAGTATTCGTATTGCCAGAAATTTCTGTTACAAAAATTTAGTTCAAACATTTATAGCGTCTATTTTTCAGGCAATTTTTACAAGATTTGTTCATATGTATTACAACTAACATTTTTATGCACTAAAACTTCAATGCAGAAGCTTTCTGCAGCGCATTTTCAAATTAAAATGCATTATTAAAAATTTTGTTTCCAATAAATGCATCGCAACAATCTATTGTATTACGTAGAATGTAACTCTGAAAATCTTAGCACCAGCAGCTTGAGCACTTCTTTTAGAGAGTTTTTTGGTTGCGCTGTCTAATAAATAAGGGCTTTTTTGTACAACGTTAAAAATGCATAAAATTTTTACATTGATTATATGTTAAAAAAAATGTTAGTCTTATTACATTTACACGAATTTTCTAAATATTGCCTAAAAAGTACATGTATGTACAATTGTATTAAATTTTATGTTACAGAAATTTCTGCAAATGAATTTTAAGCAAAATAATATTTAGCTTAAAGTTTTGAATCGCATTCTTCTTCAATGCAGTTGTTGGTTTTAATGCATATGGCCGATACTTTTAACTCTTGTCTAAATTACATGTAATTTTTCGGTCGCTCTTGCTAATTTTATTGCAAATTGGAAAAATTAAGTGCTCATCGCTCGTTTGTAATATTATTAAGAAATCGAAGACTGAATTTGTCTCCAAAGTGAACTGTAGAGACTATCACTATTTTTTGATAACAATATTTAGAATAAATAGCAAGCGACCTACGTGGTTCTGTTAAACTGTTTCCGGCCGTGTGATTAGCAAACTAAATTTTACAAAATTAAGAAATATTTGTAGTTTTATTAAATCGTGACGAGAAACGGATTTTCGCAGCATAGTACTATTTTTAATAAAACTAGAATATTGAAATAAAGGTGAACAACCCACAACGTTATATATGTTAATTAAAATGTAAGCAAAGTTGTTGTAAAATTAAAACATAGCCTTATCACTTGAAAGCATAAAATAACTCACGTGATGTGTTTTTACACTTTGCTTGAATATAAATTTTGCAGTTTTACTAATTCTGCAACTATGTTTTAATTGTAGTTTGTTAAGTATTAATAAAGGGTAAAAATCAGAGATTCTACACCCGTCCATGTCTACATGCTGATGCCGCTTGGAATTTAGTCATACTAGGAATTATTGTTTCTTTCTTAAGTTAAATACCAGGTTTAGATTAAAATACAGTTGAACAACAATGTATTTTGTTCCGTCAATAGCTTCCTTCATGTGTATTTTACAAGATCTCAACGTATACTAAATACTAAATTTAAAATTTGGTCTGCATTTTAAGTCAGCTATTAAAATTAGAATTTTAATGGCAAAGTTCTACCTATTCCTGCCTAGTTCTGTTTAGACGAGAAATATGTCGTAAGGTAGAAAAGATCAGGTAAATAAGTAGAAGCAATTACATTTGCTAAATGTATTAAATAGACGTACACACTCTTGTTGTTTGCGGCAGAAAATAATATGTCTCAATCCACGCTTTATTTATTTAATAAAATAGTTAGAGAATTGACTAACATACTTTAAATTTTAAAAATAACAGTATTATTACACCACCATTTTAAAAAATCATATTTTAAAGTTCTTGCTCTTGCACTGCAACGAAACTTAATAACTCGTTTTCTGCAATCTAGAAAGGCTTCTATCTTCTGAAATTTGTAAATTACACTTTGTCTGAACTTTCCTATACTTTCGAAATTGTGGCTAAGTATTTTTGGATCAATGTTGTACGCACTAATAGTGACTGTAGATCGCATTAGGCACTACGCTTACCACTGTAGTGGGGCGTATAGCTTAAGGATGGTAGACAATTAAAGAATGCCTCGATTATACCTGTAAGTATGTTCCAGGCTAAAACAATTGCAGGTATAGCTATATGACGTCACTGATGCCGTGTCAAATAAATTAAATATTTCCGTTTAAAGTACCGAAGTAGTACGAACATTTGTGAAATTAAGAACGATAATACGAATTAATTACCTTAACTATAATTTAAAAGTTAATAAATTTTCTCAACAAAAAAGAGAAGACACAGCTGCTTAACATAAGCGAAGCAGAAAAATGAAAAAGTGTCGAATTGTTGAATTTTGATTTCATAGTTTTATAAATGTTGATAATTAGGAAAAACTTAATAAAAATAGATGCTATTATAAATGTTCAAATTGAATTTCTAGAAATACGATTTTGTATATTTAATTAAAAAAAACAACTGGCTATTTATATTCCGAGAACACTGCTCTCGAGAGCAATAAATTATATCTAATGTATCCACGTAACATATAAAAAGAATAGTTTACAACTAACTGTAAATTAAGTTTTGACGTCACCAATCTTGTACCATAGCTGGCAAGACATAACACTTGTTTTTCATAAACGAGGCATCCTTTAATTGTCTACTATCCTTGCGTATAGCTGGCATCATATAGTTCCCGTCAAGATTATCCGCCCGAAAACGATAATTGCCGAACATATTCTTGCAGCTCGTGTAAGTTGTAAATGAAATATGCAATAGCTTGTTTATCATTTTACTCCGTTTGGCAATTTCGGGGCTTTAAGCTTTTAACCAGGAATTACCAGACGCTCCTCTGAAAGAAACTCAATAGTTGCAGACTAACAGCTCACATCGAGCACATCATAGCAAAGGGCATAATCGCACGTCGCACTGTAGATAACCGAATTTATTGTATTATTTTTTTGAGAAAAATAATCGAGTTTGATTTTTTGGAAACAAAGTTCTTGGGATTGAGAAACAACGGATGGACAAATTCGTCTACTTAAAATCTGGTAGGAGAACAACAATTATTAATCTCCTAAATATTGCTGCACCTACAAATTAATTTGTAAATCTCATTCTACTATCATTCATGAGCAATTTAATTTAAATATACGTTTTTCATCGTTTATCGTTTATTAAAATAAATTGTTAAAAGCTACATTTATTTTCGATTTTCAAAACTTCGTAAAAGGCGTTATAGAGAAACTAGCATGCCGGAATGAAAACCAAATTGTAGCCCATCTCAAGCTTTATTTGCCTATACAATTTAAGAAAAATTGTTTAGTTGGTTTTTAAGCAATATTGTTTTGAAAAAGTCAAAATTTTGATATATTTTTCAATTCACAGTTTTAGTAGTTCTAAAAGTAGATCGTAACTTTGTGTATTCTTAGGACATTTAAAATATCAAACTTTAAATCTATCTGATAATTGGTTTTTAAGTAGGTAAATACGCGGTAAAACTAAAATTTTCAAAAATTCATATAAAGCGTCACATAAAAATGAGAAAACTGGGATGCAAATTAAATTGTAACTCATTTTTAGCTTTATGGGCCTCTAAATTAAAAAAAAATTGGGTTGCCAGTTTATGAGCATTCTTTTTGATAACTTTAAAATATCATTTACTTCATAGCTGTTAATTTTTCGAAACTTTTTGTGCGCAATAACATTGAATCTTTATAAGGTTATTGTGACTAAACTAAAAATTTTCAAAAAAATGTAGCGAGCGTTATTTTGAAGCTAGAAAGAGCGGAAATATGCGATAGATTCTTCCTAAAATCTTCTATCAGATTTCAATTTCAAATTTAGATAACTCGTTTTCTGAAAAAACGCTGTCAATGAACATGTCTAACTTCCGCTAACTTCGGATTATTTTAAAAGTTTATTTTCTTGATGGATTTTTGATGCACTGCAAAGCTTATTGAAATCTGATCATCCGCTTGGAAGTACACACCTACATAGAGACAAATTTCGCAAAATCATCACTGAGCTCTGGTTTCTTTTTGGTACTGATACAAGAGGCGAATTTTGCTGTAAAAATATTACCTAAACTCGAAAAAAAACTCCAACGGATTGCCAACTTGTGAAAAATTATATTTCTCTAACACTTTGAAGCATCTTAAGATACTAAAATTTTATACCGTAACTCGCCGCTAAAAATTGTTGGTGGGTCTTTGGCCTCGTAATTTGTTGTATATTGTAGCTTGAAGTTTTGCGATTCTTCTCCAGCCATATTAATTTACAACATTTAATATTTCAGGGAGAAAAGACTTTTTTGCATAAAATGCACCTTACCTCGTACGTTCCTTTGAGAAAATATGTTATCTTGACAGCTAGGAGTACTGTACACAGATGTATGAGACATAGCTAGTAGGAGCTATAAGAAAACTTTTGTTCTTTGAAATTTTTGTGTAAACTGACCATTTCTCGGTTCTCTAGTTGATGTAACTTTTATATAAATTGTTTTTATATAATTGACAGGAACTGCTCTAGTAAGCACGTGGTCTATGCGACCCTAAACGTTTTGTGGATATTTTAACTAAGGTAGACAAGGTTTTCTCTGCTTATTTTGCAAGTGAAATATCCACAGAACCATTAAGGTGGCATAGATCACGTGATCAAGGTGGAAATTGAGTAAAAAAATCTTGAACAGTTTTGTCAAAACTACATACATTAACGAATTACTGAAAAAATGCTCAGTTTACAAAAACATTTCAGGGGAGAAAAAGTGGCTTTATAGTACGTACTTGACATGACTTGCAGGTCTAGCAATCAAATCCTTGTAAGGTAAAGACGGAAGGTGTATTTAAAGTACAATATAAGATTTCATCTTTCTGTACTATTAAGTTAAGGGACGTACAAATTAAGGGAGCAGTAGAACTGTAAGCTACAATATACAACAGAATACAAGTCCATATGTGCATTAATAAACGTTTGGTAACCAGTTAAAGCACAAAATTTTTTATCCAATCCGCAAGAGCTTTTTCTTGTAGAAATTTGTATTCGACGATTTTTTCTACTTCAAAAATAACTTATTTTATCTGTACCTAAGAGAAATTAGGGTTTAGTACTGATTGTGGAATTTGTCTTCTAACTGCAGAAAAACGTTTTGTCTTGTATAAAATTAATACTTAAATGGGATGGCGATGTACTAATTTACCATTACCTACTTCTACTTAAAACTCTCTTCTTTTTTTTCTTCTTTAGCCATCTCTTATACCCGTAGGGCGTCGGATTAAACATGGCTAGGGATTGGTTTTATCGCTATGTTCCAGGAGGCAATGGAGTAATTCGACTTTTATACCATCACGCTCCATCAGCTTATGCCAAACTCCTATCAGCCGTTTTTTTTCGTAGCTCTGTATTTTTAGGGGACTTTCAGTCCCTCTAACGACTGCCGCGTTGTTAATGCAACATCCGGTACCACCTATTTACGTGCCATTCTGAGAGCACAAGGTGCCGCTTTGACTCGGCTTTTGGACACCCATCCAAGTACTGACCACGCAGAGCTATGTTTAACTTTGCTGATCGCCCTCGAATGGTTATTCTAACCGCGCCAACTCGGGACCCTTAAAATTCTCTAGAAACGAATATTAAAATACTGTTTGGCATATTTGAATTAAACCATTATTATGATGCAGAAAAATCCAACAATAAAGACGCAAGCTGCAAATATTATTTTTTTTAAATGAAAAGGATTTTTGTTATCAACGTTATTTATGTGAACATGTATTGGATAATGTAAATTTGAGGGTGGCAATAAAAACGTTATTCAATAGTTGCCAAGCAATAGGGGTTTGTTTTCTCAAGCTAGATGAATAGGTTTGATAATGTGTTCAATAACCCAAGAATGTTTGTTTTGTACAACGTTAAAAACTTTTGTCGCTAAATATTTCGAAATATTTTAAGTTACTTAAAACAACAAACAACTATTTAGTGTTACTCTGTGTGTTATAATTAGTAATTATTAATTAAATATTGTGTGTGTATGTGCTGTTTAGTGTTTTTTTCTAGTCTAGGAAATTTACAGCTTTATGTGATTTCCAAAGCAACTAGCAGCACTTTAATTTTCAGGGAGCTTTTCATAGGAGTTTGGCATATTATCCAACTTTTCCACAATGGTAACTTCTACCCAAAATTAACTTTGCCCTAATATTTAAGCAGACACAATCTTGTAGTGTTACTGAAAAAAAGAGGCTCACATCTGCCGACTTTCAAGCAAAATATTTATATCAGGAGAGAGAAATCTTTTGCATATTGGTCTCGCGACCGGATAAAACCTGTCCGGCGTGTAAAATGCAGCAATACTTTAATATATTTCAATATGTAAACGCCCGAGGTATAAAATGCGAACATGACATCGGCTTCTTCCTTATTTGACGTGTTTGAATGTAGTAAAGTAGCTGATGCTTGATTCTGATATGACTTCCAGGGTACATACAGGCATTTTAGAAGAATTCCAGTAGTCTGGTATCAAGTCACCTCCGGGCTTGTCAAAAGAATGCACAACGGTCTTTTCTATCATGTTACAGTAATTTGCTTTGCACAACGGGTTGATTTTTTACAAGGGGCTCAAAAATGGTTTTTGTCTTTAGGCGCGCAATGTATAATAAATCTTCATTATGAAGAAAGCTCGCGCAAGGCGTGTCAAGCTCGGGCCCACACAGGAGTTGGTCTAATTAATGCAGGAATCATACCTGTGTTAATGTGTAATTTGATAATTAAAGTTAGCGGTGGCTTTGAACAGCGCGAACCATTTAATATACCGTTGCGTCAGAAGCGACACTCGGTATTAATTTCAAATCCCACGGACCACTTGATATATTACATTGTGGTCTACCTTCGAATAGACATTGTTATGTGTAGATAGAAATTAATAATTAACTTAAGGACCTGAAGATCTCAACATTCAGCAACCAAAGAACGAATATAATCAATAATTTTCGCTGTGAACATTGCTATGATACTAATGTTATAACCAGTGGCGGAATTTACTTTTTATATTAGGGGCTGCCTGAACTCTTAGCTTAGGTCTTTAAAACATAGTTAAGTGATTGCTGGGTGCAAGAAATTAGTGCTCGAAATGTTGTTTTCTAATTACTCTAATTAGTTTTCTTAAAAATTCTAATTTAACAATTTTAACAAAAGAACTGGAAGCTTTTGCTCCTCCCTTGATATAATTAACATTTAAAAATACTAAAATAATAAACAAAATGTATAAGATACTTAACACCGCTTTAGAGCGCAGTGTGTTGGCCGATTGATATAAAATTTAGATCGTATTAGCCCGAGAAAGATAAAATATTAATATAAAAAATGTTAAGTGAACTTTAGAAGCTGTTAAAACAGTAGCCTAGATATCATAGCGCCAATGGTCGCAAGACGATGGGGCCCCGAAGATTTAAGGGCCGCTTGAAACCACCGTTTAAAAAGAAAAGTCCAATTGAGTCTTAAAGTCAGTGGCGTATTTGTAGTCAATAATGCGTTAATTTAAGCTGTCACCTGTTAAAAATTACTTGACAACCGAAAGGGCCCCGAAGATTTAGGGGCTGCTTGGGGCTACCGGTAAAAAATAAAAACTCCAGTTAAGTTTTAAAGTCAGTGACAACAAAGACAAAGTTCAGTTGAGCCTTAAAGACAGTGGCGTATTTGTAGTCAATAATGCTTTAATTTAAACTGTCACCTTTAAAAGTTACTTGACAACCGATGGGGCCCCGAAGATTTAAGGGTTCCTTGGTGCTACTGGTAACAAAGAAAAAGTCTAGTTTAGTCCTAAAGTCAGTGGCGTGTTTGTAGTCAATAATGCTTTAATTTAAGCTGTCACCTGTTTAAAATTACTTGTCAACCGATGAGGCTTTGAAAATTTAGGGGCCCTTTGGGGCTATCAGTAATCAAAAGAAATTCTAGTTAAGTCTTAAAGTCAGTGGCGTATTTGTAGTCAATAATGCTTTAAATATGAATAAAATAAAAGTCTTTATTTCCCTCAAGCTTTTTTAATATAATATGTGGGAACCGGTTTCGAATTTTTTACAATAAACTCATCTTCAGCCTAAAACTAAAATGAATCCATAAATCTTACTATTATGTACACTTATAATTTCTAACACAAGAGTAAATTGTATATATAAGTAAAACTTACAGCACTACTCTTGAAGAAATTATAACCATAGTCAGCTACGAAAAAATAACATCGAATGAAAACCACAATGAATTAACAGCCAAAAACAATTAATAAACACTTAGAATGATAAAGGAAGTCAGTTTTTAAAGTAACACACGAACATAACCTATAAAACTAATGTCTAAATTCCTATATAGTGAATCTAGAACCTCCTACGTGAAAATAAGCACAAACAATAAATGAATACAAACAGATTTAGATTCACAAAATATTACGAAACAATATATAAAACAAAAGGACACACTTCTATTTAATTTATTTACCACAATGGAAAACAATTTTGTGCCTTCAAAATTCAGTTGGCCATTAAGAGAAATATGTTTTGTAGAGTGAGAATATCTATAAATCTCCAAAGATTCAAGATTATTTAAAAGTTTACCTTTACTTTGTATGTGTAAAGGTTTAAAGCCAGAATCAATGTCAAAGTTATGACATGTCTCAAGTAAATGATTGGAAAATAAAGAATCAGTTTTATTATTTCTCAACGACCTTAAACGCTCCTTAATACGAATATCAAAACTACGAAAAGTTCTACCTACGTATGTTGCTTTACAATCTTTGCAGTTTAATAAATACACACCACTCTTTTTTAACTGATCTATTTTATCTTTATTTCTGACAAACTTATTGTGAAGTGAATCACTAAATTTAAAAGATACTTTGATATTATGTTGTTTTAGGATATTGGCAATTTTTAATGAAGTTGTGCCATTAAAAGTTAGGGAGGCAAAATTCACATCTAAATCAATTTTAATGTTAGGATAAACTTCTTGAATATTAATTTTTATTTCGTTGCTTTAATTTAAGCTGTCACCTGTTTAAAATTACTTGTCAACCGATGAGGCTTTGAAAATTTAGGGGCCCTTTGGGGGTATCAGTAATCAAAGAAAATTCTAGTTAAGTCTTAAAGTCAGTGGCGTATTTGTAGTCAATAATGCTTTAATTTAAGTTGTCACCTGATAAAAATTACTTGACAACGCCTTGAACGCCCTTTTTCCCAAACAACATGTCTGGAAGTGGCCATTCACTTTTCTCGCGACCAGAAAAAAAATCCTAGCTACGCCACTGTGTTGAAATCAAAGCTTTGCCAAAAGATCAAAGTTTTCAAAAGCATGTTCTTTCACACTGACTATATGAATTTTCTGAGTCGTTACAACTTTCTTTCGGCATTTTTGTGATTTCTCCTCAGTCTAATTCCTTTTCTTTAGTTGTCTTTTTCATTCCAGAAAGCTGTCGGTCAATTTGATTTATCAAATCTTTTTAGAGGATTGGAGCTACCTTAGAGGGTTTTTCTCTATTTTAATAATACTCAGCAATGGTGAACCTTCTAGTTATCTTTGATCTCCTCGTTTGCGGGTTAGGCACCTTCATTTTTAAATCCTTTTATTTACTTTTTTCGTATGTATTTTCGACATCTTGCTATGTGTTCGTGCTAGTTTTCTAATCGTAAATAAAACTTTATGTTTTTTCTTTGCCTTATTTATTACACTTGATAAATATTAGGGCTCAGCTTTGGATTTAGTATTAGTTAGTTGGTTTTGAAGGGATACTCAACAAAGCGATGCTTTTTGCTGAATTGCTGAATTTTTTCTTGAAAATCACAAACACGCATTTTAATCCACAATCCCTTTCATTTGAGGCAGTGGAGACTCTGAAGAGTGTAAATTTCTGTGTTACTGTATTTGATTTAAATCATGATTTAAAAACTAAATCGATTGATTTAAATTGCGATTTTATTTACTTATTTAAATTAAACATACCCTGGTAGACAGCACATTGAACCGATAATTTTTCTCTTCCTTCTAGTTTTACTTTAATTAATTATTTGCTTATTTATACTTCATAGACACAAAATATCATTCTGTGGTAGTCGACACGACATAAGCCTGTATGTATTGTTATTATTATTATTATTATTATTATTATTATTATTATTATTATTATTATTATTATTATTATTATTATTATTATTATTATTATTATTATTATTATTATTATTATTTTGAGTTATCTCAGGATTCTTCTTCCTGGAAATATTTTCGGTGGGGCCTTAGCCAATCACCGCAAAATGTGATGTTGGTTTCATACTGAGTCTTCAAAGATATTAAGAGTTTTTCGTACTATTCTACATGTTTCTAAGATTTGAGTCATTTGGATTTATTTTTTCTACATCTTTTACGGCACTTCTTTATGACGATAGGTACAACGGCGACCGATTTCAATTTATATATGCTTTTAACTTCTTGGGCTAGGTCTTGATATTTAGCAACTTTGTTTCTTTCAGTGGCCTGTCGGTTATGATCATTTGGATGGGCAATGTCGATGAGATAAGCATTTTTAGATTTTTTATCTATCCATGTAATATCAGGCCTGTTGCTGGTGATTGTTCTATCAGTGAGTATGGTGGTGTCCCAATATAGTCTGTGGTCTTCGTTCTCCAGCACATGTTGAGGTGAGTATCGATAATATGGTATTTGTTTAGGTTACACTGTAGAGCAATATTTTGATGGATTATCTGGGCTTTGAGGTTATGCCTTTTCAGATATTTTGTTGGTGCTAATATCTTGCATCCCGATGTTAAGTGTTCAATAGTTTCGGGTTTCTCCTGACACATTCGACAAATATCATTTTCTATAGACAACTTTTCAATATATATTTTATAATTTCTTGTTGATATTACTCCATCTTGGATAGCGACTATAAATCCTTCAGTTTCGCCACAAAAGTTTCCTTGGGTTAGCCAGTTAAGAGAATGCGGCATGCTGGCGTTTTCAAGGTGTTGTGAATATTTTCTTTCGATTTCCACTCGTTTTGAATGGCTGATGTATTTTTGACCTTAAGATTTTTAGTTTTATAGAGTGGGGAGTATTCATCTATATTTAGTATTAATTGGTGTAGGATAGATGTAGTGGCCTTGGTTTCAAAATATTGCTGTAGGTTCTTAATTTGCGTGTCCTGAATATATTGCAAATTTAGTAAACCCCGTCCTCCCAGTTTCCTTGGCAAATAAAGTCTTTCCAGTGATGCTTTTGGATGGTGCAGCCTATTTTGTGTTAGTTTTACTCGAATTTTTCGATTCAGTGCCTCGACTTGTGTTGCAGACCATTTAATTACTCCGAAGGAATAGGTGATTGCTGAGATAGCCCAGGTGTTCATAGGTTTAATTGTATTTTTACCATTTAACTCTCTATTAAGGATACATTGTATTCTTCCCATAAGTTTATTTTCAAGTATTTTCCCGATTTCTTATTCGTCAAGTGTTAATTTCTGCTGGTATCCTAAATATATGTAGGTCTGGTCAATTTCAAGATATTTAATATTACCACTGATTTCCATTTGAGGTGGGTCTATAGTTCTCAGTACCTTTCCTTTGTGTACCACCAACTTTGCACATTTGTCAAGACCAAACTTCATTAATATGTCATCGCTAAAAGTATTCGTTGCTCTTATTAGTTTGTCTAGATCCCTTTCTGAAGGGGCGTATAGCTTAAAGTCGTCAACATAAAAGAGATGATTAAACTTATGAGCATTGTTATTATTTTTCAAAGTGTATCCTATATTAGTTCTCTTGGGTAAGGTAGATAGGGGATTCATACTTAGGACAAACCACATGGGACGTAAAGTGTCGCCTTGGAATATTCCGCTTCGGATCGGTATTATTTCAGTAGTTAAGCTAGTGTTTTGTAAATTTATTTTTAGTTTAGTGCGCCACAATTTCATGCACTCTTGTAAGAAAGTAATAATATTAGCATCTATTTGATATATTTTTAAGATTTCCAATAACCACGAGTGCGGAACAGAGTCGAATGCTTTCTGGTAATCTATCCACGCAACCGCTATATTGCGGTTTTTATGTTTAACTTCTTGAGTTATGATAGAGTCGATCAGTAGTTGCTCTTTACAGCCCTGTGTGTTTTCCCTACAGCCCTTTTGTTCCTCAGTTATTATGTTTTGTGTTTCTAAATATACATAAATTTTAGAGGCTATGATAGAAGTTATAATTTTGTATAGTGTGCAGAGACAGGTGATGGGTCTGAAGTTTTGCGGATGTTGAGTATCAATTGATTTTGGTTTAAGGTAGGTTGTTCCTATAGTTAAGAATATTGGTGTGGTTTCTGGGTTAATAATAATTTTGTTTATTTGTTCTGCTAGGACTTTATGTGTTGCAGTTTATTATTATTATTATTATCTCTCTATTTTTCTCAGAGAAAAATCTCTGCGTTTACGATACCTACGGAGTTTCACTCAAGGTAAGTTTCGGAGTAATTATATTGAGTAAGCATGAATTGGACTATTTGTTTAACACCTCTTATTTATTTTCAGATTATTATTATTATTATTATTATTTTTTTTTTATTTTTTTTTTATTTTTTTTTTTTTTTTTAATTCACAGCAACTAAGCGGCAGTTGCTGGTGTAATACCGTGGAAAAATAATTCAGTTTATTCCACGGTAAGTACTTTACGCAGAATACGGCAGGTGTGCAGTATTACCGTTTTCTGCATCAATGTAAATAAGCCCTGGGGCAGCTTGGTTTCTTGAAGGTAGTGGTGGAAGCGTTTGGTGACAACTCCATCTACAGACACAACTATCGGGATTATTTTAACGGATGTAAGTCTCCACAGGTTCTTTATTTCTACAGCCAATTCAGTGTATTTGTCGATTTTTGTATGTTCTGTTTCAGCCAAGTTGTGCGTTAATGGGACAGCCACGTCAATGATAGTGGCGGTTTTACGTTGTTTGTCAATAAATATTATGTCCGGGCGATTGTGTTGCACATGGTGGTCTGTAATTATCGGTCGATCCCAGTACAGTAGCCCATCATCATCTTCTAAAATAGATTTAGGTATGTATTTATAATGCGGTGTAGGAATACTAATCAACTTGTATTTCAGGGCCAGCTGTTGGTGGATGATCGCTGCAACGCTATTATGCCTTCCCAAGTAGGCATTGTTTACAAGTTGGGGGCAGCCTCCAGTTAGATGTTCTATGGTTTCTCCCGGAGCATTGCAGGCGCGGCATCGATCATTGATGTTAGTTTTGAGGATATGTTTCTCATAGTTGTGTGTTCTTATAACTTTGTCTTGTATTGCTGTGTAGAAACCCTCTGTTTCAGCATGGAGATAACCTTGGCTAAGATAGCGAAAAGATAATTTCTTATCAATGTAATCCGCATTGACTTGGTTTGGGAATCTGCCATGGAGTGCTTTCGCCTTCCATTCTTGAAGTTGGTCAGCTACAGTCGGTAAGTTTATCAAGAGTTGTTGGCTACTAAGATTCAAAGGGGTAGCGCATCGATCCGTTTCAACTATTTTTTGTATTAAAACGTCATTCTGTTGTAAAAAGTATCCTCGCATGTTGTTGATTTGTTTATTGCATATCTGTTTACTATTTAATAATCCTCTTCCTCCTTCTTTCCTAGGTAAATACAATCGTTCTACAGACGACTTTGGATGTAGGAATCTGAATTTCACTAGTGTTCTTCTAGTTAATCGGTCTAGTTCTTGAAGATCAGTATCGCTCCATTTAACTATTCCAAAGGAGTACATCAGCGCTGGAACTGCCCACGAGTTTACAGCGGAAATAAGATTTTTAGAATTAAGTTTAGTGTTCATAAGTTTTGTAAGTCTCTTTTTATATTCGTCATTGAGCTTAACTTTCAGGTCCGAATGGTTAATGCCGCGGTGTTGTGGAAGACCAAGGTATTTATATGAGTCTGTCATCGGAAGCTCTGGAATGCTTGCTATTTCTTCATCGGAATATGTGAGTATACCCTTACTTATGTTTACAGTGGCACATTTATCGATACCAAAAGTCATGCCTATGGAATCACTAAAAATGTTTGTGGTCTTAATTAGGGAAGCTAGTTGTCGTTTAGTTTCAGCAAATAATTTCAAGTCGTCCATATATAATAAATGGTTGACTTGAAATTGGTCCTGCTTATTTAATTTGTATCCAGCTTTGGAGTTATTAAGTAGACAGGATAGTGGGTTCATGGCTAAGCAGAACCAGGTTGGGCTTAACGTATCACCCTGAAATATGCCCCTTTTAATGCTTATTTCGCCCATACGTTTCCCAGTCATTTGCAGATTTACTTTCCAGTGAGACATTAAGTGTGCTAGTAAGGTGCGTATCGTATGATCGACTTTATATATTTCCAGGACTTTCTGCAACCAATTATGGGGTACAGAGTCAAAGGCTTTGGCATAGTCGATGTAGCACATGTGAAGATTACGATGGTGAGCTTGAGCTTGTTTAGTGATGACCATATCTATAATTATTTGCTCCTTGCAGCCCATTGATCCTTTAGCACATCCTTTCTGCAGAGGCGATATGATATTATTATACTTATTATTATTATTATTATTATTATTATTATTATTATTATTATTATTATTATTATTATTATTATTATTATTATTATTATTATTATTATTATTATTATTATTATTATTATTATTATTATTATTATTATTATTATTATTATTATCATTGTATATTCTTCTAAGAATAGCAAATCATATTTTCTGTAATGCATTTTTGTTCTAATTTGAAGAGACAAGTAATCCTTTTGTAATAAGTTATGTTGCTCAGTAGTGTTGGTAAATTCTAAACGTTTTAAAAACCTTTGCCTAAAATTTATATGAAGAACGATTTTTTAAATATATTTTCAAGTTATCTGATTAACGTTTTGGACAAGAAGAATTTCAGATAAAATGTAAACATTTTGATTATATTTTTATTTAAATGCTTATAAACTTTCTGATTAATCACGGCTAAATTTAAATGTGGATCTTTGAAGAGGACGGTTTGTTCTGGTTCGAAATTCTAGTCAGAAATAATTTTGAAAGATGTCTGAAAGAATAATTTCGAAAAAATAATTAAAAATTTTGGGCCGGTCGTGAGGTTTTAACTATACCTGATAAAATTTGGGGAAAGATTGGATGGGAGGCGAGTTTCTCTGAAGAACGGCGTTCTGTCGCGGTTACTTTGCCGGTTGAAATCCGCGTAAAGCGGCACCAGCGCCTTTTGTTGAAACTAAAATACAATACAAATTTTTATAAATTTTTAAATTGTTGCAGCTAGGCTGCCTCGTTATGCGGTAGCCAGAACCAACAGCATCTGAAATAATCTTAGACATGATCTCCAACCAATCCCAAGCCAAGACACTTCTTTCAATAAGATCAAGTCTACTGTACCTCTTTTAATATATTTTATTGCGTTACTTTGCTATATTCGTTCATGTTGAGTCGGTAATACACTTCTTATTTATAAATTCAAATTAGCATAGCACAAACAAAGAAATTATTCTTAACTTCTGGGACGTATGTGTCCCAGAAGTTTTAATAAACTACATCGTTCAACAGCTGTTTTCAACTAACACTTCTGTAGTCGTTGAAATGTTTTCTTTGTATTTTTCATTTGGTTTCATAAACAGGGCGAGTCTTTTTAATATCACCGTCCTGCTATTTCCTAAACTATTGAGAATATTAAATGTATCTTAATAGAAGTTGTCTAAGCTACTTTTCTCCATATTTTAATATTTTCTGTGCCGTAAAACTATAATCATAAAATTTTCGTACATTTATACTACGAAGTTTTCTAGAAACGTGCAAAAAATCTGATTCGTATAAGCAGCCCATGGATCTAAACGAAAACATTTAAAAATGTCTGTTCATTTATGTAGGCATTGGTTGGTTTTGGTCAACAAACTTCTATCGGTTATTCAACAAGGTCTTATTGCCAAAATGGATAATACTAGTCGTGTTCGATGAAATCAATTAGTTGATATAAATCTATTATTTGTTATCTACTGAATTAAATAAAAGTTAGTATCGTAGCAAGTGCAGTGTTTTTGTTTTAATCCATGGCTTACTCGATTTAGATTTATTAGATTTTTCTCTAAATTTTTATAACGTAAAGTATGAAAGTTTTACATCATTAAAACGAGAAAAAATTCCTATATCACAGCCTAAGAAAATATTGAAATTGCCATTTAAGAAATTTATCGATGACGTCACTGCTCAGGCGCGTAACATTGCAGAAATATTTGGATTATGACATAAAATAGCTCATTAGGTCTCAAACAAATTTTATTAAGAAAAGGATTTAATGTTCTCAAGAAGTTAAAGAACTAGTATAGCGGTGATACTTAAATAATTCACCTTGTATAATAGACTAAAAAAATTAACAATCTGTTGTTTATTTTGATTTTCAGAACTTGAATTGTTTATTTCTAATCAACTTATGTAATTAATATGTTTTGCTTATTAATTCGTAATTTTCTGCACTTGCTAATTCATCTTACATGAAAATTGCGCATTCTCGTAAACAACTATAATACACAGGAAATAGACAATTATTACTTAACGAATACTTAGTATTTCAAGCAATTCATCGGTTAATACTTCGGTAATTGTTTAAATGAATATTTAAGATTTATAAATGACCAACAAATTAAAAGAAATTACTGTTTATTTGTTTGCGTCCTCCATAATAAATTTTGTGTTAAATTAAAATTGTTAATTAATTTCATATAATATATTATTTATAAGATGAGCTCTAAAAGCTGAGTATTAAAATAGATTGTTTTGAGGTAACGATATTAGCTCACATTTTTAAATTCATGTTCCTGACATTAAATATACAATGAACTTTTAAAATATGGAGGTGAATCGCTTGAGAATGAATTACTGCAACTAATACAAAAAATATTCCAAGAACAGAAGATACCAAAAACATGGAAAAATAGTATAGTTATACCAATCTTTAAGAAGGAAGATAGACAAACTCTAGGTAACTACCGGGGAATAACTCTACTAGACACCTCACTCAAACTAACAACAAGGATAATAAAAGAAAGAATAGAAAACACCATAACTCTCACAGACGAACAACAAGGATTTAGAATGTGTAGGTCCTGCACCGATGCCATCTTCATAATACAACAACTTATAGAAAAGTCACTGGAGCACAATAGGCCGGCATTTTTGTGTATGATAGATCTGCAAAAAGCTTTCGACACGATACTATTAAAAGACGTGCTATATATACTAAAAGAAAATAAGTGGCAAACGAAATTATAAAATTAATAGAAGACATATATACCGACAATAAAGTAACAACTAAGGTTAATGGAACATTTCTGGGACCTATAGATGCCACAGCTGGAATTCGACAAGGTGACTCGTTAAGTCCTTTATTATTTAACATAGTGATGGACGAGGTAATTAAAGAGGTGAAAACATTAGAAGGCTATAAAATGCAGGACAAAGATATAAAAATAGTGTGCTACGCTGATGATGCCGTACTGGTAGCAGAAAGCGAAAACCAGCTACAGCGATTACTAATGTAAACTGCAGAGGCATGCGAAAGATACAATCTGAAAATATCGGCACGAAAGACCAAATGTATGACGATAAGCAAAGAGCCGATAAGATGTAAACTGCAAATACAGGACGACTTAATAGAACAAGTATCCTCTTTTAATTACTTAGGACTTAATATAGGCAGTTATGGCAACCTT
The DNA here is from genome assembly GCA_958336395.1 of Ctenicera cuprea. Taxonomy (NCBI): domain Eukaryota; kingdom Metazoa; phylum Arthropoda; class Insecta; order Coleoptera; family Elateridae; genus Ctenicera; species Ctenicera cuprea. The sequence continues at coordinate 33,006,941 of OY284488.1, forward strand.
AAGCAGCAAGTAATGCCACAAGTTGTAAAGGCGTCCAAGACATCTGGCGCACTAAACAACATAATATGGAATAATAAATATATAAATACAGAAGTCAAAAGCCGTATATATAGAGCTACGATACGGCCAATACTCAAGTATGGTGCAGAAACGAGAGGTGACACGCAAACAACTCGACAGATGATAGAAACGGCCGAGATGAAAACTTTAAGGAAGATAGTGGGAAAGACACGAAGAGATAGAGTAGGAAGCGAAGATATAAGGAACCAGTGTGACATACAACCCATAAATGAATGGATCTCAGTTAGAACACGAGAATGGAACAACCACATTCAAAGGATGAATGAAGATCGATTAGTAAGGGTAGCAAGAGACAGATCACCCATAGGAAAACGATCCCCTGGAAGACCAGCAAGAAGATGGAGGGAGTCAGTGGAACAGTAGGAAAGAACAGGAGAAATCCTATAATGAAGAAAGAAGAAGAAGAAGACATTAAATTTTACATCAACAATAAAATAAGTTAAAGTTATAATTGGAATTATGTGTAATAAAATTTCAATAACATAAAATATAGTTGAGAGGTTTTTTAATGATTTTCTCATAAAAATGATTGAAATTATAAAATGAGAGTGTGAAATGAGGCGTATTTCATAATAAAATTTTGTTTTAACTATCAAAAAAATGTTACTGTGTTACGAGATATTGGTGCCATAAAAATGTTTATAACATATATAAATTATTTATTAAAACATGAATTTAGAAACTTAGTGTTCTAAAAATTTTACGCAAATTAAAATACATTTTGATTACGCAATTTTAACTAGAAAATAAAAAAAAACTGAAATATTCAGACTCCAAAAATCGTCATTCCCAGACAGCAAAAATCTACTAGAATTAGTTTAGAAACCTATAATAAAACTAACTAAAATAACGAAATCACACAATTAATTCGAATAATTCCGAGATAATTCTAATATTCGAAATATCAAAATATATAATTTAAATAATTACAGAAACCCTGACCAACATTAAAACACTTTCTCATCTATTTATGAAAGATTATATCAAATTTTTTGTGACTGTTTGTGATGACCTAGTAAAAATTATTGAGGAATTATCGGCAGACGCACGCGATTCTGTATTCGTCACGAACGGTCAGGAATTTTACTTAATTTATAGAATATCGTGGGTACCAACCGCGATTTAAAAAGTCGATGGGCGACGAACACCTAACCCTATATTATATTCTAAACCGGCATAAAAAATTGTGGAGCTTCCGAATGGCTTCGCGGCCAAGAATTTGTATGAAATGTTTTTTTCAATCTACCCTTAAAACATTAAAAATCAGGATTTTCTTTAATTTGAGTTAATGATCGCACGAGTTGATGATGTTTTTGCAAGAAATCGCAATAAACCGTGACCATAAAAGGTTCCCAATTAATAAACTGTAGTTCTTGTCGGCAATTAGGAATTGTGCAGGTTCTTGTACGAGCATCAGACCGCATATCTAACGAAAATTTACATTCATTTACATTAAAAAGTGTTTGAATTAAGATGTTAGGCCAGTAACTGTATCAACACTCATTTAAATTCAATCGAAGTATAATCTGGTTCGACTTCATTTATTTTAATTACAATTAAGTTTATTAGAGTTTGACGCATTTATGTGTACCTGCTTGGGTTTCACATAAATTTGCCCAAATAGTGTTGTGTTTCGGCACATAATTATAATAAATCCGGCTAATGGGCAAAAATCGACAAAAAATTATCGCGAACCCGATAAGCTAACAGTTCTTTCAACGCTCCGCTATTAAATAAATACATAACGTTATGCGCACCTAAAAAATGCTTTTATGTCTCGTAAAATCGAGATCGTTATTACCTAAGATGGGTTTTAATTTTAACCTGGCTTAGTGAAGATATATGTGTTAAATTGACATTTTAATGGGTGAAGTTATGGCGCTGTGGTAATGTTTAAATCGTTACTTTCAGGTTACATCTTCTTCACAACCAATATAATATGGAGAAATCGTGGTACTGATCTTTGAAATGACCACAGAAATTCTCAACCCATGGAATCAATCATTACAAGCCTTATAAGGTAACATATACATTCGTAATTTAGATGAGAGTTATTTTAGATATTTTATTTTTATTTGTTATTATTTTTACAGCTTTAATCTCCAAATTTAGATTTCTAATAGAATGTTTTACTGCAAAAGTTTTAACACTGCGTCTCATTTCTTTCTTTAAACGTATTCTGCAAGCACGAACTATGTTTCTTACGTTAGTATTTTGTCATCATTTCAATATATGGGTGCGCAAACGAATCTGTCTGTATAAACAAAAAAAGATATTTTAAGTATGGGAAAGTACAGGCAAAATGCTTTGCCCAATTTAGATCAAAAACGGGATTTTTGATTAAAGTTTTTTAAAATTAAAGGTATGAACATACTTTTTCCTTCTATCATCTTGTTATTTTTAATTTGTAAAGTAAGTAAAATTTTTTTTAATATGTACTTTCTCATACTTTCAATAAGCAAAAGTATGTTGATTACTTGAAAAATTACGATTTCGGGATTCTAACAAAAAATCACGTTTTGTGGCGTGAAACAACCCTAAAGAGAATTCGGTCTATGAGTGTCAGCGTATGTGAACAAATGAGTGGTTTGTTTGTTGTTCATATTTGTCCGTTTGTTCATTAGTTCGTTCCCTTGCTCTTTCGTGTGTTCGTTAGACTGTTTTCCGTTGGTTCATTAGTTCTTTTGTTTTTTCGTTCGTTGGATTCTTATTAGTCAGTTTTCTCGTTCTTTCGTTCGTTTATTTCTTCGTAAATCAGTTCATTTTTTTTCGTTCTCTATTTCTTACATATCTCCCAAAGGTACGGTCCGATTTTGATGAAATTGGGAATGTGAGGCTGTATAACAAACATTTATCAAGAAAATAACCTATAAAAAGACAAAGAAATTACACCCGAAAATGAGACACGTTTTTTCGTATTAGTTTTTTCAAGAAACAGTAGAATAATATTAACAACAATTTTTATCTTTTATATTCACTTTAATTTAGGGGGGATAACCGCGTATCCTTCTCTACCCGCTACTGTTTGGCTGCCAAATGTTTTTCTTGCTTCCTGATGTTCTTTAATTTCCAGCAATATTTGTTTCGTTTGTTTTCGCTTGTATTTTTATGATTGTTGGCAACTGTAGCCGATTACTCCCAAGGATCTCAATCTAAAACGCAGTCGAGCATGCAAACAGTATTCAGATTTAATGTAGTGAGTACTGAACAAAAACCGCGTAATTAAAAAAACAATTTGAAAATGAGGCAAACGCTTTGCTTAAATTTTCTTATACGTTAGAAATTGTGACATCGTATTCGCTTCTACATTTTGGGCAAAAACACTGACTGCCACTGACAAGTAGACCGTTTCCCGCCACTAACTTCTGCGATTTTGTTTCGGGCATGCGTCTTATTAATTGTATTTAAAAACCGAAAATACTTTTATTTGAAAACCCCAAATTTTCAGTTTTTTGGAGAAACATTCCTTGGGATTAAAGAAAACCAAAAACGGATAAACATATTTGTCCGCAAAACATTGAGAGGGAGGAGACAAATTACTATTATATTATTAAGTCGTAAACCTCATTCTACTATCACTTATAAAAAATATAGCTTAAAGATATTTTTTAAGTCATTCTCCGTTTACTAAATATAGTAGCGTTCAAAGCGAAGTCTACCTTGATTATCGTAAAGAAAACGTTAGACAAAATTTTTGTGTTAGGTGTACAAATACCTGTGATAAAAAATTGAAAAAGTTTTCTAGAGCATTTCTATTTAAATAATTATAATTATTGTAAAAATACTCGGTCCCTTATAGATCAAAAATGTTTTAATTGCGATTTTATCTTTATCTGACGTTTACACTACTAAAGTATTTGGCAATAAAAAAAGTTATTGGTGATAGGTTGATTCGTGCTAATTCTGATGATGTAAGTTACGTAATTTTACAAAGTGAAATAATTACACAAGTCATATAAATAAAACAATTTGCAAATAATTCTGGTATACAGCGTTACTACTACCGCTCGTATGAGTCACGAGTTTGCGCTTCTTAGTCCATACTTCAAAACTGTTCTAGTTGTTGTTTAAAATGGTAAATCAGTTTTGTTAATAATGTAAATAAAAACAAAAGATGATTTCTTAACTTTAAATAGCACCTACCTGTAGTAGACCCTAATGATCAAATAAAGAGAAATAAAAGAATAACCACTGTTTAAGGGGGCACAGCTAATAAGAAGGTAATCATAGAAATATGTTTGGGGGGGAAAATATTAAAAAACAATGCCAAAAACATAAAAGAACATTTGAGACACTATCAGACTCTTCAGTTATTTTCAGAAAACCAGAAGATTTTTTTTTTAATTTGCATGGAATGATTTTTACATGACTCTTTCGTATGCAACGACAAGAACTAATACAACAAATATTGTTTTTCGACAGCTGCAGAACTTGTTTCAGCAATCTATAATAGACCGGCGGATTTTCTGGAGTAAACTGAAGAGAATGATAATGACTGAAAGGTTCTTTTACGTTCTTTGCAATGTTTATTAATATTTTATACCTCAAACTAATATTTCCATGATCTTATTTTTTATTACCTTTACTCCCTTAAACAATGGTTACTTTTTTTATTAGGTTATTAGAGTCTACTACAGGTAGGTGCTATTTTACAGGATAAGAAATCATTTTTTGATTTTTTTCTAAATAACGAAAAAAAAACATTTTACTATTTTAAAGGGGTATTTTTGTATTCCTGCACATTGCAAATATAACACTTTAGTAGTATGGACGCGAGGATGAGTGCAGCAAAGGGAAAGAAGCGAGAACTCGTGACTCACTCATGTTCTAACAGTGACGCTGTATATTCGATTTGTTTGCAACTAGTTTATTTATGTTATTTGTGTGATCATTACACTTTGTAAAATTATCTAATTTACATCATCAGAACTAGCACGAATCAATCTACAATTTATCACCAATAACTTTTTTAACGCCGCAATACTTTAGTAGATATGACAGTGTATAGGCAAAAATCTTAAAAATAATTAAAATTTTGTGTGCAGTTTAAGTGAGAAAAATGCGTTTAAAAAATTTTCGTTCCGTAAGGGGCCGTGTATTTTTACAAATATAATAATTTTTTAAAAATAGAAAAGCCCAGAAAACCTTTTCAAATTTTTGCTACAAGTATTTATAACATTGAAGTTTCTCGTTGTACCTGTAACTCGAAAATTTTTGGTCTTCCGCCCTTTTGCACAGAACGATTTTTTGACAACTTGCAGATATTGAATCCTTAAGGTATAGGACACATTTTTTGCTAAATCGTAGCTTTTTACCCCCGCAAGCTTACTTTTTAAGTGTGTTTTTCAGTCACGAGCATTTTACTAATAACAGGCATGATTTTCCATTAAAAAAATTCACAGACAAATTAGCGGACTAGGAGACGAACCAAATTGTACCTCATCTATAACTGTATAGAATTTTAAAAACAAAATGCGCAGCCAGCTTTTGAGCATAATTTTATTGAAAATTTTCTAATTTTAAATTTTTTAATTTGTAGTAATCACCTTTCTTGCATAGTAACAATATGTCTCTACAGGGCTATCACAAACTGTCGACTCGCTTTTAACTAATTACAAATTTCTAACATTGTAGCGGTCGGCATTTTGTCTAGTTACAAGTTTGGAAGAGAAACGTTGTGTTTTCCCTGACGTATCAAACTCAGTTTTCAAATTTAAAAAATTCTGTTTCTGAAAAACACTGCTACAATAAACCATGTCTAACTTTTGCTGAGGTTTTCGGATTTTTTTAAAGATTGTTTTGGAAGCTAAAGCTCATCGAAGCTGGACCATAGAGACACATTTTTCGCCAAAATCTCGAATTCAAAGCTTTTCATAGAATCGATCTTGCCATATACTAAAACTATACGAAAGGCAAAATGTTTGAGATATTGGATAGACTATGCACAGGGTCGCCCTCATTGTTAAGTTAACAAACTTACCTTATTTTACAGTAAAGGAATATTGACATTTTCTTAAAAATATACATTTTTCTAGATTTTGCAGTTTTAATTGTATCAGAAAAGACTTTCATAATTTTAATTCAATTGACAAAATAATTATTGCTTCTATAAATTTGGACATAAATAAATTATTTCCATAATTTTAGCCTGAAACTTAACATTTAATTTAAGGGCTGCTTTTATCCTCAAATTTAATTTTTATAATATTTTTCATAAACATAGAATGTTGAAATTTTGTAAAAAGTGCTATTATCATGAAACACAAATTTCTTTTGAACATTTCTATCAACAACAATAAAATTGGTTTTATCAACGTGTTTCCTTCTAACAATGCTATGCCTATTAATGATAACACTTGAAAATGTATGATTTTTACTCAAAATTGTATACATAAATTTAAATTGCTTCAATTATATTTTATTATATATCTCATTTTTTTCCTACCTAAGAATTTCACGTTTTCGTCTAGTAAAGTTTAGTATAATTTTTGATATTCATTTTTTATAATTCTCTTATCTCTGTAACTTCAAAGTTTAAATATATTCAACCAAAAAAGCTTAAATGTTTTTTCTGTAATTTAGGTTTTTTTATACTGATTGTGGTCTATAAAAGAGGAGATAACCTCTTTCATTAATTGTAATCAAATTGCTCCATTTCTTCATCCTTCTCAAGCTATCCAAAGGCGATGAGAAGGCAATTTAATTGCTATTAATTCTCACATTTAATTCTTTATTGAAAATTCTTTCATCGTCTGATGTTATTAGACATGCTTTCCCTTTCTTGAATCTGTTGGCTTAAAACTTGTTTCCGTGTCCGTAGAATCTGACGATCCGATCCCAGAGCGTTACCTAATCACTACCGAATATGACCGCTCTAAATCAATCCGCCTTATCGGTGTGCTGGACGCGTTTTATTGTTACCTTTTCTTTAATTACTACAACGGATTTTGGAAGTAGCCCAACTGAACGTTCACTTTCATCAAAACCGAACCGTTCTCTCAAAATAGGAGTGGGTTTATTCGGTCCACTTTCAAGGCAATAAACCTGGATTGAACACTTATAGAAAACTTGGCACCTCTGTTATTGATTAACCGCTGAACTGTTGGTATAATTTTAATTTAACGTTGTTAATGGCCTTAAAAGAGCTAGAAACGGCCCTAATCGATTACCGTTAAAGTGAATGAGTTGCATTTCTGATTGCCGAGAAATAATCCAAAAGTTTATGTAAAACAGTAGATGTTTATTTTAATCTCCAACTTAAAAGAATGTTCTGAGTGGTAAAATCACTCCCTTCAGAAGTTGTATGTGTAGGCTCGTAATACATTAACAGAAGTTATGGGTACATCTAGTCTGTTTTTGTGTTTAGCGCAGCTTCGGTCGAGATTATCATAAATTTAAAGATTGGAATCGATGGTTTTCCCACAATTTTAGATCAAAACTGAATTTACATCTTAAAATGTTTAGAAATCAGCAATCTAAACTGGTAACAATAAAATATATCGTTATAAGAAATTATGACGAGAAAGCTGTAAAATTAGTAGATTATTATAATATTCACTGGTTTGAATTAAGCATAAAGTTGATCGTATTGAACTTAATGTATGCAAATGACACTACATTAAATCGATTAATTACACCCAGTCAGTGTAGTGCAAAAATAGTTTCAGCAATCAATCCGACGGTTTTATATCGGGCTTATTGGCAATATTTTAATTTAAACTAGCTCTTCTGGTTTTGCTAATTAATAATACACTTTGGATGAATGGGAAATCAACACACGAGATTATTCTCTTCGTTTCTTGAAGGTGTCAAATAATTGGAGAAAAACAAACTCTAATTATATGATATCACGTAATCGTGTGTTGTCTCCCAATTTTATTTTTCGATACTTATCGGACAAGGTAATTTAGATAATCCATCACCAAATTTAAATTGGTGTATCTCGGACCGTACCGAAAAAAATCAAATTTTTGGTCGTGAAATTGCTTAAGTCTTTAAATTTTATTGGTGAAGGCAATTTGATCGAAGGTTCTTAATGGCTTAATTTAAGAGCAAACAGAGTAGGCGTTTATGAAGCAGTTATTTTGTGTTAGCAGCTTCATTTCTTACACTTTTACAGCTTCTTAAGTATTTTTAAATATGCAGTTCTCCGTCAGTACTAATTTATGTTCCACATCTTTTACAAACCTGAAATAATTTTAATAGTCCCCAAGTGTCTTTCAGAATTCATTGTTGCTCATTTATATACAAAGATAATTAGATACTATTAAGATTTGCATACATAATTTGGGATTCGGTTATTTGGTCCACGCGATGGTCGCTGACTAATTCGGTTCGTAGCGGATACCGAGATTGCACTCTGATTGAGACACTATGATAATATATTACCGTGGTTCTGGACATAATCCTGCTTAACAGAGGACACGCTGTGTTCACACTCATGTCGCATTTGCATAACCGGATAGTTTGCTTCAATTTCAAACTGATATGCTTTAAATTTGACTTCCAATGCACTAAAACTTCCATTTTCACACCGCTTACGATAAAACTTACGATCTGGTTAACTTTAGCATCGTACATACTCAACGTTATAAGATAACCGTACATATGTTTAGACTAATAGCAAAAAATGAATAAGCTTTGCGTAGTTTATTTTTAACAGACTATTGCGTAATACTTAGCAAAGATTAGAACAAAAAAAAAGTAATGAAAAATTCTAAAATGTTCAAGACAAAAATGTGAAATAATACTAAATCGGCCCAGAGCTGAGATTTATTGTAATTTTTTTAAGTAATTAACGGTTTTAAAACATTGCACTTGAATTAGAGATGTGGGAGAAAACCATTATATAGAGCATTTTAGGCACGACAACACATTTAAATGATCAAAAATTTAAATTTTATTTTTAACAAATACTATTTTAGAACCGGTTCGTGGTAGAGCAGAAAATAAGAGGTTGCTTCATTTGGTTCACAAAAGGTACCGAGTTCGATTCTGGGTAACTGTGCCTTGGGCGTTTGTTTTTAATTTATGTGGTAGATAGAGGCTTATAGGCACAATGTAGTTGACGGTCCTTTAGCGCTTGTCTGAAAAAAATATTTATCATTTAACTTATATTACATTTTTCTAAAGAAAAAACGGGTTGACATATCTAGAAACTTAAATTCACACCTACATTTTTCAAGTTTTATTAGGGCAGCGATAAATGTATTTATAGTAAATTCGTAACTGTCTTACCATAACAACACGACTAAATATTGCGTCTATTTATCACTATAACACAACCGCGGGCTCTTACATATCGGCTCAATTTATTGATTGTTTTCAATGAAAGTTTTAGTTGCTGTCACTTCTGCTGGTATAATTTGGTTATTTATGGCTACTTTAATTCTAGAGGATCGAAAAAGTGTATTTATCGCCCTAACAACAAACAAAACTAGAAATTCTAGATGCATCAGTAGAAACTATACTTTTCCCGACGACGCATTCAGTAATATGTCTTACATCTCGAGGGGCCTTAGACATTGGTTATATTTGCGGGTTCTGATATTTACGTGTTCTGATATTTACGTTAAAACCATATAGGGTAATTGGGCCGTGAAGGTCGCGAATATTGTGGCAATGTATATTAACTTATTATTACATCTCTGGTTTACATGAATAAAACATGTCTAACAACATTTTTTACCGTGTATTCACTAGTTCCAAAAACCTTTTGCACAACTCCGTTAAGGCACTTACTTGGAAACGAGAACAAGTGGTAAGTTCAACTAATTGTTTTCCGCTTCCATTTAAGGAATTTTCTGGGGTTATGATAGGATTTTCTTCAGGGACGTTTTTCCCTGAAGACCTTGTCTTAAAAATTTTGACCGCTGCTGGACTTTTCTATCGGTTTCTCCTGAGGCTGTTTCCTGGGCTTACTTTCGGGTTGTTCAAGAGACAACTTTTATTTAGACCTACTCAGCGGGGAAAACATTCGGAGCGGCAAGCGCCGGGTATGAAGGTACCAACAAAATATTGAGGAGCGTAGCCTTCGGGTTCTACCAGTTTTTATTAATTTGAAAAACATTATAAATAATTAAGCTATAAAACCAATAAACTTTTTAAGTATGGTTTTGACAAAATAAAGTTTCTTCAATAAAGTCAACTATTTTTAAATAGACCGAATTCGAATTAAAGCTCAACTAATTCAGAAACTCCATTAACTTTCTATGTAAGGATTTAATTAAAAGGCTTAACGGTCACCGTTAAACACGTAATGACTTATAGAACTTAATTCACAGCAATGAATTTAAATTAGTTTTAAATTAATTTAAATCACTGCAGTGCCTAACTATTATAGTTATTTCAATAAACAACTAAAAAATAATTCGAAAAGCAAACTCTCTATATTTTAGAAAATATATCAAATATTTGAAGAACTTTATACTAATGTAAAATTCAATATTTGGTTATTTTACAAATTATACTGGTACTGACTAAAAGGGGAACATAAAAAATCAGGGAAATCTTATGCTTTGCTAAATTGTTGCTAAAACTTTCCGCTTTCACGTAGCACATAACTTAAGATCGCACCACTTGACTCTTATAACTACGACGAAAGCTCACTTGCAAGTCGTACCATAGAACGCCATTTTACTTTTTAGTGGAAGCGAATTTCAACTAACTAAAATTATATATTACCTTTTTTAAAAAATATTATAGATATATTATTATTGATTTATTTAAATATTTTAAAAAATTATATGTTTGAGAAATTTTTAATTATCTATTTAGAGATATCGCATTTTTAAATATTAAAATGTAATTTGAATTTAAAAGATCTTAGATATTTTTAATTAAACTTATTTTACCAATATCTTAAATATTTAAAAATTATTCTATTTCGAAATATCTTAGATATTTTAAATTTAAATTATACAATAAATTTAAATTAAAATATCTTAAACACTTTAAAATAAAAGAATTGATGAATATCTAAGATATTCGCAAATTACCGCCATCTATACGGTTTGTACTACTGCTAAGTCGAACTACGTCTGGCAACGTTGCAATTTGTGTGGTTATATTGCAACCTCATTTAATAATGTATTTAGTTATGTGTTATCCTGTGCAAACTGGGGCTGCTAAGTAATAAACAATAGACTAATAGCATATGTTCTGTTACTGTAACAACAACATACAACGATCTGGTTTTGCAGGTTATGTGCACTTATGTGTAAACTTAAAGAAACATTATCATTTCATCAGCATGCAGCGTCCGTGTTGAACGGTGCAGCTGTTTACTGTTGCCAGATGTAATATTGAAACTTAGCGAACGTGCTAACTTTATAAATGGCGGTAATTTCCAAATATGATAGATATTGATCAATTATTTTTTTGTGTTTTAAACTATCTAAGATATTTAAAATAGACCAATATTTAAATATCTAAGAAATAAAAAAAAGTTTTTAAATATTTAAAATATTTAAAGTAAAATGATTTTAAAATACCTGCAATATATTGAACATTTTTTAAAGTATGTATAAGATAAATAAAATTCTTTAAAAGCATCTTTAAGAAGGTCCTAAATAGTTAAATTCGAAATATCCTAAGCACATTTTTAAATATTTGTTACTATCCTATAGATATTTTTAAAACACCAAAAATGTGCGGACGTTTCGTCAGGTAAAATATTAATATCTACGATATTTGTAATATAATCGACAGAAACAAACTAGTTGTAAACGGTAAAGACAGTGTTGACGATATAGAACTACTTCTTGACTAATATTATTAGCAATGAAAACATTTCAAAAATATTTTCAATTAAGTATTTTACAAACATTCTAGATATTTTTTTTAATGAAATAAATCAAACAGTTGTTAATATAAAATAAAATATCTGAAATATGGCTAATATATTTATTTACAAAATTCTGAATAAAAGTTTTAATCAAAACATTTTCTTAGAGATATTTTAAATTTAGGTACCATAATAAACACCCGTTGACTATTAAATTGTATCACGAGGGTGTTTTAAAATGATTTTGAATTATCTCTAAAATATTTCCAAATAGGTTGTTTAAAAAAATTCAGAAATATATTTAAATATTTATGAATATCGAAGATAGTTTTGAATAATTATAAATGTCTAAGATATTATTAATTAAATACGAATATACATGAGATATTTTTAAATTATCTACATTTTTGTACTAATTTTGCAAATATCGCTGTTAATAAAAAGTAAAACGAAGTTCCAATTTCTTTTAGAAACAAAATTGGTTTTTTCATATCTGCTAAAAAACACTTTGGTATTAGAAGAAACTTGGGACTAAAAAAAGGCGAGCATAAACTCTGGGGAATAGGCAAATTAGCAGACCCAAATATTGCTGTACTTGAAAATTAAGTTTAGTTTCTTATTCTACTAGTATTTAGGACCTATTTAGTTTAAAGTGAAAAATTGTATCTCTTTTATTAAATATAAGTTAAAAAATTTTCAATTTTCAAAAATTCATAAAAAACGTTAAACAAAAATTAGCTGATAGGAACATGCATTTTATAGCTTACTCTTACGCCTATACTCGTACAAAATTTAAAAACAATTGTACGGTCAGTTTGTGAGTAATATTTTATTTATTATTACATTCATACATTGCCTCCAATGCGAGATACTACATTGTGTTAAATCGATCATATTAGAATTATACAAGGCTAAACCGGCAATTTTCCAGGTAGCTTCATTAACAAGCGATAAACAAACGTTTAGGAATGTCTCGGCAACACCTTAGTGCTGTAATTAAAAAAAAGTATAGTTTAACTACCCATTTATGAAATAATTTTGTCAAATACTATTCGAGTTTTGGATTTTTTTGGTTACATTAACCTCAAACTGTAACTGATCTAGTCAGTTTGATAAAAAAAATACTCCCGATTCCCTCTCCGCTCGGAATGTTTTAGCTACCTCTTTGTTATTATGTAACAAGTATTCGCAATACAACTGGCAATTCCAAAGCTCTTATGGTATTACTACAGAATATTTCCAAAACTTTGAAAATATTTTTAAATTCAGTTTTCGTGGTAGCCAGATTGTTACAAATTGCACAGCACAATAACCTTTCAGAAATTCCAACTGCTTTAATATAGTTTATTTTATTATCTATTTCACGTTTAAAATCTTGCATTTTTAACATAACATCCAACACTGTTTCACTATAAATATTTAAATTTCAACGCCCAAGCTTTATTGTGGTTTTTATTTTCACACACTATATCACAATGGAATTCGCTATTACAGAATAATACGACGGATTCCAGCTAAAGATGTTCTCATGACATCGTTTTAGCCGTATATCACCGATAAACCAAAATTGGCGTCTTCCTCTAACCTCTAACATTCAAGTTACACCTAAATGTCGACGCAGCTTTCTTTGAAGCGAATTTTATGTCGACCTCGACATTACAATAATTTCCTGTGACATTACTTCAAATTAGAGACATCTTAAGAGCCTCCGTATATTCCCAATGCCCCAAGCCGAATAATTTTTACTATCAATAAAATTCTTAGTCTAACCATAAAAATTTAATAGCTCGTCCCATCTTGATTAATTTGTAAAACTTACGAGATTGATCGTAAACAAATCTATAATAAATTCCACGGCCATTTCAGGTCTTTTAACCAGCCAGAAGGTTCCGAAGTCACCCAAACCGAGAACTTACCTTTCACGTATCTGATTTTAGCGCTTTCTTAATTAACTGGAAACATTGCGTGCTTGTAATTTACTCGACTAATTTATGACCGAAGATGATGATGAACCAAGGGGAAGCTCTGTCATAAAACGTTTTAAATTTAACGTTTATAAAAAATTGTATTTCTGGAACACGATGCGAACTTTAAGTTGTTTATATGTTGCGACAGTTCGAGTCGCCAGATGTTTCTGGTTTTGTCACCATTATCGAGTTACAAGTATCAGTGGACACCATAAATTGGAATGCTACCATTGACTTTAGTTATAGACACTCCTTGTTGATCGCATTCTTCCTTGTTAAAATTTCACGTTGTGTCTACCAGTGCAGCCATTAAGTTAGCTTTTTGCTAGATTTAACGGCCTTCACGACCTTATAAAAACGTTTAACAAATTTGAGAACCAAATCTTAGTTTATTTTGGATTTAGATTAAGATATAATTTTTTTTTCAAGATCCAGTTACAGAAAAACCGTGTGAAAGACAGTTATTATGTATAAGATATACTGGCGTTATCATTCGTTTAAATTAATGGTCTGTTTAAATTTATCGTTTTGATCTTGTTAAAAATTTAATGCTATCGAACTACTTTTGAAAATTTTTTGAATTAAAGTAAATTTTAAATATGTAATTAAAAATAAGGAGTGCCGTGTGATCCGGAAGTGGACGAGTACAAAGGAAATGATTTGCAATATACTTACTAGAGTCGAGAGGGATCTATAATATTAACAACAAAGCAATCTTTATGCAAATTGTAATTCTTTCACAATTACATTTCTTATTAACTACTTTACAATGACGTTGCTGTATTCCTGCAAGACCATCGTCGAAATACCCACGCGCCAAGGCATTAGGTTCGAATGAGGAGAAGATCCTGGCGATTAGGTACCAACAACGAATGGTTATTTGTTGGAATTTGCTCGAACTGCAATAAATAAGTCTTCATCTACATCTGCATGCAAGTCGCCAGTTAGCGTAACGCGGAAATGTTTTCTTGGTGTGATTAGAATTATTGTTCGTTCATTTTCTTTTGTACACACTTATCATTTAGTTTAGAACGGATGTAGCGAGCATCCAGAGTTGGAGGAACTTCTCCATTTGGTCTGGAGGTCAGTCGATTCACAGCCCGCTGACACAATAAATAACGCGAATAAATACACACTTAACATTTTGCTTTGGTACAATTACGTTTAAGTAAACCGATCGTATTCAATCCCGATCGTGTATGGTGAGTTGCAAAGGTTGACACGTGGGTGGTTCTTTATGATTAGGAGGATCGACTACTTCTACCGGACTCGAAGACCTGGATCGCCCTCGTTCATCTTCTGACTCGTCGTTCACGTTGATTTCTTCATCCGAATCTGATTTGTCGTCGTAATCTGCTAGTCGGTGGATACTTTCGGAGGCGGCCAAAAGTGCAGCTGCCGAATTGGGTATGAGGGATTTGAACGCGCTGTTTTCACCTCCCATTTGGAGTAACAGAGAGGAAGCCGTCGGTCCGGAAGCGCGCTGCTGCGTAGTAAGAGGGGAGCCAGGGGTGGAAGCGACTGTGTAGTGCGGCGAAGGTGTCAAGCGACCCCCGTACATCTGGTTTTCTTGTTGGGCCGGCGAGGACTGCTTCAGCATATTCATGCGCTGATGCCGCCTCCATTTTGCTCGTCTGTTGGAAAACCAAACCTGGTTAACAACGCACGAGTTAATATTTATAGTTCAATTAAGCAAAAAATTTACCCTACCTGAACTCGTGCTTCCGAAAGGGACGTTTTGGACGCCAGCCGCTCCCTGGTTGACACGCATGGATAGTGACTTTTCTCAAACTCTTTTTCCAACTCCTCCAACTGGTCGGGACTGAACGTTGTACGGTTACGTCGAAATTTTGGCTGGTCGTTGGATTCGGACATGCTGGAGTCGTCTTTGCCATCAATGTCTAAGAGACGTTGGCTTGGTGGAGAATTAAGAAGGCTGTGGTCCTGTGGTGAAGCTGAGGAACTAGGTGATCCCGCCATAACGCCACCAGTTGGGGGTTGAAGACCCAAAGGACCATTGGGCCAAAGATGTGAATGCCAAGGAAAAGCAGCTGCAGCTGCAGCATAGGGATGAGGGTGGTACAAGCCATAACCAGCGGCTCTGGCAAATTCGGCAGCAGCTCTTTCGGCTGCCCGATTTCGCAGGATGCGATTGATGCTGCTCACTGAAGGCGCTGTGGCATTTGTGCAGACACCTGAAAAAAAGTTATTGCATGTACTGCATACTTTTCGCAAGGGAAGTGGAGATAAAAGTATAACAAATAGATTGAAAAGTTATAAATATTTAAAAAGTTATATTAAATATTTTTTATGTTCTCCAATAATACGTACAGCGCTCAAACAGCTAGAATAAAACTTCATATAAATTATTAATACGAGTCAGTTCCCGCCGAAACCGGAATTTACGCAGTGGCATGTGTGATTCATGCAATTATTTGTTAAACACATTACCGAACGTACTCTACTCTAAACACCAAATAATACATATCCGTTGTCACGGAAACGCATATTTACATAGACTCATCTCACATTATCAAAAAAAAAACCTAGAAAGCTGCAAATATTTGAATGAACTAACCGTTTTGAGCATGGCTGTGAGACTGTTTGTGACAGTTCATTAAAAGAAAATTCAATTGCAGCAACAATCATTCCTGCTGTCATTAAACGCGTTGAAGCCCCCATAAACGCAAAGTTACGAGTAATTATGTCTGAAATCGTGTATAAAACTAAAACTAACATTGTAAGTAAGACTAACATTGTAGTGTATGTTTTAGCCTATAAAACGGATACAACATACAAAATGCTGTGCACCATTTAAGTCAGGTGAATTTGATGACTATAGAATTTGATCAAAGAAATGTATTCAATAATATCTTAACAGATATTATGTTGCGTTAGCACATACAGTGTTATCATAAAGATATTAAACATCCGATTCATCTATACCATTTTGAGTATCTGTCAGAAACGGAACAATAGTTTTGCTGCAGAAGTAATTGCCGAATTTTCTACTTTCACTATATTGACTGTCTAAAGCGAACGTTATAGTAACAACACCGTGGCTGTGATTGTCATTGGATCTACGTTACCTGTTACTATACCATACATTGTATTTTATAAAATGTTTATGTTTATATTAAATTATGTAGGTTTATAGTAAACCATTTTTATGCTAACCCTTCTGGAAATACCTTTATAATGTAGCCCTAGAATACCCATTTTGCTTTTCAATTCTCCGTTAACAGGAAATGTCATAACATAATTCTATCTAAACACATGGTTATGGTTAGGAAATCAAAGGCGTTGTCCGTAGTTCTTCAAAAAGTCGTTACCTTTGAAGTACTCTTTAGCAGATTATCGCTCATCTCCGACACAATTTAAGTGAGCACAATGACTCGTGGATTGTTTGTTTAAGCTTACAACGTGGACTTGTTTGATCCGTTCCCAGGTTAGACACAAGCACCTCTCTCCTTGAGTGCCCGATCTTCTACAATGGAATCAGTATAATACGCCTGCGGTTCTCTAAGAACACTCCAAGACGCCACTTTGAAATTATTTCTACATAAAAGTTGAAGAAATTACTTTGCGCCGTGCCTTTATGTTAAATGCTTGGCTAAGCTAGTTAACGTGGGATTCGATTTCATTTGAGAAAAAGGCAATTTCGCCCCCTGGGATGCGTAAAGAATTAGCTATGGCGGTCGTGGAATTAACCAAGAACTGTTAATATAGCGGTAAAAAGAAATACAGAACATCTGTTTTAATTGAAGCAAATTGATTAAAAGATTTTTCTTTAAAACTGGAAATAACTCTTCCTAATCAACTGATCGGAATCTGACGGACACGCTGTTTTTTGCGAAAGAATGCGAAACATTTGCCGATTACGAAACGATGTAAATCTACGATTTCCTTAATATTGTTTGTTAGATGTGGCTGATTATTATCGCAGCTTGTGGCACCGTTTTTCTTGCATGCTTAGTTCATTATTACTTCACACAGTTTTGTAATTGATATTCTTTTGTGACGGGCTTGGTTGGTATTTATATTCATCTCATCAATAAATGATTTCTTCAAAGCGCTCAATAGAACGCCTTTAATCACTTTTCTGCCCATAATTTAACTTAATGGTCATAAAAATTGAAATTCTTGGTATTTATTGAGTGCTTAGCAGCGGTTACACCTAACAAATTAATATAGTAACCGCAAGAAATTTTAATTTAATTGGGAATAAAAGAGAAATTTCTAATTTTGCGTTTCACTCACCGAAAAATCAGTGAATGTTATGTTTAAACGACCGTGCAAGATTTCAGTTAAAACGTTTAACTTTCAATAAAGAACAACATGCAAAGCAGACTTTATTGATAGGTGCCTTTTGTGCCCGAGGGATGAATAGGGAATTAATGTGTTAGATAAATCAAGCCGCTCAGATGGTATCGAACACTCGCATCCAAGTGTGATCATGATCAATGCTGCTGCATGATAAATATACAATTATTAATCATTCATCAGTCACACTGTAATTACACGTGGTGGGCTGAGATTTGACCGCGGGCGCTTCTAATTGAGAATCGAACGCAGACCCACCCATCTTAATATTCATGAGCGTTGTGAAAAATTTCATGCATTTGTCACATTTAAATGGTTATTAATTTTCTATTAGTGAAGTGAAATTGAATGCCAAAGGTTAAGTAGAACTCTGGTACTATTGTCAGGTGGTACGGTTATTCGTCTATTCCATCGTTGAAATTTCCAGCAGATTTTGTTGCCCGTAAGCAATTAAATTAGTTAGGAATAAATTATAATTTCATTGCTTATAGTCAAGATAATTTTTAGTCTAATTGAGTGATTAATGTATATTGCAAAAAACTGGATTAGAACATAAACACAAATTTATATTGACAGTGTTGGCCTACAAAATCTTTTTTGGGATCACACGTCGTTAATGTTCCACAAATATAAATAAGCGATTTCCGATTCCACAAATAGAGACCGGCCTTGAAATAGTTTGTCATTTACCGCATAACAATTATTTGATCAGGTGCGTTTTCTAAGGTCAAATCTTGTTTTTCTAATTTCTTCGAATTTATTATATTCAAAGCTTTTGCAACCCCCAAACTGACAGGTGACCTTAAAGTAAATTTTAAACGACTGCAAGTGTTAACTTGGACGATGGCATGAAGGGTGGTAAAATGTATTTATTTATAGAGGTTGTGTATTAGCTAAATCCAAGCAGCAAGAATCGCTTAAAAAGCAGAAAAAAGCTGTTAAGAAATTTGTGTTGAAAAAAATGAAAAAGCAGATCGAACTTTAGATATTATTTATCATATTTTTAAAAATAGTATACAAGTATTAGCACCAACCCTAAGGCAAGTGGGCGACGAAGTGAGATACCAATACAGAACCTATACGTAGTACTTGCAGTAGGAACACAGAAACTGTTTTTTGAGAAAGAAAAATCAGACTTTTGTTTTTGTGAAACATGCTGTGACAGATAAAAGAAATTCGTCAAACAAAAATTGTAGAGAGGGTAAGCTTAGCCACCCTAAATATTAAATTACCTAAAATAAATTATATTTTGATTCAATAATGTGCAATATAGTTAAAAAAAATTTTTATAATCCCCGGTTTATTAAAGAAACGGTACTAACATAGAATTTTCAAAAATTCACAGAAATCGTCATAAAGAAATTATAGCATTGTGACCAGAACCAAATTGTAGCCTCATCTCCAGCACTATAAGACAACAAAAGTTTAAGCAAAACCGAGTGATCATTTTTTGACAATACTTTATTTAAAATTACCTAAATTTAGAACATTTTTTTACATCACTGTTTACGTCATGAATTGGAATCTTCTCATACATGGTCACATTATGTGCCTGTAGGGTTATCACAGTACCTCAAACGCTACTTCATCCTTATGCCGTTTCGTTAATTGGTTTTTGAGTAATAAGGCGTTAAAGTCAAAATAATCCATAAAATCCTAGTAGGTGCTATTTTAAAGCTAGAGTTCGAAAAAAAGTTTTCGATTTGCCCTAAGGTCTTTTATTAGACCCGGTGTTCATATTTATGAAACTCAGGTCCTCACATAAAAAAACTGTGTAAGCCTTTTCCGGTTTCGGAATCTTAAGCCGATATTCCACTGTAAAAATTCTGGTATTTATTTTTATAAAAATTAAAAAAAAGCTATATTGATAGTGTAATGAAATCATTTTTATAGAATCATAAAAACGTTTTGATAGACTGTATTTATGTGACGTCACGTTTACACATTAAATGTATTTACTAAATAGAAACGTCTGTATTTATTTTGATGCAAGTGGCGTTTTGATTGGTGGTTGATGGAAGCGTCCGCGGTAACGCTGTTGTAACCGAATGATGTGTGGATGGTTTGTGGTTAAGAAATATTTGGTTAGGTTCATTCGTACAACACAGGTATGGAACACATCTAACAATTATAAAATGTTTGTAAAATTATTTTTTCAGTGGGATATGATACTATGGCGACTTTACATGTCGTCATTTTTATAAAAATGTTTACTTTAATAAATACGAAAATTTTTAGAGTAGAATAGCAGCTTTATTAAAAACAATTTCTGATTGAATCGGTGGCATCCTTGCAGATTTTAAATTTTATCATAATTCGACCATCCATTCGGGAAATATGAGAAAATGAACCAACGAACGCGGTTCAATTAACTGGTGGCTGTAAACAGAGGGTAATGGAAGGTAGTTGGCTAAATCAGTCATGCGCCGACTGTATGTTACGGTCTAAGCTATAAAAGTAATACCGCTCACAAGCTCCATAAATAGAAATCTATATAAATGCGGTACTATGTGTTTTGTGAGAAAAACGCCACTTTTTCATTTTTAGGAAACAGGCTCTTTGGGAAAGAATAAATTCGTTCGCTAAAATTTGGGCGAGAGGAAAAATATTCTTTGAAATTAATCAACCTAAAAAAACGGAAGGACAAATTCGTCTTCCAAAATTTTGTTGAGGGGGAAAATAAATCTCTGTAATTATTAATCCAAATTTACTATCATTCATGAGATATTAACTTAATCAAAAATACATTATCGTCCTCACTGTATTCAGTAGAGTGGTATAAACTTTTGTTTTCAAAAATTTATAGAAAGTGTCAAAGGGAAATTAACGAACTGGAACACCAATCAAATAGTAGCTGATTTCTATCTCTACGACCTTGCAGAATTCAAAAAAATATAGACAAACACGTCGCTGGAACTTTCCCATACTTATTACGTTATAAATATTCTCACCCCAATAAATAACTGAATAACATAATTTTAGCAAAATACAGGGTGGTCCAAAAGTCAGTTTACCGATTTTTTTATTTATTTACATTTTTTTAACTTCCGTGACAATAAATTATTTTCCACATACTTGCTTGTTCGTTATTTAAACCAAATCGATAAACAGACTTTTGACCCACCCTGTATATACAGGGTGGGTCAAAAGTGTACTAGCATGTGTACGCATTTCAGAGGCATTTTTGCAACGAATCTCAGTAGTCTGGAAGCGTGGACCGCTGCATACCATAGGAGGGTCCTCGGTTCGATACTGACTATCAGTGTTATTTTGATTTTAAATTGTTTTTGTGAAATAGTTTATTTTTTTATTGTGTACTTCGTGGCCAGATATGCCCTTGGGATGTTTTTAGCGACAATTGCAGCGCCGTCAAACGCAGTAAGAGTATACGGCCTCAGTTAGTTTGGTTATATCCACACGTGGCGTGGCTCAAAGCTCATTCATTGGCCTACTCTATAATTGCGTAACTTCCGAAACTTTCTAGTTTTTTATTGTTTTTAAAATGTTTTTAAATTCTGTTTTATACCTAATAAACTACTTTAAATAATATATAAAATTGTTAAAAGTTTATAACAATTGCTGTTGTGTTTTTGAATAAAACATTAATATTTAAAATTTTCAAAAATATCTGAAGGGCGTCAGAGTTAAATTTGGGAGATTAGTAAAAAGGAAATTTGTCGTGTATGCTATATTTATAGGTTCACAACGTTTAAAAAATGGGGTTGCAGTTTTGGAGAAATAGCTGTTTGTAAATTTCTAAAATTTGAGAAGTTGCATTTTTACAATTTTTATATTTCAAAAGTTATTTAAGCATTGGTTATACTTATTAAGGGCTATTCAATAAGAAGATAATTTTTTTATTGAATGTATTGTTTTTGAGTAATCGGGCATTAAAATCAACATTTTCGAAAATTCGTAGCGGTCTTTGTTTTGAAAATACAGCAATCGAAAAGAAACATATAATTTGCCTTTAGCTTATGTTTTAAAAATTTCAATAAAGCTTTTACAGTAAATGGGTATTTCCGTTAAAATCTGAGATTTGCAAATTTGTATGAAGTTATAACTTTCCAGATTAGAAATGACAACGTAAAGAAATCATGTTGCCAGTCTATGAGCATTATTTTCTAAAAATTTTAAAATTTTTAGAACTTTTTCACTTTCACAGCTTTAGTAGTTTCAAAAATTCTCCTAGTTTACATGATTTCGTTCCCCTAGGTTAATATAGGAATAAATTGCATTCCGTTCTGATTACTAGTTTAAGAGTAAATAAGCGTTAAAATATAATTTTTCAAAAAATCATAAAAGGCGTCACAGAGAAATTAGCTAAGTGAAACTGATATTAAACGGTAGCTCATTTATAGCTCTATAAGCGTCAAACATTTAAAACAGATTGTGTCAACAGTTTTTGGGAAATAATTTTTTCAAAAAATCCAAACTTTTATAAATAATTTTCACTTCACAGTTTTGTTTGTACCAAAGTTCTTTTACATACATCCTGAAGCTCGAAAGTTCAGGGAAATAAGTAGAATTTTAAGTACTCTATTATATTCGATTTTCAAATTTAGAAAATATATTTTCTGAAAATAGTGTTACCTAAAAAAACGTGTCTAACTTCCGTTTCACGTTTCAAATTTTTTTTGAAATTCTTTATATTCCTGGAGTTTCAAAACACGTGTTTCCGTAAAAATCCCGAATTTAAAAAGTTTCATGTTATTAATAAATACGTTTCTACACTAATAATATAAGAAAGTAAAATGATAGCAGTCGATACACTACTGATCAAAAGTTTACGCAAGTCAGGTAGTTAATTATTATCCAAGCAGAAGGTGTTTTTATTTGCCATCGAAACATAATTATGTAAAATTTCAATAAGCGTTTTTCTTGAGTTTCGAAGCAGTTTGTAAATGCAAATTTTAAGAAATTTACACCTTGAGAGCTCGAAAACACTTACCATAATTTTTATATAAATCTGATAAAATCGACGACCATCAACACGTAGCACCTACTTTTTGCATACAGCAGATGTCTCGAAGGAAGGTATGCTTCATAAACCATTGCAACGCAAATTTAATTCTATGTAATTTGCGTGATTCAAAACCGAATTCGCTAATTTGTGTTTTAAAGTAGGCCCGCGGGCCGCCGGAACTGCGGGTTCTAAATCATAATTTGATATTCCCGATTTAACTTCTCGTGTTCGCCTCGTCCTTTTCTTGCGGTACTTCCAACCTTCTCTAACTCCTTTGGAAAATAAGGAATGTCATCTTTTTTGGTTAAAACATGCTCGAATGCCGGTCATCTTTTGCGGTTTAAAATAATAATACAAAACCCTAAACGGCGATTACAGCAATGGGCTAATTTTCCGCAGGTATTAGTTGTCATCCTCGAATATCTTCCAGCTTAACAAGTGTTTCTATTCACACGCTCATTTAAAAATCGTGCGCTCGTCACGGAATCCGTCTTTTAATTTTACTTAATTAGCAACGTTAAAATGACACGCACAAAAATCGTGTAAAGTTATCATTGCGTTTCTGGGTTTCTAGAAATAATTTTTCTTAATTACCACGTTGTCGGTCAGCATTTGCGTCGATCGCATGACGATTATAAAACGTTTTTTTATGATCTCGCGCGTCTAAGATGTAGTTCTAGTTGTTTTTACGTTCAAGAATAGAAATGGTAACTTACCTTCTGATATTAACCGTTCTCTGATTTCCCAGGCGAAGATAGTTGGGTTTTCACGTTTGTACTGCTCGATTTTTGATACCACAGCTGGAGTTGCAACTTTTGGCTTGCTTCCCCCAATTAAACCGGGGGGTCTTAAAGTACCTGAAATAATTAAGAAAAATGAACTGTTAGTTTACCTTTATTAACATTAAAGTTTATAATTTCAAAGTAGTCTACTAAAAGGGGAAAGTTTTTTCAATTATATATTAAACTACTTCAACACTGTGTGTATCAATATTACTTACCACACTTACATACGTTTCTACATCCCTTTCAAAAAACTTTGTAGCATTATTTAAATTAGATGGAAAGATAGTGCTTACAATTATTTTTATCTGATACTTCTACTTAATAAGCAATCGATAGAGAAGGTGACTTTTATCTCATATTTTTTAACCACGAAAGTCTTGTCGTTGTTCAATAACACTCCTTGTTGACTTTCATAAAAAATTTCATCCAAAACCAATATTTATAAAAATTCCAAACAATTAATTAGCGTTACAAATTATAAATACTTAATGAAAAAAAAGACAGAAGAGTCAAAAGTAAACCAAATCAACACAGCTTGAGTTTCACAAGAGTGATTAAAATTGTATGCATGTTTTACAGTGGTCAGACCTCAGACCACAGAATCGATTATATTGAAGGACCACCTACTTTTATGTAATAAATAATTAACAACAGTTAGCAAAACACCCGTCACCGGATTTGCGATGCGATTTTATCTACCAAGGAAGCAATAAATACTTCATTGCAAGCAACATATTTTGTTCAGCTTAGGGTCCTTTTCTTTTACTAATTAATGTGTAAATAATATGAAATGCTGTTAAGAAACGAAAGCTCTATTTTTAAATACCACAACAAAATCGTCTATTTAATACTGATGAATTGTGGCAAAACGATTGATTGATTCGGTATCACAATAGGGCTTTTAAATAGACCTAATAAGCCTTTCGCAAGCAGAATACATCATCAAATCTGGGGGAGTGCAAAAAGTTGGCATCTGTATAGCGGACGTTTAAGTATGTGTATTGGCCGATAAATATCGGGTACAGCAGGAACAAATTTATAGACAGCCAAAGCGAAACTGCCGTCTCGATTTACAGCCTTTGTAACTTTTTTAGAGTTGTGCGCTGTGCAATTGTTCGGCCGCGTGCCTTGCATCTGTCTTGTTTTCAATTATTCATCAAATTTTCTTTTTAAACGCGAATTTTAAACTCCGAGATTATAACAGTAAACGTGAAATTTTACAATAAACGCATAATGGATTATAAATAGAGTTTTCAACATCAGCGTCTTATTTACAAGCAAACTAGGTCTGATTCCATTTTTAAAAATTCGAAGTGATTTCAGAACACTTTCCGAATTTTACTTTAGACATGTGCAATCCTTTCTATGATAAAAAACGGTATTCTAAATCACTTATTCTTTGTTTTCTGCTTATAAATTCAATGAGACAGTTATAAGGTGGAATTAACGTCCCCAATATTTGCGACGGCAAAAAGTTGTGTCATTAAAGTGATATAAAAATCGTTTATATGGCCAGACTATGCGAACTGGTCTTATTATTTACTTCAGACAAGTTATTGATGATTTTCGAAGCGCACACTGATTTGTTTCGTGCGAACGTGATTGAATTTTAGAGAATCGCTTTCGATATCTTTTCAATACTGCCTTTAGTAGACACTTCAAGAGTTGACTGCGCGACCATGATTTTTTGGCTTAAACTTAGAGGTAAAAGTTAGTTGCTTTAAATAAAAATTGTGTCCCGCTTGATAAGAAAGGGAAATACTTTTAATTACTTTTATTACTCTTTTTTTTTCATATTTTCTTTACATAAAAATTTATAAAAAATTAACTTAATGTATTTTAACAACTTCAAGAAGAATCTGTTCTAATTTTGCCTGCCTTTAGTAGTGCGCACAACGTTTTTGGATTTTTTTCTAGAAATTAAACTTGCGACATAGAACTATTCTTCTGAAAAGCACGTCAAAACTTTTTAATTTGAACTTTTCTTTCAGGAAAGTTCTATTGGGCACACCTGCATGAACTAATTTTTGAAATAATTAAAGAGGATCTAAACATTTTCTGTATACAATTTTGGCGTACCAATATACCTCTATTCTCGGTTTTTTTATTAAAATAAGCTAACTTTTTAATTGTTCTTTTACATGTTTTTATCCCCAATTTTCGTTTGTCACTATACTGGTGAATATTTCGAAATAATTTGTCGAAAGATCACATCATATTGATTTTAATTTTTGAAAAACAATTTAAGGACTGCTTTTAGCAGCATATTGCTATCAGTTCCTTGCCTATGTGAATTTAGTCTGTAAAAAACGGTTTTAAGCATCTTCCCCTTAGTAGCACACACTAATCAATTCAATATTATATATCTTATATTGGCTAAACGTTTTGTCGTACAATTTGCATATAGTTATTGTTATTATATTTATGATTGTTATTTTGTCTGAAATGTATAATAATAAAGTTACGACAAACCAAGATATTGTTTTATAAAATGCTGAATATGAAAAAAGTTCACAGCGATTCTAGAGGAAGGGTGTGAAAGCAATTTGTTGCTTTGTGTAAAATTTGTGCGATTTTACATAGAAGTGGAAAATTGAATTTTTTGGGGACTTTATCGGCTTTTTTAAACAATGCAATTTTTATAAATTTTGTTTAACTTTTTCACTACAATTGTTCTAAATGTAACTGCACTGCTTACGCTGTTAATCTAGTATTTCTGAAAGTATATTTTTTATTCGTTGTATGCAACAGTTGGCTGAAGTTTATTGTTTGCACCAACATAACTCATCCCTAAGGATTTTCATGTAGAATTAGCCAAGTTCGCCGACAGGTAATCACTCTTAGAATTTGCCAAAAAAAGGGTTAGATTTATGAATTAACAGATAAAGTAGCTTTGGGTTGCCAGGCATGGTTCATTTCCTTATATTATTTAACTAAAGTGGGAGTTCAGTTCGCTATAGCAAGTGATTTTGATGTATTTTTTATTGTGAAGTAAAAGCGTAATACGTGTATTTGGAATTGAAAACGGCTACTTCAGCTGAAAGTAAGTAGAAACAATATTCGTATTTTATTCCGCTCATATTTATAGTTTTTGTTTTTAAGGAGAAGGAACACAACGACAACGATGAAGGTAGAAACATATTTTGATACCCAAGAAGGGTCCTGATTAGCGCGGTTACAATAAAAAATTGTTTTACCTTTGCCTTAAAAATATGACTTCAATAAATGATGGTACCCAAATGTTTTCAGGAAATAACCATTCGGTTAATAGTATAGTGCCTTATTTTTATAACTGACGTTTTCAAGTGGACGAAAAGGTAGACCAAACTGTATTTAATAAGTAGAATAAATATCTGAGGTAAACCCATAATGTAGAAGCAAACTTTGTATCTGGATTCGATAAAGAAATTTACAGAACAGAAAAATATTTTGTTATCAGATTATAGAATCATATATTCCAATTATTTGTGATGGGTACAGTTAGCAGAAAGCTAATGTTTTTCATGATAAGATAATTTTGTAAACAATCGGTAAAGTCAGCCCAAAAATTACCTTTTACATGTCTTCTAGTATGTTGGAAAAACATCGGTTTGCCAATTAGTAACAAACATAAGCGTTAGATAGTAGTTCAATACTGTTTGTGGATACTAACATTATTTGGCTACGGCTGGGCAAGGTATCAATCCATTGACTGATATCGAGCATCGATACCAGTGTCTTAAAGTATCGAAGTATCGAAAGCATCGAAGCATAAAAAATATTGCAATTATCGAAGTATGCAAATTATCTAAGTATGAACACTATCGAAACTATTAAAAGTATCGAACGGATCAAAGTGTCGAATGTATGGAAGTATTGAAAGTACCTATGACTTGAATCTCAGTTTTGCAATAAGGAAAAGTTACCAAGTTTAATTTATTAAATCAAAAATTTATGGTTTACAAAAATAAAGTTAATTTTATCCTCTTTTCATAAAAGTGATTAAAATTTATAAAAATTACATTGAGTAATCCAGTTTGACAGTTTCATGTAAACTCGTAATTATTATTAAAGATAGAAGCTTAAATTTTTGCAGAAGGTTTCGCCGAACGTAACATCAACTTTATCTTTTTAAATAGCATCAGAAATGGTAATTTAATGTTTGAAATTGGCTGGTTTTCGGACGAGGCAAAGCCGAGTCCGAATTTTATTGCACAATAAGTACGTAATATCTGATACCGGACGAATTACGTAACGCACTTTACTTCATACTGAAACTAAAATATAAAAAAATTATAATAAACCGAATCTGATTCAAACTTCCGCCAATTTACACAATCAACCGCTAGTTGGCATGGCTAGAGGGTTGCTAGGGACTCTTAGTTTGTTTACTTTTGTCATTCGTCAATAAATTTAAAATGAATGAGAAGCATTCCGAAGAAATTTTGCTAAAATCTAAAGAAGCTACGGCTAATCTTATTCCCGTGAAGTCGGAAGGGCGGTATAAAAAAGAATATGACCTGTTTACAGAATGGCGGCGGCAAAACTCGTATAATGATAATAATAAAACTGATGAGGATGTTATGTTGGCATATTTGTATGATTTGGTATGTTTTTTTTGGCATTTTAAATATTTGTATTACAACTTCTTTTATTTCTAGTCTAAAAAATATTTTGGTACTTCTTTGTGGAGTAAACTCGGCGAGAAGAAGCATCTTTGTCAGAAATTATATCTGAAAGCAATTCAAACCTCAAATTTAACTCCAAAAGAAATATGAGTATAAAAACTCAAGTATTTGGTACTAATACTGTATCCTTATCTGATTGTGTGGAAATTCCTTTAATCCTAATTAGTGGAAATGAAAACTGTCCCATTGATTTTAATTTTGCCTTACCAAAATGTTCTTAGTTTCTTGTTTGTTTTTTTTATAAATTTCTTAATAAATTTGTTCTGCAAAGATGGCTTTGAATTGAGTACTGTAAAAACCTACTGTACTGTAATAACGCGTTTTACAGTACAGTGCAGTATGACGTAAAACGGGCTGTAACAGTACAGTATGATGCAAAATAAATTTACATTACAGTTTTTTCTATACTTTGATAAATTCGATACTTTTAAAATTTTCGATAGTTTTAATAATTTTGATACTTTTGATAATTTTGATACTGTTGATACACTTCTATACTTTCGACTTTCAATACTATTGTTACTTCGAAACTGTCGAATTTTCGATAATTTTGTATATTATCGATATGAAATTGGTAGCGATACTCGATACTCATTTTGCGGTATCCCCCAGCCCTGCTTTGCTCGACAGTACGCGTCGCTTATTACAATCTGATGATTGGTTGGGGAATCACCGAATATAATAGTAACTTTTAATTAGTAAACGAAATATTAACCATCCAGTTGATTTAGTTTCAAGTTCAACTTGGTACTTGCTACTGCTAGGGCTGTGCGATAAGAAAATCGTCTTATCGGTTTTTTGTATCGATATATAAACATATCGCAATATTGATATGAATCGATATAGCGATACGAGTATCGATAGCATATTGGCTTGTCGATATGGAGTGCCGTAACGATACGTATATCGACATATCGAAAAGCCTACCTAGGCCTAATGTTGCTTACACAAGGTGTCTCAGCCGCCAACCAAATTTTCCCAGTCTTATAACTGATTTATTTTAAGATATACGTGTTTAAAGGTTATTAAAAAATATTTTTAACGTTGAACGCTTAATTCAAATAACCAACAATAAAATTTTTAAAATGTATTCCTTTTTTTTAAATTACGCCGTTTTGAAATTTTGTTTTTACAGGTTTGAGCTTTTTCTCAAATAGAATTTACATTTTTAACGCGCCGTTAAAACGAGAACTGTTTTCTCTTTCAAATGATGTATCATGTTCATATGCTTGCATAACAAAGTTTTCGACAACAAGGCAATTTCTGCGAAAATTACCGATTGAATCAAATATAAAGAACAATTTTGTCGGTAGTAATCTGTTATATAATCTACTTAAAATGCATGCATTGAAACTGTTTCTAATAATAGTGTTATATTATAAATTAGTAGGCCATCCTACCGAGTTACATTAAGTTATCAGGTAGCCGAAGAAAACCTGTCATAGGCTACCTGATAATATATGCAATTTTTTATTTAGGTTTTAATTAATAATTTATATCGATTTTCACAAAAATCTTTTTTTTTGAAAAGAAAAATGTTATTTATCATAATTATTATCTGGCATGGAGCCGCCTTTGCTGCCAATCCTGGATGACGCCAATTCCACCCCATACCAGCAGGTGAGTAGGAGTTTCACTATGGGTTGGAATTGGGTGGAGCGATGCAGCGCGTTAACATGCTTGCAATGCTTGTACAGGGTTTCGCAGGAAAGTTGAACTGTATGCAAAATGCATGGGAAATTATATTTTTCTAGATGTTATGTCCCCGGGATACTTTGGCCAAGAATTTAAACTGTATTATTGTTATTATCTGTTATTAGTGCCGTTTAGTCTAAATATAATAATTTTTACATTTAAACTAAGAAAAAATTAAAATAAAGCTTAATAAGTTTTAGACGTGTCCTTTTAATCCTAGAGTAACAATAATGCATTTTAATGTCTCCGTAGCAACGTGCTTAACGCAGCTGTCTTTCTGTGGTAGGACAAACCTTTTATACATTTTTGTTTGTTATTTATTTAGTTTTTACATCAGTTCTACAATCGTATAGTAAAAAGAATAATATTTGTACAGCAATATGTTATAACTTTAATACGTCGGTTAATAAGATAATTAAATTAGTACCTATTTTATTATTATAACATAATTCAACATTACATTTTTAGCTATGAGGGGATGAAAGCAATTCAAAAACGAAATAAATTTAAAAATTAGAAGTATTAGAATCCGGGATTGCTGCATAAAAGTCAGCTGTCTTAAGCAGACCGCTGCGAAGACATAAAGCATTATTGTTACTCTCAGATTAAAAGAACACGTTGTTATTTTATTAATATTTATTTAGATTTAATAAATGTAAAAATTATGATTTTTTCACTAAACGACACTAATAACAGCTAATAACGATAATACAGTTTAAAATCGTAGCTAACGTATCTTGGTTTAATTGGTTTCTGCAACACCAAAAGCATATAAAAATACAACATTATTTAAAAGGGAAAGCATTTTCATTTCAACGACTTATTTAAAAATATACGGTCCTATAGTAAGCATCGTTAAGCGCTTAAAAATCTATATAATATGCTGTGAAACTGTATCTCTTATAATAAAAAGGCTATCAAGCTGTAGAGTTTTCGATGGGACACCCTATAGATTGATTTGCAGAACTCTACGATTACAAAAAAGCCTTGCAGTTTTTTTTGATCATTCTAGCATAACCTACAAATATAGGTTTAATATAAGTGTTCTGCTTAGGTATTGCACAGATTTAATCCAGTTTTTAAAAAGTGAAAGAGATAAAAACGTAAGTCGTAGCTACATTAATACAGCCACCACCTAAGATGATGGTTTACGCTTTTTTGGGCAAATTATGTTCCAACAAGCACGTAAGTAGGGGTAGACCAGGGTGGGCTCAGGCCCACCAAAAAATGTGGCTAGCCCGACTAGCAACTAAAAAATTAAATCGATATTCTCATAACTAAATTGTTGGAGATAAAATAAAATTTTACGTTTACTATTGAAAAATCTTTTTCGCACCGAGATACACCAGGCAATTGAAGTACACTTTAGCAAATACTGCTTATACAGCGTTATCAGAGAAAAAAGGTGACAAACTTTTTTTATTATCTATTTTTTACGGAAAAAAAAGACATACTACAAAGGAGTTCTGCGTTGCCCTAAAAGGTAATTGACACAAGCAATTTTCAGTCGGTTTTCACAGGGGGACTAAAAATTAGTTTCTTCATTATTAGTTTCAATTAATCTACTGTTTTATTAATTTTCAGCGCAATTTCATTATAATAAATTTCTCCTGAAAATTAAGGCTATTTATGATACTTCATTAAAAGAAACAAGTGCTTGTTTAAAGAATTTTCAAAAATTAAATATTATTTCCGTAGTTTGACGCGAGGTAACATAATATACAATATTTTTTCATATTTTGGGGGGGGGTGCAACTAAAGTACTTTCGCAAGTTTTGTCGCATAAGGAATGATTAATACTCGATACATTTTTTTACTGCTCTGTTTTAATAAATTTTAGCAGCATGTAAAATTAAAAAAACAAAAAGGAATATATACAAAAAATGTTTTTAATGAGTAATCAATATTCTAATAAGTATTGCAGTATGAAGTATTAAATACAAACAATACAATATATGATAAGTTAAAAAACACATTAAATGTTTTACCGCTTGCTTTGCGCTAACACAACTTTGCTTTCGCATTGTTCCTAACCATAACCTCGCGTACACCGCTTAGACCACGTGCATTGCTTTAAAAAAAGTATAAATTAGGCTTATGTTTAACAAGCATTCAACATTCTCATCGAGCGTTTCTTGTATGTACCGAGCAGTTATGATTTTTATGGAGTATTTATTATTCCTACCGTGCTATTATTTGTTATTAAGTACCATGATTGGTTTTTCATAAACATTTAAAATGAGAAAATGTTCTGTCTTTTTTGCAGAAGTGTTTGTTACATAAAACATGAGTTATATTTAAAAGATTATTTTTTTTTAAACTTTCTTAGGGTTAGTTATGCGCCTAATATTTTATATTTCTACACGTTTTGTTTGTTGTTAGGATTTATTGACTTTTTTCGGTAGTTAGTACTGTAATGGCGAATTTTTCTGCATAATCCAAAAGCTCAGTGTGCGCTGATTGTTTAGACTACAAACATTTTCTTCAATTTTTGAATGACGATGAACAAACTTCGCTTTTTTTAACTTCAAAGTAATTTTGCTGTTAATGGTATAAATTAAACAAGAAATTAACATAATTTGTTTTTGTATGAAGATTTAAATATAGAAACAGTTCTAATTCTAAAGAACAAATTCCAGAAAAACGGACAATGTGCAACAATCGAGTAACAGAACAAAACAAGAGGTTATTATATAGGCCGCAAATAATTCAAAGCGAGTTTCTGCAATTTCGCAGTCGCCCTTTAAAAGAATTCGAGATAATCGCCCGAGATACAAATATAATAACATAATGTGACCATATTTAAAATGTCCCAAGGAAATAAATAACGAACGCTAAAGGATTATGAAAGAGTAATTACACTTGCATGTATCAAGCGTTCCAAGTAGCCGAAGTGCCCGGAGCTGTGAGCTCAACTGCATGCAACGTTGCTCTCACGCAACTGGGCAGAAGCACTCACAGATCAGGACAATTCCCTTAATGTCCTTTAATTTACATTTTCTGTGGTTCTCTGCTCTAAATTTCGGCAATTACCTACGGTTTTTTGGTAATTCCTGCAAAAGCCGCTTCCTTGTTGTCCCCCTTCATCCGTGAAAGTTGACAAAACACGAGCAATTTTCATCATTTTTTAATTCCACTCATTTAATTTAAATAATTTATAACTACTTTAAATTTTTATTTTGTAAATTTATGACTGCTATTATTAACCGGTACCCGTTATTTAGATTTGACAACCGCTACTGGGCGTTTTAGTTGCCGGGACTATTTTTAATTTTGCACGTTTACACAAGCCAAACTGCACAGAGTGGATTACAGTTTATGGTTGTTAAAATTGCCGGTATGCGGTGAAATTAATTTACAACGCGTTGAAAGTGAAGGCGAGGTTAGCCGCGAATAATTGAGTTTTATGCAAAAACGAATTGACTTGGCTTAGTGATATAATAAATTAAATCGTATTACTCTAATCTTTTCCTTAAAAGCACGTAAGGGTACACCTTTTATGTAGCACTTGTGGATATTAACAATCTTTCCGTAGAATATGCGGTGCTTTTTAAATGCCATGGGCAAAATAATATATCAGCGAGATCAAAGTTTTACCGAAGAAGGTGTAATAGTATTAAGACTGATTGGCTGTGATTTTTTTTATTATTCACGGGCGCTTTACGGCAGATTAGATATGTAGACAACAGACTAAAACAACAAAAGTGATATTAATTTATTAATTTTTTGGTACATTTAATTCTTCCGACGGTCGTCAATTTTATAGCTATATGTTACAGGTTCAACAATAATATCCGTGTGCAATTTCATGCTGTCATATGAACGTCGTGTCATTGCTCAAGTAGTGTAGTAAGCAAAAATTAGGTGAGAAGAGAGAACTAATATGTGCAACCGATTCCACTATCACTCATGAGCAATTTAGCTTAAACAAAAATGTGTTTTCGTCGCCCGTTTATTAATTAAAAGAGCTTGAATTTACATTTTTCAAAAATTTATACAGGACGTCAAACAGAAATTAACGGACCGAGAACCTAACCAGGTAGAAGCTTTTTCCTACAAAATTCTAAATAACCGTTTACCCAGGTTTTAGAAATAACTTTTCTAATTTAAATAATTTCGAAAATACCCTTCACTTTAGTTTTTATTCTTTTAAAATGTTCCTACATAATAGTTTGTTCTTTTAGGACAGTTCTAATCATTAAAGTTTATGTCAATCTGGCAACTCGTGTGTGCGTAATAAAGCAGTGGCATATTTTAGTCACCGCGCCATCTATTGTAGCGCGTTGTAAACTACCAGCATTGAATAAGGCAGCTTAAGAGTCTGTACAAAGTCTGAGATGAAGCTCTCTGATTTGACCATATTAAATACTATCATAACCCGTAGGCTACGCCATCGCTTTTTTGTAAATTTTATAAATGTACTCCGAGTGTTTTCTCCGCCCACGCCGAGTCGATGTCGGAAATAAAAGCTGCACCCGGAAACAAATCTCTTGAAAAACAGAAAAAAGGCTCGAAGAAAACAGCACCTAAAAATTTTTTAAGAAAACAATCTTTCGTTTAAGGCTCCAAGAAACAATCTCCAGAAAAACACATAAAAAAGCCCCAGACAAATTACTTGAAAAAAAACGCGGCAAAAAAATGAGTTAGACTTAACACGTTTCCTCATTTCCAAGGGAGTGGTTTAACGAAGATTCTTAAAATGTTTTTGAAACTAGTAAATACCCACTAAAAATATGCATATAATTCCAAAACTCTCTCCCTTATTCACAAAAGTCGATCAGCAAGAAAAAAAATACACAAATCGTTTTCAGGAAAAACTTTTTCTGCATTGTACAATAATCCACTAGCAAGGCATAATGCGCGTATTTTTGTTTAAGGGATGTTTTTTTATGTGGTGTTTCTTTCGGGAAATCATTTTACTATGATGTTTTTACTGGAGCTTTTTTCCAGACAAATTTTGTAAGCGGATATTTTTTCTATCGATGTTTTACATAGCGAATTTGCTTGCGGACTTTTTCAAGATCTGTTTTTTTGTAAATCAAAATTGGACCCCTATAAGCTAAAGCAAAGTTAGGCACCACTGAGCAGCTAACAAAGCAGCCGCACATAACTCAGTGAATTTATGTTTATACTTTCCAGTATTTACGTAGGTCATTACTGCGATTAATAAACGTGCGCGATCAGCATTCTCTAGTGTTATGCCGTATGCATTAAAGTATTTTTACTTATAGCGTTAAATGTATTAGAGAACTTACGCAATTGTACATTCTATCTGTTTTAGTAGGGTGGTATTTTAATATTATATTCTTATTATTAAATATTAACTCTATTGACTGCACAACTTAATGAAAGATAACGCAAGTTTTATTACAGAACCCAACGCTGTACCGGCTCTTTTGTATCTGGAAATACAAGGTGTAAAAGGACAGACTTCTAATAATGCAAAAATAATTAAATGTGAATCTAAATTTTCTTATCTTCGTCGAAAACTGTAGCGGTCCGATATACAAATGAATATGCGCCTTATATAATGAACACGTAAATATGTGGCTTCAAGGAACGTAGACTTATATAGGGTAACAGACTTGTTTAAAAACTTAAGACATTGCAATATACTATCATAATGAATAATATGTTTACATTTATTACTATTATTATTTAAAGTTGTTCTTTTTTTTTATATTTTATCGAAAGAAAAAAAATATTTTTTGTTGGAAAAAATTCTAATAAAAATATATGCGTGTCATGATGGCGCATTGTTTTTCTTCTATACCTGTCTCATATTAGTATCAGTATACGAGCTCTGTAATAATACATTAAATTCTCAAAAGTGCTGTCAAAAAAATACATGTCTAACTTCCGTTTCTGTTTTCATCTCAAAACCTTGTTTTGTTGATAAGTTGTTAATATACTCTGTCATTCCGAAACACATATATGTACTCACTCACCTATCCATCCACTCACTTAAACAGAATTTTTTTCTAAAACACTTTATTGAATCCCTGTAAGTTCAAACTTTTCATGATA
The DNA here is from genome assembly GCA_958336395.1 of Ctenicera cuprea. NCBI lineage: Eukaryota > Metazoa > Arthropoda > Insecta > Coleoptera > Elateridae > Ctenicera > Ctenicera cuprea. Next base: position 33,043,237 of record OY284488.1, read on the forward strand.
TCAATAAAATAAAAAGTAGGTGAATATTTTAATCTTTTATTTAATTTTAAGTTAATTTAAATTTACACGAAGTTCTTTAATCCTAATACGTTTTCAATTTTGGCTTTACTTATATAATATTCCCAAATAATTTATTATTTTATTTATTAAAACGATAAAAGGTGCTTTTTAGACAGGGTAGGTTTCAGGTCAGGTCAGACCAGGCCAGGTCAGGTCAGGTCAGGTCAGGTCAAATTATTTTCATTTTTCTAGTTAGGGGATAAAAATAAGAATGGTTGTCTTGAATTTAAGTTTCTTTGTTAAAAGAGTTTTAGCTAAATTTCTGCTGTTTCAGACGCCATATTCTTATTCTGTATTGTTATCAAAATTCAATTACTATTTTATCAAGAATTTTTAAATTTCGTGCTTGTGATCTAACACCTTCTAAGCACCCTTATAAATACTAACCCAACTCCTGAGAGTAACTGCAATCATTTACGATTTTTAATTTTCCATACCTTTTTTTAATTTTAATTAATTAGAATTATCACCATTCATTAGGGTTGCACATTTCAAAGTGGTTCGAGATGGGCATCATACATTAGAGATGATCAGTTCGCGTAATACTTTGAATTTTTTTGGGTTATCACCCGGAAAACCCCAATCTCCCAGAAAAACTCAAATTTCTATTATTTTTTCAAAAATGTATTAGTGAATGTATGTATTGCACTACGAAAAGCTGGATTAAATTCAATTATTTTAAATAAATTGTAAGATTTATATCTTAATAAGCTGCATACAGTTTGCTAATGCTTTTGCAGATGTTTTATATATATATTAAACAACACTAAACCTTGAAGAAACTTCAATGCTACATGACAATAGAAGCCTGCAACTTTGCGCCATTAATTGCATTACACCTCAATACTTCAAATAACAGCTTCTGCGTGCAGAAAGGGTAAATTTCTAATTCCATACGTGACAAAACCATTCTCGCACTCTTGGTTTTCCGCATAAAATTGCACTTAGTCGTTTTTCCTAGAATACGACAACATCTACTCCAATTAAATATTTTTGCAGCAATTAAAATAACAGAAACATCTCGTTCATGCTTTCTAGTGATAAAAAATTGCATTTCGTCGAATTGGCTGATGTTGCATGTTGCAGAATTTTACGCAACACATGTTTTCTCGTGACATTTTTTCTTGCGGTCGGCAGCAGATGCCGGTCACAATGGGAAAAATATGAATCGAACAAAGGCAATATGGCCTTGCTAAGGGGTGTGTTGTGACATGAGCGCCAGAGCGTCACGCTGCTCGCTTCCACAATGACGGACAAAACAAATGTAGGCATTGGTTGCCTCGATTACAGGGAATTATATTCATGCACAATAATTAATACGTAGCGTGCTTTAGCTTTTATTATTCCACTAGCTTTAACCGCACATAAAATATGGCGTTATTGAGCAAATTACAATTCATTCTGCCGATTTTAATAATTATTGCCAAAATTCGACATTAGTATAATTTGCTCCTTTTTGCAATGTTATGCAAGATTTTGAGGACGTAAACATTAGGTTATTGAGCACTTCCTGGGCGAAAGCTTATGATTCGAGCAATCAACAAATATATACTCGTATTTGTTATATAACGTAATTTTAAGTTTTTGTATGGTACGATTCGTCCATATAAAACAAAATATTTTGTGGGTAATTCATAACCGAACCAACAACTGTGTTACATAACAGAGACTTTAATTATCAATTTTCTATTTTGTCATTAAAAACGTCTAAAAGGTTCACATTTTAAACGCTGCATCTGAGTAACCTCATTGCTTCTAACCCTCCTACTATGCAAAAATCAAGGTTACAGGAACCATCTACAATATAATATGTCATAAACTAGAAACGTAAAACTTCAAAATTGCAAAAATATTTCACCACTTGAAAAATTTTCTACATGTTGGCGCAATTACAGCTTACTGTTTTATTTGCAAAATTTTACAATAACCATATCAATTTTGCAAATAACTTAGTATTTTTTTGATAAACTCAATTTTTGTTTAAATGGAAATACCAGAAGATATAGCTGTAGTTACTTTCTACCTTACTGGTCTGATGAAAGTATCGCATAATGAACATCTTCAGAAGATAAGATAACATGTTATCTTATCACGTGCACGTGAGCTAAATTTTGAAGACAACGACGCTCACGTTACTCCACCATAAGTAAAAATAGAAAATATTTTAAAAGGGTTAAAATATATTGCAGCAATTGGCGAAGACATGAAGACACGAAGAGCTGGAAAATGTAAGAAAATAAACCAAATGCGCCAAGAATGTAAACCAATATGTAAAGATAAAAAAGAAAACATTGTGAGTGACAGAAATTAAGTCATCGAAATGTGGACTGAATATTCCAACGAAAATTAAGAGGGAAAAATTGCAAAAGACATTGAAGGAGAAGAAGCATTGGAAGACCTTTCCTTGGTTGATGGTGACCAGCCACCGCCAAAACTTATATAGAAGTTTCAGAAACCACCAAGAAGTTAAATAATAATGAAACTCCCGAATATGACAATGTACCTTCTGAATTAATTAAATACCGCGGGGATGTGGGGAATATGCCAGAAGAACGGAATTAATAGATTATTTGGCCACTGCATAAAAAGGGGCGTAATGCTTCTAAAAACAACATATAAAATCCAGTCAAATACCATATACAGCAGAATTTTGAACCACTTCGAACAAATAATAGAAAATTATAACATTTCGTATCGCTATTTGATTAAATGTTTGTAACGTACTCATTTTCATTTGTGTTTACATATTTTTCGAGAATGCAAAGCAATAGCTAAACACTATTTGGCATAAATATTTTACAGAAATGACATTTAACTGATATTTAACAATGTATCTACCCCTAATACCTAAACGTAGTTGTCTTTAAACTGTTGAACGAAATGGGCCGTGTTTAAAATGTGAATACCGTGAAGTGATTTAAAGAAATCGATTATGGAGACGTGTCACGGCAAGAAGAGGAGAAATAGAAAAAACTCAGTTTAAAAACAATAATCCCTGGATGCTAAAAAATCTTATTGATCGTTTGCAACGTTCTCGGAGAAACCGTAGAGGAAGCTCGGGAATTTTTAATAAAAACAACGGTTTTGCTAAAAACGTCCCAAACCACATTTAAAAAATGGTAAAAATCGGTGTACGTAAAAACAGTAGATAAGAATAATTAAAATTTAGTTCGAGGTAAAATATATAACATGTATAAAAAGAACACGGTACCGACGATTATATCATTGCGTCAAAGACTAATTAATGACGACACTGAATTACAGTGTTGTAAAAGTACATTATTACATCTACATCTGCCAAACGTGCCGGGTTTCAGTCCCGGCCTCGCTATGGATGTTTGTGTTCGTCTTTTCATGTTATATGGAGGCTAATAACCACAGCAGTAAATGCCCCCGTAGTGCTTATATTATCTAAGGGTGATAAAAAGTTTAAAGAGGAAAACAGGGGTATAATATCTTTGGATAAGACATAGTATGACACCCATGATATAATGTGTAAAGGTTGGGTAGACGATTTCAATCAATGCAAAATGCATGTACCAGCTTCAAATGACAGTGATTTTGCTTTGCTGTATGTCGACCAAAAGTGGGTTCCATGTACGACTTTAATATCGCCTACACAATTTGGTGAATTTAGACAGTGAAGTGATAAAACTTATAGAACAAGAAGTGACCTATATTTCTGCGGAACATTGACAAATTGTGTAGTTTACGCAATTGATGTAGAAAATAGTTACATAAACGAGGGTACTATTAAGAGTTTAATCAACTAGCGATATGCCGCGCCGTGCCGACTATACCTATACCTATGTGTAATCACCGAATGGCCAGGTATTTGCACTTAAACAAATTGTTAAAAAATCATCGTACAACATAGACCCGTACTGTATGTTAGATTTTAATGCCGCCAATGACAGTACAAAAAGGAAACGAACTATAGTTACGGAAAAACTCGGAATACAACTAAAGTTAATAAGACTAACATAGCTTACCACAAAAAAAGTCATACGTTTGATTAAAATTTAAAGCAAGACATTGAAATAGTTTAAATCATATACAAAAAGTGAAACAAAGAGACTTACTGGCATATCTTTTATTTAACATCCCCGTAGTGAAAATCGTACGAGACTCGAAAGACAGGAATAATATGCATAAAATCGACGCAAATACTAGCTTCCGCAGACGACATAAACCGAACAGTTGGAACAAACAATGAAGCCTTCCGTAACCTAAGAGCCAATTAAATTAAATTAGAAATAGATAAACAGAAGACGAAACATATGAAGATAACACGTAGCGGAAAATGACAAAACAGAGCAATGTAATATAGAAGAAGTAAGAAGTTTTGTAAACTTTCAACATTTTAAGGAAAACTCTAATAAAAACCAATGCTGATGCACACTTCAGATACGTGGAAGATAAGCACGTCAGATGAAACTCTTCTAGGTATCTACGAAGGAAAAGTATTACAAACTATAATATGATCCTGAGATAGATAGCCAAATCTGGCGAAGGCGATTTAACCATGAACTATATAAATCGGAAGGCTTAAATAGACAGAACGTGTAATAAGAGAAAGAAAAATCAAACTCAATAAAACGCATTTTACTGATATAACCAGAAGGTAGAAGAGGTACAAACCCGCCCACACCCTAATGACTCAATTCAGTAGAGAACATTGAAAACATAGAAATAGGAAACTGGAAAACCGCCCAAGGCAGAGACCGATATAGCGCCGCTAATTATGGAGACATACAACAGCATAAATGGTAAAATTCAGAAAATACTATAATAACGAAATTGCATTCTTTCACAAAAGACGCGTGGGATAAGGAAGTGATGTCTAAAAAATGAAGAGTAGCATATATTTGCCACATAGGTAAGTCTAGATGGTGGAATTACAGAGGAACGGCTTTTCTAAACCTTAGTTATGAGATATTAAGTAAAAGAATGGATAGAAATATGTTAGAGGAACAGTGGGTCATATTTTTATTGTAATACAGATATTATAATATTGTTTTGAATAAAATTTAGAAGCACACCACATGTTCACCGACTTTCAGAAATCGTACGACACAATCTTAAGAAAGCGATTATATAAAACTAATCAAAATTTTATTAAAATTAGTTTATTTGGTAAAGATGTACCTTGAGAAAATGACAGCAAAAATAGAAGTTCAGGGTGATACCTTACAAGAATTTACAATAGTGGAAAAGTTAAGTCAAGGAGATATAGTATTAACAACTCTATTTAACCTAGTATTGAAAACTGCGATCAGAGATCAACCAGCAAATGCAGAAGGAACCATATTCAACCGAGATGAGCAAGCCTTGGCATTTTCAAACAATACTGCGATAATGAATAAAAAGAGAACAAACTTGGAAGAGACTCTTACAAACTTAGAAGAAGCCGCAAAAGAGATAAGGCTGAGAATAACATACCTAAAACGAAATATATAGTTACCACAAGAAATGGCAATAAACTTAGGAGCCACGATATCATTATCTATCTAAGAATATTTAAAAACGTCCACCAGTTTAAGTACCTGAAAGACATTCCTACGAAAAATAACAAATTTGTAGAAGATGGGCTGCAGCAAATTCTCAAATCGAAGGTTATACGTTCAGCAGTAATGTATGCCTCAGAAACATGGAGCTCAACTGTATAAGAAAAAAAAACTACTAAACGGATGGGAACTGAAAATATTAGGGAAAGATGTCGGACCGGTAAGGAAAATAAGAAATAGAGGCTTAAAGATGAATTTAAAACTTAAGAAACTGATACCAATCCAAACATAAGAGGGAGGGGGTAGTAATCAAATGGCTATAATGGATGAGGTACCTACAAGGAGCAGATGATACCGTAAGTGTTAAAAAAGTTTTCTCCAAAAGACCGAAAATAGGATGAACAACAAAAGAAGGTAACGTAAGATACTGAAAAAGGCCAAAAGCCTGCAAGCACAGTCGGACTGACGATGACCGTAAAAGAGTAAAACAATAGACATTCTGAACTCAATTGAAGGGAAGGGTTGGTCGCGTCACAAGCTGTCGTACACTGTAAAAGGTCTCCTACACAGTAAAAATGTTTAACTTTGTTAGCTGCAAACTTGTATTTTGTTAAAAAATAATTTATTAAGTCCTGCAGAGTAATGTATTACTTTTACAAAATAAAATTGAATTTAATAAGTTTTCACGTTTTTCACACAACTATGTCAGGTAACCTAACTTCTTTGTAAAAACTTTGTAAATGTAGAAAGTGGTAGTGGCGTCGTCGCTCGCTTTGCCGTAGTCAAACGTTATTTAGTTAATTTTTTATAGTTTTTAAAAAATAGTGAATATAATATTCTACAATAGGAGTGAGTAGTAGCAGTTTCAGGATGTCTTTATTTTTAAACTAAAATATAATATCTTAAAATGGGTTAAAGAGGTTAAAATTGTACCTGATGTACAAAATAACATGTTTTTGTTAAGAAATGTAACATATAATTTAATACTAAAAACATTTTGTGTAAAATACATTCTTTCGCATTTCTGTTTGTGTTTGTAAGACAGACCAGGACTTCTTAGAAGATATCGAAATTCGGAATGTGTAGAAAATTTTCTTCAACAATTTCTGCATCAACTTGTCCAATGTGAAGAAGTTAATCAAAAAAAGCTTGACTATTTAATTTAAATTCATTAAACATATGGCATTTATCGTTTTAGATTTGTATTATAATAATGAAGTAAAAATAAATTTTAACGGTAACCATTATTATTTTTTCCACTTCGCTATCAAAATGTTAAGCGGGACCTTGTACTATTAAAGTATTGATCGAGATCGTCTACCAAAAATGAGCAAAGCACTTTTCTATACTTTAAAGATTTTACATTTCTAAAAGTCTTTATGCACAACGTTGTAGTACTAACAGTAGCGCGTGTAAGCGTAAGTTACTAACGCGCGTTTAGAATCCTCAATGTTTAACGGCTCCCAAAAGTAAACAAAAAGTAGTATTTCAAAATTTTATGAATACAACTTTATAGTAAACAAAACATTAAAACAGAGCATGAAATAATATAATGTAACATATTAGTTGCACAAATACAATGTCAGTAATGAAACAGTAGTGTGGAATCATACACAAAATTTTTTAGCAGAAAAAACTGCAAAATTATATAGCACCTAAAGGCACACACCGCACCGCCCAACAGCTTTTATGCGGTGATAATCTTACCTTTGTACCGGACGGATCATTTTGGACAAGCTATTATAGTCTCCCGGTCGACACTTTTCGATGGGGGTGTTCGCCAGTAACCAGTATCTTTTAATTTTTGTAAAAAGATTTCTTGGTACTAAAGAATACCTGAAACGACACGGCAAGTATATCAGCTAAAAATTAGGATAGAGGTTGAGAATTACCTCAACCTCCCTAATAAATATTGCTGCACCTAAAAGTTAAAGTGGTGACTTTCATACAATTTAACACTCAATTAATTGGTTTAAACACAAATGTTTAATTGTGCCGTTTATTTTAATTTATAAAAAATGAGCCAAACAGGTCGCTGGTACTTTCCCATACTTTTTACGTTTTACATATTCTCGCGCCAATAAGTGATTGAAATTTACATATAGTCTGCTCCACCTGGTACAAGTCGCCCGCCCCATATGTGAGGCACGTAAAGGCGCTAGCTAGATAATACGTTCACAATTTCGGATCAAAAATTGTTATTACAACTTTATTTAAAGGGTTATAAATAATATAAAAAAATTGTAAAACTTATTTTTATTGCAGCTAATTAATGAGCTTAATTAAAATCGCATAATTGCCCGGAAGCGCGTTGTTGATATTAAAAAGTATCGTTTTTTTTTCTTATTTTTAAAATTGTTTATAATTATGCTTTATCTTAATATCCTACTTTAAATAGTTTATTAAACTGTTTTAAATTTATAACAATTGGCGTTTGCGTTTTTGAATAAATACTTAATCAATTTCAAATTTTCCAAAAATTCCTGCAGTCTAAATAATGATTTAATTTTGAGAACAAATATATATTTGTTAGTTTGTTTTTAGTTGGTGTAACTAAATATTAATAGACCCAATTAACTAAATCGCAATTGTACGTAATAGGGATTTGTTATAGCTTTTAACAAATAGTAGTTGATGAAAATTTGCTGTGAAAACAAATTATTTTATTCGTCGTGTTATAAGAGAGACCAATAAGAGAATTTTCGTGTAAGGTAGAGTAGAGTGAAAGACCTTACTTCTGTTATACTTTTCTCGTTTTCTGTTTTTCTTATAGATATCATAAAACACAGCGCCGTAGTAGTTTTTAATTTATAAATGTATTACACCGTGTCCACAAATTATTGACCACATTATAAATTATAACTGCAAACAAACTGAAGCTGATAAATGGATAATGTTTATGTCATTTGAAATAGCAACTCGAACAGCTAAAATTAGTAGGCTGCATAGATTCATTAGAGAAAAAATCAGGGTTGTAACTGCTTCTGTGACGCCTTATATGCTAGAAAACACATGACGCAAAATTGCAAATCGTTTGGAATTGCTACGTGTAACGAATCTCATATTGAAATGTTATATATTTTTGAGTAGTTCTATTTAATAATAAAATCCTGTTAAATGATACCCTTTTTAGATCTTTTTTTTAAACAACTTTAAATGTGGTCAATAATTTGTGGACATGGTTTATATCTGCAGAATAGGGTACTGTTATTACAGGCTTCTGTGAGAATAATTTAAATAACAAACTTTCCTCTAGCGGACAAGGTAAAAATAATTCAATAATTTAACCAACAAAAGCTTGAGAATACTCAGCCTGAAAGAACACAATTTAGTTAAATAGCATAATTTATGGGAAACCATTACCGCTTATTACTCTTTAGCAAACAATAAAAACCCAAATCTGTGTTTATTCTTATAATTATTAGCTTCTCTCCCTTAACTACTAAACAAATTTGTTTTTAGCCAGTTAATTACAGAAGCTGTAAGTATGGCTGCTTTATAATAGCGGTAAAACGTTACGAGTCGTAGGGGTTGATTGTGCCTACCCTCATTGGCTCGGCTCAATCGATCAAATAAGCGGGCGTTCAGAGCCTAGAATTTCATATATGGTTATTAATAGACAAAACAGGACTAAATTGGAGATCGATAAATAATTACAGTTGGGGGTAAATTACAGTAGAGTGCACAAATGTCGAGCGCGCTTAAATAAATAATCTTCATAGCACTATAATGCGATATGATAATTCCAGTTATTAGAGATATTAAATGCAGCCAGACAGTCGGCCATTTTGTGGATCGCATGTTAGTGAAACCTTGGCAGGATAAGTAATAGGTAGGCTGCTCGCACAATGATAACTGCAACTTCGTAAAGCAATACGCGCACTGAACCAAAGTGGCACCCATCAATTTCCAGAGGAGCACCAGCGGGCACTTCTTTTACAACTGCAGAAAAGATGCATTCGTGCTGCAGGTTTTAAAGCGTGACTTGCTCTCTTCTTCATTTACGTGCACTATTTTACACATCAATGCCAACAGGCATGTGCAAGTACAGGCAACTTCCATACAATAATTATACCAATATTCTTGTATGATTTATAGATTGCAAGCTTATATTGGAAACAGAAACATAATTTACGTCCAGGTTTATTACATCACAGTATTGTATTTAGTAATTGAATATGGTTGTATTTATGCACTATAATTTTTGTATTTTAAGATTTTATAAAAATGTTTGAATTGTCGTCACACGTTTAAACAAAATATACGTAAGTTTCCCCACTTCAATCTTCACAAAAGTAAACTTTTTCAGAACTGGACCAAAGTGTTAAAATTGACACATAATATTTCTCAACTGTTTGCATAAATTACCAAAACACCTTAGCAAGAAATTTTTATCTCAAAAAATTCAGCAATAGGTGTTACATTACAAAACAAAACGCCACGAGATAACACTATGGGAGAAATTCGTACAGTAGCGCCATAAATCTGCATAGAATGCTTCTAACAGCAAGTAATTTTCGTACACATTGACATATCAGTTGAATCAGGCATTCAAATACCACCTTGTAATTTATTTCCAGTGACTTAAATATGCACTTTACCGCAAGCGAATGGTACTCCAGATTTTTATACCTACCTAGTATAGCAGAAATATTTCAAGCTGAATTTGACAAATATTAATTAAATCGAAAATAAATATCTACTGGGACTCATAACACGATACACAATAACTTTAAAATGTTATTTAAATACCAAACGTCGAGAAATCAAGAAACGCTTGGAATTGGTTTAAAAGCTTGTTATTCACAGTAAGAGGCATTTCAGCGATCTCTGTTTTAGTGATACACTGATTCAATAATAATGGAGTTTCGAATAATTTGGGAGATGGCTTGCCTTACCGCCACCGTTAAAATCGTTTCTATTTTAGCAGCAAATTTTGTGGCTTGGTTGAGCAACTAAATTGTTTTGAGAAGACAAATTAAAATACATGACCAATAATAGATAACCAATGATTAAGAAATCTGCGTCAGTAATTATATACCACGCTAAAATGTTTCTAACAAGTTACAGCGACTGTGAGTATAAATTTGAAACCTCAACAGCTTCTTTACTTTAATAAAGTAGCTTGTCTAAAAATAATGAAGCAAATATAATTAATAACGTTCCTTTTTCTTTTTTTTACGTTCCCATGCTTCCAGTATAGGAAAATGTGGACTTATTTAACTAATATTTTCACCAATACATTTTGGGACGTGCGAAGCAAAAGATCTGTCTATTTTTAAATTTTTGTTTTTTTTTTATTTAAAACCCCCGAACTTGACAAATGAAGATTTTAAAAAATTCAAAAGCTATAACAGAAGTTAGGTACTTATATAATATCGTCAATACGAGTAACTTGTTTAAATTTAATATTAAGTATACAAATCGTGTATCGTTGAAAAGAGAGAGTGTTTAATGGTGGTAAAATAAAATGTGGTTTCTATTTAGAAAAAGCATGTTTGTGTTTTATATTAAAAACGAAACAAAACACAATTTTGAAAATATTTATTCAAAATGCAGCTTTAATAGATCTGTAACTGGTTCCTTAATGTTGATTTTTTTTTCATTTTTAATATGACCAGAGATATTTTATTTTACCTTCAGAAAACTCCACCTTTTCAGTATTTTGCTCGTATCTAGTAAGCCATGAGTATTTTGAGGACATCAAAATTACCATTACATTCCCTAATTAGGCAACAGTCATCTAATTCAACTTTCTTTGTATCTCTTATAGCTACCGATATTCTAACGCGCAGTGTAAGTTGAATTGGGCACCCTGTATAAGTACGATCATTAGGTATTACATAAATTCCAGACTCTTTCTTGCAAGCTTGCGAATACTATCTGTGAATTTGTTTGGCACGTCTTCACTGTTCTTACAAGGCATTAAAACTTTTTAGCAACATATTTAAACGTAGCTTTGGAAAACCTAGGCTATTACAAAAAAGCTAAAGGGTAGACTTCGAGGGCACATTCCTACACTAAATATTAATACTTATTAAATTTGCAAACGTGTAAATTTTATAATTATCACGTTGTACATTTCACCGTCTGCTAGATTTCTAAGAAAACAAGCTGTATAGGCAACCCACCTACCATCTATACTTAAACTACTTTATATTACAGCTGTCAGTTTGTGTCGCCAGAAGTAACGATGTTAGAGGGGGAGGTCGTGTAACCCCACCAAACATAAAACTTTCTAACTAACAGCACATTCTAGTTCTACTAGTCAAGATGAGTTATTCTTCTTAAACAGAAGTTATGTATTGTTTCGTCTTTAATGAACAAAGAGGGACCAATTTTTAATTTTCAAAAATTCATAGTAAAATTATGGTTTTCAGCAAAAAATCAAAGTGTAGTTTATGTTTGCCTATACGAAACGACAAAGTTAAAAAAAAACGAAATGCCAGTTTTTGAAAAATATTATTTTTAATACTTCAAATATTTGGAATTTACAATTTCTACAGTAGCTCCGCCAAGTATTAAAGTATCTAAAAATGAAGATTCGATTTTGGTTCTACTTTTCATGATGAGTAGTGTTTCACGAACTTCTTGTTCTTGTCTTGCTTTTTCTTGTTCTTGCTGCAAGAACAAGAACAAGAAGTAGGTGTGCGAGAAACAAAACAAAGCAAGACTAGCTGGAGCAAGAACAAGATTTCTTGTTTTATGTAGATACACAAAACAAAAGTTTCAAAACGTCGATTTTAACGCTTCTGGAACTAAGGTGTGTGAAAACAAAATGATACTTCAGTGCAAAATAATAATTTATAAGTTTTGTTGCAATCTAATACGAGCGATAAATGAGCTATTTTCATAACAGACCTATGATTACCTATGATTTTGTAGGTAGGTTCCAATCTGATCAATAAATTCAAAGCTAGTAAATTGTTCTACATTTAATATAGATAACTCTTAATAAGCAGTGCATTTAAAACAAAATACAAAAATTAGTAATATCAAAACCAAACTTTTTCGAAAATATGGTATTTTAGCTGTCATTTCTGTACAATAAAACCATGGGAAAACCGAAGCAGATGTAAAAGTCTAAAAAGTGACAGTTCAAAAAATACATAAATAACGTTTTTTTTGCTATTTGCTATGTGCTTCATTTGGAACGCACCGATAAAATACAAAAATTAAATTGTTAATGAAAAGAAACCAAATAAATATATGCAAGTATAGTATATATGTTAGTCTACTGACTACCAAATGCGCTAACAAACTATAATGCTTGACTGTTACATAAACATTGAAACTGGCAGACATAATAAATAAGGTGCATCGAGAATGTTACTGAATACGTCTTCACTAAACGTTGAGTCAGAGGGAAGGGATCCGGATATACTGTAGGCCCGCTACGCCACTTTTTTATTCGCTTATTTATTGTTAACTCACGGGTTTTTGTAGTAATCGGGATTCCTTTCTACCTGACTCAGTTTTTAGTGACGAGAGGCCCCCACTACTAGAAACCACATACTTACGCGTTCATTATTTGAGTAAACTAATTAAGATTAACTGCTTAAACTGTATTGAAAATATGCTCAAACCAATTGAGGCTGTAATCACAGCATAGGGCGGCGTTGCCAAATACTAATTAAATTAGTTTAGTTTTTTAACTGTGTTTGTAACAAACATTATAAATAAAATATATATCTGTGTAAAAACCTTGATATTGTGATTGTATTTCCACATAAACTCAAAAGCGGGATGTTTTTTTACCGCGGCTTTCATAATTTGAATGCCCACTGTAGTTCTAGTTTAAAGTGTATTTTCAAGTTTTTTAAATTTTTGTGATCTTTTAAGTAAAGTATTTATACCCATTTTTAGTTAAAAGTCGGGAGCGCAATAACGAGCTAGCGTGAGTACGTAAAATACCTAATTTGGGCGGCATTTATCGGGTGTAGATCATCAATCGTTTATTGACGCGAAAATATTTTGAAGGTAAACGGTGATCACAAAGTCGCTTACTAATATTAGGAATATCAAACACAGCGGTTTCCACTGCACTGTTTTGTTGCTCTTGAAAATTTCAGCGCAGGTTCGTATTTAAAAAGTTTAACTTTGCTCGAATAACTATAAGTAATAAAAAATACGAAAATATAAAGAAACTTATAAATATTAACAATAATACTGTATTACTGTTGATAAAAACATCTGCTACACTTGACAAAAAAAATAAAGATTGATTATTCACATAACAATTAATAATCGGATATTGTTTTTGTCCTTGGTTTCATTTGAAACATATAAATGTATCTACTTTGGCGGTTGATTAAAATGTTACTCAAAAAACAGGCCGGAATTAGCGATGAAATGGGATAAAATTAATAAAAATAATTTTCAAAGCTAAAAGTTTACCCGAGCGGGCCGAGGAAATACGACGAGAATGATAATTCTCTTATAGGAACAATCTTGAAACAAGCGGATAGCATTTTTACTACTTTTTACCGCGCAGAAACATCCGAATGATTTTATCCGTATTTATCATACGTTTATTAAATGATTCGAATGGAAATCTCTCGATTATGAAAAGCATTCGATTATGTACATCACTAGTAAACACTATCGATCACGTAGTAACTATTGAAACTGAAACGTTAAGTTATGAAATAGTTTGATAACCCAAAACATTTGTGAATTACGAGAAAGTCCACGCGAAGTGCCGCGTTAATGTTTTTAAGATACAATTACTTCTTGAAAAACATACAATTTCTCTAATTTTGAACTAAAATATAATGAAGTTCAGAGGTCTCATTAATTCAAGCTCATTTCAGATTCAGTTTCTCACGAACATAATGCACTTGCTAAAATATTTGAAGTATTTTGTTCAACAAAAGATAATTATATTTCCTTCAGTTAAGTATTTTAGAAATTTTCGTTTAAACTTTCTTTTTCATAAATCTATATGTTTGAGACTATTTCTTAAAATCTATTTATGAGAAACTTTTAACTAACGATAACATTATTTTACTTTACTAGGTGTTCGGGCAATGAAGTTATGACATACATTTTTTTTAAATTTCTTGTTTACAGTTCATGCAAATAATTACTTTTTAATTAATTCGTGGAAAATTTACTTTTTTACTATTGCTATGCGTGTGCTTTTAGTACTAATTATTACAGATACACGCTTACTAACAAGTAGTAGGTATACATGTTAGATAATTTCTATCTTTCTACCTAATTGCTAATGCTTAAGTAAAACTGTAAAGCTAATTGGAGGCAAGAAATTTGTGTTGTTTTATTGCAATAATTTCATGTAATCTGAGTTAATCTTGTAATATTCTGGAAGCGGCTGATATATAAATTATACAACTAGGTATTAATGAAGGAAATTTTTAGGACTTACAATCAGAAAAATACTAAAAAATAACTGACTGGTCAGAAACTCGCTAGATATTAAAATAAATTAGTTTAAAAAAAAGAGTGAATAGTTTTGTTTAAAATACAGTTCTATGTTAGTCCGTTTTTTATCACAATCATTAGAACCTAGTGCGAATAATAATTAACATTTTTGTGGTACCAATTATAATT
Organism: Ctenicera cuprea; assembly: GCA_958336395.1. NCBI lineage: Eukaryota > Metazoa > Arthropoda > Insecta > Coleoptera > Elateridae > Ctenicera > Ctenicera cuprea. Next base: position 33,058,377 of record OY284488.1, read on the forward strand.
GGCTCAAGAAATTCTATACGAGTACTCATATTAACTTAACTGTTTATCTAATTTGTTCAAAAAAATTATTGGCATACGTCTTTAGGCAAACATTTTGATGCACTTCTGCACGACATGGGTTGTTTTGGTATTCAGGTGTTTGCTGACCGTATCAAGATCATATAATTTTTAAATTAACATTTGCTGTAAATTTTTTATCTTTTTCAATCACAACCTTAGTTGTTTTCTTGTTAAAATAAGGACACTTTTATCGAAACCATCTTTCATTTTCTCAATAATGCTTTCGAATTAACAAAGGTATGTATTCTTTGCGTTTTTAGTAGTTGTGTAGAGACATTTGGAGGTCAAGTTTTCAGTATGTTACCATATCTGTGTTGTTCCAAACTTAAGTACTATTTCAAAATGTCATAATGGTAATTTTAATGCACCCATTGTACGTCCATATGTCAGGATGCATACAATTTCATATTGCATTCCAGTCAGATAAGAATAATTGCCGTTGTATGTACGATGAAGCATCGAGAAGCGCGTCATGCTTTGCTCCCGAACAAAAAGCGGAAGAGAAGTCTACACTTATAGCCGGATTAAAAAGCTCTACCCTGTTATTACTTGTAATATTTTACACCGCGATATGTTCCCTGATCGCTACTTAATCGTTCCATTTTTTGTTACATCTCAATTGATCAGAACCAACAAGTCGATCGATCACTCAGCAAATGATACAAATATGATTTCGAATTTGTTTCTGCCCAAAGGCAAAGGGCGAACCTTTTCGTGGATGTGAACGTCCATAGGCAAGGATATAAGACATTCTCTTTCTTCGCAGCCAGTAATTAAGTAGCTCACAATTTATAAATGTTCGGCTCGGATTAGCATATCTGATATCGCGATACGGATCGTAGTCGAACAGTTGGTCGATGTAAACGTTTACGTTCGGTATGTAATCGTTCTTGAAAGCCGTATTGTTATCGCGAGGGCGAAGACGGCGCCATAAATTTACGCTTAATTGTTGGTGAAATGTAGCTGCAATTTATGAAGTCTGGTTATGGTTATTTATGCCTACTTCTGATTATAAATGATAGGATTTTGTTGATAATCCGGAGATTTGTTGCGATTTTAATTGCAGTGTGCGCCAATTTATTCGCAGATTTTGTTTTTGTATTATTTAGATCGATTTTATTAGCTGCCGTGTGAAGTTTACCGTGACGTTTAAAATAATGAGCACGGTTAAATTCCATCGATAACTGATTTATTTTGCGTCAAAAATCAAGAGCATAGCACCTAATTGGTCTACACAGGAAACGAGAGACTTTCCCAGAAGCCAAATAAGTTTGGCAAAACAGCTATGCAATACAGAATTCAACAGTTGAAAAGTTACACTGTTTTAGAGGGAGCTGATAATATCCCAAGGTAGTTACATTCTTGGGAAAAAAGACAAAAAAAAGAAAAATTGATGAAACATCAATTTCGTTCGAAACTGGAAACTTTTTCCAAATAATAGTTGTGAGGAAGCACCAATGAGCGCAGATTTGTTACAATTTTCAACAAAACTGATTTAGAGAAAATTGGCGAATCCTTGTGGCCAATACGATGCATATTAGAATTGATGCTGAAAAATGTAGGAAATATTCATGGGCTTTCCAAAAGTTCAATTTTTTTTTCGTAAGTCGGACCATAGTCTTAACGAAAATCTAAAATTAGGCTATTTTTTAGGGTTGTATGACCCATCTCTAATTCATAACACAAACATATCACGAGTCTTTCTCCAAAAAACAATGAACTACTTTTCTAGGTAATACCATGACTTGCTATAGTAAACAAAAGCACAAGTCGTAATTAATAGAAAATTAATTTATTTTGCTTACCTAATAATTTAGTAACAGCGCCTTGCTGAGTGAGCATATGTTGAGCGAGGTCGAAATGTCGCAATCCAAATCTAGACATTTCTAAAAGTCTTTGTTGAGATACCAGAGAAGCTAATGGGTGGCCTGGACCTGCTGCACCACCATAGATCTCTCTGAGCGCTGATGGTCCCAAAGGATTTGGTCCTGTTGAGGAAACTCCAGGAGATGAGACCACAGCCGGGCTTGAGATCGAAGGCGAACTAGCCACTAGAATTGAAGTTCGAGATGTTAAAATTGCCTCTTTTTGAAACAACTTAAATAGCTATGCATTAACATTAATTCTGCAAAAATGGGTTACATTTTGGGGATGTTAGTTTTTCGTTTACGGCATTTAATTGATTACGTCACGGGAATTTTTATTTACATCAATTTTGTTTTTGTTTTTTAATTTTGATGTTTTTTTAATTTTTATTTTCAATACATTGCTTATCAGATACTTCATTATAAAACGGGATTTGTAATTATATACTAAATAGTAGCAATTCTACGGCCAAAAATCACCAAAACAATTTTGTTATACTTTCTTTGGGTCTAAAACGTTACGGCCTCCGAAAGAATGAACAATTTAATTTACACGCTGTCTGATAAGATAATTCCACTTTTGTGAACAATTGAGTTGACATGAAGGTTTGAGTAGAAATGCAAAAACAATGTTTACATGATCGTACAGAAAGGTGTGGAACACTCACTGAAACTTAACATTGCATCTTGTGACATTATCTAAGGTTTGCAATGGTATAAACGTAACTTGAATTTACAAATTCAACCTCAAGGTGTTGATTACATTCAGAAGTTCTACCGGGTGATCGTAAAAAAACTGATTCAGAGCAGGCCATGACCGAAGTGTTAAAGTTGGCAATACTTAATATAAGCCAATTGTCAAATGTTGACAGCTGTAAAAAATTTTGGTTATATACATTTAATGTTTTTGGTTAGATACATTAAATGTATATAACCAAAATTTTTTACAGCTGTCAACATTTGACAATTGGCTTGTATTAAGTATTGCCAACTTTAACACTTCGGTCATGGCCTGCTCTGAATCAGTTTTTTTACGATAACCCGGTACATACTGACTACTGAGATACCGCTAACAGTTGAAAATTCGCATAGTTTTCTTTATTTAGTTAGTAACAAGAAAAGCTTACTGTAAAATTAAGTAGTATCATTATAACAACTACATACAGGGTGTCCAAACAAATGCCGTAAACACGATCTACTAAAGCGCTGTACAATAATAAAAAAAGATTTTTATATATTAAAAACTGCATCACTAAACATAATAATGAAAATTGTAATAATACGTCTTTAAACAAGTTTCTAGTCTGCAATTTTGTTAAAAAAAACTGTTTTGCATGTAGCAAATGTCATGCAGCGCATGCAACTAATCATTTCTCGCACTCGTGTAAATGCGTATGATTCCAGCAAAAACTTTAAAAACTATGAAGATGCTAACAGCGTTGCCATATTTTAATCCTTTGCATGTGTTTTGCTCAAACACCAAGATTCGGAGCAAAATTTTATCAACGGTTTAGAATTTATTTAAAGCATTTTTGGACACCCTGTATAAATCGAACACCAATTAAAGTATGTGGCAAATGTATATTTGTTTTTGTATTTAAATTTGATTCTGGTTGTTGTTTATATTTGCCTAATTTTCAAAGTAAACTGCATAATATGCTTTTTTTTAGTTTAATTCATTAAGTTCCAGGAACATCCAAAACAACTGAGGAGATGTCTTATTTATCCCCACAGAATTGGTAAAATAACATGACCACCAAAAACTAAGATTTAAGGCACGCTACTGCGGGGCTAGCATTTTAAACCTTTTTAAATGTCCGCATTTGTGTTAGGAAATAAAGCTGCTACTACTGTTGCAGTAAGAGTTTTGCGGAAATTGATTATGTCTATATTGACACTTTGATATAAACAAAAAATGGCTGCATTGGTATCGCTACAACAAATTTTTTTTGCAAAACTGTATTCTTCTGCTAAATTGAAACTTCCTATTTCTTTTAATTGCTAGTTTCAAAATACAATTAAAATTAATTTAAAAATTTTATGCAGGGTGTATACGAATTACACCGACACATTTCAGAAGGTAGTTCCTTAAGTCACCCTAAGAAAAATAGTGTTTTAAAATGCTTCCGATGGGGACTACTGGCCCCCTGAAAGGGGCGAATGAAATTTAAATTTTAATTAATATCTCAGACACCCTTTATTATGAAGTAATGAAACGTGGCATACAGTTTAGTACTAGTAACTGCTACTGTTTCACATCATCCAAATAAAAATATTAAAAACAGTGGCGTCCTAAACTGGGGGGGGGGGCGTCATATTTATTTATTATTATGTATTCTTTAATTTTTCTTACTATTTTGACTCCGAAATATGATTCTACGTTACCAACTGCATTAAAATGGTACTCTTCATTTATTTGTAGGACTAGTCATTTTCCGGAAAAATCGATTTATAACATTTTTCTTCTTTAGAACGAAATAATACTTTATTTATTTATTAACTTTGGATCATTTTGCAAAATTACAGTATGTTTTATGGAAAAATTACAAGAATACTTATTTCTCACAAGATACTGGTAGATTTTAAAAAGATTAAGTTATGAAGATTTACTGTTCCTGTTTACTTTTAATCTTGCTGATAATGACGTGTAAACAGATTGAAATACGTATAAAGGTAAAATAAAAAATCTGTTGAAGTTAAGAATTGTTTTATTTATAATAAATTAAAATGAACTTCAACGAAGTAAAGCTCGAACTTCAAAATAAAATTTAAAAAAGCAGTTTATTTGTTAGCAATTTGACATCAATTTTTATTTAGACAACCATTATTGTTTAAGAACTGTAATAAATACTTTTTGCTGTTAGTTAGTAGTTGTTATCTTTTATCTCTAAGTTTTTTAAATTCAAAGTTATAAATAAACACGAAACAAAAACAGTTTTATCTCCTGCTGAAGCAGAAAAATTTTAAAAATTATTTTTTTTCTGGAAAATGGCTAGTCCTACTAAAAATCAAGAGTACTACTTTTATGCATTTTTAATGTACACTCATATTACGGACTTTGAAATACGTATAAAGGTAAAATAAAAAATCTGTTGAAGTTAAGAATTGTTTTATTTATAATAAATTAAAATGAACTTCAACGAAGTAAAGCTCGAACTTCAAAATAAAATTTAAAAAAGCAGTTTATTTGTTAGCAATTTGACATCAATTTTTATTTAGACAACCATTATTGTTTAAGAACTGTAATAAATACTTTTTGCTGTTAGTTAGTAGTTGTTATCTTTTATCTCTAAGTTTTTTAAATTCAAAGTTATAAATAAACACGAAACAAAAACAGTTTTATCTCCTGCTGAAGCAGAAAAATTTTTTAAATTATTTTTTTTCTGGAAAATGGCTAGTCCTACTAAAAATCAAGAGTACTACTTTTATGCATTTTTAATGTACACTCATATTACAGACTTATATTTGTAAAAAAAAATGAAGAATAAAGCCCCCCAGTTTGGAACGCCTGGAGTTTAAATAATTTTATTTGGATGCTGTTAGATAGTAGCACTTACTAGTACTAATTTGTATGCCAAATGTCATTACTTTGTATTAAAAGGTGTCTGCGATATTAAATAAAATTTAAATGTCATTCACCCTTTTTAAAGGCCGTAGCTCCCTTCGGGAGGATTTTAGGACACATGTTCACAAAAACCCTTTTTCTTTAATTAACCTAAGAAATCGCTTCTTGAAAATTTTCGGTGTAGTTTATATACACTCTGTATATTATGCCAGAAATAATACACTCATACACAATTTATGAATCTGAAAAACCAATCCAGTGTATTTTACTCAAACTTCCAGCTTAGTAAATCGTGTTTATTTTGCTTAAACAAATTTTTGGCGTACGAAGTTTTATAGCGAATACATTTAAGCGTAATACTCGTTTGTTTTATTCATTAGTGTTAAAATGCAATTAATTTGACAACTCGATATATTATTCATATAATATTCCACTTGTGAATTAAAAAATAACTCGGGAAAATTACTCAAACATTCTGCTTAGCAACTCGAGTTTGTTTTCCGTAAGAAAATTGAATTATATTTTTCGCAACAAATTTTCGTAATTTTTTATCCGGTTATTTTTCAATTCATTTCTGGTATGACAGTTAAATATTTTTATAACAGACTAAAACTTAAATTATTAGTATAAATGTATAAAAACTCTTTTCAATACAGTCATTTAGTACTTTAATTTGTCAATGCTGCTTATTTGTTGTTATTTGTTTCTAAACACCTACCTCAGCAGACAACAAACATTTTGAAGCAAAAAAATATTTTGATAAACATGTATATGTTACATAATCGGCCAAAATAGACAAACGAGTAGTTAGCAATCGTTCGCCGATTACTACAGTAAACGTGGTTTGGTTTTTTTATCCGTGATTTAATTTAAGTTTAATTATTTTCAGTATTCCGACGAAAATGGTATATTTTTGTAATTTTCGTAGTGTAGTGTATATAATGACCATGATTGATGATTCGCTAGTCCCGGTACCCTCTTTATGGTCTATACCAATAAAAGCAAATTATGCCTAATTCACCTGTGACTTGCAGAATATTTTTAGCATACATACTTGAACGTTTCTTTGTGGATATTGTAGAAACAGTTGCTGAATTGTTGTTTCTTTCACGGCAAGTGTCTATTTTTAAGTTTTCTGGGCGGTGGTTGGTTCTGCTGTAGGTCAAAATTGACATTTCAACAATGGAGAACATAAAATACTTAAAATTTTTTCTAATTTACAACCTGTCGATTTTTATTGTGTGCCAGAATTAATTAAAAACAAAGAGTGGGACTAATCAACTTGTTATATTTGTTCCTCTATCCTACAATAAATAATTCCACAGGTGGTACCGTTAACCTACCTTCTTTTTTAACAGAAATAGAAATATTGCGAGTTTAATTAAAACTAATTTAAATTGTAGGAAGATAATAACTAAAATTTTCTGTATAAAATATTCTTTGGAAGAATCATCTAAGATAAATTGCTTAGAGGTTTTGTTCCTGTTTAAACACTTCAAAATTTACAAATATTTTATACAATTTCGCAAAGTTACCTTAGACCAAGAGTATTTTAATCAAATCCAGTACAACACAAAACATAAACATGAAGTTCTAACAGAACCTAGAAAGTTTTAAATAAAAGACATTTACATGAAATTAACAGTGACAAGGGTTTTTCAAAATTAAATATAAAAAATAAAAATAGGGTTGGTTGTTTGCAAAATTTTTAACGTTGCATCCTTCTCTTAAAATCGATGAAATATAAGAGCAACTAAGTAGTCAAAGTTTTTTTTTCTAATTAATGTAAATGAAATTAAAAAACGCAAATTCTTTATTTCGTATCAACAGTGTTACCTATTCACAATATACGTAATAAAGATTTTTTGCAAAGGTTTTCGTGTAATTTAAAAAATATTCAATAACTTTGTTTGTAATAAGTAATAACATAACATAACAATGCTGTACGAATTTAATTAAAGATAAAAAATTATTTAAAAAATAATTTTATGGGAACTGAACCCGGGATCCTCGCATTGGCTAGCTAGTGCTCTACCCCAAAACCATGTTTATTAACTACGTAGTTTGCTTCTATACCGTGGATAATAAGACAAGCATGCAATGTGATAAAATTCATTAAACAACACACTTTTATCCTAACTAAATCACAACATGATCAAAATGCTGTTTTGTAAGTTGAAGAAATTGAAAAAATTTGAATTTGGTGTTTTTGTTTCGAACTGAAACACATTTGTCATATATTTTACAAGTTTCTCGCTACATAACGCATTATTCAAACACTTTGTTATGGAAAATCTTATTATTTTCTTTTCATATGGGCAACTATTTAATTTTTTTCATATTTAAATAGAATTTTTTGTTTCAACGTTACGATACATCACACGTAGAAATTATAAAATTTTGGCGAAAAGATAATTAGAACAATATCCAGAAAAACAACAGTCGTACCAGTCATATTTTTTAGATTTGCATAAATATTTAGGCTAAATACTGATGTTATTTAGCGGAGATATGTTGGCAATCAAACAAACCCACTTAATTAAATTCGCTTTTTATAATTTGAGAAACACTAGCTCAGGCGCTTAGATATTCACTTATTCCCCGTGCACCGTGAGGTAGAGCCCGTCTTACTGCCACTTTAAGTGTCACAAACGAGCCGCTATGTTGGCAAGTTTTCGAAATATTCCAGACTTCAGTTCTGGTACTAAAAATTCTTTATATCATAACTTTACACTATAAAGGTTTCTTCGTAAATGTGTAGATAAATCAGTGTATCTCCTAGTATAGCATATTCTATATATTAAACTCACGGTCGCCGTCTCCAACTCCATTCCCACAATGTTTAGATATTTCAGTAATGTTTAGACTATAACTATAAAATATTACAGATTCGTTACTACATTGATAACATAAACTATTTCATTGATAAAAGAGGTACGTGTGCGCAGATTATTCATTTTTCTATGAAATAACAACGTCTGTCTGTCTGTTCCTAATACTAGTCTTAATTTTACAGACAGAAACGATATCTGCTTGCCCAACATTCATAAAATGATATCTCAAGTCGGGTTTGTAATGATCATGCTTACAAACATCCGTAAGGTAGAAATTCATAAAAATTAATTGTTTCAGATATTTTGGGATACAGTTAGAATACAAGAATTATAGCAGTCGCAAATTTAATTTATAAAACTTGCAGAATGCAGAATCCGGGGATTACGCCACACGCTTTTCTTTACAAACAACTGCTCACTGCAGCTGATTTAGTTACGCATATGATATTTTTTTGTTATGCGCGTCTTAAACTTTACAATAAAACAAGTGGACTACGTCACACGCTTTTCTCTATGAAAAATTGCTAACTGCAGCCGATGTTATTGCTAATATGATATTTATTTATTAAGCGCGTATTGAACTCTACAGTAAAATAGCAGAATCTGTGGACTACGCCACACCCTTTTCTTTACAAACAATTACTAACTGAAGCTGATTTTATTGCTAATATGATAATTCTTTGTTAAGCGCATCTTAAACTTTACAATAAAATAGCAGAACCCGTATACTACGCCACAACCTTTTCTTTACAAACAATTGCTAATTGCAGCTGATTTTATTGGTAATATATTTCTTGGTTAAGAGCGTCTTAGACCTTACAACAAAATAGCAGAACCTGTAGACTACGCCACACCCTTTTCTTTGCGAACAATTGCCAACTGCAGCTGATTTTATTGTCAATATGATATTTTTTTTGTAAAGCGCGTTTTACACAATAAAATAGCAGCATCCGTGAGCTACGCCATACCCTTTTTTACAACGAATTGCTAGCAAATTTATTAGGAGATGTATTTGGTGTAATTCATTCATTCTGCCGGTATTGCAGATTCGTGGCACCGATTACACTGCGTGACTGTCACATAACGATTGAAACCTGTAAACGTAATAGACAAGGTGCATCGAAAATGTTACTGAATACGTTGTCACTAAATGTTGAGACAGAGGGAAGGCATCCGGATTTATCATAGGCCCACTACTCTACCTACTTTATTCGCTTATTTATTGTTAACGAAACAAAACAAGAGTCATAACCTACGGGTTTTTATGGTAATCGAAATTTACCCCATCCAGCTCAACTTTTAGACGCGAGGGGTCCTTTTTATTAGAAGCCACATGTTTACGCGTCCATTATATAAGGCGCATACGGCGGAGCGCTACAATTTTCGATAAAGTTAAGCACAATTTAATATTTTTGGTGTGTCGATAGCTGGCAATCCCACATTAGACTCCTCGGGGAACACACATGTTGGGTTACGGATTATTTTCATCGGGCTAGACTTTTAGTTAGGGCAGAATCAGGGGCAGGTCAATACCAAGAGCTCTAGGGGGAGATGCAGGTCAGATAATGCAAAACGATGCCGTGCGCAAAAATAATCATAAATAACTCAAATTAGATTTACAAATTGCATTGCAGCTGAGATTTCAAGAGATATCGACAGATAGCTATAAATGTTGTTTTTTTTAACTACAAGTATTTATCACTCTTGGATACTGGATTACCATTTACAGTTTACAAACACAAAATTTCAGATGAAACTTACCTTACCTAACGGAACCTGCCATACACAATCACGATTAATAGAAATCAAGAACGGACATTTATTTCTACATTTATAAGAGTTTATTCTGTGAAAATTAAAATTAAAAACAATAATGAACGGCCCCAATTTTAAGAGAAAAGTTGGTACTTTTATTTTAAACATTATTTGATTCGATCACGGTATAGATAAAAATATAAATAAAGACAATGAACATTTCCATGATTGTGTATGTTCAGTTCAGTCGCTGACTTTCCGTATTTGACAATATACAATACTGCGGGATGCATTCGGTGCATGTCGTGCAACTCGACAAAGCTTATTTGTTATATTTTTAAAAATAGTTACTAAAATTGCGTTGGTCGTAGACCACGGGTTCTGCTAGTATATGTTTTATATTGTATTACCGACGCTGTTCGAAACTTTCGTATTCGTCTAACTTTATAAGCAAACTTAAATATATGGTCTGACTGATTTTCAAGATATTTTTCTAAATTGCACTGTACTTAAACGTCATAGTTTTAATTAAAAGAACGATAAATCTCCAAATCTCACTGTAAGGGATATGATTATTCAAAATATTTTAGTACCAATTTAAACGCCAAGTAATATAATATTCATTCGCATAAAAATAGTGTTTTGTTAATTTCTATACTAACATTTTGTTTTTAGCCTATAACTATTTTTAATATATATTTCCATGCCACTATTATATATTTTTGTTCTAAATAAAATGCCTTTAATTAGAACAAAGTGAAAAGTGTGATACATTGTTAAAATCTGAAGTTAGAAACCCCATTTCAATACGAAAAAATTTACAATGTTGCCCATAAGAAAAAAATTAACAGTGCACGTCGCTGGTACTGACCTATACTGTTAACATTTTAATTATTCTCGCGCCAATAAGTGATTGAAACTTATATCTACACCCGCAGCAAGAAATCTGAAACGAGAGCTACTCGCGGCACAACACTGGGGATTGCCTTCTGACGAAAGGCGCTAGGTGGATAGTCAGCTTCTAACTTGGGACCAAAAATTGTTATAAATACTTCATTTGAGTTATCAAAAAAATTAAAAATGTGTTTTTTAACTGTGTCCTAACGCAACTTCCGAAAGCCACATTGTTGATATTAAAAAGTATCTAATTTTCTCTTGATTTTTAAAATAGTTTATAAATATTTTATATCTTAAGAAACTACTTTAAATAGTCTTTTAAACTGTTTAAAATTTATAACGATTGGTATCTGAGTTTTTGAAAAAAATATAATCAATTTGAATTTCTTTAAAAACTCCTAGTTGGCGTCAGAATAAAATTTGAAAAACGAAAAAAAATAAATTATAGTTCATTTCAAGCTCCATCAGCTCTCAAAGTTTAAAAAAAATAGTGTGGGGTTTTTGAGGATTAAGTTTTTCGAAATTTCTAATATTTTTGGAAATCTGCTATTTTTAGAATGTTTATATTTAAAAAAACATTTTTCCATCGCATGATTATACTTAGTAGGGGCTATTAAATAGTATAATATTTTTATCGATTGAATAGTTTCTTTTGGAGTAATCAGAAATAAAAGCACACATTTTAAAATTCGTAGTGGTCTTCGTTTCGAAGATACAGCATTCAAAATAAATACATTTGATTTGCTTTTAAATGTGCTACTACGCCAAGTATTTAACATTTAAAAAATATGATTTACAAAAAAACGAATACCACAAAAGCTTGTCTTGCTACTACCTGCAACTAAACACTTCCACATACCAAACGTCGGCGAACGGGTTCCGGAGATATAGGAAAACGTACGCATACGCACGCACCCTACCACAAACAATTTTTAAAAAACATTTTTTTGGATTCCTTCTTCCTTGAACCCCAAAACGTGCGTTTCACTTGTAATTTGAGATTCTAAAATTTGCATGTAATCATATCTTTCCATACCTCAACAAACGTATGGGAAGTAAAAATTTGACAGTCGAAAATCAAAAAAAGGTATCAGTTATATCAAATCTATTAAAAAATTTAGATTTTGCATAGAATAGTGAATAGTGAAAATTTGGTAAAATAAATAATAAATGTGTTGCAGCCAAACACCAACAATGCCAATAATTCCAAAATTGCGACCGTTTCGAGTTTTTTTTTTTAGAAACTAAGCGAGATATGTAACTTAAGTTTCTTTTAAAATTATTAATAAGAATTGTACTTCCCAATTTTGACCTAATTTAAACATTCTCGTATATCTTCTAGTAAACAATATCCCCACCCCATGTCCTTTAAGCAAAATCCATTGAATTATTCATAATGTATATTTCGGCTACATAATATGATAGCTTCGGTATAACCACAACCCACAATTGACCAGAAATAATGTAGCGTTTAGTTATCATTTACTTTGATTTCCATTGTTCCACTTTGCTATCAGATATTTTTCCTCAGTAACTTTTCAGCTCCAATGCTATGATAATTACTTAATTGCTAGTTAAATTTTAAAACAGTATTTGTATGTTTGTGGCTTAAAGCTATCCAAGAGCTTTCTCTAACATTAAATTCTAGTTGTTATATTAAATATTAGTTCCTTATACATTTTTTCTTATGACATGTGCGTTCTTAAACAAATTTACGTTTTATTTATGAGGTGTTAATATTATTCTTAGATGTGGGAAAACAAGTCATAAATAATTCAAACGTTTTGTTCATTTTAAATACTGTCAATATTTCTTTTCGAAACCAGAAGCTTGAAAATTATGTTGTTTATTATAAAACAAGCATAATCTGCTTAAGGGTGGTCTGTCTGGACAGCTTTATCCCCAAACACAACTTCCAGGTGTAAAGTCACACTTCATTGTCCGAAAAATACGATCTAGAGCGCCCCCCAGCTTGCTGCTACCTGACATAAAATACAAACAGGTGCATTTCGTCCCATTTCTTATGCACTCCCATACAAGATGTAATCGATATACAACAAATTAACACGTGGACATGTGTTTGTTGCCATAAACAAGACGTTCAAACAGATTTCATTATGTGTGCATTTTCGCAGATGGTCCGGTAATGAATTTAAATGTATTTTCATAAAAGAAAGCGGCCCCAGTAATTGCGGTATTTAAAAAACGATATTTTATAAAGTCGTTTATGCAGATTGGACCAGTTTTATTTTAGTTAATACGCAGTTGGTATTTCATACGTGCCTTGTATGTAGGGAGCCAAATTTCCGGTTAATTATGGCAAAACGCCGAATAAGTATACGGGTCTCGTATACTCTTTAATTAAAAATTAATTTCCCACTTTTTGCAGCACATCTCAAACTCGAGAGAATGCCTTCCCCTGGGCAAGCAAAAACGTGCGAAATTATTTAATAACACATTGAAATAATCCGTAACCGATTTTTGTCGGCTTATTGCAATTCGTGTCGTGTACGACAATTTAAGCAACGGTTTTTAATTCCGCTTCTGGAAATTGTAAGTAATATGGAGCTGTCAGCTCCTTGTATGTTGCTTATTTTGTTCAATATTTATCATGCGCATTTATAATCATTGCACATCCACTGAAGTCTGCAAAACCAGTAAATCTTGATAATTGATATCAATTAATGAAGACAAAAACGGACACAATTAAAATGTCGCGACAATTACAAAAAAACATGACAAATTGCTTGGCCTTATATGTCATACTTATACTTTAAAATATGTTTTAATGCCAAGAGTTTTGCTTTTATCAAAGCGTCGATTATTTTTCTTTTAAAACTTTATTTCCAATAAAAATAAATACTTCTTTTTATCAGTCATTATAGATTACGATTCCCACAGCTTTTTTGTATTTCTATTTCCACAATTATTCCATTTAAATCTAGCTTTCTAGAACAAAATTTTCTTCACATTTATTTTTTGCGACATAATACATAAGCCATTTAAACGAGCGCGAAAGCTCGTCTTAACCATTTTAATTTCTTATAGGCAATTAAATAAAAACATAAAAGTATCACTATTCATCCAGACAAACAAAATTATGTTGTTTGAAACTTGTTGCGGCATTGAAAATATGATAAATACCTGCAGGAATGCTTTATACAGGTCGTTATAGACACCCAATAAACTTTCTTGTCGATATATCACATTAACTTGTCAATATTTATGAACAAATTAATATCGGAATTGTTTGTGATCTAGAACACCTTGAAAAAGTAGAATTCTCTCCAATTGGAGAAGAATTTAAAAAAAATCACTGTGTCAGGGGAATCTGGAGATTATATTATTTTTTTTTTCTGTAATTAGTTTAAAAATCATTCGCTTAGTATGTAAAAATATAATTGTTTACGACTGCGTTGCTATTTTTTTAAATATGTTCTCAATTTTTATAATTTTATTGACAAAGTAATAGTAGTTAATTAATGACTATGCTAAACCAATTTAGTAGACAGTTCTCTAAAAAATAAATAAAACTTTTCAACATCATAATTTTCTAATATTTAAACTCCTGCAGTTAAAAACCAAAGGTTTTCCTACCAATTTTTACTTATAAAGGCGTAGGTATCGATCACAAACCGCTTATATATCAAATTATAGCCTTTGAGCAATTTACAAGTTTAAATGTCATTGAATATTTTAACAAACTTTATTTCTGAAGTTAACTTGCTCGCGTGCATCAAGTTCTATTAAATTTAAGTCTAAAAGTAGTTAGTTCCAAGCTCGAGCACGATCAACTGAACTATTCTCATTTCTAGTAACGCTAAACTTAAGCAGAAATAACAAGACGGAATAATACCTAATAAGTTATTAAATAAAAATAGAACTAATTTAGTTCGGCCTGTATTTAAGCAGTTATAGGCACGGAAAACTTTGAAATAGAAGTGGAATAAATGATAATTTACGTTTAACTTTTTTGTTTTAAATTAAACTACGAGTTAAAAAAGTAATTGTATTTAAAGGAAAATTGTTTCACTTGGTCTCAATTTTAAACGACGTTTTAAAACTTTGGTTGTCTTTGCACTTGGCGAAGTATTGCTGTCTATATAATAAATCCGTAACTGTCTCGCCATAACAAGACGACTAAATCTCCCATCTCGGAAAAATTTATCACTATAACACGACGGCGTCAGTTGATTGTTTTGAACATTTGCTTTGCTGTCACTTCTGTAGATATAATTTGATTATTTATAGTTTACTTGTAGCGAGTCGGAAATGTGTATTTATTGCGCCGATGACGTGGACATCTCGCACAGCATATTTTATATAATTTATTTTTAACCCACAATTAATGTAATATTGGCATTGCAAGAAAGACAGAGAAAGGTTGCTGGGAATCAGCCACAAGGTCTTCTCACCGACATTTTACTACATAAACAAATATAAGCTACGCATTCCACACTCCATTGAGGTAGATATTGGGAGTAGCCATAATATAAACGTTCCCGTGGAAAACTGCTAAACATTACTAGCTGGCATTTCATGAAAAACTAGCTGAATCCGTACGCTTTTGTACTTTTCCATTCTTCCAATATTGAAACGTATTGTTTCCGCAGAAATTTTCAAATAAGTATGACATACTGACGGAAATACATGATTTGGCCCTCCAGGAACGCAAAACAGTGCTTTTTTTTTAAAATGACGATCTGTAATGTGGGCAAGAAACGAAAATTATACATGTATTTTGGTAGCATTTATTTTACAAACGGAATTTTATAAACGTAAAAACAAATATGATTGAGGGCGTTAATCAAATATCTAAAGCTTTTACCAAGCACTCTAGCTTTAAAAAAGCTGCCGCTACGGTGTTAGTAAATATTCGGCTTTAATTTCTATTTACTCAAAAGCGAATTGACAGATTGGGAATAATTTTGGTATTACAATAGCCCTAGAGGAACACAATGTTACTGTATAAGATTGTTTTACAAATGAAAACTGTAAGGTGAAAATATATTAAAATATGTTGACATTGTCAAAAACGATTACTCAAAAACTGGTCATACGATTTTTGTGAACTTTGTAAGCTTATAGAACTGGGGTTGGGCTATAATTTGTTTCGTGTTCCAGTCTACTAATTTCTCTGTAACGCCTACTATGAATTTTTGGAATACGTAAATTCATGCTCTTTAATAAACGGAGGACGATAAAAATTTTCTGGTTAAGCTAAAGTGTTCTTGAGTAATCGTAAATAGAAAAATTCAGAACTTAGTATTTAGGTGCTGCAATATTTAAGGGGGAGTGGGGTAACTTTCTCCCTTTTCTCTAATTTTAACAAACAAATTTGTTAACATCAATTTTTATAGAATTAAAGCAATATCCATAAAATTTATAAAACTAGAACTACGATCTACGGTCCTCTACGCTATCAAAAAGAGTGTGGAGCATAGCCCACGGGTTCCGCTTGATTTATTTAATAGTAAAGTAGGTGACAAGTACGTTTGTCATATACTCAAAATGGGGTGACATAAAACTCGAAAACTTCCTTATGAATTTAATAAGAAAGACAATAAGATTACATGTTTCGTTCGCTCAAATTGAATACTTTCTCCCCCATCCACATTTTCATTTTTATTTGTACAATTTTTTATTGCCTGATGATGTTGCAATGGGTCAACGAAACACGTATAGCGTTGCCGTTTTATTTATTTTTAAATTCATGGAGAAATTTTCGAGTTCTGTTCTTTAACTCATATAATTGCAAAGTATTGAATTTCATTTAACACTATCCTCATAATTTTTACATTCTTGTGACATTATCATCTATTTATGTACAGGATACAACATTGCCTTCATATCGCGTAGAACATCTTATGTTAATTACCAGCAATGACAACATCGTCTTCCTGTTAAACTGACGATTTTACAGGGAAATTAGAAACACAACGTTTAATGAAATTTTAATACGTCAACAAACGTGTAAAAAGAACAACGTGTAATGTAATTCCATTTATTTATTAAAAAAAAACATTGTAAGAAAATTATATAAATATGTTGGTTTTTTTACTGCACTATTTTATTTTTAATATTTAAGAAATGGATTAATTATTAATTGTGGAAAAATACTAAGCCCGTTTAAGGATGTTGTTCTTTTTCAAAAATGTTGTTTCGGCTATAATAAGCTATCATCAGTTCAAACAACTATAACAGGTTAATAACCTGTACCTCTAGTTACAGTTGCTTTCAGGATTTTTACTGAAATCACTCTCTTATGACATGTTTTTGGTTTTTAAATATATGTAAGCATCTTGGTTAAATGCATTTCTGCGAACTTTTCTTTCTGTCAGTTTCTAATGTTTTCACAGCTACTTGTCGTTGTTTAATACATTTCTGGAATTTAGTTTAAAACATTTGCTTTAAAATAATTATGATACTAAAAAACGATAAGCTTTTGTTATAGAAAAACAAAATTCATGTTGGAAAGATAAAAATATATAACACTTTGTGTAACTGTATGAATTAAGTTCCGACTTGGGTTTAGTTTTCCGTAGACCGATTCTTGTGAGCTTTTTCTTTGGTTCTATGTTATTAGAAATAGAAGTATTATCAGTGGCTTGTCTAGTAACGAAGCTAAACTACCGACTCTAGTAGGGATAATAATCGGTGTAATAGTTTCGTTACAGTATGTAATTGTTATAAATACTGAGTTCTACTGGAGTTTATTTCTACAAGGTATACCAATATAATTTATTGCAATGCTAACTAGTGAAAAAAAAATTAAAAAAAATTAAATCAAACGTAATAAAAGATATCACTTTTCAAAAAAACATATGAAGCTGATAATAGACTACCCTTCATTTTGCGGACAATTCTCGTTTTTCTTATTTTTGAAGATTAAACAATATATCATATGTTTACGAAACTACGGAACAAATAGAGAACAGTATGTTAATTTTAGGGAAAGATCTACGATCTCTTTGAATGTTTTATGTGCCATACAACCTGCTTCACTTGGGTTGTCTACATCTAACTTTAAAGAATAAATGTAAAAGTACGTCTTAGCGCTCTTCTGCTGTTGATCGGTAAAACAGGCCTTCAAACAATAATGAGCTCAAAGTCATACTTTGACAAGTGATACATGATCAGTTGAAGTAAACGAAATTGACAATGCTATTTACTTCTTATCTATGAAAGAATAAGAACGTTTTAAAATCTGTTTAAAATTTACCTGCATTAAAATGTTCTGCAGTTTTGTGGACACACGGTATGTAGTGTACTGATGTAAATAAATAAAATAATCACAGAAAAAAATGATTTTTTACGTAAAAGTCTCTGAAAACTGAACGTTTCTTAAAAAATATCTTCATAAGAATGATCTTTTAAATCAATTAGGGTAAAAAAAAACATTTAAGGAAGAAACAATAACACAAGAGCCTTGCCACTGTAAATTAAGTATTTGATGGCTGTTTATTGCCTATTGCGACATGTATCCAGTGTTGCTAACCTTCTGTATCAAAGAAACCGTATCGTAGATCGAAAATTATCGCATTTCGTCGGTGATTATCGTACGCTAAAATATTTTTTAATTGAATAAAAGAGATTGTAAATTTCGACAATTGAAAAAAATTAACAGTTGCACATTTTATAATTATAATTTTAAAATTTTGTTTTGTAGTTGCTTTCTGCAACCTATTCTAGCCAATATTTAAATTCGTCAATTTTTAACCATTCTTTTCAAAATTGTTGTTTTCGATGTACTTGCTTTCTTTTTTCTTATTATAGTTACGCTCTGAGCTGGAGCTTTACGAATCTTTTTTATCAGTCTAATAATTAAATGCAAAATAGATCTAAAATAGTTATTTATGTTACTGGTGGAAGATAAAGGCGTTATTATAACACGAGTTTGAAAGTTGCACGACGAGGCCGTAGACCGAATCGTGTAATCAAACGAGTATGCCATAATAATGCATTATCCCACGTATGACATACAAAATTATACTACGACTGCACAAAATTTGTTAAAAATTGAATTTGTTTGCTTGAAATGATATATGACATTACTTTATTTGCAAATGTCAAGTCACCTTTAGATTACTTTTGTTTTAAAATCAAAGTCACGAAATAGATTCGATTTATTCAATACTATGGCAACCAGCCAGTTTTCTTATAAACACAGCTTTAGTTTTGTTTGTGTAAATAAAAATGAGTTAGGTAATGAATTCATTACCTAATTCGTTTTAAATGAATGCGATAATGAACTTCATTACCTAACACATATGAATGACATAATAAGTCCTTATCCAAGCAGTCGTAGATAAATGTAATTGGGTAATAACTGTAAACTTGCAAAATTACTTATCATAATACTGCACAACCCGTAAGTTTTTATTTTTAACTTAAATTCAACAAACACAGTGAACGCTGCGACATCCGACAAATCAATCTTATTAAAGAATACAGATTAAATACGCGAGCGCGATAGGAATTGAGATCATATGAATGCTGCGCTTGCGAAAATTCAAGGGCTCAGCTAATATATTTACAGTTACTGTTATGGCTACACATGCAGACAACCAACCGTACTGTACAAAACTATGTCAGTTTATAAATTTATGTTAAAGGTTATTCCCTCAAATATTGTTGATCAAAAAAGTTTAAACGCCGCTAAATTTAAATACAAAAAGAATTAAAAAATAGAAAATCTTTAACACCCCTGAAAAAAATTTTTTAAGTGAAATAATCGTATTGTGCATACGATTTCATAGGATTCATCCTACATCGTACTCAACGACAAATAATCGTACAAATACGATAATTATCGTACGGTTGGCAACACTGCATATATCGGCCTTGTTTAGGCAATATTCAGGTAAAATAAGCTTAAGTTTTATGAATAATGAAAAGTATAAGACACTTGTTTTATTGTTTCCTTGTGAAACTATAAGACCCCACTTACAAGAAAATCACGGAATACTTAAATAATTTACGAGTTTAATGTTTAACCCCTAAAACAAAAAACATACACGTAAAGAAAGCTCTACCAAAAAAAATCATTTCAGTTAAATAAAAGGACATACATCTTCAAGCACTACAAAATTTTTTTCATTGTCATGCTTATTCTAAATAATGAGTGTCCCTTAAAGGTATTTCAAGTATTATCTTTCGTGATAAGTAACTTTTAAAAGGACTTCTTACAAAAACCTTTTTTGATGCTTTTCTCTAAGATATTCGCCTTTAGCGTTTATTAATCTATGAACTATTTATACGTGATTTTTTTTCTTGAAGAACTTGACAAAGTTATAATGTCGTAAGGATATACAGGGCGAAAATAAAAGGTTGTTTCCTACTTTTAGTATAAATTGTAGACATCACCATAAGTATAACTAAGTTCCTATAAACATGAGTCCGGAAACGCTTTTTTACGGAGTTACAACCTTCGGAAAGAGGAACCGCTTAGTCACTTGCAATTTTGTATGCGAGCACTATTTATTTACCTTAATGTATGTATTTATGTTTGTTTGTGTAAGTGTACGATATATGTATATGTGTCTCATATGGAGTGGGTAACAATGTCTTTTTGAAACATCAATGTTATCAACTTTTCTACATACAAAATACACACAACCATACTCTTGTTGAAAGTCGCTTTATTCGACGGTTTTTGAGATAATTTAATTTTTGTAAATAAATAATACTATTAATGTGCTCACTGGTACTGATTTGGTGTGCTAATTGTAATAAATCGAAAATGTCTCTTTTACTACATAAACACAACATAACAACAAAAGTGCAGTTATTTCGAAAAAAGGTTCACCTAAGCGACTAGAACAAACAATGCTTTTTTTGCATAATCATATCCTGCAGATCATAAGTCACTGCAAAACATTCAGTGTGAGCGCACGCATAATAATTGTAACAGAAAAGTGGTCACCTTCCGTTGTTGCCACGTCGCTGGACAATCAATTTTGACAAAAATAGCTAAAACGTAGATCTTATCGATAGTAAAGCAATTTTGTAAAATTTTCAGGAAATACCCTTAAATTCGGGGGAGATATCATATTTAAACAGTGATTTCTTTGGGTCAACTTCCGAACCCTGTAACTCGCTTGAGAAGAGTTTTGTGACATATTGTGTTTACATATTTATTTTGTTAATGTCAGGTTTATAATACCTCTCAGAATTGGTGACATACCTTCAGTTACACCTTAATTGACTTGATTAGTTTTGATTTGTTCTTATACATACAGCACCTAATGAGTAAAAGCCAAAAAAAAATAATACAACATTGTTTTTTTCCATTCCTAAGAAATGCACATTATTAAATATTAATCCAACCTAATAACAATAATTATTACCATATTTAACCGAATACTTTTCGTTTTTTATTTAATTGTTAATTAGACAAATATAATTTTTTCTTTTAATTTACTAATGTAATTTTTTTTTTCAAAACATGTCTGTCTTCTTTGAAGCTTCCTAGACACATTCTATGCGACGTTACAGCTTAAAAAGTTGTTGTATCGACCAATGTACTTTCAGGATTTCAAAAATTTTCCAAAAAGTTTCCTTTTAAGTATTTTAAACCAGCTGCTTGTATAGATAGCTAAGGAACTGAAATTTAGGTATCAGCTTTTCTGATTTCGGTTTTAATCACAAACATTAAAGACACGCATCCAATTGTCAGAATTTAATAAAATATTTGACATTCACAATTTAAAACTTATGCAACAAGTGATTAAAATAAAAAAAAATAATCAAGATCAAGAATCACAAAAAATATGAATCTTTAAAATAAATTAAATGAGTTACAATCTAACCTGAAGGTGACAGAGACAAAGCCGAAGGCAAAACGTTGGGCGCCGTGTTGGGGGTGGGCAGCCCGACGGGATCCATCTTCCAGTTGACGATGGCAGAACGTGCAGCAGGAGCAACGGGCACAGGACAGCAACCCGAAAGTCCTGGCACACTAGAAAATTCAGTTCCGCCACCTAGCGCGTTTCCGCTCGAAATCAGCATTGTGTAAATGTTTTTTTTAACGCGACAAAGCTGACACCATGCATTTAGGGCTTATATTAATTAACACTAATTTAAGACACTTGCTTAGTTAAGTTCTTATAAATTCTTATTTCAGTCTTAGTCCTGAAAATGTTTTTCTACACTGTTTGTTAAGCTCACTTGGGTTATTTTAAATACAATAAATTAATGATAAACTGATTAAGCCATAAAAATCAACACAGACACAAAACAATATAAACCGAAGTTTCGAAATTACAAGTTTTAACGGCTCGAGTTCTTGATGTGCCTAAAGGGTATTAAGACTCGAGTGGCAGTAGTTCTTGAGATGTTCAGCAGGATTGAGCTTTGACGTAGTGGAGTGCGAGTTGAAGCCTAAGAACTGCGGGCACGACACTGAATGACTGCCCAGTGCTCAGGAGCAGCTACCTGCTAGGTAACCGGTGCTACCTCGAGTTTGGTTGGCTACCTGTGCTTACCTGATAGGTAGGCTTGCACCCTCCTGCGCTCTGCCCACTGCGATTGCTCATCTTGGGCTGCCTTTGAACCGAGCTCGCGTTTCCGTCAAAGGAAATAGCCTATTTAGGAACACCGCGCGTTGAAATGAGAAAGATACATCAGATTGTGCGTAACCCCCGTCTGAGTTACACTAAAACTAATGATCTTTGTGCTGCTACTTGTGTTTTTGACTTATAGGGCTACTCTTGATAAATAAAAAGACGAAAATTGTTCTTAAACGCTGGTCACGTCACTTTTATTATTTGTTTTCTCCTATTCTTCAATTGCAAAAAACATAAAAAAATCTAAAAGATTACTTTCTGAGAAATAAAATTCAAAACTATATTAATTATTTCGCTTTAGCCAGATTTATAAAATTTATTCCTTTAATTATATAACCGAACCTTTACTCCTTTTTCTTTTAACGTGAGGACAAAATAGATAAAGACAGCTCAGTCATCTTTATGAAAAGATATAAGAACATAAAGGTAATTATCCCTCAAAATTTGATTTTAATTAAATAGCTTTTATATTTTTAGAAAAATCAATTTAGGGCAGTGAAAATGAGATACAACTAATTTATTTGGCTGTCGTCTATACCTACAGAACTATATACAAAGTTAGATGAAAGAGGGTTTTTTATTTTAATATACCCAACACCTTTTGTCCCTTTTATACTCTAATATAGGTGTAAACTCAAAACTGAGGATAAAAACAGCAGTAGTGTGTGAAAAATAAACAAAAATTAAAAAAATTTAATTATAAAAAATAAAGAGGAGATCTGGCAACACTGATACAAAAAACGACACAGGACTATAATGGAAATGCAAAAATTAAGTGTACTAAAATATTAGAACCCTTATTAAAAACAAATTTCAAAAGAAGGAAGAAATCACATTACACTTACATAAATCATTTTTATTATATCAAAAATATAGTCAGATTGTGTACCTATATAAAACTATTTTTTAACTTTATTTCAATTTTAAAATAAGTTAAAAGTAAGTTGAACAATTCCTTGTTAAATAAATAATTACTTTAGGCGTAAACTACTTCATTAATTCAGCATATTTATTAAACCTTAAAGAGAGGTCATCCTCAATCTTGATCTAATATTCTTAAGTTAATAAATTAATTAAAAATATTATGCTTAATTAATAAATATTAATTATAAATTAAAATCAATCATTGAAAGGTCAAGAAATGGCGTCATAATTTGTACGTCGGTTACTTTAGTACAAGTTTGTTATTTCATTTCTTTACTAGTAGTGTCATTAGATCACCTTTACTTTATTATAGACTAATGCAGATTTGGGTACTATGTAATCTGTAGTCTTATGTACAGAGATGTTGCTTAAATGTGACTCATAATATACAAATAATAATAAGTTCGTTTGACTATCGAGAAATGCAGTATGTCCACAGATGAATTTAACTGTCGAAAAAACTTCCTGTTTTTAATTTTACGAACAAAATCGTTCTTTATGAGAAGTTTTGTTTATCCTACAAATATCCAAAATGCAATTGTTTTTACTTTCCTACATACAGGGTGTTACTTATTAAAAAATTTAATTAATATTTGATTTTAAATAATAGGTTGTGGTTTAGGTGGCAATTTTAGGTTTAATATGGCCAAGCACTGTATATTTTTCAAAAAGATAAACACACAAAACTGAAAATAAAAAGAGTGGATAACTACATATGTAGGTAGGTAACTTAAGAATTTATGGTTATCGCAGCAATCGCCTACTCTAATTTGTGAAATTCTATTTCCGTATCATAAAGTGTTGATATCATTAACGTTAAAAAGTACTCTGCAAACTACTTTTTTTACATAGAACAGCTATTATCTAGAGTAGAGTGACACCGCACAATGACTAAACACACTAAAACGTTTCATTTTAATTTTCCATAAGTACTTCCGTATGATCGTGATTGTGGTCTCGACATTTTTCGATTTTCAGATTTAGATGGAAATACATGTTTAAGACCTCCAACAACCCAAACCCAAGTGGTTTTAAAAAAATGTCTGTGTATATATCGAAATCTCAAGAAGTAGTGGACCGACCTTAATGAAACTTGGAAAGAAATACAACAAACAGTCATCGGGCCAAACATTATTTTAATAATCCGGAACCGGAAACGGAAGTCTATGTTTTTTACTATTGTTTACTACCAAAGCGGAATTTAAATGAATTTAAGAAGAAAGTGTGATAGAAGACGCTAAGACATACTCAAAGCTTTTTAAAAAACATTATAGTTTGAAAATAGCGATCTTTTAAAATTTTTTAAAAATTTTTACTTTACCTACCCACAAAATCGTGTTGTCAAATGGGGGTAAACTTTACTTTCTATAAGCGAAGGAAATTCATAAGTATGAATACTTAAAAATAAATGAGTGAAAGACCTGGACACCTTCGGGTATATGAGGATGGATTATGATGATTAGTCAAATACTGGCTATGCCGTTTTTATTTAAATTTTGTAACCTCGTAGAGCTAGGGCTGAGCTACAATTTGGTTGCTGTTTAAGTCCGCTATTTTTTCTGTGTCGCCTTCTTTGAATTTTTGAATATCAAAAATTCATTCCCTTCTATTTAATAAACGGGAGACGATCAACCATTTCTGCTTGGGCTAAATGGTTCATTTAATATATAGGGATCCCCCAGTCCCCTCAATTTTGTTACTGTCAAATTTTGTCTTTGGTCTCTAGTCCGTACTCTTTATTCCCTAAATTTTTTTCTCTAAAAATTAAAAAACAGATCTATTTATTTTCGCACAGATTAGTTTTTCCGCGTTTTCGCTGCTGCTCTGCCAATCGTGCCGGGTTCGAGTTCCGGCCTTGCTATAGATGTTTGTGACCGTCTTTGTCTGTTAGATGGGGGCTAACATCCACAGCAGTTGATGCCTCCGTAGTGCATATCCAATAAACAAAAATAATAGTTTTTAGTAATTACGAAAAATAGCTGCTATAGCTTTTGCAAGAATAACTTTTGTAATATGTCTTCTTCGTCTTATAGTGCCATGGTGCCAGACAGACATAGGTGACCTACAGCTTAACGTGGGCTCCGAACCACAGGAAGTGCATGCACTTCTTCTCCAGAGAGGTTTTCCTGGGAAAAAGTCCACCTCGCTGGTTTCCCGTTGCCTTGCGAGGGAGAAGAGCCTGGCTGGAAATCGAACCCGGATCCGCTGCATTGGTAGCCCGCGCGCTTACCACAGAGCTACGGCCGCTCCTCATGTGTTTAAGAATTTTATAAAAGGAAAAATAAAATAATTGGGTAATTACTAAAATATTAATAATTAAGAGACTTGAGGTACCTGTGTTTCCTAATAATGTTAATAATAGATGACCACCAATTATATTCGCAGTTAAACGAATTGAAGTTGACATTGGTTTAATAATCATTAAAAAATAACTATGTCTTAAATGCTGAACTTGGACGTGTAGATTTTAGTAATCTATGTAGCTTGTTAAAATAAATCCATACATTTACGCATTTATCTATATGTCTAACCATGTACGGCATACAAGGAAATCAGTAATAATTTTATAATATCGAAGACTGGTTACCTGCGCGATTCAGATTTATTCAGAAAGAACGTGGGTTTACACTTTAAACATTTGAAGTTTTGGCATGAATTTTGTATTTTTGAATTAACAAATTTTACTTTGTAAATATTTTGTTGTTGCAAACTATAACCTTGACGTGTTCGCAACAGCTTTCTTATAATAGGGTAGAAAAAAATTAGTATCGAATCGCTGTAACCTAACTATTAGGCTAAATAATGCTATAGCATTTTATGAGGCTAGGCTACTCTGCACGTTAGCAATTTTAAGGGCTCCCTAGCTTATATCTGCACCTTTTTTATAACACTTCCTGATATTATCAGATTAACAAACACAAACACATGCAGAAAGCACAATAGCTCTCTATTCACATATCTTTTTTCTCATTTATTACTACGATATGAACAGTAGGTAAAACATCACGCCATTAGCCCATAGCCAGTGGTGTAACCGCTGGGGACAGGAAGCACGTATTACCCCTCTGTATATGTTTACAATTTATAAGAAAAAATCACTATTTTACTTATTAAAAAAAATATGTTGTTAATTTATTAAACACGAACACTGAACACTTTTGGTTGTATAGTGGCTGCGTATGTTTCCTGGTTTAAAACGAGACGACGACGTCTTTAAACAAATAACATTTCCGTGGACCATTTCATCTTTTTTCTAGTCTATAGTTAGGCCACTGCCCAGAGCGCCCAAATATTTTAAAGCGCCCCGGAGTATTAGCCCAAGCCGACAAATTTTGTGTAATTCAACGTAAGTAATTGTTAGATAGTTGTTCGCCACAATTTTGATTTAAACTTTGTTGGATGGGTTTTTCTTATACCTATATATATGGAAAAAATATTAGAATTCAACCCTGCAAATATTGCTAAGTACCTATTAATCTTAAAATCAGTATGAAAACATGTTCTATTTTTTGAGTGTAATTTTGTTTAAGCGACTTAATTTCCCGTATACCATTTTCGAATAAAATAAAATTAAAAAAATTTAAATTAATTATCATCACTAACAACCCGTTTCCAAATCGGCTGTTAAAAAATTATCCACTATGTGCTTACGCTCTAAAATACCTTGATCAGTATAAAGCTGCCTGTCCGAGCGAGCTTTCCTTCTCTTTATCCGTAATTTTTGTAAATATCCAGTGCGGCCGTTCGATTGGCTATTCAAGCTTACGGAAGTCCCTGCATGTCCAATGGAGGCCCCGGTTTTAAGCCAATAGTTCTGAGCCCGAGGAGGAGCCCCGCACCGAGCAGCCGCCTATTCAAGTTGCTCCTCTGTCGGAAAGTTCATTACGGCCAAATAGAGACATAAATACGGCATGGGTGATTTTTACGTCCTTTTAATCGCTTGCTCAAGATAAACGGTCAAGAATTCCTGGCGATGTTTTGCAGAGGTGTAGAATTATTGGTCGTGCGAGTTTCGTTTTTGCGTATAAGTACTCTCGGCATTGTAAATTATTCTTGACGTTGTTGCTATTGTTGAGCGTAGCATAAATAAATAATCGTAATCTACCTATGGCACTTTTGAAAGAAATGTTTTTTGTAAGATTAATCTAAGGCTTGGTGTTTTTTTGCCAACGAAAAATTGAACAGAATCTATAAGCCTATAAAGAGAAATTACAGTAATCTCTGCATAAAAAATAATAATAAAAGAAATACAATAGTATATATACACCACAGTAGCTATAAGATATTTATATACTGGCCTTTTAGAACGGTGGCCAATTTTGAATCTATCCGTGATATTAAAAGTTTAAGCTACGAAAAAATTAATTCAAAGGAATTCTTCTAATAAAATAATAACTGAAGTTGAAAAGGAGATAAACAACGTTTACATATTTCACTATAAAATCTCTTAGTTAGCTATTGCGTATCCCGTATTGCGATTTTGGTCACTTGTCGAACACCGAATATTCGGACAACCTCTCACGGTCTTATAATAGACATTCGTCCAAATGTTTGGTCTGTACTCGGTGCAGTACCAAATATTCGGCCAACTACAATAAAAGATAGTCGGCTAAGTACCAAATATTAATCCGTTCGAGCCAATGATTTGGCCAAAAAAGTGTATAGTAATAAATATTCGGCTTATCCGAATATTCAGCAAAATAAACAAAAAATAGTTCAATATTTGGCCAATTATTCGATCCAGTGCATCGCTACTTTAAAATATCAATCTGTGAAAACTTAAAAATGACAATCATCTAAAGCAGTTTAAAAAGAGAAGTAATATTTCCTTTTAGCCCCGTCCAATTAAGTCGATCATTCATAAGCCCGACCCTGCAAAAACTCGTTTTTGGTATACAGGGTGTTTTAAAAGGTTTACGACTTTGACTTCTCTCGTGAAGAGTTGTACATTTTGAGAAGCTCTATGCAGCTGTACAAACCGCGTCTCGTTAACCAACCTGCTTTCGGAGTTACAACGTGTCAAAGAAAAAAGTTTGGCGTTTTTTGGCGGCAAAAAATGGTACTATTTTTAAAGCGCTTTGCTATATATGCGGTTAGATTTCGACAAGCTTTTTCGTTTGGAGGAAACCGCATGGGGCTATGGTTGCCCCTTCCTGAAGGCTGAAATATAAGTTCTATAGCAGCGCACTAGACTTTACCCTCTTATTCTTGCCTCGATGGAGCGCTAACTATAGCTTTTACGGCGAAATTATATGTAAACTTTTTTGTTTAAAATTTTATTCCTATCATTTTGTTTTATATAACATTTTTCATCTGATGCGCCGTTTACGAGATAATTGCGAAAAGCCAGTTCTGAGTCACAGCTCGGGAGTGTTTTTTGGAATGTAGGGTCGAATGACACCACTCTCGGATAGAGGGAAATTTTTTAGATATTTATTTAGACAGAATTCTTGAATATGTATGTTAAATTTAAATTCTTTATAAATTATTTCCTCTAAAAAGTCTAACTTCATCGGACTATATGTTTTTAAAAATGTTCATTGCAACAATCATTTCCTTCAGTATGATATACATTTGTAGAGTCAATACGCCTTCAGCACCTTATACATATTTTTTGTTTTAATTTACCAAAAAGAAACCTGGAATGTGATTTCTTCGAAAACTTTTTATACGTTGCCCTATGCTTTTGTCCAGTGGTTAGCTTTTAACTATGGCTAACTTAATTTAGATGTAATTTAAAATTTACTGATTAATTAAAAGAAAGCTAGACAATACTCTGTAGAAAATTAAATTAATCATTATATAGGCCGATTGAGATAAATTAGTATTGGTTTTTGTATATTTTTCTACAATGTTTTGAAAACTGACTATGCAGTAGGACACAAAAATTGCTTATATTTACGCTCTTTTTTAATTTTTTATGTAATTGATGAGAAGCTCGACAGAAGTAAAGTTAGTTGTTAAACAAAAATTAGTATTCTATATACAAATAATATTTAATCGTTATACTATAATTAGAACAAGGGTCTCCGCACAATTTATTTGAAGCCATTCTACGGGTTTCCGGGAAAAATGTATTTTATAGTTTAATTTACTTTAAGTATATAAATTCTAAATTATAGATCTGATTTTTTACAGAAATTTTGCGTTAATTATGTTTTTCGGCAAGGTATACGCTTGATTTAAATCATTGATTTAAACTGCGACTTAAATCAAGTAATTTATTTAAAAAAAATAATGATTTAAATCAAAATTTAAAAATCAAGGAACCAAGTACGAAACTCAGAAACTCACTCTTCTGCAGATCTCTATGGAACCAGGGTGCAAGGAACTATGAGTTTAAACGAGTAACTACTTTTAGTAATTCAGTAAACATCCTCATTGAAATGCAGCACTAGCTATATATAATATTCGTATTGGTTGGTTTTCACTAAAAGAAGAACATTTACTTTCGATATAAAATATCAAAAATCTATTAATACCTATAAAGCATAATAATTTAAAAAAACTGTTTAAAAGTGTTAAATAAAAATAACAAGAAAATAAATTATATTAAACGTTAAAATTTTAAGTTTATACAAGAACTTAATTAAAATAAGTAAACTTTAATATGTATGCTTAAATAATTTGAACATTTAGATTGAACAATTAAAATCAAAAAAGACTTCAATAGTAAACCTGTAAGAATTGTTTTACAATAAATTGTCAATAATAAAACCTAAACTTTTCTGTGCTTTTATAAGCAAAACAATTATTTGGTTTGAGAATTTGATTATTAATTTTAGACTTTGCGATACTTTAGTGTAAGTATAGGATATTTGCATTAAAAAATAAATACAGAATGATTCACAATAACCAATCAAGAACTTTGGTATTTACTGACATTCAAAAAATGGTTATTATAATGTGTATGAAGGAAGTGGGTGCTTTCTGTAGACACCACTATTGTTGGTGATGTCCACCCACTTCATTATGCTAATTGCCTAATTATATTAAAAATGGTTTGAATATTTGCACATGTTAACTTTTTTCATATTTAGTGATTTATGGAAAACTAATTTATATTCAACATGTTTTGCAGCAATAAACTTTGCTATATATGTACCTTAATAAGTTAGTCATATTCTTCGTTCAAATTGCCTACAAATTACTAGAAAAAAATAGGTTTTTCTTTAATATCTACAAATTTCCTCTTTAATGTTCAGTATTTTTCTATATTTTTTCTTGACTTGTACGTTACAAATAAAAGTATTTAGGATTGGCCTCGTTTGCCACGAAATGCGCAACTAAAAATCTAGAAGGTATAAATATGCAAATCGTGCGGAATAAGCTTATCGGTGGTGCTCCGGCTCGCAAGTTGGCTACCTTAGCGGGGTAAGAGCACGCACACGATATTAACCCCGATTTATATTATTATGCAAATAACGCTTATCTAGCACTTATTCAAATTCAAAAATAATGTTGCCGCAGCCATATACGTGCTGTTATGATATATTAGGCAGCCATATTGGATTTAGAAACACGATAACTCGCAATAGGACCACTTGGGGGACATATTTAAATGCTTAGGTTATAATAAAAGATCATAAATCATGCCCGAGGAACATTTTCGTGCACGCTTTCAGTGTGCCGCATTTTTTTGGTCACACTTTGCCATGCTCATACGCAAGAACCTCTGAAAATTTAGTATGTATTTACGCAATTACATTTGCATCCTTGATGGACTAATCCACTTTTTAAGCACTTAACGCTTGGTGATATGTGTATACCTTTACACGTACACCTACTTACCTACTTAGGTCTTAAACTTTGCCCGTTGTTTCTCGCCTTAATTTACATACAAATTGGGTTTTGCTTCGGAAGGGAAAATCAAACAATGTTGATGCATAAAAACATAATTTAACTTTAGCTCCAAAAATACCCTTTTTAATTTGTTTTTCTTATCGCCGTTGTTTATGTTGAACTTGGAAAATTTATGTACTTTCTCGTATGGGTATTTTTTTTGTAATCAGAATTAATTAACAAAACATTTTTTACTTACACAATTGGGTTAAGGGTTTAACAGAAAAATTTTAATCTATGTTGTGGATAACATGAAAATTATTAATGAAATCTTTCTGTAATCATCTTCATGTTTATATATTACAAAAACTAATAGAGTTTATTTTTTTTATGCAGAATGCACCTTCTGCATAGCGTAACCTTCAAGCATTTCTGATTAGACATAATTTTTAATATTGAAGCTGCTGTAAACTGCGTGTGTAAAATATTATAAAGAAGTATTATAACTTAAAAATTAATTTTTTAGTACCTATAATACAAAAAATAAAGAGTTATAAATTTTTAAAACTAAAGTTGCATTGTACAGGCACGTTGAAATTAAAATTTGAAAAAAAAAGTTGGTATTTGACATTTTCCATTTAATTATTTACAATTTGTAATTACCATTAAAATATATAAAATCACGTTATCTTTTCATTCATTATAATCAGATTGTTAATTGATCTTTTAAATGAAATTTATAAGTGCAATTTAAAGACGTTTATATCTGAAATTCTTTGGAAAATTAATTAAATAAAAAAACTAAGCACGTCGATAAAGCTGTTGTTTTGACAGCAAATTAGTGGCAAGTTTCGAACTAATTTATAATTATACTAGCCATCGTAGCTAAGTTTTACCAGGGATAAATGCAGTGTAAAGTGTCGATATCCAGACAAAGATTTACGTGCATGGAATTATCTGTTCGCAACTGTTTGGTCGTGCAAAAACCGCACCTATTTTCCTCTTGAATAGAGGCAAATTTTGATTAACAATTTCTGAACTTGAAGCCACCGTCTGACTACTTAACACAGCCCTCTTATCCTACCGGTCTAGAGCCTGCAACAAACTGCTAAAATCGAGGATAATGTCAATCCTTTCGTGGCTTTTTAGAGCACGTTTGTGCTGTGTGCTTCTCACCATCACGTCTTACCTGCAGTGATTTACACAGCGGTAGTGGACAGCGATTAGGCCGATGTTTCCAAACTCGAGTTTTATCGACACGTATCTCCTTCAAGAAAATAGCGACACCCTCGAACATGGTCTACATTTTTTACTTGATGAGACTATTAGTCTACCTACCTTTCACTGTTTTTTTAATTACTTTATTCCACACTGAAATGTTTTGTTCCAATATTTCAATTTATATTTTAACTATGAAAACTCCACTTAAATAAATTCGTGTTGATAAACATCTTACATAAAAAACAATATCTGATTTTTACTTTCCTATACTTCCCGTATAGGAAATTTGTTAAGCCATCAAGTATCTTTTTACAAACCGTCATGCATCGGGACCGAAACGAAAGCTAGGAATTTTTTTTAGTAGCATTTATGTAGAAAAACGATTTTTTTTAATTTGAAAACTGAATATGAGAGAATACATTAAGACAAAGTAAATACTTTTATTTGAACTTTCTAGCTTCAAAATTGTAGCTGCTACGATTTTTGAAAATTGTGACTCCTACGCTTTATTACTCAAGAACGAAGTGAGAAATCCCCATATAGGTAGCACAAGAAAGCCCATAGCACGTTTTGTGAACAACCTTCACATATGTTGTTGTGGATGTCTATAGGACGTCCATTTTATATCGTGAAGACATCCTATGGACGTCCATACGCAATCTATTTGTAACAACTCTGGACGTCCCTAGCACACCCTTAACGGTTGTCCATAAGATGTTCTATATGGATGTACATAAATCGTCCTGTATGGATGCCATTCAGATAAATTTATAAATTATATCGAAATTAATTTTATATTTTAAAATTGTTCGTAAAAAATAAATTTTCTAATTTCCACTTAAAACTCAAAAGTTCCAATAAATTTCACTTCTTTTCTGTTTCAATTTTAAAATTTGGTGTTTACGTTTTATAAAGAAAATCATATACTACACTGAGAAAAATAAACTGTTGGATGAAACGAAAACAGTTTCACCCAACAAAGTTTTAGTGTTGCCTATAAACAACAGTCTTGATGTATTAAGGGAACATGTAAAAAATGTTGAATATATTTATTTCAGTCAACAACCCGAAGTGTTATATAAATGCACAAGTTGCTGATCCACTGAACTATTTGCACTGTTACTCTAAATCAGCAACAACTTCATATTAAAAAATAATTGCATTTCATCCAAACGTTCGCGCATTTCTACCAACAATAACCTACACTTTTACTTAACACTTGTAGGTTGTTCAATGGACATATACTGAGCATTGAATTAATTACTTATATTTCTTCGACCAATGCATTTAGAAACATTGACACAACTAAAATATTGATTGATTTAACACTTTTTTTTTTGTTCAGCCAACAGTCCCTTGCATTTGATTTGATGTTTAGAAACCATTAAATCAAATTAGAATATGTTTATTTGTAAGCCCTCTTCTGAGGAATCAAAATGCACATTAGCTAAAAAAGAGTAATAAACACAATTACATGATGCCACACCATTATTTAAATGCAATAAATTAATATCAAAAATGTCATAAGACTTGGCCATGGAAAACAAAGCTCTTGTGGTAATTTAGTTATAGTTTAATTTTTTCCACAGGCAAGCCTTTTTTTCGCTCATAGAATAGCATGGCGTGATTAAACAGTGTTTATTACTCTTTGTTTAGCTACTGTGCGGTGTGATACAACAGGAGAGATCTACAAATAAAAATATTTTAGTTTGGCAATAGGGAATATGACAGTGTTCATTAATTTTTTTCAGTTTTTAAGCCCTGTAATACATTGATCATACTACTGAAAACAAGCAGGTTACATTGTAGTATAGATAATTTATATCGCTGAATAAAAACCAAGATCATATTCCTATATTCAGATTTATTTGAAAAACTCTACACTGTTAATACTAATATAAAAAATACATATTTGCAACATAAATTCCCGTTAGACAAAAAAAAACATAACGTGCAGATTAATAAAGCTACGATTTTACAAACATTAACATGATAAACTGAAAACAGTAAACATTTCATGTGTTATGAGGTTCAAGTTCTTACACACAAAAATTTACAGCAGAATGTAGTTTTTGGCTCATTTAGTATTTATTCAAAAAGAACAGCAAATATTTTCCCATCTGCCATAATATGTGCAGAGTAAGGTTCCAAGTTTATTAAATCCTGGTATTTCAAACCCTTAAAATTATTTGTTTCTGTCACCTCATGAGTGATAATGAACAATAAATGAAACTGTATGGTATTCTTTTAATGTGAAATACACATCGGTACTTGTGCAGTTGTAAGCACTAAAAATACAAGAAATCATACCAAAACAAGCAAAAATCTAAAAAATTTATTACAACCATATAATTTGGGCGGTATACAGTATTATTTACTTTAACCCATGACGTTGCAAAGCAAGTGTGCGCCCTAAACTGCCCAACTGCGACATCAAAAGAGAAGAATGCTTAAAAAAATGTACATTTGCTGTCCAAAAATCAAAACTATTAATTAAACCTTTTTTGGCTAAAATCCTGAGCTGGAGATATGCTTTGCTCGTGGTAAGGTACATCGTCTGAACAACGGTTATGTTGCACAGGATTGTGACTACCTTCATTAACTATCTTTTTTAAATGTTTGCAAAGAAGGTACTGTTTAAATAAAAATGTATTATGGAATGAACAGAAACATTGTTACTGCTTACAAGTGAATTTTTCAAAACATTTATGTTTTATTTGGATGCGACATACAAACAGTTTTAAGCTTTCGGACGTACCGTTACAGAAAAAACACAATATCATTTTATAAGCACGTATACCCAACAATTTACTAAAAGCAAATATGAAAAAATAACCTACTAAACATAACAAACAATAATAGAGTGAAATTATCTTGCTATATGTAAAATAGAAACTTGCACTGATTAGATAAATGGTAAAATATTTATTAGAGTAATTATATAGCACATAATTAAAATTAATATAGCAATAGAATATAAATACATATAATACGGTGTTGATATAGATTTGAGACTTAGCCATGTATAATTTTTTCGGCATCAACCACTGCTCATAATGCTCGATTTTATTTTTAAATATTAGAAATATTAATTATAAAAATGAGAAAATGGAAAATGGTGATATTATTTAAAAAAAAGAAGTCATTCATTCATAGATGCAGCTTTAATTATTGCAAACAATTACCTCTACTATTCTGCTTTAAAATAATTAAGAAAGCCAATATTTGCACAGTTTAATTTTACATGGTAAAGTCTAAATCACCATCGTTTGTAAGTGTAACTTTTACTTTTATGTGGTCTATAAATGCTCTCTTTCACTATCGTTGGTTTCAAGTGTAAGGTTGCATACAGTCCTCATCATCCCTTTTGGTGGAAACATCTACTAACGCACTTATTTGAACTGCATTTCTACTGTCTAATAATAAAACATACATTTATGTATAATAATCAGTGTTATTTTACTGGTCAATTGTTACCATCATTTAAGCCCATTGTTAAATTGCTGACTAACTCTTCGCTTGTTTTATCTAGTGCAGACTTGATCGGTTGCAGCTTTGCGAAAAACTTTCCCACCTGTTATAATTATGGAAGTTGGAAAGATTTTTTTAAATCATTTTCAAACTGCAACAAATTTATTTGTTGGTTCAATACAAGTTTAAGGAGGTATCAGAAAAGCAAGCGTATTAAGTAAATTTTATTTGTTCAAACGAAGAAAATCCGTAGCATTGACAATGCAAGTTATGCTAGTTTACACCGGTTGCGTAATGTTACGTTAACAAATAAAAATAGTACTTACCTACCTAAATTTCACAGCTAGGTACTGCAAATGCAAATTTTAAAATTATAGTATAACCAGCACACTTTGATGACCACCGCAATAAAACTGACGCTTATGATTCATTGAACAAAAACGGTTACTAAATCAATTAATGCGCAAGCCCCTCTTTAATAAACGAATATGCTACGCCAATATCATTTATTATGTTGACTTAAAACAGCACGTTCTTGAATCAAGTATTCAAATATCCAATGCGTCTAACTAACATTTTTAGCGTTTTGAACAAATGTACATGAAAAAGTTGAAGTTAAAACTACGGAGTCTGTAGGTGCAAACCCCACCAAACTTTATGTAAAAATTCAAGTATGTTTAAACAACAACGAATATTATTTTAGCGTACGAATTTAACGGTACCTTCAGACAACATTCAACTTTCTTTACTTCAATGTGCAAATATTTTCAAGCAATGAAAATAAGTTAATAATTTTTTTATTTTGTTTCAATCATTTCCAAACGTTTAGGATAAACAGTTTTTTCTACAATCAACTAAATTTTGTTTGATTGAATGTTTAAAATTTCAACTTGCACAAATTGTTTCATTTAACCATTTCTCTTTTCTCGGTGTAAGTATTCTACATATGTTTTGTTGACGATGAGTGAGACGACTCGTCAACACCTCAATAGCCCATCTGAAAACTACCGTCACGGATATTCTAAACAGTAGCAATCCCCTGATAGCGCATGAACTTTGTTTGTGATTGAAAATAAGCAACCACATTTTGGATCACTTTTATGTAAATATTTCCTATAAGTACTTTATTACAAATCACATTTCCAATTTTTTTATTTACACAATTATTATAATACTGCGGTTGGAAGGAAAATTTAAATATTAAACTTTAGCACACGGCCGTAAAATGGAATCCTGTAGCTCTTGTGATGTCTTATGGATATCCGATTCTGGATATCCGTTTTAATTTACGGACGTGT
This sequence comes from Ctenicera cuprea, assembly GCA_958336395.1. Classification (NCBI taxonomy): domain Eukaryota; kingdom Metazoa; phylum Arthropoda; class Insecta; order Coleoptera; family Elateridae; genus Ctenicera; species Ctenicera cuprea. Next base: position 33,095,616 of record OY284488.1, read on the forward strand.
ACTAGACCTAAAAAGGATGTCTACAGGATATCCTGTGCTATCTGTGTCGGGATCAAATTTAGTTCTGTAGTAGCTCTACGAGGACAGAGTATTACTATGTAGGTACTAAAATTCTTGAGTGCATAAAAATTGTGAAGTGCAAATACTGCAAAGTTTTAGAAATGTTTACAAACATATTGTTCAAAAACTAGCAAAACCATTAATTTTTAGTTCTGTATGGCTTAAAGCTAAAAATAAGCTACAGTTAGGTTTGTCTCATATTAGTCGGACCAGCCAGCTAATGGTCCAGGCCAAAAACATCGAGAATGCGCGAGGTAGATCGCGAAACAGGTAGTGCGTAAGAGACGAACACAGTGTAAACACGTGACTTTAGGCCAAAACGGAACATTTCCTAATTTCGCATTAATAATTTAACTATCATAAATTTGTAAATACAAAATAATAAATACATTGACCAAACATTTATGCAACACAACATTTTTAGAAAGTATTACTTACTCGTCATAGTTGCTTATTCTTTTGTTATGTTATTTAATTTGCATTTAAGATAAAAATCTTAACAGGTGCAGTGGTATTTGCTGTGATCATTCGGGTCGAAACGTCCATACAGTTTGAAGGTCATTAAAATCTGTTTTGGATTAAATGTTATTATGTGGAAGATACGTCTACTGCCCGTCATCTTATTATAGTCACTGTTGGCATATAAACGGTTGATCCAAAAATACTTTTTTTAAAATTGGAAAATCTAGGCTAGGTGCTTTGCCTATCTACAGTAAATGCATAACTGCCTCACCATAACAACAATGGGCTCTTGCTTCTTGACAAAATTTATCACCATAATACAACGCCGGCCTGTTACAACTCAACTCAGTTTATTGATTGTTTTTGGCAATTATTTGTCTTGCTGTCACCGCTGTCGCTATAATTTGGTTATTTATGGTTTACTAAGTAGCACAGACAATACAAAAATGCTTTGTAGTTGTTAAGACTGGACGTTTCAAATCAATTTGTTCTAACGAAATTCAAAAAATTCAGCATGTTTATAGTTATACATTTTTTCGTTTGTTTATTAGAGCTAAGAAAAAATATTGTAGTAATGAATTGAGAATTTACATTACGATAAAAGCGATTTTCTAAATTTTAAAATAAATACGGCGTCTCAGGTTTACGGTACTAATATGAGATTAAATGAACCGAATTAAATCTGTGAATCGTGTAAATTGGCGATTGACAATCATGTTTCGAAATGAATCAAGAATTAATAACAAGAACAAACTAACAAACTGCTGCATATACCAGGCATTTACGAACAACTAGCTGAACCATACAACCTGCAGTTTTTTGCTTTCCTACACATTTTAGTGTTAATTTCATGAAAAATTTGGAATACAAGGTTTTGGCGTAAATGCATGTTTTGGTAAGCTTCAAAATGTAGAGGTAGTTTACAAATTTACGGACAAAATAAGCATTTAAAAAACTGAGCGCGGAGCGGGAGTTGCATGGTTTTTGGTAGCATTTTTTTTTTCAGAAACGTAATTATTAAAACTGTATTACGAAGTCTGATAGAAAACCTTAGGGTAAAGCGAATCCTTTTTTTTGTAACGTACTTACATTAACATGCCCGCTGCTACACACTTTTGATAATTTTTATTTTAACGCCCTTTTACTCAAAAACGAGTTGACAGATAGAAATGCCTATTGGTACTATATTAGGCCTACGGTAGCAAAACAGCACTATGTAAAACCATTCTTCTATAAATGAACACTATTGGCGTGAAAATTTTCAAAGAAATATTGTTTTATAACTGCCCACGATTTCTTTTAAATTTTGTAAATTTAGACACAGGGATACGCTACAATCTGGTTTGTGTCCCAGTCTGCTAATTTCTCTATTACGCTTATTATGAATTTTTTCTAATGGAAAATTCGTGCCCCTTCATTTAATAAACGGGGCACGATAAAAAATATTGTTTAAGTTTAATTTCCCATGAGGAATAGTAGCATAAAGTTCACAACTTAATTGTTAGGTGTCGCAAAACTAAGAGGAATTTTTTCCCTTCCACCTAATTTATGGAAGAGAATTTGTTTTCTCATTTTTAGTTTTATTTAATTCCAATCTGTTTATACTATTATTTTTATGTGTAAGCTTCAGTATCATGTAGTATGTTTTTATATTATGACTATTATGCAGCTATGCCATCGGTACAGTAGTAAGAATGGTAGAATATTATTGCAGTCAATGTTAGGAAGTGAAACGTTAACATTAAAATTCTTTTGAATATATGATATGTTATAACATCTAAAGCATTGGAAAGTCTAGAAGAATAATACTTAGCTCAGGTTTTGCTAACTTTAAGCAAAATAATACCCACGGCGCGCCTGGGTGGCAAATTCTCAGCTGCGGCCGTATTCTTCGCGAATTGGGGCAGGTAGAAAGGGTTCGGATTTAATACATAGAAAGAATAATTACAGCAAACGCTATATATATAATTCATAAACTATGACTTTGATCCTCGGTCCGCTACACTAGCTACTTAATTGGCTTATTAGCTTTTACAAATTGCAAGTTATGGATATAATGTTATAATTCTTTCTTTTTGTGCGATTTGCTTTTACGAATGAATTTGCATAATCAGTAAAAATAGCATAACCCTTTCTCCTACAACTACAATAGCTGATCTTGCCCCCTCCAAACAATTAAACCCCAAAGAAGGCTTCTTTAGGACGTTATTGATTATAGGTGTTAAAACACACAAGTATAACATAAAATTATTGGTCGCTATTACAAGCTTTCTCCTGCTTATTACATTTTATCAAAATGAAAGTTTTTCGTATAGTGTGAATATATGTATAGCAGTACTGTCACAGTTTCTCAAAAACCACAAAGTTGTAACATATGATTGACAACCTTTCTAAAAATTCTTAACAAAAGAATACTGTCAAGATGTCCCAAATTCGTACTAATAAAAGGAGGGCCATAACTGAATAACAACACCTGCAACCGCCCTTGATATTTTATGCTAAACATATAAATTATACACACCATTATGTCCAAGTAACGGTGTAGCAGCGACACAATTTAAAATTATGAAAAGTTAGAAAACACACGTCACGAAACGGTACAAAACTTACTAAAAGCTAAACTTTTAAAAAACCTGTAATTTCGATCTTAATTAATGCATATCTGAAATATTAAAATACTTGATGGGAACAACGACATCTTGAGAGGAAACCTCAGCTTTCATGTATCACTAATGCAATATATTATTCAAAAATGTTGTCTTGCCCTTTTCATTTACCACGAATTACTGTAAAGGGAAGATTAATGTTTTAGGAAGTTAATTTACTGAAGACTTTACCCCTTTTAAGACTTATGACGATTATTTCTTTGTAACTATTGTTGTATAAATTAGAAATAACTTTAGATATACAGAAGCGACTTAAGACCAGATATTACACAATTAGCTGCTTGTGTTTTGGGCCCTTCATTATGTCGATCTAATGGTATGAGTCTTTGGCACTATTACAAAAATAATGACACGACAGTTTGTATAAATAACGTTACGATGTATTTTATTATTATCTTCTTTGTATTTTTATTGTTCAAAATTAATTCAAAAATAATTACTGAGTTAAGGCAAAAATAAAAATTAAAGACGTAATTAAAATGAAATCAACAATTATTCAAATTCAAATTCAAATGTCAAAAGTACATCTCGATAAGTAAAAATGTACAAGGCGCCTTAAATTTCGTATACAATTAAAGTGAAAAAACGCACCTTTTCGAACGAGTATTTAGAAAATTATAGGGATATTATTACACATAAATACGGTCTACTCAGATATATAATTAATATCATCCGAGCTGCGCAACAGATGCCGCTAACGATTTATCATAACTCTTGTTATTCTCTTATTACTTCTATGTTTAACTTGTTTAGCCTACAATTAATAAAAAAGAGTGTTTTTGTATTTTAAGACGGCATGTGTTTGTAATACTATTGTATTCCCTTGCTCGTAATTTTCTGATCCTTTTTAAAAATAATTGTAGACTTGCCGTGGAGAATAAATCTCTGATTCTCATATGCTCTTGCGGTTGCATCAGTTTTTATGAAACCATGAGATGGAACAATTTTATTGATTTTTTAACAACTTGATTGTTGCTTCATTCTTTAAAAGTTTTTTTTAACAATTTAACAAAAGTTGTTTGATGTACTAAACTGACATTAATTGTCTTCTTTGTATTCACCTCAGCTATTGTTAACATTACATCGTAATTACCTTAAAAGGGGTAAAATTAGACAAAAATTATGGTTTTTTAAATTTTATGAGGCTTAGAAATTATTATATACAGTTGTGATGCTACACTAAGCGTAAAAAAATAAATTCATCGCGAAATGTGATGCGTGTGGTCGTAAATGATGGGTTAACAAAGCTGTCCATCAAGGCAGCGTTTAAGGTTCCCATTCACAACCTTTCGGGAATGTAGATACACACATCTAGAAACTTTTAAACTCTTAATAGGTCGGTTAACCGCAGGTACGATATGGTCTCGCACAAATTAATTGATGTTTCATTCAGGAAATGTTAAATCTTGAGAAATGAAATGATTTCCTGACAGAAATAGCGGCTTTTTTGCCACCACTTAGGAATTTGAGCAATTATGTTGAACAAAAATTTATTTACACCTCTGGGCGCGATTTGGTAAAATAACAAATTCGTGTTTTTTACATAAGAAATTAGTCTGGAATTTTTAACTTGAAATTCATAAACTACCTTTAATAATTTTTTATTACAAAATTTAATAACCACGGTGATTTTCAAATCACAAACTCCATAGAAAAAAAAATTGAAATAAAACGGCAGTATTGAAATCGTTCTAAAATCATTCGGTTTACCATAACTACTTGATTGAATAATTAGTCAAGCAATAATAATGTTATCCAGTGATGTGAGTCTCAGTATTTTACCAATCGGTAAAATGGTATTTTGCCGGTAAAGTAAAATCACATTTTACCGGTAAAATGCGGTAAAATCATTTCAAATTGCCGCGCGCAGATATTCGTCGTACTCCAAAACAAAACATTATTTTTCTTGCAAAGGGTCAGAAATGTTTTGTGGTAGGAACAGGGTGGCCACTTAAGACTGCTTTTCAAATTCCCTGACTGATAAACTTCAGTTTTCCCTGACTCATTTTTATGGTACAAAAGCCAATTTCAACTGTTTTTTTGTAATAAAAATTGTAACCCAACATAAAAATTAGCAAAGTAAACTTAAATTACTTGATAGCAAATGGAAATTTTTCAACAAGAATAACAAAACACAACATCTAAACATTAAGGAAAAACCAAATGAAAAAAATATAAATTTTATAAACATAAACCTAGGTAACAACATTTTCGTTTTGCACGCAAAAATAAAAATATTAAAATAATTTTACAAAATTTTCCCCGACTATTTCGTGAAATTCCCTGACTTTACGTTGAAATTGGTGCAGTTGCGTGATTTCCCCGACCAAAATAAAAATATTCTAAATGCCCTGACTTTTTCCGGTTTTCTCCGTTTTCCAGAAAAGTGGCCACCCTGAGGAAACCTAAATAAAGATTAATTTCTTTAAACCAATCATATTATAATATAATAATATATATTAAATATTTTTTATTTTTGTTATTAAAAGTTACATCAATTACATTTATTAAGTTTGTTTAACTTTATGTTTATATGTATAAGTTTATTTTATCTAAATGTTTATTTCGATTTATATCTTCATATTGTTTTTATTTTTGTTATCACATTTTGCTTTGTATTTAATTTAGGTATACTTTAATAATTATAACTGTAACTGTAAGTTACATAACCGTTATATTTTTATAAACTATAAATAAATGTATTTTTGTGTTTTCGTATCAAGTACTAAGTAGACCTGTCGAGTATCTAGTATCAAACTAAATGGTTTTTCATAAGGAATCCAATGACATCATTTTTGCCGGTAAAATAATGATTTTACTTACCGTTTTTTATTTTACCGGTAAAATCACATCACTGATGTTATCAATACAAAAGAACAGACAATCTTCACAAAAATATAAATTTTGAAAGCCCCAGATCACCCTGTATATGTGGGAAACACAGCACTTGTATAGTAAACTGAACCTGTGTTTTCTAATAATTAACTAATTAATTAGTAATGCAAAGAAAACTTAATTGAGCGAAGAAAAATACTAAATAAGAAAGATAGGGGAAGGATAAGAAAATGTGTAACAATTAATTAATATTTATAAACGACCCCCGTTTGTAACAGTTTGTAGAATTATCCAACCAAATAAATTTCTTTGTGTTTTAAATATGTACACATAATTTAAATTGCTGGTGTAACACGGCTGCTGATAACCTGACAGGTGACCGTTTTCAAGTCTTGAGTTTAAATTAAAATAAATTAATGAAATCGAAATTAAGACTTCTTACCACACATATTAATTTATTTATTTTTAGAGTATTGAAAATGGGTAAAGCACTTCGCTGGATTTTTACACACTTTAAACATTACTTCTCTTTATAATTTTAAACATAATCAATAATATATTATATCATTCTAGCCTTAATCGCCAATTTAAGAATATTACACTCGCAATACACTTAACTATGTACGTTAATCTAATTTGTACCTAGCGCTCTATTAGACTCGGAACGCCTATAATAATAGAGGTATAAGTAGAAACAGAAGATCGCTCAAGAAATAAAGAAAAAACCTAAAAGTAGAAAGAAAAGAGGAAGCAGTGTTGCCAGGTCTGATGAAAGGTCACCAGATCTGGTGATCTTAAGATATAGTCTGGTGATGGTGAAAACTTTTAGAAAAACTTAAAAATCTGGTTTTTTAATAGTTGCTAAAAATTAAGACAATGTATTTTTCATAATTAAACAATAAACATTAAAGAATTTATTTATTTTTTGCATTTAGTAATTTAATTATTTTACAAATAGTGTTATCCGGTAATCTGCTCGTCATTTCGACTACTTGGAAGAAAACCCCAGTGACGACTATACAAATAGGCACATTGGGAAAATGTTATTTAAAAAATAGCATAATTTTCTGTTAATACCGTATATCGCCATGGTCAAGGTCAAGAGCAAACGCTTTTCATAGTACACAGTGTTGAAAATACGTTCAGGCTCTCGCTACGCTTATAATGAACTTTTAAAGGGTCACCAGCAGAAAGAGGTAGAGTATATCTATAATATACCTAATTCTAATAAAACTTAAACTGATAAGATCTTATTCAACATGAGAGGAAATGTTGATAACATGATGAAATTTAGTGAAATAATAAAGCTTTTCTTCTTACAGTTTGATGAAATTTAAATGTTTGACTTAGCAACACTGGGGAGAAGTAATTCTCCTAATTCTTACTGCATAAAATATAAGTCTTATTTTACTATCACTGATGAGTCGTTCAATTTGGTTATACAGACTTTGTATTTTCTCCCATGTAATTATTGGATAAAAAGGTGTCAATTTAATATCTTATTGGCAGCGTTACTAGAAATAGGCAGATCGTTACTATTCCTTACCTGTATGTTTTGAATTTTCAAATTTTAAATAGTCAATTAAAAATGTAATTATCCCAACTATATTTAAATTACAATTAGTAATTCGTAAATAAACAATTAAAATTACTAATTGAGGGAAACAAAAAACTTATTAGATATAAAGATAAAACATCCTTTTTAACTACCTAATGGTAAAATAATAAGAAGCCCCTGAACACACATGTTATAAAATTAAATCTAGAATCACTTAACACCCAGTTTATTATATAGTAGAAGTAGCGCTTAAGTATTTTTAAAGTAGCTTTATATGGGCGTAGTTAATCTGAGATCACTGTAATTATTTTCCGCGCGTAATATTCAATATCGGTTGTATTACAGACATCCGGTTGAATATTGTGCTGCATAACATGTACGATTAGATAAAACATGTCTGGTCAGCTCTAGTGCGATGTTTAATTATCCAGTAGGCTCTGAAAGTTTTTTTTCTTCCTTTTGATGCATGTGCTTTGTTTCTTTCTTCTAAATAAGTAAGTAACGGAAGTTAGATTTACTTTATGCTAAAAAGTGTTTAATAGAATTATATATAATAAGAAATAAAAACGGTGCTTTATGAGAAGTTTTGTGGACTTTTTTTTATGTTATTTGAATGAAGCTTTATGGAAAGAATAATTACACGTCTGATTTTTGTGATAAATATTTATAATTCTAGTGGAGTAGTGAAGAGGGTGAAATAGAACCAAACTCATACGCAGCAAAACTAAAATTGAATTTCAATATTTAGAAACTCTGTATAGGCTTAAACTCACCAATTATATTTATCAAATTATTACTTATTAAATGAGAAAGGAGTCTATTTTGTAACTATATATGACAATTGCACGATCACGTAATCTAATAAATTGATTTTAAGCATTACAGCAGTTTTTTGATTCGCAAACTGTGTTAAAGTTTAAAACTTATAAAATTTAAATTATTCTGTAATAATTATTTCGCATTTCTTTGAAGAAGGTATGACTGTTTTTTATTTCTTCTGATATACATAGCATATAGAAGAAGTACGGTAAAGTAGCTGTCAGAGTAGTCGTCATAATTATATCGTTTAACTGTACAGATTGGAAAAACGAAATTGTTTGTGGGCTATAAGGTCATGCGATAAATGAGTTTGTCGGGTCAAAAAGAGGGTGGATACGACCGCTTTTGTTAAATATTAGATTTAATGAAAGTATCCAAATTTTATCTTATAATGGTTGAATTGCACCAGGGAAAAATTTAGTAATTTCGGAGAAAACCCCTTTTAGCAACTGGAACGGCACAACCAAAAAGGGAGGTAATAAAAAGGGTACGTATACAGCAAGTTGAATCTAAATGTGGTGGAAAGAAAAAATGAGAAATTAGTAGTTGCACAAGCATTAACGCTTCAGCAAGCAGAGCCAATTAACCCAAGCACCAACAAGATGAGAGTGGTGTGCTTATATCAAATATTACAAAACGTACAACTTCAAAGTTGTACTTGCATATTAAGACCGGGAAAAGATTGTTGCATCCGGTAATGTGAAGGTGAAACGGTGATTTGGGGGAAATAACTTTTAAAATCACGAAGTATGCTTGTTCTGGTCCTGGATCAAGACAAGGTTTTATTATACGTTTGTAAGGCAAGACAAGAAACGTGTTGTCAAGAACAACATTTATTACTAGGAAATCTTGGTTTTCAACGCCTTGCTAGTAATAATTCGCTGAGCCTAAAAAGGCGTGAAATAAATTACACAGTTTTATGATTCTAAAAAATGACAAAAGGACTTAGCACTAAGTCAAATAAACATGTACAGAATAGCAAAGAAACCGTATATTGAATTTTATACACAGTTGACTTTATTCATACCGGAGTAATGGTATCTAAGGACCAATCAAAGATTTGAGGTATGTTTGTTATCGCCTTTTTGGTTGAGTGTTTTTGCTCCAAGACAAGACTGTCTTAGTCTTGTTTTGATCTTGAGAAAGTCTTGAATGGGTAATCTTGTCTTGATCTTACGATGCCAAGGTTAAGACTAACTCTGTCTTGGTCTTGATCAATTTTTTGATTATTTTATACTAATTTAGTACAGTAAAGTAAAGCGCAGTACCCATGCGGCCATGTATTTACTCTTGCTCTGCCTCTACGACACGCTCTGCTCTCTGGGAATTTTGCTTGCATTGTACTGATCACATGCAATTTTCTTATGCACATAAGTATATACAGTTAATAGAGTGTTTAATGTAAGATTGTTGGGGCAATGATAAAACGAAGAGCATCTTCTTTAACTTATTTGATATTGCACAATTTTACGTTTAAAGAAGGCCTCTTGCCCCACATTCTTCTTCTATTGGAAATTCTATCGTTTTGTGGTCCCTAAAAAGCACGTTTGGGCGCATTACAATCATGTCACAGTCACTAATCTACATGTTAAGTCCGGATCTCTCCCTCTCGTTTAAAATTTTAGGACACTATACTAGAAGCCAGATCTTTATACTTCTATTGTATAAGGCGCATATTTGTATGCATTGGTATGTAGCGGACTAGTACAGTTTTCATTACAAATTAAAAAATTGGATTTACACTACGTGTACGTATTATTGGAACGCAATCCGCTGACTTCTCTGCTAGCTCTCATTACTGAACTCATCTCAGGAGAGGAAACACCGCAAACACAAGCGACTCGAGGTGGGTTAATAATTAGATATATTCTCTACTTTTAATTTTACAAACTTACTGTTTTACTTCTTCATACATTCTATCTGGCAGTAATAAATTTCAACATGAAAATTTTAGTGCAAAAAACGTAAGCACTTGTTGTATCTAAAAGACCAATAAGGTGCAAACTAGCGATAAATAAAAATTAGTCGAACAAGTGATGTCTTTCAAATACTTAGTTGTTGAGATAGTCAGCAGCAGAAACCTAAGCACGAAAGTAATAGCTAACCGAGCTTCAATAACATCAGAATGACTGCGAGATGTAGTGTGGAGGAAGAAGTACATAAGGCAAGAAGCTAAAGTGAAGATGTATAAAATATGTGTCCGCCCCGTAGTGACTTATGCGGTAGTAACCAGAGCCGATACAAGAACCACAAAAATGTTACTACGGACTTGGAAAAATATAGCAGGGAACACATTGAAGGACCAAATAAGAAACAATAATAAGAGACGCGTGTGAAGAGAAGATATTGTTAGATGGGTCCGACAAAAGAAGCTGAAATGACCACCTAAGCTGAATGGGAAAGACTACACTGGCAAGAAGAACCAGAGATACAAAACTAGGATCACAAAGACTCTCAAGAAGACCGGCAACTCGATGCAAAGACAGCTGGATCTCCAAATCGCAGTTATTTTATTCCCCTCAAGTAATGGATTACCATTTAAACTTAAAAAAGACATTAATAAAAAAGAAATACATTCATTTAAAAAAACTAGGAATTTATTTACCAGAACTCGTATTCTCACATGAACAATTAAATGTAGCATTTTCTAGATTAAGAAGAGTTTTAAATGTAAAAATTAAAATTAAAGATTCTAGGAAACAAGACCAGTTTAAAGTAAAAGTGGGATACATTATTTACTGAAAACCTTGTATTGTACAATGAAATAACATAATTATAATATCCATACATTTATTTTAATAACTATTTGATGTCACTCTCGCTGAGTCGGGATTTTACTCGAAAAAATAAACATGAAGGTAATTAGTTAGTAGTTACGTATTAAATTTAGTATTTATTTTATAATCTGTATTTATTTACGTATTTGCCAATATACATACAATATTGATAGAAGCATTAAGCACATGTGTTACATATGGACATAGGCTACTTATTAAAAAAAAGATACTAAATAAAGAGTGGAGCGTAGCATTCACTCGTTTATGTTTACTATTTCGTCTCGAATTACAAATTCAACGAATACGTGTAAACTAATGCCAGGACCAAGACTCTTGTCCAGATGTTGTCAAGATGCTTGGTCTTGGGAGGATTTCTTTTGGTTTTGGTCTTGATCTGTTACAGCAAGTTTTTTCTAGGCCTTGTCTTGATTTTTAAGACAAAACTAAGCACTAGCAAAATTGAACAACTATTGAGCGCGACAAGGAACGGTGACAGTGGAAGAAGACAAGTAAGGATTGATTCGTTCCTGGGTACTTTTAAGTTCAAAATGGCTACGTAGCAAATCCCAACTTGGCAAGTCTATTGTATGTCCTTCCTGTTGCACTTATTAATTACCTGTTTCTAGTACCAATGTAATAGAGTTCATAAATACCCATGTAGTAACATAGCGTAATAGTCACGCGGTAAGGAATGCTGCCTTTGAAGTCAAGAGTGAGGCTTCGGACCTCGGAAGTCAATGTTTATTGAATTTTTTTATAGTTGAGTTGTTATTATGAAACAAATATTGAAATAAAACTAATTAACATCAAAGGAAACAATAAAAATTGGTAAACCATTAAAACTCGTAATACATAAGAATTTTTAAGCAAATCACGTTCGTATACCAAGGAAATTAGTATTGCAAAGAATTTGTTAAACTATTAAAATGCGTATGCCATAAGAGTTTGCGTATAATATAAATTTGTATACCATAACAATTTGAATGGCACAAATTCCGAATTTTGATTATCGGAAGTGGCGACCTCCATCGCGGAACACATTAAGTATACCACCGTCTACTATCTAACACTAGCAGGTTCAATTTGGTTAGTGGTATTCGTAAGTGTAAATTAAAAACTTACTTGCTTACAACTAATTTTTGATACCAATTGACAATTGATATATTAATAAGAATGCCATTACACGTGAATCTTGAAAAAATAAGAATTGATGAATTTGGAAGATTGTCAAATACCAGAATTATTTCTTACTGTAAAAAATGCCACTTTACAATGTAGAAATAATCTAAAAAGAATTTCTGCGAAGATAAGTAGTAGCCAATATAATATTGTTATAAACAATTACATGACACAAGTTGTGAGTGTGACCAAAAATCACGCATATAGTTATAGCAAATGGTTGTTTTATGTACATGGTAGATGGTGGTAGTTAATCTGTTACCCGATTGAAATACGCAATTTTTATGGTATACGAATTTCTATGTCAGGCAAATTTTTATGGTAGATATATTTAATATATAACGATTTCGCAGTTTTTTTGCTATACTAATGTCTTTGCTACACGAATGTCGTTTTGCTTAAAAATTGCTATGCAGTACGAATATCAATAGTTTGTTAATTTGTATGGTTTACACTTTTTCATGGTATACGAATTCTTATAACATAATTTCTGTGTAGTGCACTTTTTATTTTTATTTTATAAGTTACTCACTTAAATAGTCTACATTAGTACACAATTTACATGATTAGATATGCAATATTAATTGGTTTAATTTATAATTGATTTGTCTTATGTAATACACGGTAAAACAGCGTTCCATATGCGTACTGATTTGCATAGAAGTTGGCGATTTTGACATTTTGACGGTAAGATATATTTTGTAACTCAGGAATTCGAAAAGTGTTTTAAAACGTGTCTCTTTGTAGGTGGATAGATGCGTGTGATGATGAGCCGATTTTAATGCGTATTTAAACGCTCAATTTTTAGATGAAGATTTTTTGCTTGGACGTCTCGTGTTCTTTGGGCCCATAACTTTTTTTGTTTTAGAAATCGAAAATTTGGGTTTTTACAGAAATTTCAGTTTATTTAACAATGTAATTGCGAAATTCCCGATAACGTTAGCGCATCCCTCTAAAGCTTATGAAAAATATTTCGTAGACAGAAGCATACAATCTAACGGCACATAACTAAATACACAGATCAAGCTATTGAAAGTTCTCTCCGTAAACCTGCTATGACTCTTTATGAATATTTTGATTTATTTCTGAGAATCGCACTATTTTTAATTACCTTTTGTTTGTTTTGCCAGTTCTTTAGATTAGCAATACACATGTTTTAGTTTATTTCATACAAATAAAATTAAATATTTATTAAGAAAAATAAAAAATTCAAATATTAGCTTTACTGATTCTCTAAATAATTTCTAAATAACGTTATATAATAAGCACCCAGAACGTACGACGAAATAATGTATTAACTGTATTTCAAAGAATTTCATATTTTATGAAAAGAAAACAACGTTAAAATTCGTACTCAGCTCATAAAACAGTTGCACCGCTATTTTCTCTGGCTTCTTCAACTGTCAATACAAGAAACAACCTATAATTACTTAACATGGCTGGTTCCAATTGTACTTTATCCCTGCACGCCATACCATAACCCAAAATTATGGCGTATTCAGCTCAAATCCATGAATCTTTAAATTGCATCGATGGACAAAAGCAGAAACGTAACTTTTTCGGTTAAAGGCAATTTTTATGTAAAACAAAAACAGAGTTATATACATATAATACATAAAGGAGCGATCTGTTTGTACTTTAAATTTTAGAAAATATGAAAAAAATTTTGAAATTAAATAAAAGTTTTTGAGAAAAATTTGAATAATTAAGACAGAACTAGATGAATTTGTTACACGAGCGGTCGTTAGAGGTATATGTAAATCGAGCCCCGATAAAAATGTCCATGCGTTTGTATGACAGAACAATTTAAATTTGCATATTAATTTTTCATGTTCTACGTGTAATTAGCAGCATTATTACGATAATCTGCATAGCAATCATCATTATGGCCGCCTTTTCCATGTAATTATACAAAAACCTATCGTGACTGCATTCGATTTCTAGTTGCACTATGCCACCATCAAACATCATTACCGATAGAGAAAAGACAATTAAAACTAACTATTACCTATGCACAGGAAATGCACTTAAGAAGGTAATATTCTACGGCATAAATAATGAGGAAGCTAAATTTTCGATAGCTAAATCAATAACTGCTGGATAATTTATTATTCCCCGTAATCTCGGCGAGTTTATCAGTTAATAATGGACTACCCATCAATGCACACGACTGTAAAGTACCGTTGCGGTGTATAATTTGCATAAAGTTAAGTAAACGTTTCGTTTTATAATTTCTATCCGTCACAAGTACTTAATTATTGCAAACCATACATGTATGTCACTTGAAATCCATGCTATTAAAATAATTAATTTTTAAACAGCAATTGGATGTATTGACAACTATGGTTTTGAAATAGTAAACGCCTCACAATCAGAGTGCATTTATAAAATTTTAAGAGAACATCGATTTGATATGCTTTGATCCACAGAAATTCATAACCTAATTCTGAACGGCCATAATTTCGAATGAGTTTAACTACTGTAATATTGAGGGTTATTAGATTTTTATTATTAATTTGGTAAGTACATAATTTGGTATTAAGCATTGGCTATTAGTCGAAATTGGAGACCAATTGTGGTAATTGTTGGTTTCATGTAATTGCGTTTGTTCAAGACTATTTAATTTTTTATTGGTTATCTCTTAGTTAATGTGTTTCAGGGTTTCTTTTAATTTACAATATTATAAAGATAAAAAACAGAAAATATTTGTTAACCCCAAATTCGTCAATTACGAACTTATAATAACAAAATTGCGTTTGATCACTAATTTTCTCCCAGTGCCAAAAATTAATTCTAAGGAAAAATGTGACCCTCAAAGTGTCCAAAATTTAAAGGATATAAAAAAGCAGATAATTCGTGAGAATTATAAAAGCTGATATTATATAAGTATAGTGCGGCAGGGTTTAATATTTTATTACTTGAGATAAAGAGTACCTATATCAATTACCACAATAGCGCAATAATTACGTATATATTCCGGCACATCACGCTAACTTCACGGTTATTTCAGTTACCTGCAACGTCTGCTATGCGGTGTCGAAACTATTTATTGCACTAAATCCTATAATTTTGACACGAAATTTAAACGCTTTTGACACGAAACGGCATATAGGAATGTCGTCAGAGTCACCGTCCGTCGTGGTTTTATTATAGAGATTCGATTCGTGTGAACGTTTTGTCAAAAATCAAGGAAGGTCACAAGTCTTTAGGTAAAATGTTATGTTCACACACTTAAAATATTTCTTTGGTCGTGAACTAAACGTTTCCACGCTTTGAATTTAATTAATAAAATTATAAGTACTTACATATCAAATTATTTGCTTTATGAATTACTGTTAAGAAATAAGAATTTCCAAAATAACCAGGCAAATTAGGTACCATACTTACCATAAAGACTAAAAATTCCTACAATAACACATCAAAATCTCCACAAAAAATGCCTGAAGTGTTACACAGAAACACGAGAATATATTTCTAATAAAGTAATTTAAAATCTTAGAAAACATTACCAGAGCCAACTAACTTAAGGACAGAAAAATTGGTATAACGGTTATTTAAAAATTCTGCTTAATCTGAACTCATTACCAAAAAAGGGTTACTATAAGTAAACAATTCATTTAAATAATCATTTTCAATTTGCTCATAATAAGTGTTAATAATTGACACTTTACTGACAAAAATAACAAATAACTAAAATCTTTATTTTTCTGTTCATGACGTACTCGCAGTATGTAAGTGTGATTGTGAAACTAACCAATTTTCAAAATTTTGCAGTCCTTTTGGCCCTACAAGTATCTAACAACTGCTGTTTTCAAAACTGTGTATTTTTGTACATATGCTTCAAATTTCAGAAAAAATAAGTTTTTAAGAACAATCCGAAAATAGAAATTATACGTGTATTCTTACTCTCCTACACTTTTACCACAGGGAAGAATTAATTGCATGAAAATTTTCGATTTTAAAATTATGACAGAAATACATATGTTTTGTACAGAAACTCAAAAATATGGTTTTTAAAACTTTCTGTCTGTGAGTGGCGTGTGACTGCGTTACGCGTTACGTTTATCAAACAATCGCCGACAAAAAAACTTTCAAGCATAAGTATGTTTTGTGATAATTTTAAAACAAGGTTCTCAGAGCCAATTTAGCGTCTTTACTTATACTAAAATAATGAAAATTATGATTATATGCAAATTTTAGAATTTCAGATTTTAACGGAAATAAATGTTTTGCAGTCTAAGAAATGCAAAAAAGTTGTTTTTAAAAAATGTCTGTCTGTGGGTGGGTGCGTGAGTGGGTGGATGGGTGCGTTCGTTCTCCTACATCTTTGGAACCCCATTGCCCGATTTTTAAAAAATTTGGTGTGTAGAGGTTTTTAGTTGCAGGTACTTCTTAGTAAGGTCGTTTATCGGACCCGGAAACTGAAATGAGACCTGTTTTTTGGTATAGATTGTTTTCTAAACACTCTTTTAAAATTTTGAATACCTAGCATTGTAGTGCATCTAAAGACAAATCCAATGCTTTTTTCCAAATGCTGTTTCTTGAAAATGAAGGCCGCTGCGAATTTTTGAAAATTTTAAATTTAATGCCTGATTACTCAAAAACAAATTATTCAATCAACACAAATAGTCACATTATTTAATAGATCTTAATAAGTATTATCAAGTGATGTAATAATATTTTTGGAAATATGAAAATTGTAAACATACTAGCGTTTTAAAGTTTTGGACATTTTCAAAAGTATTTCTCCAAAACCGCCCACACAATTTTCTTAAACTCTTTGAGCCGAAAGATTTGTTTTCTACTAATTTTTCAAATTTTACTTGCCCTCCAAAAATTTTTGAAAATTTTGAAGTTGACTCGCAAGTTACGTGATTTTAACTATGCTTATCAATTAGCTCTAATAAAAAAATATATTTTATTTTTTGCATATTTTTATAACTCTATAAATAAAGTTGTTATAACCATTTTTAATCCGCGCATTACCTATCGTCTTACTGCGTAGTAGACGAGCATGCCTCGTACGTAACCAACGCGTTGGTCCGAAGCGGGCGGCAATTACCGGCTAGAGATAACTAGATGTAAATTTCAATCACTTCTTGGCGCGCGAACGTTTAAAATGTAAAAAGTATGAGAATGTACCAGCGACATGTTTCGCCCGTTTTTTGCTGAACTTCCTAGTTTCAAAATTGCCGGCCGCTACGATTTTTTGATAATTTTTACTTTAATGCCCTATTACTCAAAATCAATTTTGACAGATCTATAAAACATTTAGTATCGTAATAGCCTCATAGATACACAATGTTACTATGTATGACAACTTTCAAAAAGATCAAATCTGCGAAGTAAAAAATATGTGTTTCAAAATGTTCTGTAGTAATGCCATAAGTCATAAGGGCTTTGAAATAGCCGGTTATAGTTCGAAAATTACTAAATAAGAAAAAGTGCCAGTTTGTTACTATGAAGGAAGGTTGAGTAATATAATATAACTCTAAAATGGTATTATACAAAATCATTTTTAGAATACAACAATAAAAGGCGGTTTAATTTCTGATTTTCCATTTAAATAAATTATTTTTGATAGGAATTTTGAGTTTAAAGCATTATACGCAAATCAATTAAACACAAGTGTTTCATAACAGTTGTATTGTTCACCAGTTTTCTAACAAAACTTGACATGATTACAGACAGAAATAGAAGTTAATATATCTATCAACTTGTGATAATATGTCTGAAGTACTCGTAAATCTACTATTAACTTTCATTGAAGCATTTATTATGCATCCGAATATCCTTAAGTAAGGTAATCCATTTTAGAAACTAAATTAGCAATGAACGTAGCATAAAAATGTAGAAGTATTTTCTATAGTTGTAAATTCAAAGAAAATTAATAGTTATGAAGTAATAAAAAAACATAAATCGTGAGAAAGCTTTTCAAATATTCAAAAGTTGAAAGACCTCATGCTTTCCTAAGTAATTAATAGCGCTTTGTGTTGCCGCAAAGTGAACTTATTGCTTAGAATGAATCAGTGAGGAGATTGATATCTGGAATTGTTTAAAATGGCGGATAATAAATGCAGATTTTATGCTGAAGGAAGGAAACAGAATAATTCCCCGGCTACTGCTCGGACCGCAAGCTTGTGAACGCATAACGACTGCCCTCGCATGCGCAAATACCTACTCATTTCTAGCGTGCTTTCGAAAATTTAACGAGCTTTCCACTTTACATACAAGGAGAAGTTAGGGATTATCGATAATCAATCTACCTCCACGATATTCAGAAATGAACGCGAGTTGATAATTAATAATTGTTATTCATAAATAAGACGGTAATTTAATTATACCTATCTAATAATCGAGTCTCTGAAATGTACGTCTGACTACGAAACACGAATATTGGGTTAAATATTCAAACATTTCGTGCCGCCGAACTTGGTTGGCTTTACAATTATTTGTTAATCATGGCGGAATTCCCTAATGACCACCTTCAGATTCGAATTTATATAATGGAAGAAGCACCACACTGCTTAAGAATTTAATAAATAATAGATAGGTATCAATAGTACACGTTTAAATATTTAATAAGACGACAAAACTTACTAACAGATTGTTTCTAAATTGTGCAGCAAGATTGAATCATTTATTATAGTTAGGGGTTTTCAACATTTAAACATAAAGTGGATTTAAATTAAATTTTACGAAATTTATATCCCAAATATAAACGTAAACAGATTTCAAATTTTAGAATGGATTGAATCAGGGTTTAAAAAAAGGTAAACCGATGCAGCAGAAAAAATGATTTTCTTATGTTGGAATCTTTGAAACCTATATCTTTTATCTATATTGAATCCGAAACTGTCTCACCATAACAAACCGCCGGGCTTTTACATCTCGACACAGTTTATCAGCTGTATTTTGGCAATAAATTGTGTTTATCAGCCGTGTTTTAACGATATATGTTTTGTTGCTGAAGACGAAGCTCGGCGGCAAGTTTAAAAAATAATTCTAATTTAGACACGTTCATAAAAATATATTTATTGGCATTATTGTAACATAATCTGCTGATAGCTTTCATAATACGAATCACTCAAACCTACGTGAGCTGGACGAGCAAACAGCTTCGGTGGAGTCATTCTTACACATTACTTTAGTTTACGTTATTAATACAGAGACGCAATATTTAATGTTGGGACGTACGGTTTCATAAACTCAATCGATTACTAGCAACTTAGCCTCAATCATTACGGATGGTGTTATTTGTTCAGAGATATCTGCTGGTGAATCGTTGCATAATTAAGAAAGAGCTTTCCCTTAAAAAGATGCGTGTTTTTTTTCTTGCTGATCAATTCCTACTAATAGGGGCGAGTTTCATTTTAGAATTGGATGCAAAAGTTTAACTTGATTTTTTTTCTGCGTTTTTATTGGTTACAAAAGCGTGTATTAAATATCTATCTTCTGGAACTGAGGTAAAGTGATAAGTTTGCTAATTTTTTTCCCGTTTTTTTTTACAAGAATTTTTCTGTTTTTTAAATTTTTTTTTGATGCAGTTTTCCGAATTTTTCTTCCGATTTTTTTCCGGGTCTGTTTTTCTTTTTTTGTTCTTTTTTTTTCACGGAATTGTTCTTTCCGAGAACGGCTTTCAATTTTAAAACCGACTCAACGTAGAAAATGTTTGGAAACAACAAAATGTATAGACACGGGTTTTGCTATTTTTACAAAATAAACAAATATACGTTACGCATACCACGCTCTATTAAAGTACATCTGCTGCGTGTACATTACTAGCTCGCATATTATGAAGAACTAGCTGAATCTATACGCTTTTCTACTTTCCCATACTTCCAGGATGGAAATATATTGTGATTGCGAAAATTTTCGAAAGTGACATTTTGACGGAAATATATGTTCTTGGAACACAAAGCAATGGTTTTAAAAAAGACAGTCTGGTATGTGTGCGCGTGTGTGTCACGCAAAATCTCAGGAACTGTTAGATCGATTTTAATGAAATTTGGTATGCCCAGGTACAACAAAAAGTTGTCGAGCTATTAAGTTTTATTTTACAAAATGGAGAAGGAAAGTGGAATTGCATATGTTTTTTAGTAGCATATCTTTCACAAACGGAGTTTCAGAATATGATAAAAACGTTAAGACAAAAATATAAACTTCGTTCTGAGCACTCTAGCTTTAAAATAGCTGACGCTACGCTGTTTTTCGGTTTTAACGTCTATTTACTCAAAAACGAGTTGACGAATCGGAATTAATTTTGGTATTAATGTTACGTAAACACATGTTAATATATCAAAGAAGTTTTGTACAAATGAAAACTGAAAAGTGAAAATATTTTCAAAAAGTTTTGACATCGCCTAAAAACTATTGCTCAAAAACTGAAAATTTTCTTAAACTTTTGTATCCTTATAAAGCTGGAAATGGACTACTATTTGTGTCTGGTCCCAATTTACCAATTTCCCTGTGACGCCTATTATAAATTTTAAAACACCGTAAATTCATACTCTTTTCTTTAGTAAACGGGAGACGATACAATACATCGGCTTGGACTAAAGTGCTCATGAGTAATAATAGAATACGATTCAGAACTTAATTTTTAGGTGCAGCAATATTTAGAATGGTTAACGTTCTCCCTCTTTTCCATAATTTTAGCTAACAAATTTGCCAAATCAAGTTATATAGAATTAAAGTAATCTTTATTTAAAATTCATCCAACTAGAACTTCGATCTACGGTTTGCTATAAACTAGCAACTTAAGTACTTGATTTACTATTAATAAAATGCGTTGAGCATAACCCACGGGTTCTACTAGTATAAATTAAACGTATATGTGTATTTACATTTTAACATACTTAATATACCATCTAAATTTTTTTTAAATTTAGTTAATTTAAAAGAAATAATTTCCTTTGGGCGCCTTTTCTTATAAATATTTGATGGTATTTGCTACATACATATATCATTTCATAATAACGTTTATTATAATTACTGTTCGTTTTTGTTGCTCAAATTACACTATATATCATTGAAGGTATTTTTTAATCTCGAGTTCAAGTAAAATGTGAACTTTCAAAGACTACTCAATTCAACAGTTAATTTGAGAGTTTGTTTTAAATTAATTGTATTTTTACATGTATAAAACATTAAAGAAGTACCGATAATAACTGGTGACCATTATCAAAACCACAATTGGAAACAGCAACCATACCGTAACCGAAATTTAATACTATTTGAACCATAACCGAAAAACAAAATGTTATTTTATATCGCTTCACATCCCTGGTTTTAAAACATATATCTCCGAATGGCACGTTTTGAATGTAATTATAAATAATGCAATTTTACGGACCAGAATAAATCGATCTATTCTACAATAATAACATTTTATTAATTGATTTAGCTAACTTAAAGCCGGAGGTTTAGGTAAACGATGATACAGGTTGTCACCGTTTCACTAGAAACGTAGGCAACTAGTGCGAGAAGGAAGGCATAAACAACTAATAAGTGCGATGGAAAGCAATATGATTCACGTATCCATTGATACTTTTATATTTAATTAAATAGTTATTTAAGTATCAAGGAATGTAAGGACGCAATAACATCCGAGGTAGGCGAATACGAGCTGAGGCGGAGCCGAAGCTTGTCGCCTGCCGAGGATGTTATTAGTCGATACGTTCCGTGTTACTTATTAAATTTTTCACGCTACCGGCAATATAAGTAGGCCTACAGGTAGAAATTTAATCATATTTTTAAAAGTTCGTTTTGACAGCTGTCATCGGAATTATTTTTTAAAAGCTCCATTATTCTAAGTTGTCTGTGTTTGTTACCATATCAACGAACAGTTAAAATCAATATTATTTTCCTAGGAATGTAAGTGACACTATTAAGTTCCGTCGTCAAGGGTAACTAGTACACGAATGTTATCAGCCATTTACGATCCCTGTAGCTATGGATGTAAGGCCTACTTACATTGCCGGTAGCGTGAAAAAAGAATTACCAAACGATTCTAATTTTAAAAGTATCCATAGATACGTGAATACCCACTTGGCCCATCTATTATTTATTTTCGTTGTCACACTCATTGGTTGTCTATTCCTTCGTTGTCGCACGTATTAGTTACCTATGTTCGCAGTAAAACCTTGTATTGAAAATGAAAGACAATAAATCAGTAATAAATTAACGAGTTTAATATGAAACGTGTTAACTGTTATGTTAGTTAAATCTTCAATCGTATAAAAAACAACTAGAAACAATTGATTCTGAGACATAGCCGGCTTCTTAATTCAGCGAGTCATTTTTTGATTTAACATTGTATTAATGATTGTTCTGGTGATACAAATGATACGAAAAATGACTGGACATACTGCAATATTGTACTATAAACATGCTTTTATGTACTCGTTTTTCTGCAAAATTAAATGTTAATATGGCGATGTAATACGGATTGTAACAGCATTTTATAATTTGGCACCGTACTTTATCAAAAAATAATTGGAAATGTTAATTAATATAATACAGCAATAGAATATTATTTACCTTGAGGCAACAGTTTTCTGTGCATCACCTGGACATAAAGTTTGTCATGTCATTAACTACTTTTTAAATTGAAAGTCGGTTACGTTTTCTATAATAAAAAAAAATAAAAAGTTCACACTTCACCTGAATGTTCCTATATTTTAACAATCTCTACTTTATCTATTTTCAAAAATATTTTGTCATAATTTTCTAGTTAGGGCTGTTAATTTTAAAACAAAATTGTGATAACATGCTCAACTATGCAAGCAGATCTCAGCACTCGCTTAGACTGGGAACGCTTATAGTAAAACAAGACTAGAATCCAAAATTTCTTAAGAAATAAAAGCAAAAGACGAATTATTTTTTTTCGCTATAAATATATAAATAGCGTAAATCAGATCAGAAAAAAAATCTTTCCACTAAAAACTACTGCGACAAACAATTTTTATATAGCATCCAGGTACTTTATATGTAAAGTTGCATTTTCAGGAAAATAAATAAAATTAACCGTAACTACTAACCAGGCGAATAAAAAAGAAAAATGAGCGAAGCACTTCGCCTGGACTTTCCTATGCTTTAGATATTGTTGCTTATCATATATTCATACAATCATACAAAGAGAGAATAGCGAACCAAAGGTTGACAAGTAGCGGAGTCTGTATTTCAGTCACGCTCCGAAATATTTCAGTTAACGCGTATTTCTTGTTTTTTTTTAAATTGCTTAGAATTCAAGAAACTCAAATACGGGAGGCCATATTCACATACAAAAAATTAGGCGGGAGAGGGGAAATTAACCCCCGCAAATATTGCCGTATTTAACAATTATGTTGAAAACTTTATTCTATTATCACTCATGAAGTCATGAGCAATTGGCCTTAAACAGAATTTTTTTATTAGCCGTTGTTTATTAAATAATGGGGTAGAAATATTTAATTTGTAAATATTCATAGACGGTGTCACGAAAAAGTTAGCTGACTGGAACAAAAATGAAATTGTAGCTAATTCATAGCTCAACTTTAAAAATTAGCCTATAAAATTGACCTAAAACATCGTGTGGTCAGTTTTTGATCAGTATGTTTTTGGAAAAGTGAAACTTTTTATTTTTTTCCGTTCTACAGTTTTAGGTAATTCCAAATTTTTAATAAGGTGTAACATTAAAGCATTTCCAATATCAAATTGCATCCCGATCTGATAACTCGTTTTTGAGTAAAAAGGCGTTAAAACCCAAAATTTTCAAAAATTCATAGAAAGTGTCACAAAGATATTATCAGGCTGAGACACGCATTAAATTGTAGCTCATTTTTAACTCTATAAGCTTACAAAAGTAAAAAAAAATGTGTAGCCAGTTTTTGAAAAAAAGTTTTTTGAAGATTTTTGAAAATTAGTTCATTTCATAACTGTCTACTTTTCAAGAAAATTTTGTGAACAGTAACATTGTTTTTATAGGGTTATTACAAAAAAAATAAACTTGATATTTCAACCCGTTTTTGAGTAATAAGGCGCTAAATTCACAATTTTCAAAAAATCGCAGCAGCCAGGAACGTGTTTAGCTTCCGCTTTCAAGTACGGATTTTTTTAGAAGTTATTTTATCGATACGTTTTTGATATACCTCCACATTCCATCATAGCTCATGAAAATCATACAATCCGTTTGGAAGTTCTCGACTGCACACACTCACCCAGCCACAAGCAGATATTTTTTAAAAACCACTTTTTTGTGTTTCTGGAGGTCAAAACGTATATCTACGTTAAAATTTCGAATTCGAAGATTTTCTTGAAATAATCCTATACTGAAAGTATAGGAAAGTAAAAAAGCCAATAACGGACCTTATAATCTGAAAATGACGCGATTAATTAAAAAATTAATTAACACATCGTTAAAATTTAGCAACATATATCTTGAGGTAATATTTCACCCTCTGGACAGTCAAATTTACATGCAGTTCCAACGTAGAAAAAACTTAATTAGAAATCAAAAGTTTGAAAAACAATCAACCAATATAGTCTTAACAAATCACTTTAATATTTACAAGTTTGGTTTTACCTTTCAAAATTATTTGAAAACCGTCTCCGGCTTTTAGAGTAAATATAAATAGAAATTCTCCAACAGGAAATGTGTGCCATCTTACATAATAGACAACTTTCTGGTAATAATTACCTGCCCACGTAACTTTTAACAGCTTAATGCGAATTATTTACTAGATACGTGCAGACAATAATCAACAGTTGCACGTTTACACCTTTCCCTGGGCGTTACAATATTGACACGATATTAATTAAAATTTCAGTAATGCATTAGCGGTAATTAATGCACGGTCGACTAGTTGCGATTCTATTTTCAATCAGCAATTTGACACGTGCTAATGTTAATATAAAATAGGAGGCAAAGAATCGCTGTAACAGGATACAAGCACTTCATTACGAACTGCCAGTTTTATGGACAGCAATTTATATCTTAAATGAAGACTTTGACTCATGATGAAGCTGAGCTATCGTAGATGCTAATAGAATCCGTGAAATTTATGGCCTGCTAACGAAATAGCTTATTTCCTATTTAAGTTTTAACAAATGCTTTACTTAAAGAAAAACTGGCACAAAACTGCTTGAAAAATCTCAACATCAAAACGAAACACCGTTCTAACGTTAAAGTTTCGTTATAACCAACGCCCGCCATGATGTTTCAGTTGTACTCCATTAAAATAATTTATACAGAAGACGTTTAACGAACATACCTTAAATAAATTTTTATTAAGAAATAATTACCATTAAATTATATACTACCGGAAATGACGCGATTTCTCTCTGTAATACCAACGAAACAGAATTTAAATAATACAGACAATTAAGCGCCCTATTAAAAACGGCGCGATATCTGATAAATATTTTGATATTTTCCTGATTACATACTTAGAAATGCTAATAAGTACAAGTTAAGTGGTCAAAGAAGAGGGTGCGAGCCACCACATGGCCCATATCAAGTAACTAAATTTATAACAGTGTGTTTTGCTAATTTAAATATGATGACATTTTTGTCTTGCCATATCTTGATCAGATAGCGGGCCCTTAATAACTACATCTGTTTCGACGCTAAAACATGCCATACTTGTCAAATTTCATCGACCGGAAATAGATAAAAATGAAGCACACTGGCGGTTTGAAAATTTGGTGGGGAGGATTCCTGAGGGTAACGCAAACTTCTAATTAAAGGATATGATAGAAAAGTGGGCGTACTTACTATTAGATCATACAATGTTTTGACATATTTGTTTGTATGTCGAGAAAAACTTACTCATTTCAGATTTGACGTTAGTATAGAACACACAGTAGAAGTTAACTGTTCCTGATACTAAAATACATTTTTCTTACTATTATTATTATTAGTGCTAAATATTAGAATAAAATCAAAAGTGCATAATTATTAAAATCAGGAAAAATCAGCACCAATTTTAGTGTTTGTACTATTTTTTTGGGACTACTTCGGCGTAGAACTACCAACCCAGTTTTACTGTACGGATTTGGATGCTTTGGTGCTATTTCAATTTCAACAAAACGAAATTAAAAGTTAAAACAGAAATGTAGGAGTGAAAACTATAGTTTAACTCACATTGTAAATTTTGTTTAAACCAGAAGTAAAATTTAAGTGCAAATCTTATTTATAAAACAAAGCGACAGGAAAAGAACACTTCAGAGTTATATCATCAAATTGGGACCAGCAACTGAAGAAAATTAAAAACAGTGATGACTTTTATGTAAGTGCAGTGAGTGGAAGTAATTTATTTGTGCAGAGGGTGCAACTAAATGTGAATTTTAATTTAAGTGCGACTAGCAAACCTTCATGAAGATTAAAAAAATTTAATAAAAAAATAGTTGTGAAATTGTTTAATATACTGTGTTATTCTTATAAAGGGTGATTAAAAATAAATTGCCAAACTTAAACAGTATATTCTACACATCAAAATAATAATAACGATTCCTATGAACCAAGCCAAGCAACCAAAGTTTTAAAAAAATGAGCGTAAAACTTTGGCTTAACATTTCCATGCTACAAAAATAATTACCTTTTTTGTTTCCAAAAATATTTTATATCACACAAGATGTAATATAAAAATTAGGTACTACGTCAAATGCGTCGTGTATGCAGCATGCCGGTAGCTAGCGTAATGTTCTATAAAGCGCTCGCAATACCTATTATAGGTAGCATTTTTGTGAAAACAAAATGCATGTTTTTGATTCTTTGGAAAACGATTATTGAAAATTAAAAAAAAAAACAGAAATCAAAGACTAAATTCGTCAATAAACAAATTTGGGGAAACGGAAAAACTAGCCCTCCTAAATATTAAATTAAATAAAAATCAAAATTATATCTTTTTCCCGCCATAAATCATAAAGCGTTTAGCTTAAACGGAAATGTGTTATCGGTCCCTGTTTACTAAATAAAAAGCCATGAATTTTCAATTATTACAAAATTCATAGAAAGCATCATAGAGAAATTAGCGGGTTGAGAGACCTACCAAATTATAACTCACTTCTCACTCCTAGCTCGTTGACTAGAGAATCTTAAAAAAATGTGTTGGTAGATTTTGGGTACTGTTTCTTTAACGTGTCAAAGTTTTGAATTGATAGTAACCTTGTGTACTTCTAGGGTTATTGCAAAAATCACATTTTATACCGATTTGATAATTCATCTTTCTGTAAAAGCGTAAAAGCCAAAAGTTTCAAAACGTCGTAGCTAGTGTTTGAAGAAAGCTTTCGGTTTCTTTAAACACCTTTCATCATTCCTCGTTATTAATTTTTTGTACTCACTGCGTAGGAAATGACATTCCGCGCACTCTAGTGGCAAAGCGAAACGTCAATTTCCCAGTCTACTTACTCAGGAAAAATAGCAAAAAGCACTGGACCTCTCAGGCATTTTACAAAATAATCGTGTTTACAATAATAAAATTTAATTTATAAAGTACCATTTCCGCGATTTTTATTTATTAAATGTTACAAATTGAAGACTAATCATTAATAATAAAATTCTTCAAAATTAAAAACATGAAATGTCAGTCGACAACTGCATAAAACGATTGCTATGAATCTACTTTGTTGTTTAGCTACTTCTATTGGCTTGAAAATACAAGCATTCGCTTGAAATTCTAAATTACTAATTATTTTACTTTATTAATGTATTTCTGTTCGATACAAAAAATATTGTACAAACCTTATGCGAGAAAGCTTAATCCGCGCATTCGCGCATATGAAGGCATTCGCTCGCTAGCGCTCGCTCATGCTTCAACGCTCATGCCGGAACATTGCTTTCCCGCGTTTGGTTTGTAAATAACTATTTTAAACTCCGGTTTTTCTAACGATTTCAAAAACTTTTTTTCCGGGTTTAGATCGTAGAATAAACTTCTCGATCCGATAAATGTTCGTTGTTCTAAATTTCATTTTGTGTTGTTTTACTTGTAGTAAGTAGGTACTGAGACATGGAGCGTCACATACACACATATGTCCATGCAGACAAATATTTTATAATCTTTTTTGTGGGGGTATTTTGAAGTCTGAACCATGTGTTTAAGACATAGAATGGAAAAAGGAATGCCTCAACGAGTATTTGAACTTGGGGTTGACTGTGCAATTAGAAAGTCGTACCGTAGCTGTAGTAAACAGCAATAACTTCGACTAAAGCGCACAGAAGCAAGCCCTATCGCTAATTAGACATTGCATTTTGAACATCGCACCAAAAATCACCTTAAATAGTTTATTTTAAAAATGTGATAAAATTAAGTAAAGAATAAAAAATATATTTTTTAATTAGAGCTAATTGATAGGTGTAGAAACAACATAACATCCGGAAAACGCACTGTTGATATTAAAAAGTATCAGATTCAAATTCAAATTTATTAATAGAATAAAAGGTACATAAAGGTACATTTAGGTACACTAAAAAGAAAACGAAGAAAAAGGAAAAGAAAATTTGCATTTAATGTAATAATGTAATGTAATAAGGTACTTAACGTAATAATGTAATAATAATAGAAAGGTAGGAGCATTTGCCTAACCAGTGCTTGTGTGCTGAAATGCTTCTACCTCACACCATTTCGTAAGACCCGTATGGAGAGAATTTACAAAAAGAAAAAAATTGATCTTTTTCGAAATCATGAAGATAAGCAGAAAGTTCAATATCATACCAATGACACTACACACTTGATATATAATATTTGATTTCGAATTTTTTTTAATCAAAATATTTTGTGAATTTTTCCATGTTAGTTTGGAGCAACTCCCGAGTTACAAGTTTTTTAAAGGTTTTGGCATTTCTGATTTCTAAGAAATTTCTTGGCAACAGATTATAGAAACGTGGTGCTAAATAATTAGCACACCTAGTTACTATGGTTTTTTGGGCATATGTAGTCATAACTAATTTATTTTTTATGTTCCTTGTCTCGTAGGGATGATTTACAAAGTTCTTGGGTTTCTGGTGGTAGGTACACAATACTGCTGTTATATACAGCTGTCTGATGTTACATACCTGCGCTTGCCTAAAAAGGAGCATAGTTGGGAACATTCTTGGCTTTGACAGAATTATTTTTAATATAGTATTTTGTATTGTTGTTAATGGTTTTAGCGTGTTTTTGTAAATCGTTCAAATAGTCGTTCAAATAGTCTATTAAAACTGTTGAAAGTTTATACCGATTGGCGATTGCGTTTCTGAATAAATACTAAATCAATTTTAAACTTTTTAAATTCTCCTGGAAAGCGTCACAATAAACAGTAAAATTATTTTCCGGAGAAAACAACCCCTACAAAATCCTCTAAACAGAAACAGGTGTATTTTCATCTAGGTGGATTACTGTAAAATTAAAATTATATGACTAACACATCTTCGTATTTATTAGATTCAAAAACATTTTGTAAATTTCTGTAGAAACTCCCTTGAAGACGAGGACAAGTGATAAGTTTAACTAACATCTTTCCTGCTGCTTTTTAAAGGTTTTTTTTTTATGGGGCTATGAAAGGATGTTTTCCGGTCATGTTTCTCCTGATGATTTTACGGAGGTTTCTTTTTCTTAAAATTTTTTTACAGAGAGGTTTTTTATGGGTTTTTTTAGAGTTTTTTTCCAGAACTGTTTTTTGGACTACCTTTCGTTTTTTTTTCCACGGGATTTTCTTCCAGTAGCAGCTAAGTTTAACTACCATCTTTCTCGCTGTTTTTTTGAAAGAATTTTTATTGGGACTTTGAAAAGACTTTTTGGGGGATGTTTATCCTGATGATTTCACGAGGATTGTTTCTTTACAATTTTTTTACATAGCTGGTCTTCACGGGGTTTTTAGAGTTGTGTCCGAAACTGCGTTTTAGGCTTTCTTTCGTTTTTTTTTCACGGTTTTCTCTTTTCGGGAGCAACATCTTCCTCGTTGTTTTTAAAGGAATTTTGTATAAGGCTATAAAAAGTCTTTTTCAGGGGATGTTTTGGGCTTTCTTTCGTAACCAGCTCTTAATACCGAGACTGACTTAGCGGAGGAAACATTTAGAGATTTAGAGTTACAAAAATACGAGAAGAGTAGCCCACGGGTTTTGCATGTACTTATTAAGGGATATTAAATAATATAATAATTTTTATTGATTAGATATTTGGTTTAAGAGTAATCCGGCATTAAAGTCAACATTTACAAAAACTCGTAGCGGCCTTCATTTTGAAGATAGGTAAAGCATTTAATAAAATAGCATTTGATTTGCTTTTGCATGAACTACAGTTCTGTGTTTTTGAGATTTTTTTAAAAAAGTATATTCAAAAACTTTTTATTAACGAAACATGTATATTTTCCGTTTACGGTTCCGGTTCTACAAAAACTACCTACTATTAGAAAACTTTCACATACCAAATTTGACAAAAATAGGTCAAGAGGTTTAGGACATATAGAGGAATGATCGCACCCACATTAATGTATTTAACATTGCCAAGCATGTATGTCAAATTTGATACAATCATATTTACTTTTGTAGAAATTACGGTAGAAAGTAAACTAAAAATATTGAATTTTAAGGATCTATATTTTTTTTGATTTTAATAGTAATAAACATTTTTATTGTTATTTGCTATATTGAATCAGCTGTTGAAGTATGGTAACCTATTTTCCGGATACCCTGTATGCTGCGAAATATGACAAAAAAACAGTTTTTTAAACGCACTTGGACATTTTCTATAACTAAATTAAATATACAGTAGTAAATCAAATTAATTAAATGAAAATTTTGAGTCTCTCCATTCTTTTGATCTTTATCCTTTTCGAATATAGTGTGATTAAAAACTTTTAATAACTAAGGTGTAATTGAGACATACATCAAAAATAATTTATTTAATCTGATTCTTTTCACTTTACTCAAATTTTAAGCTCTTTAAGTACTAACTTCTCTGAAATTTAATTATTTGTTCAAATGCTTACTTACTCTTACAAGAATGTCATGAAATTTTACATAAAGTATAATTAGGAGCAAATAGTAACATCAGAATAATCTCAGTGGCGTATATTAGGGAGGTTGACAGAGTCCCCAAACCCGGTGCCGTCTTTGGTGCCTATGAACTAAAATTTAAATTTTTAATAGAAGCACCTGCCAAAAACACACTGCGCTATTTATTGTAACGCGTTGTATTTGCTTGGGCAATTACCAGCATCGGATAAGGCACCTCAAGATGTAACGTACATCTACAGTGTCTGAGATAAGGCTGTTTAATTTGGTCATATTGAACACTAACAGAACCCGTAGGTTACGCCCACGTTTAACTTTACTCCGCTTCGAATGTTTCCTCCGGCAGGGTTGGTCTGGGAAATAAAGGCTTATCCCGGAAAAAGAATCCCGCGAAAAAAGCAAAAAAAACGCTTACAAAAACAGCCCCGGAAAGCATTTTAAGAGAAAAACCTTCCAAGAAATACGTCTTTTATAGAATCCCAGAAAAAATTCTTAAACCAAAGTTAGTTAAACTTTTCCCCGTTTCCAAGAGGGTGTGTTAACGGAAATTTTTTAACGATTATTGGGTCTGCTAAATACGCACGAAGAAAATCTTGTTCTATCATTTGCATATAATTATAAAATGAAAAAAAGTAGTTGCTCATCGGGATCAGCTACAACTTGTTTGAGAGTCCTTAATGGTTAGTATACGATTAAGTACAATTAATTTAGAAAATACGAAAACGATCGCAATGACGCTTCTTCAAAGTATTAAATATTTTCAAAAACTGTCCACGCGATTTTTTTTAAACTTTCTGAGCCGATAGAGCTTGCAAGCTACAATTTTTTTTAATAAACTTTCTAATTTTACTTTCACGTCTTACAGAAATTTTTGAAAAATTTGAAATTGATTATTTATATATTTAAAAAAGCAGACGCCCATCGTTATAAACTTTTATCAGTTCAATAAACTATTTGAAGTACTTTATTAAGATCAACAAGAAATTTTAATTATTTTAAAAATTAAGAAATAAAACGATACTTTTTAACATCAACAACGCGTTTTCCGGCAGTTACGTATTTTAACTACGCCTATCCATGCTCCAGTTAAAAATATATTTTTCATTCTTTGCACATTTTTGCTAACTTTTTAAATAAACCATTTTAGTGCGACATTCGAAGCGCATTCAATTAGCTGTACGGCGGAAGGTTCCGTTCTTACTATTCTTATGCGGTATGCAACATCTTAGAATTGACTATATAAATTCAGATTTCTAAGAAAACAATTTATTAAATTGTTTTCTTACAAATCTACATACGGTGAAATAAGAGAAGAGCTTAAGGCAAATCTAAAACGATTTTACCGAACTCTCTAACTTTAAAAAGGCGGCCGCTACAACTTTTTAAAAATCTCAAATTTAACGCCCATTTACTCGTCTGATTGGCATCAGCTACAACTTGTTAGAGAGTCTTTTGTGGGTGGTATACGATAAAACAAAACAACTAATTTTGAAAATCTGAAAACGATCGCAATAGCGCTTCTTCAAAATTTTGAAAATTTTCAAAAACGTATTACTCAAAAATTGCTTACACGATTTTTTTATTTTGTAGGCTGTTAGAACGGACGATTGGCTACAATTTAATATGTGTCTAAAAGCTATAATTTTGCTCAGGCGCTTTCTATGAATTTGGATGGATAGAATGGAGAGTTGCCAATATAGCTAGCTTTCTTAGAAATTTAACAGTTGGTACAACGTTATAATTATAAAATTTACACTTTTGGAAATACGGTAAGTATTAATATCTAGTATGGGAAAGTTCACTCGACGTCCACACTTTAGATTTTTTACCGATCAAAACAGGAAACGTAGTTTAAGTCGGTTTTAGAAGCAATTTTGAAATCGCAATCTAGATCAGCTAGTTAATTCAATTACATCATCGTCGTTGGTTTCACTACATAACACCTATCGCATGTGTTAACGTTGCTATTACTGCCTATTGACAATACAAAACCGATTCAAATCACAAGAAATTCCATTCAAACAAATCTCAAGACATAAGTAAGAGTCAACCAAAATTCATTCGATAATAATATGGGCATAAATTACAGCTAGTTTAATAAATTGAAATTATTGATCGGTAAAATATGCATGATCGCTATTTATCACAAGGAAAGATTATTGTGCTGTGACGTTTGATGAAGTAAGGTGTGGTTGGCCATTGCCCAATTACGACTGCTTATAAACGGACACCGAGCAGCTCTTGATTAAGCTCTCTATACGTCTCTTGATTACAAACCCCATATTTCGCCTAATAGATATATGAGCCACGATAGATCATAAAAATTACTTTGCTATGCTGCTTTGTAACTACGTGAGTGACAGCCACAATTTTTCTTGATACTTGACTCATTTATCTCTTAATTAAATTTTTATTTTAGAAAAAAGAAAAACCTATTTATCTTATACCCTTGAATATTTTGATGGCGCCCCAATCACAACATTGTTGTGTGTCGCCATTGGCTACTAGATAATTTTCCTAGGGTGTAATTACGTAACAGGGGGTTGCAAGTTATCATTTACATACTTAAAATGTATATAAAGAATTCGAGTTGTTCTCGACGATATGAATATTGAAATCTCTCCTTAACTTCCAATTTAATCTCAAAAAGCTATTCATTTGCGACACTAAATTACTCACTCACACAGCGTTTACTTATCGTTTCGTTTGGGAAACCACTTAAACGCGGGCTATAATTACCTCAGATTTTAAGGCTTCGCTCGGCATATGATTTCACGATTGCCCTTCTTTTTATTCGAAAAGCTCTTTTATATTATTATAACAATATTTTTTTTATTTTTGAGGTATATTTAGAGCAATGCCAATACAATTTAGGTCTTATAACATTTTATTGAAATACAGTCATTTGAAGCAATTCCAAGAACAGTTGCAACTTTAGTTTGGTTTGATCTTCTTATTTGTTGTGTAAATATATGTATAATTGTAGCGCCACCTAAAGGTTAAATAATAAACTTTGAATTTCATTTCTATTTAAATTTCATATATTGATATTATTTATTTTTGCTTTAATAGTTTGGTCTTGGTATGGTCATATGATATTGATAGATTTTTGTACACGTTAGGTTGCTCTTGAAATAAATTAAGTATATTACTGTTGATAATTCAATTCTAATAATATCGAATAGTTGTTCCGTATTAAATTTATTACTTACATATTTTATTTACTTTAAGTTTTTATAAATATTTATTTAATGATTTTTTGACCATTTTTTTTATATGAATTCAGAATCTCAATAATAAATTTTCAACAAATTAATATACATACTATCATTAAATTTCGCCATGTTTAATTTGCAACTGACCTATTGGCTTCAACTATTATATGCAAAAACAAAAGGTACAGCCCTTCGCATGGAATTTATTATACTTTAGAAATTGTTGCTTGCCAAGTATCTGTGTAACAGCAGTAACCACAAAATCATTCCTACCATTGCATACCGGGGGCATAGCTGCATAGTAGTCATATTAGATCATCAGTTCCCAACATTTGAGTCGTAATCCAACTTTCGCTCGCGGACCAATTTTGGGAAGCGAGATATTTTTAATGGTCATTTACCGTGACTCGCGCAGCATAGCGTGCGGAATAAGAAAAAGTATTTAAAGCTATAACTAAACATACTTACATGCATTTTTTTGAAGAACCCGTGGTCTACGCCCCACGCATTTTTTGATAACTTTGTAAGGCACGCAAGCTCTCGAATTCAAGTGCAGCGTCGTTCGACACGACTGTAACATAAACAGCGGAACCCTCAAACATAATAATACATAAGTCATGTCGATATGTAAGAGCGTAGCCCGTCGTCGCGTAAATTAATTCAGTTCTGGTCTTAATATATAGAATAGATAGATTATGAACCCATCCGTATATTATAGCAATGACTGAAAATAGTAAACAAATACCAGAATAGTGGTAGGCCTGCATGTCATTATTTTTTCGACATTGTAATTTCGACGAAAAGGTATGTAAAGCTGGATTTTTGTTCAGTGAGTCTATTGACCACAGAGACCAACATTTCAATATGCTTGACTTTGCCCGGCGTGCTGCATTTCTACACCTAGATTCCTGAAATTGAAGCGTTTCTCTAAAACGCTTCCTGAGAGTAAATAACTAGTGCTAAAATGCTTCCGGTTAGTCGCAAATGAAAGCGGCTGATATGCAGAATAATATAATTAGCGTTGAGGCGACGCTTACGCACTTCCGGTATACGTGGGGACTCGAAAACGTCAAATTCAAATTTTTACAAAATACAAATAGCTTTACCCGAACCGAGGAATATCGTAAATTTGTTAGTGCAGTAAATAAAAAACATATCTTTGAATTAAAAACATTTATTTTGGACATTCCTTTGCTATATAATTCAGAAGTCAGAAGGTTTGGGATTATCTGGGTTCACTTCATAGGTATGCGCATTAGTACAGTTTTGGCTATGGCAATCCGAGCACTGCTGACCAGATCTACTGCAGCCGCAACGTGATCCGCAATCTTTGTTGCACTCACACGCAATCAGACAGAATTAAGAGTCAGGGGATAGTGGGAGAGTTGTGGGCACCGAAATAAGAGCGCTCTCAGAAGCACGCAAACTTCAGTTTATCAGGTTCAGGTCATTTTCCAACCATTCCTGAACCTGAAATTGCGGTAAGATATCAATTTTAAAATATTCCCTGAAATAAACACAGAAAATTTATGGATAAATCAAAGACTGCATTACCTGCAGGTAGATTCTCAGGAAGTGCTGCCAAACAGCTGCCCTAGTTGCAGCGGTGTTGCAGTGTTGTCAGGTGAAAGTGCGCGGTCATAGCTTGTCGTGACAATGCTGCGAATGTAGAGGCGAAGTCAGAGATCGTCGATACTGTCAAAACTTTCACCAGTTGGGTACAGCTTTCTGCCAAACTGCTCTTCCGCGTTGCACACATCTTCAGGACTTGCAGTAGGACAGCAAAAAATTTCGACGATTTCTTGTCGAAGACTTTCATTTTTTTGCCTTCCAATAGCACAGGTTGTATTGGCTCCGTATAGAAAAACTGAATTCTGAATTTTAGGCACATCATACAGCTTTGCTGGGATATTGCTGGTGCTTGAATGCAGCATCCTGACTCTCCCCTCCTATCTTATACTTGCGATAAGGATGGCCGAAAGGTAAGTGTCGTTGCCTATCACGGCCACAAATTTCCCTAACAGCTCTATCTCAATTGCAGTCTTTATTATTAGGGAGTTAGCGTCGTCTCTGGCTGCAGCACTGCACTACCTGGTGTTTTAAACTTGCTGCTAGCATTTCTATGAGACTGGTTTTGTTCTTCTCTTTGAATAAACATTTTCCTGTGATGCAGTTGATGGTGTCTGCTCTGTAAAATCGATGTTTTCACTGTGTCTGTCAAAGACGACCACTGCAGAGAAGGAGTGGAGTGTAACATACCTGACATAAATACTTTAGATGTCTTCATAGGTTGCCAGACGTAGCCATGGTGCTATAGCAGCGTGCAGTAGTTATCTCTCATGAATCACAAACGTGGATTCTGTTGCTAGACGCTCAGTCTACTTTATGTAAGAGTGACGCAAGTGCAGACTTGTCCGTCTTCCGTATGTAATATACATCAAAAAGAGCAGAAGGTGTTGAAGCCAGCTCAAAACAAAAGTAGTTTGCTTTGTCGGCGTTATTCTTGAGCACACACACTAAGCTCATGAAGAGCTGGATTGAGTTGACGAGCAGTAATTCATCCCTTATGGTTACTGTGCCATTTATGACTGACAGAGGCGTTGCCTTGTACTTTCTGGTAATTTCCACATTAACTAATGACTTGGTGAGCACCTCCTTTACTCCTCTCTTTAACAATCTCTTTCGCTTCGTTGCAGTTTACATTGCTGTCTGCGACGATTACAGTTGCAAGAGAATATAAGTTTTTTAGCAGAAGAAAGATAGAATGCATCTGTAGCCACCTTTGGAAAACTTGAAGTTCTCGACAGTCCGTAGAGCGACGAGAGTCTTACAGTTCTGCATGCTGAAATGATGAGCCATGATCGTAACATATACGAGTTTCTTACATTTTAAGTGGATGTTCGATATGTTACAAAGAACTCACCTGCTCTGACGTCTTAGCTGCCATTCCGCACAGTTTCTCTATAACATTACACAACTTAAGACACCCTGGGAAAAAGTACTTGTAACGCGCCAGAGTGCTTTCGGTAATACCACGGCTACGTGTAAGACCGCCTTGACTCTTCAGGGCTCTTTAGCGCGTTTTCGACTTGCAGGTGCAGTTTAATAAAAAAGAGCAGAGAATAGGGGAGGGGGGGGGGGTATTCTATCAAATTCCGCTTTTAATTTCACAAAGCTTAGTTTCCCGAAAAAAGTGCTACCAAAGAATCAGGCCTAACTTCCGTTTGCGTTTGCGTTTGCGGTTTCAGATTTTATTTTTTATAATAATTTTTGGTTTACTCTCACATACCCACGCTCCTCGGAATCAGCGTTTGGGTTCAGACGCACCCACAGATACACAATCTTTTAAACCACGTTTTTGTGGAGGTCCAAAACATGTATTTCCGTCAAAATCTCGAATTAAAAAATATTCATGAAATCAATACTTTCCCAAATTGAGAGTACAAGAATGTGAAAATAATTCAAAACTATTTGCATTTGTAGTTAATATTTACGTTACAACTTTTGTAATTTTAACATTTAAGAAACTATGAACTGTTCGTCATATTTAAATTATTAAATTATTAAATAACAGAAATAAAAATTTGTGATTAGAACAATTCATTTTAATTATTTGAAACATACATACAATCGCAAATTCAGTCACATTAACATGCATTAACATCATACCATAAATCAACTGTCAACATGCTCCATTGTGTCATTTGTATATTTACTTTCATCACCTGCAATTTCGCCATTTAAAGCTTACTACTTTATATTTAAAACTAGCATTATACGTGATTCTTACTTATAAATTTTAACATTTTTAGTAATGTAGATATAAAATGCAAAACGAGCGGAACCCGTGGACTACGCCTCATGCCTTTTTTATGATAATCTAGTATCTGAGAGTGACAAAATAATTATAGGTAATAAAACAACATTTCTAATATCTGCCATGTTAAATTCTCAGCTGCAATAAAACGGTGCTCAAAGCGTTTGTTGTGGCAAGCGCGCTATCGAGCCTTCTTTTCCTTTTCATTTTTTGCAAGTTTCTACTTTTACTGTTGTTTTTGCTGCAGTTATTATTAATATAATAACACATAATATTAATACATGTTTAGATACCAAAGTGTTCTTTTATTGTTATATTTATAAATATCTACATCGGAGATTTTCGTTATAAGTGGCACATAAAGTATCTTATGTCTAAGGTTTCAGATATTTTCACTTAATAAGTAATTTTATAAGATTATTCATTCAAAGGGCACAACCTTCTCTGGAATAAATCAAATCTGTACTAAATATTGTGATTTTATTAATTGAAAAATTCTAGTATCAGTGGAATTACGCGTACGATGCGAAAGTTCCTGCGTTTAGATTGCTTATAACAACAATAATTATTAAAATTATTATTATTTTCATTTATATCGACTTTCACGTCAATAAAGCGACTATTGAGCTTGCTCTCTCTTTTTAGGAACATCTCTCGGCTTTCCAAAAATTATATGTTACGTACATTTGAAATAAATGTTTTTTGTTAAATTCAAAAAATCAAAAATGTTATTAACAAGTTCCAGCTTTACTTCGTTGAAGTTCATATTGATATTAAATAAAATAGTATATTTTACTTATATTATCCTTGACTATGGCATGTAAACATTTCGAAATATTATAAATACGTATAAGGTTGAAATAAATAATTATTATTAAGGTAAAATAAAGTATTTTAGTTAATAACATTAACACATGTGACTAAAATTGTTTTCCATTGCAAGTGAAGGTGATAATTGATGTAAAGGCGGAGCTGTATTATGTTAACTAGACAAGTCCTGCTGCCAGCGTGTCGCTTTAATCATCGTAGACTGTAAAGCCAGACCTGTATTAAAATGGAGAAGACAATACTAGGGTTATCAAAACCCGCGAAAGTGGCGAGAAGCCCATACAAGCATTACGTAATATTTTGCCGTAATATAAAAGTTGAAGCAGTAAACTTAATAAAAAGACTATGTCCCCCCTTCGTGCTTTTCTATTTTCTTGTTTTAATGTTACATATAAGACACATCAACGCATCTCGCGCTTCTTGGTTTGACCTACATTTATCCACGAAAGCGGTTTCGATACTGAGACTCAAGTCGTGCAGCCAGCAACGAACGGAGGTCGGCGACGCGCGCTTTAGTTAGAAATTTGGGTAAAGTGGAAAGGGTCGCGTTTGATATGGATGTTTACAAAACAATTTACCAAACAAATTTTTTAAATTGTTTTTTTGGCTCTAAGCACTAGTCACATAGGCAGTTTCCGGAATTCTAAGTTAGTATTTACTCAGTATTTAAATTATGGGACAATCAATTAATAATAAATTCTGGCATAATTTCTTTAAATATATATGTGATTTTAAGCAATTATTTACGGACTTAAAGTAGCAACACATCTACATGTTTGATCTAAAGAGCTTGCTTAGACACGTATTGTTTATCTGTCCAGCTGGTTTGTTATCTCGAGCTATTTAATAACGGAGTTGATAAGCATAGAATATGCATGGCCAGGGGTTTTAAAAGTAATACACGAAACAATTTTATGAAACGTTGCAAAAATATTTTTGAGTGCAGAACCTCTGGCTTAGCTCCACAATAAAGTAACATCGAACGAAACGATTTATCTCAAATATTACAGTTGCAGTTGTAAAAACCTTGCAAAATTGTGCAACATGTTTCACGTATAACTTTTGAATATAAATACGCCTATTTTGTTTGTTTACTTATTGACTTTTTTAAAAATTTTTGCTGTTTTGGGACTAAAATTCTGGTCTTTGCATATAGGCGTTTATGTATTTAATTTATTTAAGTCAATAATTAACCTTGCTAATTAAATGTTATTTTGTTAATTTGAAGAATTAGCCAACTGTCCAAAATTTTA
This sequence comes from Ctenicera cuprea, assembly GCA_958336395.1. Lineage (NCBI taxonomy): Eukaryota > Metazoa > Arthropoda > Insecta > Coleoptera > Elateridae > Ctenicera > Ctenicera cuprea. Next base: position 33,136,058 of record OY284488.1, read on the forward strand.
TTTAACCTGTTCAATTTTAAAACGGTACCTGCTTATATAAGTTGTGAGACTTTGAAATATGTTACACAGCAAAACCTTTTAATAATATTATTATATACTTATAAAATTTCTGCTTTAATTTGCAATGTATTTATTGAATTTCCCTGAAAAGTTTAATTTAAACGAAGCAATTAGAAACGCTTTTAAATAAAAAAGCTTCGTAATTAGACAGAAAAAGATATAATTTCCAAGAAAATAGCGGACTATAAACGCAAATTGAGCAATTTAGAAATATTTCCATAAAATTGTATCGGTACCTAATTACCTCCTCTGTAAGTATATAATTTTAAACAGTTGTATCGTTACTTATGCCGTATATAATTGTAGCTAGATTTGTATCTAGAAGCATTTTTAAAAACTCAAAATCGTTCTCTTCTAGTTAATCTTAAGTGGCGCCGGATATCGTAGATCGTTTTCAAATTTTTCACGTGTATTACCTAATTTGCATTATGGGGCCACGTATGAGGCTTAAGGGCAAGACATAATACGTAAGGGTGATATGTTATAGAGTGGTTCACATTAGGTAGTCACGTCTGTGCCATTAGGGTGCGGTTCGGTCCCATTTGTTCACGCAACGTCCGATAAAGTGGCGAGCCATTTCAGGCGGTAAACTAGAAAATAAATCACCGTACAGTCGCTTAAGCAAACAGCATTCGATAACACGGAACGGCACTCGGGACAAAATTAAAATGTTTTTTTAGATCGAATTTAAAACTGTTTGGTCAACTGGAGAATCGTTGGTTCAAATTTAGTTGCCTGAGTATATTTGACATAACCACTTGTTCGATTTCTTTTTCTTTATCTATATCTCTCTTCGACAGTGACTTTTTGTACAGCTGGATGGTTTGAAAGAGCTAACGATTTCATCGGGTTTTTGTTAAAGGTTAATTTAGGAAGCTTCCTCGACGCCTTTAAACATGTGAAAAATGAGCTTAGACAAGGACCAAGGCCTGCTTGCTTTATCAATGAATTTGACTAAGAATTCGTTTAGGATTAACTATGATTTCCGATTTATAGGAAAGAATGAGTCTATTCTCATTAGTCAAATTGAGAAATTTGGGTAGGTATCTTAAGTTATGTTACATATTTAGCAACCTGTTGTTTTCCAAAAAATCTTTTGTTTGCATTAAATATTATTATTTATTTACATTTATTTCTAATGATCTATCTTTCTGATAGTCGACAAACATTGCTCCTAAAAAGCAGGCCATTATTAAACATGGTTTAACCGCAATTAGCCCATCCTGAAATATAAATTTTATTGCAATAAAACATTACCCATAAACGTTACGTTATATGAATATTAGATTTATACGTATTTAGAGCATGCTTATAAGTATTACTAAAATCAGACTAATTTTTACATTTTTAAAACCTTTTAAAATAATTATTAGAACTGCACTGAACTGTTAGAGGCAAAGTATTCTGTACGATATAATAATAATAATAATAAGTAAGATAAGTTAAAATTAGTTTTACGTATGTTTATTTATTTATTTAATTTTGCAAATATAGAAAATTATTTAATATCTGAAAATAAATGATATATTTCGCTATAGGACGTCTATAAATTAAGAACGGGCTTTTGAGTTCAATTCGCTGTGCTCTAGGAATTTTTTAACATAATTTTGTACAAACTCAAGATTTTTTAGCTTTTGACATAAACAATTTTGTTTTTGGACAATTTTCCTTTCGGTCGATTATTTTCCGGAAAGTTTCCTTCGGTTTTCGGGCAATTTTCTTAGACATTAACGGTTATTTGATTTTCAAAAAAGATTAATTTATAATGTTGTTCTGTACCTACGCTATTCTCCGCGGCAGTAAAATCGCATTTTTTATATTCTTCCATTCACCGTCTTCGTTTTCGTCTTCTTCCTCTCCTGTATTAATAAGTTCTGTTTATAACAACATCTTATTGTTTTCATGTTCTAGGGCTTCGGTGTTATACTTTTTTTTTGTTCCCGTATCTTTTATCTTTTGTGTGTTTGTTATTCCAGCTCTTAGCTGTCTCTTTATTAGGAAGTGGTCAAAGTTGCAGTGCGCTTCTTTGCAGCTTTTTATTTCTTAAATATTTTTATTGTGCTTTGCATTTATTAGAACATAATCGATCTAGTTTCGTGTTACACCGTCAGGTGATATCCATTTCTCTTTATAGATTTTTTTTATGTAGGCTATGTGTGCTGCTAATGATAAAATTTTTGCTACTGCAAAATCTATAACCCTTATTCCGTTATCGTTACTTGTTGTATGTTTGCTTTGAGCTCCAATGATGGGTTTATTTGTCTTCTCTTCCGACTGTAGCATTAAAATCCCCTAGAATTACTTTGATGTCATATTTAGAGAACTTGGCGTACGTTTCTTTAAGTTGCTCGTACAAGTAGTCTTTAATGTCTTCTTCCTTCTTAATTGGGACATGTATGTTGAATAGGGTGATGTTATGAAACTTTTTTTTACTCTTACTGTACATATCCGTTCGTTTATTGGGTTAAAATTTATTGCCATGTGTTTTGGTTCCTTTCTAACCAGGAAACCCGTTCCGAAAGTGTTATTCATGACCGCTATTGAAAAGTGTATTATATTTGCCTTGAATCGGAATGTCTCTTCTTTTTATTCTCATTTCTTGTAACGCTGCTATTTTGATCTTATATTTTTCCAGTTCTTGTTTAACTTTTTGTAGTGAACCAGGTCTGTACAGACTCCTCATATTCCATGATCTAAAGAACAACTCATTTTTTAAGTTCGTTGCATTCGTCGTTTTCGTAATGTCGTCCGGCTCTCTGTTTGCGGTTTCATAACTTTTGACTGTTTTATGGTGTAGAATTGTTAGTCTCATGCCCAAACCTTTTTTCGGAGGACCATCTTTCTCGCTCTCGTTCGCCCTGACCCTATTTTTCACCTGGGTTGGTTACCAGATTTCCGGTAGGGTTGCTCAGGTTTGCTGGGGTTTATCACCCTTATCTTAATATAAAGGTTACTTGAAGGTAACAGTCGGAATTGGGTAGGAGAGGCTACGTGACGCTAGCTGGATGCAGCATCATGTGGTGCGCGTGCACTATCCCCTTTGAACCTCTTTAAACTGTTATTAAAGCTATTTCCGAATCAATATTTACGAAGTTGCAGAAATTACGCTTTATGTTTAATTGTTTATTCAACTGTATTACATTATAAAAGTTTAATACGTTCACAACATTTGCGAAGTTCGATTTTTGATAACAATACTCAATAAAATGGTAACATTAATGAAGTTAGAACAACTAAATCTGACAAGATTATATTTTTCGCGGGTTGGAAAACATTGCATTAAGCAGCAACAAAGTTAAGAAATCCCATAAAAGTGTATATTAGAAATTTTTCAAAAGGAAGCACAACTTACAGAAAAGAAACTCAATTTACAAATAGAAAAATTAATTTTGAATTTTTCGGAAAATCTCATGCTTCAGTATTTTTGTGTTCTATTGCTTTATATATATATACTTTATCGCAGTTGCATATGAAGTAAGCGCGGCATGTCAATAATTAGTTTGCAAATCGTAAACTCTTATCAATAGTTGCGGGGTTTATTGTTTTACCCTAAATGCCCTTATGTAACATTTTTATATAATTAGCAAGTAAAATGTTTTTAATATTTATTTTTTTTTAATTTAACAAACATGCATGATAAATGTCAGTTGACAAACTTGACACAACAAATTCGTATAATAGAAAAACAATTTAAACGGTGTGTTGGTTTACCGGTAAAAGAGTGAGTTTGTAATCTGGGGCTCAAGTTTAAATTCCGTGGCATACCTGTTGTAATTTGTTTTCTTTATGGACCTTAAGAACACGAAGTGACCGACTTCGTTAATGCCTGAAAACGAATGGACATCATCTTCAACATTTATTGTGATTTTAATGGTTTTGTTACTTATTTGGTTTAATTGCCACTGTCTTAAATTAAGTAAAAACGTATTTCAAGTTACTGTTTCTTATATAAAACAAAAATAAAAATAAAAATAACTTATAGGCATAGGCATAAGATCGCAGTACGAGACGTCAAACCATAAATGTAAAAAAATAATTAAGAAAAAAAGAAAACAGGTTTGTTACGGAATTTGAACTGAGGCCGCTACATGTCCACGTTTTAATCGCTAAATCAACATGTTTGTTAAATTTGTTTCTATTTTATGAATTAAATTAGTCACGGTTGCTAACTAACAATCGACATGCCGCGCTTGTTTCATAGGCGACTGCGCTTAAATTTTTATTTGATCGCTCTGTATAAGTCGTAGACGCTATGTTTTTTTAAATTGTAGCTGCAGCGTAACTGTACAAGTTGACATTTCTTTTTTTATTAATACAAAAGTTTATTCTATTATTGCCACGGTTTTTAATTAGAATTGGAATTGTAACGTACGTTGACCTATAATTTACTCGTAAGCCAATCAATGATAATTGATAATAGTAATAATGTGTCATTACAAAAATTGCTTATTTATTCCAATCAGGTCAAACGCATATGAAGGAGAGGTTATACAAGAAAATACACAACAAATACGAAAACTTATTTTTTAAAACAATTGGCGTTTTTGAACATCTTGAACTTTATATTTTTCTGTCTAAACCATAGGATTGAATTGTATTGTACGATACATGCAATTTTAGTATTTTCGTTTACCTGTTCAGTTAAAGTACCTAAAGATACGATATCCTACTTACGAAACAATTTATATTTAGGTTTAAAGTTTTTAAATTCAGAAACTTACTTTCTACCAGCTATCATTTTACACAACACACTCATTGAAGTGATTTGCAAAAATTAGTAGTAAAAAGATTTAATTAAGATTTCACTCTTTTAATCAGCAAATTTAAATTTTGACAGAACAAATTAACGCTGGTAAAAAACGTGATTTGAAATTTAAAAATCCAAAATTAAGACATATCGAGATAATTATTGAGCGCTAGCAATAAGACCGCGTATATGCAAATGTCCGCCAATATTTGTTTTCTTAAGATTGGCCCATAAAGATAGGCGTTGGTAGGCGTACAAATTTTAAGTTATTTTTAGTGGTCGCTTTTATTGCTTTCCACACGCACTTAAAAAAAAGCCAACGCGGGTAATAGCCAAATCGTTATATGTATTAAAAAGACAAGAATTTGCTCTGCTGTACTTTACAATTTTAGCGTCATAAATTTTCATCTTGACGTAGTATTTTCCTCTTATTTATTATTTCGAATGTAAATGTCCTACTTTTAGGCAGGAGCGAATTCGACCGGGTCATTAATCACTTACTATGCCAAAAAGTAATTAATACTACACTAAGTGAAGTACCACTTCCGGCGATTAAGAACAAATCATTTCACACTATTTTGAGGCAATGTGTGATGAGAACAATTTATCTTGCTCAAGCGGGCCGCGGGCAGCCTAAAATTTAGGTCTGCATTACAAAACGCGACATGCAAATTTCGAACACACTCACTTCTTCCACCACTTCGAAAAAAAATACTTAGCATTCCGGTATCGACATCGCAATTAGCCTTAAAAATAACGCCGACAGGAAAATGGAACAAAGGACACATTAAGCGAATTTAAGTGTAAGAAATGCGAGAAAATGCGAATCATTAAAAACGCTAAAACGCTCGGATAACTAAAGTATTTGTATGATTAATGGCGCTGCAGATAAAACCTACATATTAATGTTAATATTAAGAGTATATCGACTGAACAATTTTAATTGCAAATTTTTGCTAACATGTAGGTCAACCAGAAACTCAGTTGAGCACGCGCGCATGTTTTTAAAAGTGCCTTTTTTTAGAAATAATTGACGTGAAACTATCAATTTAAACTTTTTTAATCCATTTTTAATGTTTAATTTTCAACTTAGAAAAAATTTCTCGAAAATTTTTTTATATGGTATATCAAAAAATGTGGCAAAACAATCTACCTACTTTGACTACGTGAGATGGCGTTAAAGGAAGCGAGCTGATAATACTGCTTGGGGGTGGGTATAGATATGGACTTGCTCACTGATCTAGCTCTAGATCTTCGAATTCACGCTGAAGCAGGCTCGTTTCAAACCAAATGTCAACGTTTTTAAAATCTGTATTAAAAAGTTCAAGGGAACACTTTCAGTAAACTGTTTAGAAAAATATTCAAAACCAAAAACTTGAGTTTAATATTTTGGGCAAATGTCGCAAAACAATAACCTCCAACACGGAAAAGATTTTCATAAATAAATTTTTTTATTAACAATTACAAAACGGTTACCAGGAATCGGAAAGTTTTCCAAAAAACAATGTCTGCTTGACAAGCTCTCAAAAATATATACTGCGTCTTCCTGGGTTGGACAGGGTTTTAAAAAATCGGTGTTCACGAAGAGAACGAATAGGGGGGTTGCAGGTCCTAATAGATGCTTCTTGTCTACTTCGGCTAGGTAAGATGGCATTGGAGTATTCCAAGTCTATGCCAAAACTACAGTTTTTTCCTCAATCATATATAAAGAAAAATTTTTCGAGCTTAGTTTCGGCAACGTTTTTATGGCGTGAAGCTTGGCAGTGGTGTCTCTGGAACGTGCTGGAAAAATTAGTATTGAAAAAAATATGAGCAAAGTGAGTAATTACGAAGAGTGGACGAACTTGGGCTTCGTTCTACTGGCTTCAAGCTGGCTTGAAACCCGATGTGGTTTATGGGATAGCGACGAAACTTTGGAAAAAGCTGGGTTCGTTTAGACAGAAAGGTTAATCTGTCTAAAGATAGGTTTTCAAGAGTTAGTTATCTTAACCAAAAAGCTAAACTTACATGATCTGTAAATGTTTTCCTGTTCAAATACCCGGTTTATCGCAAGTGATTCAATCTAGATGCTTAACCAAAAATTTTAATTATTTTTGAAAATATCAAAATTAACTTTTGCATCATCTGAAAACGACGAGAACTTTTATTTTCTTAAAAAGCATCTTATACATTTTATTATACTTATTTTTAAAGACCACTAAATTCTCTATTCAGTCAAATATGTTTTGCTTAAAAAGTTAAGTGTAAAGTAAACAAGTTGGCTACGAATTTGTATAATTTCATGTTTAAATCAGCTAAGATTTTTCGAAGCGGCCAGTGTAATTACAACAGTTAATACTTAATAGAACATTGTCTTTATTTACACTTTTCAGACTGTTTAGTGATTAACTTGGTCAAAAACCGTAATTTTAAAGCGTTTTCGGGAGTTTACTTAGATATACTTTATTTCATTTCTAATTAGAGCCAACGAAGAGTGTTTTATTATTAAAGGATACATTTTTAGTTTAAATCTTATAAATTATTATCTGCGACTGGAGCGGTAGGTTGGAATTTTTTTCTACCTTTTGTACAGAGCAGAATGTCTAGCGAACCTAGTCGAAGGCAGAAAGCTTTAACTAAATAAATTTTTAATAAAAAGCATAAAGGTTTAGCCAGTTAAATCCCTACAAAACTGACAAAAAGAAATAAAATATAATTCTACATCAGAACAAAATAGAAAATGTTTAATAGACAATTTCACATAGATGTATCAGAAAATGTTCTTAAAGATGAGAATAAGGTAGATGTTCTACAAGGCCCTCAAAAGAAACATAAAAAATGAGCGTATCAGTACTCTTGGACGTGGGTTATACTTTAGAACTTGTTGCTAATCATGTTTTCAAAAGGATTTTTGCATCAGTGTTGTTGCCACGACTACAAATGTAGCGGGTGCGCACGGTATGTTCATACTTTCTCAGTGAGCCTGGAGCTGCAGAGGTAGAGGTTTTAGGGGCCCCTCTACCTTTATAGCCTGCGGACTCGCTTCTTCCTTCTTTACTCCGTATTTTTCTTTTTTTCCTTCTTCCTCAATTCCTTAAAAGTTACCGTGGAGAAGTTCAGGTAGAGACGTATTTGCAACTCCTGGATTCTTTTCCACGACCGCTTATCTATCGTGATGGTTATCTGTTGGCTTTCTGGGGATCGGCTTGGTATCTACAACGTGCCAGATCTTCATAGAAAGTCGCGTGTTCTGCACACTCAATCGGTGCAGGATCATCTTTGGTTTCATAATTGGTTCCACAATCCATACTATGCTGCACACTGCCTTAGGAACATTCTTTCGCTCTAAGAGATTAAGTTTTGCCCCGTCCTAGGTTACGCAGATTTTCAGTACCTCCTCCAGTCAGCTTCTGGTCTCTGAATTTGACCCTCATTTGTTGTGGCCGAAAGTTGGCAATTACTGCTTAGCGGGTGCAAAATTATTTTTTCACCTGCCAGGAGTAAAAGTGATTTTGCGTCTCCTTTTAAATGCGAATGTTGGTTACGCTTTGTTTATTTTTCTTGGATACGTTTTGTATACCATAGACACGTCTTATCTACTGTGGATAATAAAGGCATCTTAGTTGTAAAAGTCAATGTTTACACAACTGTCAAATTAAATAATTTAACTTCAACTTTAAAATGAATGTTTTTTTGATACATTTCTCAAGGTCGACGAAAACTCGGGAGGAATTTGATTCTTATCTCTTGTTTGCTTTACGGTACACAGGAAAAAAAACGCATCACTTTCTTCCTTTTTATAAGAATAACTATTAGATTATTATACTGCTACTACTTATTTAAAAGTAAAATCCATATTTCTAAAAATACGCTTGTAAAATTTCACGATGCGTAGATTACGAAAATCATAAAAAGCGTCACATACAAATTAGCGGACTGGGACATAAACAAATTCTAGTTTGTCCCTAGCTCTCCCAGCTTACAAATTTAAAAGAAATCGATCGTGTGACCAGTTTTCAATTAACATTTGTTTTTTATATCTTTCTATTCACAGTTTTCGTAACTTCAAAATGTTCATACGCACAGTAACATTGTGCCTTCTCGTTTGTGACAATTTAGCAACTTGATTTTCAATAGCAAAGCGGTAAATCATAATTAGCGGAAAAATTTAACGGCCACCTTTATTAGACAGACTAAAAATTGCGAAAACACTGCATTAGATTTACCCTAAAGCGAGATCTGATAAGATTCCCGTGCTTGGATTTCCAAAATTAAGGTTTGAAAAAAAGAAACAAAAAATCGAAAAACAAAACACCAACGACAGCGTCTATCAAGCAACCGACTCACAGACAAACATTTTTAAGACAATTTTTTAAACAATTTATAACCCCAAAACACGAATTCAGTTAAAATCACGGAATAAAATTTTTTTATGAAATCGATACTGAAAGCATCAGGAAGTAAAAATTGAATGCTTCATGAAAGATCACTGAAGCACCTAAAGATGTTTATTTATTTTGTTATAAGGGCAAAATTTATTTTACAGATTTTCAGGGCTATTATATAACTTGAATATTATTTCTACAGATTTAACGCTTGACCTAATCTAACATCTTCATTTCAAATCTAAATTAAATAATAAAATGCTACCAAAGTTTATTTCACTTTGATTAAACTTAACGATGCATTAAACTTTGTTTGAAATATTTTAGAACTAAAAGTTGTACACTAACAAATAGTTTGAAGTCCTATTCATTTCGATGAAACCTTAGGACTTTATTTCCCACGGGTATAGGTTCTTCGTATTTATTATAATGTGCTGTTAATAAAAGACTCTTTTGGATAAAGTTATACTCAAAATTATCCAGAGTCCAAGAAAAACGTAGTTTTACAAGTTTTTGGTCCAATTCTTTTTCGTATGATGTAAATTTGAGTGTTGCTACATAAACACATATGTTGCCGATTATATTGATACCGGAAGATGACCTTAGTAAAGCACTAGAGACACCCTATCAGCTGGAACCACCAGTCCAACGCCTCAAAACAGCAGATGTCCAAGAAGTCATCAACTCCCTAAACCCTAAGAAAACTCCGGGTTATGACTTAATTACCGACAAAGTTCTTAAAGAATTGCCTAACATTGGAATAAAGTATCTCACTCAATAATTGTTCAATGCAGTACTACACACAGGGCTTTTTCCGACACAGTGGAAAGTGGCACAGATCATCCTTATCTTAAAACCAGGTAAACTTCCCAACGAACTGAAATCTTACAGACCAATAAACCTCATACCAATGGTATCTAAAGTCTTTGAAAAGCTATTATTAAAGAGGCTTCTTGCAATCCTCGAGGACAACGAATCAATACCTAAGCATCAGTTTGGATTCAGACAGATGCATTCCACAATCGAACAGACCCTTAGAGTTGTACAGATGATCAATGATACCTTTGAAGCCAAACAATATTGTTCGGCAGCATTTTTGGACATCACACAAGCATTCGATAAAGTGTGGTATATCGGACTCTTATACAAATTACGCTTACTTATCCCGTTGAACTACTTCCTAGTCCTTAAATCTTATCTCTAAAACAGGCACTTCCTGGTAAAAGTTGAAACTGAATATACAGAACTCTCGCCAATAAACGCAGGGGTACCCCAAGGCAGCGTCCTTGTTCCACTATTGTACCTGCTGTACACTGCAGACCTACCGACTACACCAGAAGTATTAACAGCAACCTTTGCAGATGACACTGCAGCCCTAGCCACTGATAGTGATCCCATCATGGCCTCACAGAAACTACAAACAAATTTACTCGCAATTGAAAACTGGTTAAAGAAGTGGAGAATAAAAGCAAATGAGACCAAGTCCGTCCATGTAACCTTCACCACACGAAGAGAAACTTGTCCCCCTGTCTATATAAATAACAGACAACTACCACAAGAAGAAGAAGTAAAGTACCTCGGGATGCACCTTGACAGAAGACTTACCTGGCGCAAGCACATCTTCACAAAGCGCAAACCACTTGGAATGATCCTCTCTAAAATGTACTGGCTACTTGGACGTAAATCCCAACTCAGCCTAGATAATAAACTGCTGGTCTATAAAGTAATAATCAAGCCAACTTGGGGGGGCACAGCTTCCACGTCAAATTTAGAAATATTGGAACGATTCCAATCGAAAGCGCTACGGATGATAGTGGATGCACCGTGGTTCGTGCTAAACACCCATATTAGAAGGGACCTCCCAACACCAACCGTCAAGGAAGAAATTCGCCGATACAGTTCACAATACAGTGTTCGTCTTAGTGCACACCCAAATGATTTAGTAGTGAACCTGAGGAACCAACCTATTAATAACAGGAGGTTACGAAGACAAGTGCCAAACGATCTCCCCACTAGACTTTGAATGTTAATAATTAAGTTTAGTTTTAAGATCTAGTTTGTAAATTTTATCCAAAAATCAAAAAAGGATTAAAAACCCTAGTGTTACAGGAGTATGCTACTGAGCATATTCCTACAAGCCAATTTTATCACAACATTTGCTTTTTTTTTTTACAGCGAGTATTTTACGGCCTGTGCCGTCTCTCGCATCCCAAACACCAGTAGTCTTTGTCATTCCATGCTCCTTCTTCAAGGTTCCTGTTTCTCATGTCCTCTTGCACTTGTTTTATCCACGTATCAGGAGGTCTACCTCGTCTTCGTCGTCCTGGCGGGTTCCACTTTAGTATTCGATTTGGCCATCTATTTGCGTTCATTCTTTGTATGTGTCCATACCATAAGAGTCTCCTTTTTTCTATTTCATCTACGGATGTTGTGTTCTTCTGCATTCTGTTTCTTATTTCTGCATTCGTTACGTGTTCTAGTCTCGACACTCTACATCCTCTTCGAAGGAAATCCATTTCAACTGCATTTATTTGTTGTCTATGTCTTTTGGACAATTCCCAAGTCTCCGAGCCATATATTAGTATACTTTGCACTATACTGTTATAGATTCTAACTTTCGTGTTATTATACATGCTTTTTGACCACAGTAACGGATTTAGTCTTTGTATAGCTTGTCTAGCCTGTCCCATCCTACTCGTGATGTCTTTTTTTGAATTTGCTTCTGATGATATTATGCTCCCTAGGTATTTAAAGTCATCACACTTTATGATTGTATTTCCGTATATTTTCAGATCGTTTCCATGGTCTTTTGTTGTTAGATATTTGGTTTTCTTATAATTGATTTTCAGGCCGTTTGCTTCATAGATGTCTACAAGCTTTCGCATCATATATTTTATATCGTATTCATCCCCCGCCATTATCACTTGATCATCCGCAAATAATAAGGAATATATATAATCGTCTTCTATTGGTAGACCCATATATCTGCATTTTGTTTTCCATTGCTTTAAGATGTATTCTAAGTATATTTTAAACAAGGTGGGCGACAGACAGCATCCTTGCCGTACTCCTTTATTTGTTTTAAATCCTTACAACATTTGCTAAATGTACTTTTGTATAGATTGCAAATAAAAATGGATATAATAATAATAATAAAAAAAAACATTGATACCATTTTGCGCAGTTTTCTTAGTTTGTATAGAAGTTAATTTACATTATATTTTAAACAGAAGTAGCTATATGTACAGAGTCACTGTTATGTCAATGTATGGGTATGGAACCGAGTATCTTTTGCTAAAGGGTTTAAATACAAATCCGATATTTTGTAGGGATGCAGAAGAAATGCAAGGCAAGTTTGAAGTTGCTTTTTTTGAACAAAACATCGTGTTTAATTTTTTTAAAAGTTTTTTTGAAGTATCGTTGAATAGTTTATTTTCTGTTCTATGCGATTAAGATGCAAAATTGCTTAGAATAAAAATGCACCACATCAATATCTAAAAAAAACAAAACAAAATACTCGATGGTGATATAAAATTTGAAGTTATTTTAGAATGAAAATGATGAGATGTGTAATTTATCTCAACTATTTTACTGCCATGTTTAATAATTCTTAATTTATTCTTTGAGGCTTTCGCGGTTTCTCAAACTGTCAATATTACAATTTACTTGCGGCTTAGACCGCGTCGTCATTTGGGAACTACGCCCAGTGTTCTATTCACTCTGAAGATGCAAGCTGCAATGTCTTGCGAAACGTTAGTTTGTAGGGGTTCACAAACACCTAACAGGCATAAGCCAATTAAGTGTTATTGTCCTGGGAAACAAAATACATTACCTAATATCAAATCCTTGTCCGCCTCAAGGTTTAACCAATCTACGCACACGGCCCTGTTTAGGCAGGCAGGGCCTATGAACAAATATTGCTCTAGAGAGCTTCTAGAGCAAATACTTGTAAAGGCAAACAAGCTACAGGTCGGTCTTTACGTGATCATGCTGGGTGTAGTTCCCAAGTTCGCGGTCTAAACCGAAAGTAAATTGTAATACTGACAAATCTTAATTTCTTGGAATATGGATCTTTTGATAAAAACGGAAGTGTAACAATAAATAGGTATGGTAAGAGAAAACAAACCCATGCAAGAGAATTTCTTATTTTTAAGAATCGCTATCGAAATATGTAGTAGAACAACAGTAAGGAAAAATTTTTGAAAAAATTGACAAAAAACGGAATATTTGTATTCTAGTACTGCAAATTTTCGTTACAGTTGTGACAGTTGCGTAACAACCAAGATCCAGTTTCAATGGGGTCGTTTAGTACTGCTAGGAATGGCGTGAGTCAGATAAGCAATGGAAAATACACTTGAAATATAAACAGAAATGCAACGCAACATATTTAAGCAACAATATTCGTAATTTTAAATCACGATACCGCATTAGCCTTAAGTAAATTGTATTGTATTTTAATAACTTTTTCCAGTAATACGGAATATGCACCTATTTTCAGTTTACTAAACGACTCCATTTATAGTAAAAATAATAGCTAAAATGAACTTTAAGACTTCTCTCGTTTTTTAAGTGGCATCTGTACATCTAGTTTTGTTAAAGAATCGTGTAAGTGGCCAAGACAGACAAAACTTTTGCCAGCTAAATGTTGTTTTCAAATGAAGTTAATTTTCATTTGCATTGCAATTAGCTCACTGGTTGGACTTTTAGGAATAGCCTAAGCTGCTCCTACCAGTTGGACTACTCGCAGTACCCAGTAATAGTTAACTACGCACCGCCCAGATTGGTCGGTAACCGGTCTGATTGTAGTGACCGGTACTATAACAGCGTCGGGTTTGCACGAGCTCTCTGGTTCGACACTTTGATAGTGGGCGTTAGCAAGCAAAGTGCACCTCATCCTTAAAGCGCAAGTCCCTAATGCTATCAGCCACGTCCTTCAACCACCAACTACCTAATATACCGTCTGGACAATTTTATAACCCGTAGGACCACCTAGACGTAGTAACTGGCATACAGGCATATTTATGGCCACGGCCAGGGAGCGGGGATCCTGTTACAGAAAACGCGCTGTCTCTCAGGTATTCCCCTACTGAGGGCTAGTAACACATCACTTCGTCAAATCATTTATCCAGTTCTTCATGATCCCAATTAAGGTAAACCTTAAACTTCTTTGAAGAGAGTGAGCGTACCAAGTTCAAATCACCGGAATGCCTGTTACAATGCGAACCTGACTAAATCCAGCTTGTTCACGCCTCTCACCTAAGTGAGGGTCCTTGGCCGTCCCGCCGGTTTTGTGAACAGTTACAATTGTACTGATTTGATACTAACTTACTCTGGATGGAAAAAATTAGTATTTAGCATTCTTAGAAAGTCAACCTCTGGGCAGGTATCATTGGTTGCAACAGTTATGGAACTCTTCTCAAATTTTGGTGAACCAAATGAAAATAAGCGTCTCTATCTGGTTTTAGCAAGGTGGTGCGTCTTCTATGGACGGGGAGTGGCCAATAACAGGGTTTCAAGTTATTTCTCAATGCTCCGCTAGATGTCGGTCGGTAGGAACAAATTGCGGTTTTATTTCTTATGTAAGAGCACATAATTTTTACCAAAATGTCTATGTTTTGAACGTTATTGCTAAAATATGCAATAATTACTGTGAAATGTAACAACAGTTCTATTTCTAGCGTTTGAAATAATTTAAAACAAAATTTAAAGTACATATTTATATACAGGCTAATATTCATATGGAGTTCGTACTTTTAAGGTGGATTCAGAATCTGAAACAATAAAAGAGTTCCAACAAACACGGGTACAGAAGCGCTTCCTTGTGGAGTTGTAGCTTTCTAAAGATGGCAAATTTTTGTTATAATTATTGCAGTAGTTGCATTAAAATTGTTAAATATGTCATGTAAACGTTACTCATTTAGCTTAGTATTTCTACTAATTTCTGATTGAAGAAGTTTAGTAGCGTTGTTTGATGTGTGTAAGAGCGGAAGCGCACGTAATGATTTAATTCAAAGCTTTATATCTTTACAATTTTTGAATTTATTTAGAAAAACTTATTCTGCATATAAAAATACATAAGAAAGGTGCTCTTCTCGCAAGTCGCTAAATCCAACAGCTTTCGAGATAATTCAATGTCTTTCTAAAACTGAGTTGCCATGAAGGTGTAAGTGTTTTCTCAAGACGCTCAAATAGTTTTCAAAAACTTTGACAGAAAGTTCTACACATTAAAGCTATGAAAACAGTTGATATAGCTATAGACCAGAAAACGCTTCTTTATGCAGTAACAGTTACAAGAAGAAGCACCAGTAACTGTTTCCAGCTCTCAAGGCTGTAACGCCGTAAGGAAGCGTTTTTGACTTTCCTATACTTTTAGTATATGGCAATATTATTTCATGAAAATGTTTGAAATCGAGATTTTTACGGAAACACATGGTTTAGACCTCGAAGATCTCAAAAAAATAAATGTCTGTTCATGGGTAGGATTGCAGTAGTTGGGTGGGTGCGTCCCATAACTCAGAAACCAATGGTTCGATTACGATGAGATTTGCAGTACGGAGGTGTAGCAAAAAGTCGTCGGGAAAATAAGCTTTCAAAAACTCGGAAAGCGAATTTTCTAAATTTGAAACCGGAATTTGATGGAAAGCTTAAATAAAAATACAATACTTTTATCCAAACTTTGTTACTTCAAAACATCGTAGTGGCTTCCCACTGCGATGTTCTAAAATTGCTATTAGTACAAGTAACAGTCCAGTCATCAAGTACTTTTGTAGGGAAATAGCGTAGGAAAAGAATTCTTTTGCTTAAATCCTTTATTTAGGCGTCCATAAAAGACACGATGTTTGTAAAGTCTTACTTGACCAAGAACACTTTTTTAAAAAAGTGCGAAAATCACAAAGTCGTGGATTGTTCGTTTCCATTGCATCCTATGGTAAAAGTAGTCCCAAAACAAAATCTGATAAAATTCTTCGTGAAACTAAAAAAAGGGAATGTTCGAGCCTTAATAGTTTCCAAAGTACGCTTTCCTAAAAAAAAACAATTTTTTTTAATGTTTTGTTCAAAACTCGTGTTTTTCAGATTTCTTGAAATACCATTGTCCCCGACGATCATTCATAAAGGTGCTCTGAAGTTAAAGTTCACTTAACCGTAATAAGTCGACAGCTATGACCTATCAAAGTAGAGCATTTTCAACCATTTGGCGAGCCTGTTTCGTAGAGCTGCAGTTTTTCAAACATTGCTCCTTTTGGGTGCATTCAATGTAAAAATGAGCTAGTTTGAAATAAAGAAATATAAAATTCTGCGTAGAACAAAGAAAGAGAATGTTGTAGTCTTAATAGTTTACAAAATGTGACTTTTCAAAAAACACGATTTTGTGTACGGAGGAAGACACTTTTCCTCGTGCTGCGCTCAATATTTGTTCTACTATCGTATAAACACAAGACTAAATGCGGTATTTTACAATTTTTAAGTTGATATTTGTTATGTGTCAGTTTGATGTTTTAGCTTTTTTATTATTTTTTGTGTTAAAAAGGTTGAATATATTACTTTTTCTACAATCATTTGGAAAGAAGTCGTTCCCGAAGGCAAAACTAGTGCATGAAGCGGCACATTCCCGCACGCAGTGCAACAAAAATACGAGGAAGGCGGTAAAATTATTTGAATATTTCGATATTTTCTGTATTTCCTATACGATTGTGAAACAAAAGTGGTTTGCAACACGTTCGAAAAGCACGTTTTCTACACTCGTTTGATTACAGAACTCGTATGGGAAACACGTACTTCCCTAACTTATTATGAAAATAACTATTGCCGCACTTCTAACTCGTATGGATATTGAAAACAAAGGCTTTTTTAAACGGTGGTAGAAAATCGCTATTTGTGCAACGAGTAAGGAAAAGTGAATTTTTTCTGTATACCTATTCTCGACTAGTGCGTCAAATCTTACGTACACGTATATGACGTACTACCGTTTGAAAAAGAGACTAAAATACGTATTTTTAAAATTTTGGTTTTGATATTTGTTATCTGCCATTTTGACGTTTAAGCAAATTTTTATTTTTTGTGTTAAAAAGTTGAATCACATACTTTGCCGCGCTTGTGCGGAACAGTTCAACTTTTCCTAACTCATATGTATATTGAAATCAAAGATTTTTCCTATGGCTATTTTTGAATCCATCTTAAAAGTGCGTCCCGCATGTTAAGAATCGCCTTGCATAATGTCAATATCAAACACCAGTGTTCTATTCACTCTGAAGATGCAAGCTGCAATGTCTTGCGAAACGTTAGTTTGTATGGGTTTCCAAACAGCTAACAGGCATATGCCGATTAAGTATTATTGTCCTGCCAAACAAAACACATTACGATCAAATCCTTGTCCGCCCCAAAGTTTAAATAATTTAAGCACACGGCCCTGTTTAGGCAGGCAGGGCCTACGAACAAATATTGCTCAAACTTCTGGAGCAAATGCTTGTAAAGGTTGACAAGAGGTCAATCCTTACCTGATTATGTTGGGTGTAGTTCCCAAATGACGACGCGGTCTAAGCCGAAAGTAAATTGTAATATTGACAGTTCGAGAAACCGCGAAAGCCTCAAAGAATATACCTTGTATAATGTTTCAATAGCTGTCAGCACGTAATGTCAGCCAATCTTTAAACTTAAACTCACCACGTTTGAAAAGCTTCCATGTAGTGATGTTGTTTTAAAACAAACCTATCATTTAAAAAACATTTTCCTAGAAGATGGATTGAGAGAAAAGCAACTGTTAAGTGGCTGGAAAACCCAATTTTACCTCGATAATTTTTTGGGATTTTATTTAAAAAGAAATCGGAGGTATGTATATAAACGTGACGTAATTATGCTGATGGGTGTGTTGCATATTTGGGAAAGGGGTGCAGTAATTGATGTTAGGTATTTTATGTTGTTACCTAGGTTTGACAGATGGCTCTGCAATCGAGGTTAAGTATTAAATTTGTTTTTGTTATAATTACACATTAAATTATCTCTTTAAAAACATTTTAGGTTGATATTTTTGGAAATCAAATTTAATTTCAAATGTTTACAAATTTAATTCTTAATCTCGTTTGCAGGCCCATCTGCTACCGAACCCATGCATTAACATGAGATACCTAAGATCGATTGCAGTGCTCCTAATATGCAACTTTCCCATTGGTAGCACAACTTATTTGAAAATTTTGAAAACCGAGCGTCTAGTTAATGTCTTATTAGTGCAACTGTAATATTACTTCGCTCAGTACAAATCAGCATATAAAATAACAATTAAACATACTTAAATAAACTGATTTTTATAACACTGCTGGTTATAGTAGAAAATATGAGAAAAGATAAATTTTGGAATACCGCGGCAATCGCTTATGAAGTACGAACATAAAATGACAAAAAAAGGAGCAAAGAAAAGGCAGAAAGATACAATCATCACGTACAACATTACAACTTACTGGACAATCGCAAGCCGCTTGTTTAAAAACGTTAGTTGATAACAAACACATTTCGAGTCCATTGCGTCACAAATGTCCAACCTAATGGAATCCATAAAGTAGTTTTAATTTGGTTGCCGCGACAAGAGCGTGCAGAGGCGTTAAGCTGTAGCTATTCGAGTTTATTTAGGTGCACATCAGGTTTAAACTTATTGATGACTTTTTCTTACGAAAATAGAGATACGCTTAATAACGAAGAAACCCAATTTTAACACCTATAATCTCGTACAAACTACCAAGCCTCCTTAGAGCCAAATTAATTGATTTAGGAATTATAATGATTGCCGTCATGAGAAAGAAGACACGAAAGTTAAGTTGTGTCAGTATATGTCATAATGATCTTTAATTATATTTTTTGCTAAGATTTTAATTACAAGGACGACGCGAAATTTAAAAGGAAAACAAGAGGATGGTGCTGTTGGCATTTTAAACTGTTTTTAGAATTTACTTAAACATGATTTTAACGTCAATTTAGATGGTAAACCCTCAAATTAGTAAATTGAATCATTAACATTTGTGGTTTGGGAAAATTACCAGTTTTTAGTACACTTAAAAATAAATACAAAATTTGTAATCAACATCCGGTATACAACCTTGACATCAGTTCTTGTATAGTCCACAATCAGAGCTTGAAAGTTGAAAAAAACAGATTAATTGCGGTGATTTCAACATTACAGTAGACAACGAACCTTCATGTTTTTTGTCAATTTTATTGTTAATTTATTCTTCATCTTCAATTTTATCGTAGTTTTCTTATCTGCTTTCCAACAGTAATAAGAATTTTAAATAAATTTTTGCTTATCGCCCGCCCAAAAATTATCAGCTTTGACAATTTAATTATAATTGGTGGCATGAATTTGGAAGTTGTAATAAGGTGTTGGCACTTCTGTTCAGCTGCCTTTGTTCCTTCTACAGGGGAAAAATAAAAAGATTAGGCCATGTTCGATGGATGTAGATCCTGATAAGGTTGAGGTATCGAACTTAGCCCGAGGTTTGATGGTATCAAACAAGCGCCACATAAATTTTACTTATGGGTGGATTTGTCGGCGATAATTCCATGTTGCTTTCTTCACCCTCTTTACTCATTTCAGATTTTTTTTCTTTTTTGTTGTAAATGTTTTCAGGCTTGCAACAGATGCAAACATAATTTTTTGATTTGAAGTGTGAGGGGGCTGTAACATAAAGGTTTTCTTATTCAAGGGTAAATTTTTTCTACGCTGTTCATAACTTATTAGGCAAATTAATTTTGGTACCACAAGGTTGATAGATTGTTATATAATAATGCTATAGAAAATTTTAGCAAAAGACAATAATTAATTGTCGAAATTCTTGAGTCAAAATAGCAAGAGACCTTTTGCTGACCCCTTTGATGAACATAGACCTTCCTAATAATTCAAGACGAATTTTATTAACGAGTTTTACGCTGTAATTTAGCAATAATTTTCAGAATCTTATTGAAGCGGCTACTAAAAGGACCACCGATATAGTTGACAAATTATAAAAATTCAGCTGTACAACGTGTGTATCTACTAACCGGCACTTGCATTCCAGAGCCCGAGTTTCACAGACACTGACAAATCATTTTACATAAATCTCGTTTGTGGGTCCGCGGTCAAAGCGCCGTGCAAATTACAGCAGGTAAACTCGACTTTATATTCTCTCTTTGGTTAATTGAATGTAAAATTTTGCGAAATTGGTTGAAATTTAAGATAAAAATTTTTTAAGTATGATCTTGCCCTAAACCTTTCCAATTTGATTTTTGGAAAATTGCTAGACAATACCGATAGTTGTAAAGGTTTAGTTAAGAAGCTAGTATAGGCCAATTTACATATGAACAGTTGCACGATTTCAACCAGAATGCTTATAAAGCTGCCGATCTAACATGGCGGGCGCATGCCTCAATCCATTAGTCTGCTTATCATCTCATTGCAGCCACCTCGATTAATATTTGTTTCGGCGACCACTAGTTAAATACCTCTTGACGGAGTTATTAATTTTAGTTAAAATTCCTTTCTTGTTGATGGCAGTTTCTTCTGGAACGTATGAGTTTGGATTCTTGAAATAAACTGCACTTAAGATTTTTAACTCTCCTCGATTCGTTTAAAAATATTTTTATAATTGCAAAATAAATAATACCACACAATAAAAGCAAATGATTTAATCTGGTGCGAGAATAATTAGGCCAATCAAGCAGTTTTGTTTTTTGTTCTTCGCGGACGATTAGGTGCTCATTATTACCAACTGTTTAAAAATTTAACGGAAAGCTTGTTATTTAAGTTCTTGTCAATTTAATAAAAAAATGTTACAGTTTAGTGATCTCGCGAAACGGAAGAACTCGAAACATCGCTCGTTTTTCTCGAATGCCGAAGGAAAAGTCTTCTCTTTTCTCGCCAAGAGGAGCTTTTCTCTCACAAAAGACGATTTTTTTTCATCCCGTCTCTTATTTGTTATAATATAGTTAATATTTATCTTGTTTTTATGATTAGAATTGTAGAAACTATAAAGTTAAACATACGTATTGACTGATGTTTTAAAGAATATATTAACTGTAGGATAAACTTGACTTTTCGGAAACTTTGAAATTGAAATTTGAAATACAGGGAGATGCAGAGAAAAAAAATCTTATATTTTGAAAATTTTAAAAACTCGTTGGGATATTGATTTATAATTTATTGTACATAAAACAATTGTTAACTTAACAGGTTTAAGTTAATAATTGTTTTATGTACAATAAATTAAAATGAAATTCAACGAAGTAAAGCTCGAACTTTTAAATATATTGATTTATAATTAGGTGTGCGCAAATGCAGCGTTGTTAAGGACTATTTTTTGTGTTAGTCAAACATTTTTCAATCCTACAATTTACCTTCGGCTTAGACGGCGTAGTAATTTGGAGACATCCAGCATAACCAGGTAAAGACCGACCTGTAGCTTGTCTGCTTTTACAAGCATTTGCTCTAAAAATTTGAGCCATAATTGTTCGTGAGCCTTGTCTGCCTAAAAAAGGCCGTATCCTTAAATTATTTAAACCTTGGGGCGGACAAGGCAGACAGGGTTTACGAACAAATATGGCTCAAACTTGTAGAACAAATGCTTGTAAAGGCAGACAAGCTACAGGTCGGTTCTTATCTAATTATGCTAGGTGTGATCCCCAAATGACGACGCGGTGTAAGCCCAAAGTAAATTGTAATATTGACAGTTCGAGAAACAACGAAAGCTTCAAAGAATATATGGTTTAATTAACCAGTGGCGTACGTATAAGTCGCAATTACAGCATCTAATATGAAAAAAGATACGCCACTGCATTTTTGTTTAGTTTTGATATATTTTTTTTTGAATTGCTTAATTAAAACTGCGTTTTTTTGTTACAATGTACTATTTTCGTTAAAAACCAAACAAATGGAACCAGGTGCTGGCAACTTTCTTGTTTATTGAAACATCAATTACATTCAAATTAGAGGTAAATAAAGTTCTCTGGAAACAGGCGAATAAGAAATCAAAGTAACTACTCAAAATGACCACCTTCACACATCATGCACGCCTCAGCTCTTCGCCTCATTGAATTACAATTACGTACGCGCTCAAAAATACCTGTTGTGTTACGTATAGTTTGGCATCCAGCTTTGATACGTTCTTTAATTTGTTCCTCATTTTAGAGTAGCACGCTGTAAACCAGAGACTTTAGGTGACCCCACAAGAAAATATCCAAAGGATTGAAATCGGGAGATCTTGGGGGCCAAAATTTATTTGGTATTTGAGCGCCCATACCAACCCATCGGTTGTTAAACCGTGCGTTTAAAAATTCACGAGCTGTTAAACTAAAATACGCTAGGGCATCATCGTGCATAAACCACATTGGTTCCCTTAGTGCAAGTGGAATACCTTTAAGCAAGTCAGATAATTATACATTTTCGAATATGCAGCATCGTTAAGAGTCTTTGGAAGAAAGCGTGGGGCAATCAAAACATCTCCAACAATACCCACCCATACATTCAAAGAAAAATGCTGCTGAAACCGAGACTTATTTATTGCGTGCGGGTTTCGTCACACTAAATATGATTGTTGTGGAAATCCATTATGGCAGTAAATAGCACCTCAGCAACGAATTGACGATTTTCTGCAATTTTCTGTAGTGTCAACTAGCAAAACCTCAAACGTGGAGGGACATCTGGAGGCTACCATGCTTGCCTTACGCCAAGATTAGCAGAAATTTTTCTTCTACTTGTGTGAGGGTTTTCTTCAATCTCATTCTTCTAATTCAGGGGTTCTAGTTGTTAATGAATGGTCTGTCTGCAACTAACTCTTTTTTATAAGATCCTGAATTTATTAAGAGTTGAAAAACGTTTCTCAAGGTCTGATGATTAGGCGTTTGATGACTGGGGAATTATTTAATGTAAATACGTCTAGCTTCATAGCAATTTCCATCAGCAAGACCGTATACGTAAACCATATTAGCCATTTCGGTGTTTGTGTAAGTACCCATGAGAAGAAATTGGAAATGTTCAAGTTTTACAAGAAAGAAATTATGGAAACAATTTAAATAATGCCATAATAACAATGGAATTGTCACCGAATTACAGCGACAATTTGCACTAGTGCTACTTTTTCGAAATTTTTTCTGTAGGGTATGCAATTTTTTTGGCAATTTAGTTTGATAGGTCCTGTCAAAGAAATATGAATGTTTACATATTTATAATTATTGTTAATAAAGAAAATATACTACCGTTTTAATAAAGTTCTAGCTATTGCAAAAGAAAAAAGTCTGTACGTATTAACATTTATTAGCACATTTTCAAAATCTTGTTTAACTCCAACGCTGAAGTTGCTTCGTTTAGCACGTATTCTTTTTTATCGCAAAATTTCGTAAACTGATGCCACATTGATTTACGTGATTTCATGGTATTGCCAGGTACACTTTTCTAACTTCCCCATTAATTTTATCATCGGGTGTATCCCCAATTCTTATTTGAGGATGATTTTAAGCACTTGACACTGCCAAACACCAAACCATAGATAAAAAATATAATACGTTTATATAGATAGGAAACTCTATAAACATACTACAATACATGAAATAGTACAGCATGTGCCACCTAACCTTGCAAATTTTAGTGGGCTTTGATTCGGCTACTTACGCTTTGTTTCGTCGGTAGTCGTAACTTAAACTAGCTCTAATTGGCTGTTGGACAGTGTGGTACACTCTACTAAAAAGTGAAAGTCAATTTATTTATGGTTTCCAAAAAATTGTGGGTTTTTTGACAAATTAAAAGGCCGTGCGCCATAAGGTTAGAAACAGTTTGCTTTGAGGAAGGATTAACATAATAATGACATAAATAATTAACAGCAACTAGATATTATACTAGCTTTCAAACTACGGGATTGCTTTTGCTTGAGAGTGTAACGGCTTCTCGCCTTTTAAACTTATCGTCATTTTTTTTGCAAGGTTAAATGGCACTTGCTGTACTGACTATCATCGCAAATGGCGCTAAACATTGTATAGCGGGAAATTCAAATTGTAGGTAAAATTATACCGCATTTAAATGTATTAGTAAAACTATAAATAAGTCAGAAATAAAGCGTTTTAATTCCATATAAAGAAATTTATAAATGAGGACCTACGAAATAAGTTAAATTTGTACAATACAGTTACTGGTGTTATTACAGGGTCTTTTGACAAACACATGTCCATATCAGTTCAGCTAAGATTACATAATATTACATTCAGTGATGTGGGGTGACATTTTCTGAAGCATATATTCTGAATTTGAAAATTTTTAGGAAAATTTGCTCAAGGTTTTTACTGAAAATTTCCTGCTTATAAAATTACCCATCTGAGAATAGGGGAACACCACAAAGAGCGTTAGCTTAGCTTGTTGTTTTGAGGAGAGTCGTTAACATAAACAAAAACTGATTCATTAATCAGGTTCTGATTTAATATTTTCTAGACAACCCACATCACTGATTACAGCAGAAGTACTACTTAAATTTGGAAGTGTGATCTGAATATTTAAAACATTTTTTTTTCTTCTCCATTGTCCTCAAACCCATCAATGCAATCCACCTTTTTGTTGTATGTTAGCGAAGCCTCAAGTGACATTTCGTCAAAAAGTAAGCTGCAGTATCTATCCAAAGGGTCCATTTTTTGTACACTGAACTGAAGACTTTTCAAAATATGTTTATTTAGTCCACAAACAAAAGGTACTGTATTTAATACTGACATCAACGTTTTTCTTGAAGGTAATGCAAATGATTTTTGCAATAAACTGTAACGTTTTGGACTTTGCTTTAACAATGATAGTGCAAATATTTTGTCTTTAATTGTGAAACGTCGTCCCTTGCTTTTTTTGCTTTGCATTCTTAACTGTGACTTAATAAAATTGAATGTTGTTAAATTAATTTTATTTTTGAATAAGTCTTCTGAAACTGTCACTTTTGTTGCTTCTTTTACCCCTTTGATGTTGCTGGCATTCACCCTATCTAACTTCCCCGCAGTTTTCCTTAAACCAGTGGCTATTTGATATAATTTTCTAGCCTTTGGACTTAATTGCTGTTTCCTTCTTACTTTAATCTCTTTTAATAAACTTAATTTTCTTCGCAAGTCTCTGCGAAAAATGGGGCTTTCGGAGAATTTGACATTTTTGATGGTGGGCTTCTTAGTATTTCCATCTCAGGTAAAATTTGGGGAGCATCCAAATTATTTGAAGATGTCCAAGGTAACTGAAGATGTTCTGGTAAATGTAAAGTAGGAAAACTATTAAATGTTAGATTCGTCTTGTTATGATGTTCCTGAAATTTCATATCTGCGCTAAAAGGTACATCGCAGACTCTAAAATTCTGTTTCTTCTCAAAAACAATGTTTCGTCCTACAGCCTCAATCCACTTCTAGTAAATCTATTAATCTACGATAATTATTTTAATAAAAGTTTGAGAAAACTACATAAAACTGATAATGTAGAGAAATAACTTACATCAGGATTACTTGGAAAAGTATGCATTTTCTTCTCATTATTTGGAAATTTACAATTTAAAACGCAACATTTGAACACCATGGTTATAAAACAGTCTAACTTAAACGTAAAATATCTGTAATCTAAATTGTGTGTAAACTATTTTCAAATTTCGCAAGAACTGTCAGAAAATACCAAAACATCGGTCTGTCAACAAGTAATTCACTTACCGTATCTTAGCAACCAAAATATATTCTGCAATCAGCGCCATTGGTGATTCGAGGCAGAACTAAATTACCAATTGTATTTTTTAAGTTGACTTAACACACCGTGCACCAAACTTTTGAAAAAACTTCAGAGATTTAGTTGCTAATAAACAACATTTATTTAATTCGTCGTCGTCGTCATGGAAGTTAATTCGCATGATACTCGATAAAATTACGTTCATATTTTATGAAAATTAATTTTATTCAATAAATTGTCTCCCAAATACAATCAAGCTCAAATTTATTGTAGACAATTTTTGCGTCAGTGTCACTCATGTACATTTTGATTGGAAATAGCACTCGTGCTCCGCTGCTATTTCCAAGTAAAATGGACTTTCGTGACACTGACGCAAAAATTGTCGACATAAATTTGAGCTATACAGGATGTATCAAATTGCGTGTTAACTATGGGGATCTCGCTTATTGGAATAGATACGACGATGGTTAAATTAAAGAAAAGTTGTGAAATTTCATGCCCACTAATAATCTAAAAAGATATTAGACCTATCTTGCTTACTTTCTGAAAGAACTTTAAAAACTGAAATTTTGGATTTGTCATTTGTCATTTATATTACATATTCCCTGATTTAAGTATTATTAGTACACTATTTTATGCTGAATCTAAATTTTTCATCGAATTCGGTATAACTGTTACCATTGCTCATTTTCGACTGTCAACTTTTTTTTTTCTTATGGTCGGCATTTTAATTTTTTTTTGTATTTGGATAGAGTTTTTAATTCTGATTTCAACGATGTGTCACACTTTGCACTTTGTTTACGTTTTGAGCATTTTATTACAGAAAATAAAAATTTCAGAAGGAAAGACCACGTCATTTAATTTATTTTGAAAGAATTCTAGTAGGCCATTAACTGACGGAAGTAAAACTAAACACTACTTTTATTTACTTTTACCTTTAGATACATTAGGTACGCGAAAATTTCAGAAAACTTTGTTTTGAGCGTAGGCAGCAGGTTATCTTATTTTTTATAAAAACAAATGAATGACAAATTTTCTAACATACACAATTTACTGAAAATTCCACTTGCAGTGTTTATGTTTGTAACTGACATAACAAATTTGAATAACAAGTTGAATAAATGCAACAGATAACACTAGAACTGCACTAATACAAACAATTATTAAATAAATGTTCAAAACATTTGACACCTTTGTAAAACATGCTCAGAAGCAATAAACTCTAATCTGTGTGTTAGTAACTCTGTCATTTGTTTGTTTTTGTAAAAAATAACTTAACCTGCTGCCTACGCTCAAAACAAAGTTACCTGAAATTTCGCGTACCTATTGTATCTAAAGACCAAAATAAGTAAAAGTAGTGTTTTGTTTTACTTCCATCAGTTCATAGCCCACTAGATTTTTTTTAAATAAATTAAATGACGTGGTCTTTTCATGGCACTCTTATAAAATTTCAATTTTCTGTAATAAAATGCTCAAAGCGTAAACAAAATGCAAATTGTGGCATATCTTTGAAATCAGAATTAAAAACTCTATCCAAATAAGAGAAAACTTAAAATGCCGACCATAAGAAAAAGAAAGTTGACAGTCGAAAATGAGCAATGGGTAACAGTTATACCAAATGTGATTAAAAATATAGATTCAGCAAAAAAGTGTCCTAATGATACTTAAACTAGAAATATGTAATACAAGTGACAAATTAATTATAGCCGAAAACAAAAAATCCAAAATTTTAGTTTTTTTCCAATTCTTTTAGAAACTAAGCAAGACAGCTCTAATTTCTTTTCGGATTATTAATGGGCATAAAATTTGACAACTTTTCTCTAATTTAACCATCGTCGTATCTCTTCAAATAAGCGAGATCCCCATAGTTAACACGCAATTTGATACATCCTGTATATGATTATCCATTTGCAATTTCACAACTAAAAATCTCTTAAATTGTCAGAAGCATAATTAAAACCAAAAAATTGTGTGCCAGCACTTGGTTTTAATTAATAGCGTAACGAGTTTTCAAAGTTTTCAAAACTTACGATTTTTGCTCTCAACCTCATTGACAACGAAACACTTGCGGACGGATAATGTTGATAGAAACTTTTTGTCTTAAAACAAGCCAAGGGAAATGTCAGTGGATTTCCTACGCGTACTTAGGAAACACCCTTTATACGAATAAGTTAATTCTATGTTACTGATTTCAAACAATGTCAATTTTGGAATACATTCGAGTCTCAGATAAAATTAAAGTTGTTGATCAGTATATGAACCTAACTTAATGTAAAACTAACTTATCTGACTTCGAATTTGGAATCGGGTCGGATTCTGTACATAAAGCAGCTCTTATTCGTAATTAATTAATTTAGAAGTTAAGTACTAGCACATGTCGTTTTTTTCAACTAGGAAGTAAATTTTAACCACTTTACATGAACATCAATTAAAGAAAGCAGGTAATACTTTTAGAACGTGAAATTAAAGATATCACGACATGTCTTCTTGAGGTTCCAACCATTTAACTTACATATAAAAAACAATGTTTCCGATAATTATGAATGCTACCTCAAGTCAAACAAAAAACGTCCGAAAAAACGCAGCAATTACAGGTTATGACAACGCTATAACCTCGTCCCAAAGCAAACCACATGTCAAGAAATCTAAACACACACATGTATTTTCTCCTCGGATTCCCAGCCCACTGCAACCAACATGCATATCATTAACGAAATTACAGTGCTGCACATTTAAGCCATGTAATTTTTAAATTCGGTCGTTGACAGTCACAGTTCACAGAGCAACGGTAACTCTAACTCCTACTTTGATGGTTTATCTCTGATTTAGCATCACAATGGCCAGATGACCGGTCCTCAAAGGTGCCGAGCTCCTCCAGACGAATTACTGAACGCCACCGGCTTCTACCTTGGCTCAAAATCAACCAGCCAAATCGTAATCGATGTGAAAAGTAGAATTTTAATATTATGTTTACTCATGATTCGAAATCGAGGCTCGCACTGAAAAAACTGCTTAGTATTAATGTAATATATCGTGTTTTCTAGGCAAACAAGACCTGTTCCATACTTCTACCAACAAAAGAATTTTGATTTGTTCCAGAAACATCCCAAATAATCCTTTGTACGGGGTTCATTCTTTAAGTTTCAGAACGGGGTGTGGGAACCAATGAGCAACCAATTTTTGAACTTCAACGTATAAAGTTAACTTGCGTTATTATACAGGGTCATTTCAAAATAACTGGAAAAGAGGTAAAAACCACTTTTTTATATACAGGGAGAGTATTTTGTAGTGTCGTCCAGTTTGATCCAAAACTTGTTTTGACTGATTCTGAAGTGAATCGAATGTAGCGGGGAGCTCGTAGCAGGAAAAGCAGGAAAATCGTTGTATAATTTACCTGCTTGTCCAATGTTTTCATTCTACAGTCGAATTTCCCAAAAATTGCTAAAAATAAGGTTTAGAGCAAGCACAAAAGATTACAAAATACCATTCCTGTATCTGTGGTAAGGTTTTATATCCCCTAACCTGAGATTACTCTGTATAGTCTTTATTTTTTGTTTATAATAAATTACGCTTTAGTAAAATGTTTTAAGGGGCATTTTAGCAATGTATCTGTTCATATCTTTATATTATGACGTATTGTAAACGTGTATTGGTATATTGGGACATTAAAAGCGACAACAGTTCAGCACAGGTGTGCGTTAATCTTAATAGCAGCTCAAAGTGCTTTCGTTTTCACTAAAGCATATTAATATTCATCCGGCATTTTTGGCACTAAAACATACTTAGGATGTTGTAAATTTGTATTACAAGTTTTAATTATAAATTTGACCCAGATACATAACGAGCAGGTTACTTTAACAATCTTACCCCACTAAATGGCAGATGCTTGACGTGTATAATAGAATATAGTCCGTGATGTACCACACATGTTCTTGCATGCTAATTACAATCAGCGTCACTCATAGATTTTTATTTCTTTAACAATTAATTTACATAAGAACCTGACTCTAAGTGTTTTAACGCGACATTTTCCGTAAGTGAAATTCTATGCTTAGCACGACAGCAAAATATTAGCACCGATAAAATTTCCGTTTATAGAAAAATTTCTACCCAACTTCCCCCTATCCATCATCCACACTTGTACGCTTTAGTTGGGAGTTCTTTACAGGGCTCTAGATTAATTCTAATCAAAATGCAGACATTTCCCGATAACGCGTGTCCTTTTTAGTCCAGGTCGCCCTTGTCAACTCGCCTTATGACCCTGGAAGCACGCACGGATATAATTACCTTATTCTTAAGCAACAGCAATGAGTCATTATAATAATATTTAAAATCAGTGGCGTACTTTAACCATTATGAATACTTCTGCGGTAACAAATAATAGTTGGGTATTGTAATGTTTGTTCAATATAAACTTTTCGACAATCATCACATCAACCTCTGTAAAGCCAATATATTTTGCATACATGCTCGCTCGTATGAGGCGCAAAACATTTTTTTTTGCTGAAATGCTGTAAATTCACAAAATTATATCTAATATAAGACCAAATAACCATTTATACGTAAAATAAGGATTTATCAAAATAAATAAAGGAAATAGGCCTAATTAGGCATTTTGCCGAGCTTTCAGGCTCTACTTTTCATATGTATCCAAAAGTATCTTGTAACTAAAGCGGTACGCTCCAACATTGACTACAATAACATCCTACTACTCGTACCATTGTATCGAGAGCATAACTGCATGTTAGTAATAATACAAGAACATACTACATGATACTAAAGCTTTCATATAAAAATTCAACTACTGACTACAAAGAGAGAATAGTAAAGCAATAGTCGACAGGTAGCTGGGGTAAGTGTACTTCGGTCACACGCCGAAAGACATGAGAGTCAAATGGAGTGAGAGAGCGAGTGATATTGTAAAGTAAACTGATAGTACACTGAATTTTTCAACGTTTTTTAAAAAAAAATCGATTTTTTGATTTTTTTGGAAAAATATGGCTTGGAATTAAAGAAACAGAAAGAATAGGACAACTTCCTTTATCAAACATTGGGTAAGAGTTAGGAATTCACCCCCCCCCCTAAATATAGTCGTATGTAAAAATCAAGTTGAGAACTTTATTCTACTATTACCCATGAACGATTTAACTTAAAGAAACATTTTTATCGACCCCTCATTTATTAAATAAAAGAGTTGGAATTTTCTAAATTGAAAAATTCATAAAAAGTGTCACAAAGAAGTCAGCGGGCTGGAACACGAACCAAATTGTAGCTGGCCTTATAGCTCTAGAAGTTTTGCAAAAGTAAATAAAAAACGTGGTGTCAGTTTTTAAGTAGTATGTTTTGAAACAGTTAACATTTTGGTATTTTTTTCATTTCACAGTTCTAGTAGCTTGTAACATCATGTACCCTGAGGGTATTTTTTATATTAAATTTCATCCTGATCTGATAACTTGTTTTTTTATTAAATAGGCGGTAGAACTCAAATTTTCAAAAATTCACAGCGCCAGAGAAAAATTTGCGAGATAAGACACTAACCAAATTGTAGCTCATCTAAAGTTCTATGAGCTTACAAAATAAAAAAAAATCGCTTGGAGAGTTTTTGAGTTACATATTGTTTTAAAAATTTGCGAAATTTTGGATATATTTTTCATTTCAAAGCTTTAAACTTGTCGAAAATTTTTGTACACAGTAACATTATGTTTCTGTAGGGCTATTACGATAAATTATTTGAACCCGATCTGTCAACTTGTTTTTGCCGCTAAAGTCAAAATGTTCAAAAATTGTAGCGGCCACTATTTTGAAGATAGAAAGTTCGACAAAAAGCACTGAATTTTCCCTTTGCCCTTTTTTAGTTCATTAATATCTGGTTTAGGAAAAAACTGCTACTAAAAAACATGTCTAATTTCCGATTCCGGTTTTGGATTTTTAGAAGCTTATTTTGTCGGTGGTATTTTGATATACTGACAAACTTTTAAAATCTAAAGTTCATAGAAATCTGGCCATCCGTTCGGTAGTTACGATGCACCACACACATACCCACCTACATACCTAACCACCCACCCACAGACAGACATTTTATACCTCCACTTTTTTTGCAATTCATTTGCAATTTCGAACGTTAGCATAAAATCTATATTGAATGTATAGGAAAGTAAAACATAGTAGACGATTATTAAACGAATTGTTTTTATTTTTAGTAAATATAAAAATTTTATCATAATATAACGTAATGAGAGCACTTTTCTCAAACAACTTCCTTCTTACAGTGTTCAGGCGCGTTTTTAAGCTATGCAGCGGTTCGGTGCAAGTCATGCAGGGGCCGCACTCCGCACCGAAGTGACCTACAGATTAAAAAATACAGCAAACAATGCAAAATTTACCGAAAATTCATTTATCTCTTAAAACAAACAAAATTAAACAGACAAAAAAATAAAGATTTAAAAAAATGTTGATGAGCGAACTAACTTTAGCCGATATAAATTTTTTCACAATATCTTCTAAATTCAAATTGTTGAGAGTATCTCGTTCGATTGAAAGTATTGCCAAATCTGACATTCTCACTTGAGTCATTGTGCTCCTTAGGTGAGTTTTCAATCTACGCAATACACTTCGTTCGTTCCCCTATATCTTCGGAACCCATTGACCGATTTTGATAAGATTTGGTGTGTGCAGGAACCCTAATCTGATTGCCGTACAATTATTAGGAAAGCATATATCGACAGGGATTTGTCAGAGGCAGCTGCAGATATTTTAATTGCTTCACTTTCTAGTGCAACATTGAAGCAGTACACTGTGTCGTTACAAGGTTGGTGGCTTTTTTGTAAAAAGGACCGTTATAATCCGTTTAAATCATCAGCGAATATTGTTATTCAAATAACAGAATCATCAAAAGACTCTTTCCTGGCGTTTTCAGACTAAAGCCAACCAAACCAAAGTATGGAAAAACTTGGGATACTGCACTAGTACTGATCTTCATTACTAAGTTATGCCCTTTAAAAGCATTACATTTTAAATATTTAACTAGAAAAGTAGTAATTTTACTAGCATTGATTACTGCACATAGGGTACAAACCTTTTCCTTAATAATATTACCTCAGTACCTTCAGGCATAGAAATCAGAATATCGGAATTAATAAAGACTTCAGCACCAGGAAAGTTTCAACCATTTTTCCCCCTTCTTTATACAAAAACCTAAATTACGTGAAGTAAAAACATTGCAATTGTGTTTTACTTGCAGGCAGTTCTTTGTAAGGTCGTTAATCGAAACCAGAATTAGACCTGTTTTTTGGTGTAGATTTTTTCTAAACACTTTTTTGAACTTTTAAACACATAGCGTTGTAGTGCATCTAAAGACAAATCAAATCTTCAAAATAAAGGCTGCTGCGAATTTTGTAAAATTTCAAACTTTAATGCTCGATTACTCAAAAACAAAATATCCAATCGATACAATTATCATAGTATTTGATAGCCCTTAAGAAGTATAATCGAGTGATTAAAAAACATTTTTGGGAATGGTAAATATACTGGCGGCTCAAAATTTCCGGCAGTTATGTGATTTTAACTACGCCTGTCAATTAGCTCTAATTAAAAAAAATATTTTTCATTTATTGCATATTTTTGATAACTCTATAAATAAAGTTGTTATCACCATTTTCGTGAGCGCAATAACTATCTTAGCGCTTGTTACGTAGTAGGAGTAAGCGCCGCCCGTACCTACGTAACTAACGCCTTGAGTCTGCAGCGGGCTTTTACCGGCTAGATTAGATGCAAATTTCCATTACTTCTTGACGCGCCTGATTGGTGTTTGTACTTTGATTTATTCTTAAAAAAAAACAAATATTGCAATTAGACAAATAAACCGATAAATGAAAATATTTTTACCATTGAGAAACATCAGAAATCAGAAATGAGCTCACACTTTAATTTTAGGTAATTATTGCACTGGCACTCATACAATATTATAGACATAATACACTAATAGAGAGATGTTACTTATTTGAGAATAGAAAACTGAAATGATTCCAGTCAATAATAAAATTATTTAAGTATTTCTTACTACCACTCTGATAATTCTCAGGTTTTGTTTATAGAATACTTTGACTTGGTGGCGGATCGGCAGTGCACGTGCGTGGGCCAGTTCCAGTTCCAGGAACCGAGTTTATTAATATTAATTTCTAAATAATGAATGAAAAAAATGAGTGCGTTGCACTTTGCTAATCAAGTCGGCGGTATTACATTCCCATGTAAGGGTATTATTTTACATTATTTGGAGATAAACATTTAAACTTAAAATAATACTTTTCACTATTTTAGTCTTGCTTAGAAATAAATATTTTTTATATCGATAAAGATTTTGTTTTCTAATACGCGACCACAGGGGCCCGCCAGCCTTAGGGCCCGTCGCGGTGCCGATTGCACCGACGTTAAATGCGCCCCTGACAGTGTTGAAACAAACGTATTTATAGAACCCTACAACAGACAAAATTAAATATAAGCAATAGTATATCGAAAATAACAAAACAGTTCAGTAACTGCATTGTTATTATTTACCAGTTCAACGTGTTGCAAAATGTCTTAAAAACGAAAAATCAAATTCTCAAAAAAATCAAATATTATCACAAAAAAATGACACTTGTGATGCATTTGCACCCCAGCTGAGTCGATGATGGTTAATAACTTGAAACGACATTTTTCATATTTATGTATTTTTATTAGACTGAAACGATACTTGTAGGTTGAAAAAAACCAGGAAAGAAGCTTTTTCAGAACTGATAGCTAAGACTTTAAAACCATTTGCATTAAAATAAAGATTTGCCACTTGGGAGTTCGACATGCGAGTAACTAATAGTCCTCATTTTCATTTTCTCAATAAAATAACATTTAACACGTTAATGACGAGTCTTGAACCTGAAATAATTCTAAACAGGAAATTTGCACCAAGTCTTGCATATTTCTACGTAATCGCCTTATTACTAGCCACACTGAAGTCAAACTAATTTGAAAAATTGATCTATAACACCGTGAGAATATCTTACCCTGAACGAACATCCTCAGATCGCGTGAGCCGCTCTGCGAACTGACCTCTACCCTTGGGCACCAAAGAGCAGAATATGAACGAAAACGGTATTGTATTCTAAAGAGTTTCCGAATAGAAAGCTCTTACAACAATAGGTAGATTTAACCCACGTTAGGGCTTAATAACAATAATTAATTAATAAAATGGAATATGTTAGAACTCCCTAGAGCACCGACAGAATTTTTAACCGTAAAATTATAATAAGCAACATTTAAACACAATAAATAACGAAGGAGCTACGGTGTTGACTTTAAACCTAAGGGTATATAATCTGGACTTACGAGGAATCTACCGACCGAAACGATATGATAATCGACCTGTTATTTTCACCTCCTCACAAATTAGCGGGTCGTGATCATGATCGGCTCACCTGGAAGTCAGTACACCTGCAACAGAAAACCTTAACCAGAACCGACCGATACACTTACACTTCCTTTGATTATGACGCATGCAAGCAGGTGAACTCGGATTGAAGAAGATTGATGTTGCTGCGATGGCCCGCTCAGCGGTTATTGTTTTCGTGATGTGCTGTATTTCATTAACGAGTGTTTATGAACAGTTTTTATACCCATAAACCGCTACGTTGTGAAACACCCGTGAAGAAAGCTGCTGAAATTAACTAAACTTCCAGACGTAATAATGAACTACTTAAAAAGAAACAGATAATCCGTAAATCTGATAACATTTTTCACAATTAAGAGAGCAAAAAAGAGAAAAAAATTAGAAACAATTTTTGCAATGTACTAAAAAAAAAGACGAATGGGAACAGAAATTTTACCTTCTTCAAATTATGAATCAGAAAGAGAGTGAATAAAAGAACGAGAGTGTGCGGACAAGGACAAAATCAAAGAAACATTACCGACAGTACTATACAATATGTACGTTTCATCAGTTACTTTTCGAAAAAAATAAGAAACAATAAGAAGGAAACTGAAATAACGAGATTTTTCTGCAAAACCTTGGAAACAAAGTAAAAGTTCATAAAATAAAAACTTGATCGACTGATATTTTTAACTAATTTCAACATGGAACAAAATCATATTTCAGGTTTTCAAATTTAACACAATCTAGCTTAATCGCAAAATTCTTAAAAGCTTTCGAAAGGATTCCAAAGCCTTATTACCTGGAACGATTTTTGCATCAAAGAATGTGTTCGTCTGAGACGCGTCCCCATGCGGTAAGCCTGTGGTTATATGATAGATTTTTCTACTAGAACCCGTAACTTGTCAGAATACTGAATAGTTTGATGTAACCCTAGGCTTGTTTTATAATGAAACCGCGTTCGAGGAATTTAAATCGAAGGAATCTTAGAACAGTAGCGAAGCCGAGGCGACAGATCGCTCAACGAAGCGGAAGATCTGATAAAAACTCAACCTTAGAAATACACCCCACCGCGATTTTAACAGAATCGTACTTTGATTTTTAATTTTATATACTTTCAGGGGCCGAAAGTATTAAATTTATGAAATAATACAATTTTGAGGTTTTAATGAAAAAATACGTTTGTAGGCACAAGAAGCAGAAAAATTAAGCTACAAAAACATTTGTACGCAGATGGGTGGCTTTATTCATACACTGGCAGTTCTAGAATGGTTGATCCAATTTTCATAAAATTTTAAAACTAGGAAAATATCGAATATACGTTCTTAAAACATGTAAAAAAAAATAGTCATGTTTTGTTTGACACAATTTATGCAAATACAAAACCAAATTACAATATAGGGCCTTAACACAAATCAAATGTCTTTATGGAACTCTTTAGCTTTAATAAAGTTAACAGAGCAACATCAGTTTAATGGCATCTTGAATGCACGTCCCTGATGTAGTTTCATGTAACTGAGAACGAAACGTTTGCGAGTCGTAGTGCATTCTGGCCAGTTTCAGACCCGATGTTAAGATGCCATCAGCTTACCATTATTACAGTCTCTAGAGCAGCGGTTTCCAAAGTTTTTATGATCATGCTCTCTCAAAACCGTTAGGTAGCTAAGATAAAAGTGATCATCTATATATTAAATTCGGATTCCTTTCACCTGTCTCAGCTTTTAATTCTACCGGGCCTCCGCAACAGCAAACCAGGTCTGCATGTCTACAGCGTATGCTTGGCCGATCATTTGCCAGCGGACGCGTGCAGTACTGGTTTAATAAACGCTTAAGTTGCAAAACACTGAAATCATTCATTATGAAAAGTGAAGGTGATAATTGCACAAACAAATAATTATTAAAATATATGTTACATTTATTAACTAACAGACGCTGGCCCAATCGCGGATGAAGCACACCGGTATTCTATTAAATTGCGGTGTATATTTGATTGATATTTTATAATAACAATACTATTATACCTGCCTACTATATTCAGCAGAACAAACAATTGCGTAAGTACTCTCATTAGAATTTACGTTGATTTTTTAAGTTGTGCTGTGTAGAACGCTAATATTTCATAATAGTAAAATAAATTGAGCAAGTATTTCTATTTTGTTGTCTTGTTAGGATGATCTCATATAAACAACTATAAATTGCGAACTTGGTTCAACAACACAGGTAGAATAAACACTATTCGATGTTTTATTGGTTAAATATTAAGTAAATACTGCTGTACCAACATTGGCGCAACTTCAGAAAACAGAAAAAGCACAGATTGAGGGCCCTTTCCATACTTATTTTTATTTATTTATTTGTCTATATTTGTTTACAGATATTCATGAGGCGAGTATAAATTATAAAACAAATTCTAATAACTTCAATTATTAACAATCAATTCATATAATATTTATACCAATTGCACCGAGAAAATTAATTAAACTTTTTATTGCTGTACGAACAGGGATCTCACAACTGAAAAGAAGTAGCAATTAAATCATCATTTTTACCCATTTTACTTTATTTACCTTTTTAATTTTTTTTTGCTTACATTACTCGAATTAATGTAGAGACACATATCAAAACTTCATCGACTAAATAATATTTCAAAAACCGCAAGCGAAAGCTTAATATAATTTTTTAGTAGCGTTATTCTTTTAAACCAAATTTTGTCAATCTGAAAACGAAATCGAATACAAAACCGTGGGGTAAACATAACTTTTCGAACTCTTTAGCTTTAAATTGGCGGTCCAACACGTTTTTGTTAAACATTTAGCTGTCATATTTGTGTAACCTTGCTGATCCAGCTGTTGCGAGAGCCGAATTTTCATTTATGTAAATACGTTCAGATTTATTGAATATTTAAATATTAAAAATAAATGTGTCTGCACCTATTAACATTTATAACGATTTAATCAAAATTAGATTATTTAAATTACACGCTTTAAAGATTTTTTTAGTAAATATTGAAAGATTTAAAATAAATATTTAAGGAATTATTTATATTTATAATGATTTATTAACTTATGAAGCATTAAGCTACAGGTGTATGTATATACGTATAATAAACATTGGAACATCTATCTATATAATAATTCCGGAACTGTCTCAATTTTACTGGGTTTTTACATCTCGACACACTTTATTTATTATTTTGAGGGGGTGTTTATGTAAATGTTGCATAGGAGACGCGGGGCGAAGGCCACGGGCTCAGCTTTTTTTTAATGTATATTATATAACTATTTTACATTATTTTGATTAAAGTGAAGTATATAGTTGGTTCATTTTACATCAAGCATATTAAATATGGATTTAAATGGATATTTTTATTTATTTCAGTAGCATTACAGAAATTTTTTACATCACACTTTTGTAGGCCCTTAGATTCTTAATTTGTGCAGAGTTGTACAAACGAACTTTCGGTAAATGAGTCTTTGAAATAGTTAACTTATTCTTTATCCTCTCTAATATTTTGAGGGTGTAGTTTTTCTCTTTTTCTGATGTTTTATTTGTGACTTTATTTCCGAAACTCGCAGAGTTTGGAAAATAAAGTCACTTGAGTGACTGCATACCAGAGCTTAATTATGGTATGCAGTCACCTTAAGTTTTAAAATAGGTACCAATCTTCTTTTTTGCCGTTAATAATTATTAGTAACACACGTTTGGCTTCTGTTTCTGTACTGTCTCGATATGGTTTACGTGCTAAGCCTGAGCCGGTACGGCTAATGTGTTCTAATAAATAAATTAGTTTTATTCTTATTCTAAAAATGAAACAAAGCTCCATTAGGTAAAATAGCAAATTTATTTTAACAACGTTCTTTATAAAAAATACCGTTACATAACTAATAATCTCGTTAACAATAATAATAGTGAATACGTGCCTGGAGGATGCTTATTAAAGCATAGGAGGTAATTTATGCATAGGAGATGAATTTCTTGTTGGTTTTCGATGAAAGTACGCTTTGTGAGCACAACCGTATTGCCTTTGCGATAATTTTTAAAATTTACGCTTCTCTTAATCCGTAACGTTTGTCGAAAATTAAGAATTAAGTCATAATGATAGGTACAAAATTATTAATGAATATATCCAGTTGTAGAACGCTCGTTTCGGTGGATCTCGACAAGACCCTTGTCAGTGTGACAGTGTTCCTGCTCTTTTAAAATGAATAATGTATTTTTAAGCAGCGGCGTTGAAGACAGAGCTTTTTTACCAAACGAGGCGAAGTAAGAAACGAATGTATCATTTATCGAGTTTTTTCTTTTCAATTAAGTTTGGGAATTTAATATTTAATTTAGGAGTGCGTGCTTTTTGACGTTTTTTTACGTTAAAAAGCTGTTCTAGTTTTGACTAGGAATACAAAGTAGCAGGTGAAATATACCGCGTACTTTTTCACCGCACGAGCCAAAAATGGATTAGCAGGTGGACCCCCTTTTAGAACGTACGAATTTTGCCTCTAGTTATGTTATATTATTATAGATGCTAAGTGGATTGATTATAGATCATTTAATGCTCTAAAACACATCAAAATAAAACATATCACACCCTTACATTAACATGGAAATTTATGCATCCGCACACTAAAGTATGTGTTTCGGTATCCACATAATTTTTTATTAGATTAGTTAAATTTAAATTGATAGAAATCTTTACCGCTTTCGCTGTAGGGAGGTGTAGGCGCAGCTAAAAACCTTAACTTTCGCAGAAAAAATCAGCAGTGGTTTCGTGCCTAATAGATGCTATAATAAATAATCTGCTGATATTTTTTCACGACTTCTAATCCTATAAAAATTTTTATTGTTATTGCGCATGTATGCACATAATTATTCCACTCGTAATATATTGAGCAAAAAATTAAACTCGATTGTTTTTGCCGTACACAATTTCATCGGTATAAAATGTAAGCAAATTACGTTGATTTGCTTGGTTTAATGATTAATTAATTTGATATTGTATTCGTGAAACGATCCAATCGCTATTGACTCGTGATTTGAAAAACTACTTACTATCGCATTAAGTAAAATTTTTAAGTAAAACAAACACTCGCGTTGCTATGTAGCAGAGTATCCTAATTTAAATACCCGATTATTTTTCAATTCGATTGTGGTGTAACTGTTAAATAAAACTACAGAATAACTTCAAACCGATTAAAATTAGTAGTATTTTCAAATTACTTACAGAAAAGTAAAGTTTGCACTTTTCCATAACTTTAATACAAAAAAATATTCTATATTATAACGCTGCAATGGTTAAAAATAAACATTTTAGTTTTGGAAAGATAAGATAATAAATTTTATCGGAAAAATGATTGAGGGAATAGAACTTTTTTAGAAATTACTGCATTTAAAAAGTAAGTTTATGCTGATGAGCGAATGTTTTATCTATAATGTACTGAAAAATTGTATGGCATGAAGTTTCATATCCTCAACATTCATACAGCGCCCTAACGAGAAATTCAAAAAATAAGCAAAGTTCTTTGCCTGGACTTATATTTGCGGAACTTTACTTTTCGTATGCTTAAAAGCAGTAACGCACAAGGATGTAGACCCTCAGCAGCGGCGGTGCAACAGAAACCCACACTGATATTACTCCGCAAAAGGTAAATGCAACACGTCTTATAGATACCGTGCATACAAGAAAAAGACATAACATAACATGCAGTCACAACGAGCTCTGCCATAGCCACCACCTCACTGCTTGCAGCTGCTTCAGCGTAATGTCGTTCAGTGGTTTGCATTACCTAAAACCGCCCTCTCGGCTAGCGCGGGCTGCTTATCACCATGTCTTATTGTATACCGTCTGTCTATAAAGCAAACCCCCTTCCCCCTAACTAACTTTTGAACGACTTGATATTTTACCACAATATTTTGTGTGCTTTAACAGGAAATTAAATGCTATTTTAAAGCTAAAAATTAAATTTTGTATCAGTCACAATGGCGACTAGGCGCCATTTTGAAATTTTTTGTTAAATAGAAAGGGGATCGGGTGACACCTCATTTAAAAGGTCTTTTAATTCTGCGTCCGATCCTAGAGTTTCAAAGAAAAATATTTAGCTATAACAAAATGACGGATTTTAAACAAATGGACTCACTCAATTCAAAATTGTTTTGATTTTTTTAATCCAGGGTCGAGTGACACCTCATTTGAAAGGTCTTTTAGTTCTGCGTCTGATCCTAGAGTTCTAAAGAAAAATATTCAGCCATAACAAAATGGCGGATTTTAAACAACTGGACTCACTCAATTCAAAATTGTTTTGATTTTTTTATCCAGTAGTCCACTTTTTCATTTGCAGTACAAAATTTTCCCAGAAATAACTCAGGTGGGTGGAACTAATATTGAAAACGTTATGTTTCAACAAGACGGTGCGCCGTCACATTATTATAGGCCTGTTTCTGACTTTCTCAACGGACATTTTCTTGGAAGATGGATTGGTAAAACTGGAGCAACGCATTAGAGAAGTTTGCAGAAATATCACTCCAGAAACTTATGAAAATGTAAGGCAGGAATTTCATAACCGACTTTTTATGTGCCAAGAAGTGAATGGTAAACATTTCGAACACTTAATTTAAGCTTTAATTCTTAGTTTTTTTTAAATATACTTCTTTACCTTCAAACATTGTCATTTTGTTATGGCTGAATATTTTTTTGAAGCTCTAGGATCAGACGCAGAACTAAAAGAACTTTCAAATGAGGTGTCACTCGACCCCCTTTTCCATTAAAAAAAATTCAAAATGGCCCCCAGTCGCCATTTTGGATGATACAAAATTTTAATATGGTTTGAAAGATAGTATTTAATTTCCCATTACAGCACACCAAATTTTGTGGAAAAATATCCAGAAATTCTTTATCGTCTCTCATTTATTAAATAAAGGGACATACATTTT
Source organism: Ctenicera cuprea (assembly GCA_958336395.1). Classification (NCBI taxonomy): domain Eukaryota; kingdom Metazoa; phylum Arthropoda; class Insecta; order Coleoptera; family Elateridae; genus Ctenicera; species Ctenicera cuprea. The sequence continues at coordinate 33,178,231 of OY284488.1, forward strand.
CGAATGTCAAAAATTCATGGAAGGCGTTCCAGAAATTTAGCGGACTGGGACACGACCAAACTGAAGCCGATTCCTAGCCTTATAATCCTATTCTTCTTCTTATAGTGCTATACCCTATTCAGGGCGTTGGGAGAGAGGTATCCTACGTTTGTGTTTGGTGCGCAGCGATAGATATTTTGCACAGACAGACATAGGGGACCTACAGTTTAACGTGAGCTCCGAACCACAGGAAGAGCATGCACTTCTTCTCCAGAGAGGTTTTCTTGGGGAAAAATTCACCTCGCTGGTTTCCCGTTGCCATGCGAGGGAGAACGACGGGGCTGGGGATCAAACCCGGATCCGCTGCATTTGTAGTCCGCGCGCTTACCACTGAGCTACGGCCGCTCTTTCTATAAAATTTAAAAAATCGTGTTGCTCGTCTATGAGCAACATTTTTTTGTAAACACAGTTGTAGTAGTTCCAAAACTTTTCTTACTTTATAACATTGTACACGCTTGGGAAATTTCCAAAAAATACTTTATTCCGATCTGAAAAATTTTTTTGAGTAAATAGGCTTTAAAACTAAAATTTCCAGTAATTTATAAAAGGCGTCACAGAGAAATTAGCTGGTCAGGGCACGAACCAAATTGTAGCTCGTCCTCAGCTTTATGACCTGAAAAAAATGCAAAATGTTTTCGAAAATTTCCAAAATGTCGAAAATTTCCAAAATGTCGAAAATATTTTTCACTTGACGGTTGTTGTCTTTTCTAAAACTTTTGTTTACAGTAACATTGTGACTCTATAAATCTAAAAGTCTATTACTATAGAAAATACGATCTCGATCTGTCAAATCGTTTTTGAGTAATGTGGCACTCAAGTTAAATTTAAAGAAAATTGTAGAAAGTTGGGAAAGAAACATTGGATTTGTCATAAAGTCTTCTATCAGATTTCGAATTCAGATTAAAATAATTCAATTTCTAAAGATGTGTTACCAAAATAACATGTTTAATTTCCGCTTTCGGTTTAGGATTTTTTTTTTTTCTATTTTGGTTCTTTACTGACTACTTTATGAAACTCATTTGGGTTTCATAAGGCAACTCCTTAAAGAATTCGAAATTTTATTTTGCTAGGTTGGTGACAACCATGTGACAACAAAACCTTCACGCGTTATAAACATAACCTTCAAATTGTAAGTTCTAAAAATTAAGATTATTTAGCGTATTTCCCGCTACTTTGCGTAGCGCGGGTGGGGTGCAAGATAATTCTTCTTCCATCTTATCTTCAAATCTTGGGTATTTTAAAAATTAAATCACTTTCAAACACAGTTTGTCTCAATTTTAATTTGACAGTAGTTTGAATTGTTTGAAATTGTTTTAAATGTCACCAACAGCCACAAAACCAAAACAAAATATAAAAAAATTTCCTAATCGATTATATTTTTAAATTAAAATATAAAATTAGGTAATTTTTAACTTTTGTGGACCAAAATAGAAAAAATAGTATAAAATACACGTTTCATAAGACATTTAAGCGCACTTGTCCATTAGAAAACTCGCCGCAAGCGGTTCGTTTTCTAACTTGGACGCGTGCTTTTTAATCATGTTTTATGAAACTTGTTTTTTAATATACTATAAGCTCATTACCCCGATGAATGTTTAACATATCCCACATTCCAATTCTAATAAGAAATCAGACCGTCCATTTGGAAGTTATATAGAGCACATACGCACATACCCCCACCCGCCCTCCGATCACACATTTTTTCCTGCGGATCTAAAATATGTATTTTCGTGAAAATTTGTATTTCCAAAACTTGCATGAAATCAATACTACCCTGTTCTGATTTGCTATAAAAACGGTAAAGCACGTGTATGGGGCGCCAAATGAAAAGTGAAAATTTGCTGTGCATTTCATGGTATTTAAGGCAATTAGTCCCAATATTTATTATATAGATATACACACATTAAGCTAAATGCTTTTTATTTTAATAAATCATTCTGGGTTTAAATAAATTCTTAAACATATGGTTTAAATATTCCAACATTTAGTAAAGCATTAGAAGTTTGAATAAATCTTAAAACATTTACTTTAAATTTTCAAATATTTAGTAAACCTTTATGTATTTAGATAAATCTGCAAATATTTGTTTTTAACCTTTCAATATCTAATAAATATTAACAAATTTAAATAAATCTCTACCGATATAAATAAATTCTTACAGATTTAAATAAATATTTCAACATTTAATTTTAAGCTGTCATTTTTAATGTTAACTTGTCATATTTATTTGACCTTGGTAGACCCAGCCTACATAGAAAGCCAAGACAGTTTACACTGGTGGTAACGTTCAACAATTATGAACACGTTTTCCGTATTTCAAGAATTTGTACAATTAATGTTAGATTAATCATCAATAACAACATATTTAACAAATAAACATTGCATAACTTATTATTCATACAATGAAAGTTTCCTCAACATTCCCTTGAGAATGTAATTTTCAGTCTGTTTTGTTTAAGTGTCGAACGCTCCCACAATGACCCTGCCTTGCGGCTTACTACCGGTTGGTGTCCTAAGGCGACTGGGCTCACCAAGATCAAATAAATATGACGGGTTAACATTAAATGTGACAGCGTAGAATTAAATGTTGAAACATTTATTTAAATCTGTAAGGATTTATTTATATCGGTAAAAATTTATTTAAATCTGCGAATATGTATTAAATATTGAAAGATTTAAAACAAATATGTGCAGATTTGGTTAAATACATAAAGGTTTACTAATATTTGAAAAATGTAAAATAAATGTGTTAGGATTTATTTAAATCTCTAATGCTCTATTAAATATTGGAATATTTAAACTAAACGTTTAAGAATTTATTTAAATCTAGAATGATTTATTAAAATAAAAAGCATTTAGCTAAATGTGTGTGTATATAGTAAATATTGGAACAAATTGCCTTAAATACCGTGAAATGCACAGCAAATTTTCACTTTACATTTGGCGCCCCATACGCGTGAGTGTGTAACTTTAACACTTATTATATGTAATTATTTTTATCTTGTATATATATCTTAGTGCAATTCTGATAACTTTATTAAATAATTTCGCCATAATGAATCCCTCCATCTAGATTTTTATAATTTAGATCCTTGATTAGCAGCCCCACATACCAATTTATATGCAATTTGGATAACTATTCAAACTATTTTCGCCATGTTAAATTCGCCATCTTGAATATTATAATGTAAACCCTGGACACGTAATTAGCATCCCCTAAACCTCTTTAATACCAATTTTGACGAAAAATGTTTAACTAATCATAATTCCAAGAAACGGCGGCGCCAGTTTGGCGTTAATTAAAATTTACTACATAAAAAAACAAGTAGTTTATTTAACAGAGAAATATTCCAGCAGTTTGTCAGCAGAACTCGTATATTAACGAGCCGAGAAAACATGCAAAATCTAATACCTACGCCGTTACAAGAATGTTTTGTTAAATATTTCACAATATTACTTCAAAATCAGATCTTTTCTAAGATACAAGTTTACATGATAATGGTACTAAACAGTATTGAATAATTAAGTTACACACTCAAATCATGCAGACACATGTGCCAAAAACTAATAATATAAAAAAATATGTAGCTAAGGAAGGCCATCAGGAAATATCCTTCATCCATAAATACGAGCTTCCGTAAAAATAACAAATATATTAAATTATATTATGAATAAAATATTTTATTTTACTTTAACGATATTTATTAATTTAAACCACATGCTATTATCAAAGGTGATATTAGATAGTAAACAGTTGATACTATAGGAACAATAGAACTTGGTGACTTGATCTTAGTTATCAGTGTTTGCAGACGATTTGATTTCTCATTTTAAAACATCTAATAAGGTTGAATTTAAGGGATTGAAATAGGTGTAAAGTTTAAATAAATAAAAATGAAGTAAAATAAAGTATTTTATTCATTAATCAACAAAGTTAAGTTAGAACCTATTATTAAATATATTAAAATCCAAACAATGCGTTACCGCAGCGGCTAGAATTACCAGCTAAGAATTGTTGCTTTCAACCTTAAAAGGCCAGTAATACAACAAAATTACGGTTACGTTGCAATATTATTGTAATGTATGTTTGGTCCGCCACATTAGACAATGTATTGAAGGTCTACGTTTTAATTGATAGATATATTGATAAGCAGTAATAGGATGTATCCATATTTTAATGTTAAGTTGTATTACCGTTCAAATATTTCTTACAACGTGAACGCGCTAACGAAAACTACTTTTATAGAAGTCGGGAATATACTGGTTGCGGTAGCGGTCTGCGGAAGTAAACGAACGCAGGCGCGGGACCAGTTTCCGGTTGTATTTGAGTTCTATTCGTTTACAGGTTACTCCTACCGGCATCCGTTAAAGAAATTTAACTTATAAAACACCATAAAATTATGTAATAACAGCATGGAATTATCTTTAGGCTTATTATCTACAATAATCTGCAGCTTATTGAATGAAATGGCTACCTAAAAGTTACACGAAATATCTTGGAATCTATTTAAACATAGCTATTTTACATTATTCACAACATTTTATAATAATTCAAACACCTCCTGAAACATTTTATTATATTTAATATCTTTTTTATAAATAATTTAAAATTGTATGAAATCACGTACAAATCGTGAGCATATGATATCACTTTAAATAATTCGAAATCACCTGATTCATTAAAATAAGTTATTATATCGATTTAGATACGAAATAAATTTAAATTAATTGAAGTTGCGCAACGCGAAAGCTTGAAACTTGATATTAAATAAAATACTTTATAACTTTAATTTAATATCGATATGAACCTCAAGGAAGTAAAGCTGGAACTTAATCAATTGGAGTTTGATGCAATTATCTCAATTCTGGAGGTTGTTTGCAACTTTTTAAATAAAACTTTACAAAATAGCTAAAAATTATTCTGAACTTACTTAAACTCATGCTTTCTGAAATTAATTAAACTTTTTATAGTCATTTAAAATTTAAAATTACAACAATTCACTGAAAATTACTTAAAATATGTTTGGAATTAAACCAAAAATATTTTATACGTTACGCGTCGAAATTCCTCAAAATCTGACCTTAACTGAAAATGATAAAATGTTTTAACATCTCGATTTTTTAAATTGTTATATCCAATTTATTTTTAACTAAAGCTAAGTGAATTGTTATTTTAAGTCTGAAAAATTCGTAGAAACCTGTGAAATCGATTAAAGTGGTTTGAAGTCATGTGTAAAATCTTCTGAAATTTAAATTAAAATTTATATTGTGTTGTGGTTATCTTTTACATCGAATTTTACGTTTGTTTGCACTTCAGATGAAGTACCTACGTTTCAATATTGAGTTGAACTTTGTTCAGCGACAGCTTTTAATATGCTGAAGCCGAATTTCGAAAAAATTATACCAAGTTTGTTAAAGGTTTTACTTTTAAGGAAACCGTAATTTATTGAATTTAACAGATTAGCATTTGAGTTATTTTCCAAATTTTTACAAATGCCGACCTATATTATTAATTAGTGGCTCTTGTGTTAATTCTTCGATATTTGCAGGTTACATATCAGAAATGCACAAATATTCTTTAAAAGTGTATTTCCACTACACAAAGAAGTTTTTCAGTCATTTGTAACCGAGTAAAGTAACAAATTCGTGCCATTTTCAGTTCTAATTATACAGCTTAATATTCCGTTAAATACCGTAAATATGACTTTCATAAATGAAACTCGGAACTCATTTCATATCAGAAGAAAAGATCGACTTTCTAAGTGGATCGAATAGAACGCAGCAGTAATCGGCGCTATTGTTATACCAATACATGAATATTTACATCTGCTTACCTTAATATCTCCCATTGTTCTTAGCAGATTCGTGGAAATTAAACTTCTTAAGCAAGAAGTTAATTATTCTGAAACGGTAATGTACTTATCTGACGTTCAAACCGTTTAATATTCGCATTTGCTGACACGGAAACGACGTATCGTGAAGAGAAATGCGCCTGTTTTGTGTCTTTTTTTGCATACAGACAATGCATCAGAAAAATTCCGTCCAACCAATTACAGATAACGTTTACTTGACTTGCTCTAACGGACGAATTGTCTGAATCGTGTGAGAACTTTACATAAATGTTTCAGGTATTGAAAAACTGGAGCATCACGAGGTAAATTAAATTTCTTAACAAAAACGTGTTAGGTTATAGGAAGAAGTGTCTAGATGAAGGAGGTGCGTGCTACTACTAATTTAGTTACCAGCATATTTTGTAATAAACGTAAGCCGAAATTGCCAGGTGTAAATCTAAAAGTTGCTGTAAGGCCAATTTATTAACGTATGTTTAGAGCATTTAAACAAAACACACCGTTTGTTGCTTGACGCGGAAGTTTCGAGATGTCACGAATATCGTGTTAGGGGCAAATTGTACATTTCCTGTGAAAGACAGAAGAACACAGCTCACTAGTAAACAATTTTGGTTTAGAAATTCATACCCATTTCACTTAATTATTAGAGTTACGGTAATACCAATTTTAACTTGCAATTCTTCAGATTTTTTAATCCAAAATTAGATTATACAGGATGTCTGGTAATTAGAGTTCAAGACTTAGGAAGGTTGTAGAAGAGGTTGTTTTAAGCTGAAACTCCTTATTGAGCAGGTGTTCAATTCTTAACCGTTTCGGAGTGATAAGTAAAAGAATAACAGAGTATTGCTTAGTAGAAATAAATGAATACAATCTAATAAACATTTCCGAACAGATAAAATTATAAACGTGGTTTATAATAAGTACTCAAAGGGTTCACCATTAACCGCTATACCTAATACAGTGCTGCAGGCTAGTGAATTTTAGAATGCAATTGCTTGGTGCAGATTGTTTTATTTTATATGGTATCTGCATCAAAATGGATTCGTTCCAGTAACTCGCTTATCGTGTTGTTATTTCGTTAAAATAAAATTGTTGTTTCATGGGCAGCAAGAAAAATATTCATAATATTTAGAAAGAACGATCTAGGGGACCAGGAAATCATTCCTTACAGCCAATCTATCTCTCACGGTAATGGTAACTCAAAACAGTTTCCACATAACTAATACAATGTGCAGCGGCTTCATCTTGTTGCAAATAAATCATATTTTAGCGTACAACCAGTACCACCCACATCTTCTGCAACAGAAAGGAACGTATTTCTCAAAATGTCTCCATAATCATCCCAATTAACGGCAATTGAGTAGGTCGAATCAGGTAATGTCGAATGATTCCAGCGCCAAGGATTGTTGAAAATTGGTGAAAATTTGAACGTTTTACTGTTTTCTTGTAGACGTTGAAAAGTTCTGGTAAAAACATTAGGCCTGGGGATGGGAGTACCGCAAAAATATTTTCTTGCTGCATCGGCACTGGTAGCGTCATAAAATCACCATACGTGTAGAACTGTCGGTAATTTTTTACCAAAACCTGAAACGTTTAAAATTTATAATTTTCAACAAATTTAAATATTGTGGACGATTGTTACTAAACTTATGTAAGTCAACTACAGCATTATGATTTCTCCTGCGAAAAAGCGTGAAAACCTATGGTTTGAGTAGGAAAAACGAGAAAAACATAAGAAAACTAAACGAAACGTTTATTTTGACGTGTGTCGATTTTCTATTCACACCGTAGGTCGCGTGACCAATATACTAAAACAATACCGTAAACTTACATAACGCAGTAACTTGACTTCTAGTTTTTAAATATTAAGGCGCTCGCGCTAGGGCTGTGGGTTACGATGTTGCAGTCCTGTTCGATCGACCCGAATTCCTTCCTGGCTGTAGCCGTATTATTATAAATTCAGAGCAGCGAGAATGAGTATTTAATTTGGTTTTTGTGGAGTAGGGCAAGTTAGACCCCTGGATAGCACTAAGTATGCTCAGCCGTGGTAAACGGAGAGTAGCGAATCTTGGAGTTGCATTCACAACTACAAAATTCTGTTTAAAAAAAATATTGAAGAAGGTTTTCTAAATATTTTATTACAGGACGATTTCACTGCAATTTTGTAGCGTAAACCAAAGTATTGTTTTTTCAGTTGTACGTTAGGTTATTTGCTGCGAAATGTTATTTTTAAACAGTAAGCACAGCAATCTTTCTACTACCTTTTTTAAAAGCTTCAATTTTCTCAATTTTTTATTAAGACCCAAAGAAAACACTTTACAGCTTATAACGCTTATAACCCAACGTAGAACTCGAATAACAGCAGTTACGGCACTCAAATCGTACTGCCATTGCTATTTAGGAAATTCTCCTTTTTTAATAATTTCTTATAAAAAGACGGTTTACCATTCGTAGCGTAGTCAACTATTAAGCATCGTCGGCTGCGTTGTATGTTACAAATCTACAGTTTTTGTAACTTAATGAATTAATCTGTTAACAGAAAATATTTCTTTATTTACGTCAGGGACGCATGTACTAAAGTTTTTAGTGTTTACTACGTTATTGTTTTGTGAGAAAATCTTACCTGGGGCATTATTTATGCTTTAAAGTTGAATTATCGTTCATGGGTAGCTTTAAAAATACGAAAACGTCAAAATTCAGTGCATGCAAATCAATGACATTATCCACATTTCCCACCAAAAGGATATTGTAAATAAAACAGTTCTTAACTTCAGCAGCTTTTTTATTTTAGCCTTATACGTATTTCGACATGTTTACATTTAGAAGCAATATTAAAAGTAAACAGTTGGTGTTGCTGTAGGAACAATAAATCGTCATAACTTGATCTTGGTTTTCTTTATTTGCGTCTATATTCAAAATCTGTACCTTTAACGAATGAGATAATTGATCTCGTAAATTCACCATTATTGGAAGTTTTGGAATGAGAACTCAAGTCATCTAGAGGCAGATATAGAAAACCAATGTTCCCATAGCAACACCAACTGTTTGCTTTTAATCTTGCCTCTGACAATAGCATGTCAATATATTGAAATACGTGTAAGGATAAAATAGAAAACTTGTTAAAGTTCTGAATTATTTTATTTATAAAAAATTAATTACTCAGATGATTGCAAAAAGATTTAAAAAGATTTCGCTACTCAAAATTCGAGAAGCGTCAAATTAAATTGTAATGTTATGTAAACCATAAATATATCGATCCAATGCTGTCAAAATAATGTTATGGAAAACTAATGTTTATTGTTTCCAATGGTTTCTATTATTCTAAAACTAAGAAAAATCCGCTTTTTAACATTCTGCATCTCCGAGACGGTTAAGCATCGGAACTTATTTACCCCATAATTTCGACTTAAAATGATCTCTTCTACAAACTCTCAAACCCTTAAACGCTAATTATTTATCAGACACCCTGTAAATTTAAAGTACATCAAGATACAGTTTTTTTCAAAAAGTTGTAATTGTATTTTTCTGCAGTGCATACACTGAAAAATTAATTATCGCTCTTCACATGATAAGTTGTAATTGCAAGGAGACGAGAAAACCTGAGAAAACCTGAGGGACGAAGGTTTTAATTATACAAAATTGTATACATTATACAGAGCGGTCTAACACTTATTATGCCCCTATTTATTACTGAAACTGATCAAGATCGTGAAAAATAATGTAAATGAAAGGTCTTTGGTAACGTTTGACCTACCTTTCTGCATACTTAAAAAAATTAACCAATGCCATTAGCGCTCTGACGCGATCGTCATTTGTTTTAAATAGCAATTTACTAATTTTTACGCTTATTTTTTAGAACTTTTTTTTCTCTTTTTGATGGTTTGAAACTTGTATACCTACCCTTACGTAATACATTTGCGAAAAAAACGCAAACAACACTTTATATTAGCTGTCCCTGAATTCAAACAACAGCCTACCACAATCGCAGCAGGGTACTTTGTAATTAATTTGTTATCTGTTAACGATCAAAAACAATTAAAAGAACAAAATGCGACTGCCCTAGATTATGGTTTGAATTCAGCGCCTCTTAATGTGATAAAATTTTCCGCGTTTATTTCGAAAATATTGTTATGTCAAAAAATGTATACAAGTTTTACACCATCGAAAAGAAAAAAATCTCAGCCCTATCGAATGAATGCAAAAACAGATATGGTTCTATTAAAAAAAGACGATTGCGTCACTGAGCTTACGGAATTATTTAAAAAATTGAAGTATGCATAAAGGCCAATAAAAAAATGTAATAAAATCCATACATATATAAAAGCACAAAGGGTTTTTTTCTCCGGTTCCTCCAGCGGCTACCGCTTCACCAATTTGGTCCATTTTTTTTTAATGAAAGGTCTCTATCCGCAGATGGAACATGAAACATTTTTATATTTTTATTCTACGTCGATTTTTTAATAATAATTATTTTAATTTATAATATATATGAAGGTCGGCTAGACGCGCGTCACTTGGGGCGCCATCTACAATAACGTCGCGTGTCATTATTGGAACTAATGCATCACGTAACTTGACATTTCGCCGGTTCTGTTAACGCTGTCTGTCAGTGCATTGTGTGCTGGGGTAACACTAGTAGTTATTTATTGTACAAGATGATAAAATTGCACTTTATCTTCGAGAGCGATTTTAGCGTCGAGGCGTCAGCCGAGACGCTAATAAGCATCGAGAAGATAATGAAATTTTATCGTCGTGTGGAATACAAAATTTTTTTCTATAGCAATTGTTAAAGAAGACCAAAAAATGAAGAAAAATCAATGATAAATTTAATTTAAAAGTGTCAGGGAAAAAACAGTTTCACGAAAAAATGAGTAGGTGGCTTTAATAACTTTTTGGTTGCTATAGAGTATTTAATGTAGAAAAAAAAATAAAATACTTTTTCCACTACTACCCGTATAACCACACAATACAGAACCTATATCGAACCTGTATTTAAATCTTTAGTCGATACAGGCTTTCTGTACCCTATGGATAGCGCGACGATAGAGATTACATATCGATTGGGTATAGTTGTCTTTACTAACTCTGTATATAAGATGTAAAGCTCCTGTACAGACAACATATAGTTAAAGTACAGATGCGGTTAAGATTGCGTATAGAGCACATGAAGGTACTGTAAAGATACGATATAGGTTTTTAAAGATACTATTCCGATGCTGTATCGTCCAAATTAAGGTGCGGTATAGATAATTCAAGCAATTAATTTTAGATAAAAAAAAATATTTTTTTACGCGGATATATTTTCTTTTATAATATTTTATACAACCCCTCTGTATTTTTTTAGCTAATTTCATTTACACTAATGTATTTATTGATAGATTTTTAATTTTAAAAATGCGCTGCATACTTTACCTTGGCGGGGAATCGAACTGGCCATCTTTGGTTTGTGAGTCGGTCTCCTTGCACCCTGAGCTAATCTCGCCTCTTATAAGATTCGACCGCTAAATGTTTTAAGAGTATTACAGAAGGTTATGATGGACAATATGATACAAATGTACTACCAAGAATTACAGTTAGGGTTAAACCGTTTTTTTTGCAGTAAAATTTATAGTGACGTTGCATAATATCTCGTTAAGGGCGTATAGTATGCTTGGATAAAACGTGATTAACAGGGACTACGTAGAAAACGCATTGGACGCTTAATAATAAAGTTAGACATTTTTGTGGGCTCTTGAAATTTTTAAAGTTAAATGTGTTTCATGTTTCTCATTTTCTAATTTTGTTTTTTACATTAATTTTAATGTAGAGTAAAATCATTTTATAAATAGTTGGTAAAGTGTATCGTTTGTAGCTTTGCTAAGTTTTTAATAAACTGATGCCGAAACAAAAAAAAAGGACAACAGATTAAAGTATTAAGAAAAATAAACAGTGAAGAATTATAGGGGATAAAATATAAAACAGTTTTAGTAGGTTCAGATATTTCGAGAATCTTACTTCGAAATAATTGATGTCTTTGTATTATTTTACCACCAACTATTTTAAAGTACATTATTTCTGAATTTCCCGCCATTTCTGAGGTCAGAATTGTAATTTCAAGAAAAAAATATTACGTAATATGATCATTGTATTGCTGTCGGTTCGTACTTTGTACTGCTGGCGCTGGGATAAGCTTTAAATATCTTTATCTTTTTGGTGAGTGGACTTTCCAAACAGGTCTGTTTATAAACCCCCATAAAGGTTTAGAGCTAATCTTAAGCCATGCATTGTTTAACGTCCGGCTTGGTTTTAGGTTTTACCGTTAAGAAAGTTTCTTTGCAATTGAGTCATTCTTATTCTGTTTCGCTGGAACTTTTAGCCGATGAAATATATTTATTTACAAAGTTTTTCCAATTACATGTTCAAAAACACTTTACTTCTAGTGCTTTAGGTGATTTTTTTGGCCTTCTGGGGGGGGGGGGGGGTTATTACCGCTACTACCATCACCACCCCCGTAAATCCGCGGTTGGACGTTATAAGTACAGCAGAACTGAGAAAATGCTCTCTGCTGTAGGCACATCAAAAGGTATAGTATTGGTTATAGGTGTAATAACAGTTTATGATGAAAGTTATCATTTTATTTACTTGTGGTTTATAGATATTGTGGTAAATGATCCCCCTATCGAAAATAACTTCACATTGGAGACAGCAGCCTTGGTTAATGATTATGTCATAAATTATTATTATAATTGTAGGAAGCACACAAATATCCAAGGTTCCATCAAATTCGTAAACTTTAAATTCTTGATCTTGTTGATGCGCCATTTTTAACGTTTTTATACACAAGGCCAACAAATAAAGATAGTGTTTAGATTGACGCTATACACAGCGGTTTTAGGCTTAAGATAAAACTGTAAAGACAGGCAGTATATATTTAGCACAGATTCGATAAAGACAAAATCGATAATTGCGCTACAGGTGCGATATAGCCTGCATGAAGATATTGTAGAGATTTGTTAAAGGTACAACTGTAAAGACAATCAGTATATATTATCTACAGATCCGATAAAGATAAATCCCTGCTTGAAGTACCGGTGCGGTATAGCATAGAATAAGATGTGATACAGATGTGATAAAGATAAAACTGTACTGGAAACAAGTATAGATATCATATAGATGCGGTAAATATTTAATCTATACAGTTAAGGTATAGGCTAAAGTACAGCTCCGATACATATTACACCAGTATCACGTAATCTTTACCGCATCTTTAAATATCTCTATCGCCTAGGACATCTTTATAGATTTGGTTATACGGGTAGCATTAAACGATATCATTATTTACTTTGTTTTAGAGCCAAGAAGATGAATTTCTTTCCTAGTGGTCACTAATATTTCATTATTAACTACTGGTTAATAATGAAAACAATTGCTATCTAGTACTCACATTGCCTATTTAAAATTATAAACTTTCATGTAAAAATCTTTTGATTTTACTGGTAATAACTGTTCACCAACACTTTCTGCACCTTCCCTAATTTCAGGAGGAGTGCAGTTTTCACTCAAATCATCAAAATTGGACATTTTATAACCACTGTTGTAAAATATATATTTCACATAAATGTCAATTGAAATTAACTATTCTATTGTTTTCAAGCAAGGCTACTTTATTTTTGTGCATATTTGCATTTGTAATTTTATTTTTTATTAATGTAAAAGCAATTAATTATAAAAGGAATAAAGGTGCTAGTAGTGGAAAAAATAATATATAAACCACGGTAGAGAAGACTTATCAGCCTCGCAACTTATTTCCTTCGATGCTTCGCATCTCGGGAATTAATTCTGCTCAGCTGAGAAAAATGTCTTCTCTACCTTGGTCTATAATATACTATTATCTATCCTTGCTGTTAAAGTACTACTTTATCTACCCTTGATAGTAAAGTGCTACTTTTCCCTCTAATTTGAGTTAATAATAGCTCGTTGTAACAGTTGCTATAGAAAAAATAAATTTATATAAATTATTGTTATGTAAATCCAACATTCACGCACCAGATCCATTGGTGAACAAACAAAAGAGATATTTAAAATTTAAATACTATAGTAAACACACGTGGACTAATAAATTATTACAGGAGGGTGTTTTAAAATGATTTGAAATTATCTTTAAGATATTTTCAAACAGGTAATTTAAAAATATTTCATAAATATTTTTAAATAATTATAAATATCAAAGATTGTTTAAAATAATTACAAATATCTAAAATATTTTTAATTAAATGCAAATATCTATGAAATATTTTTAAATTGTGTAAATTTTTGCTTTTATTTTGCAAACTTTACTGTCAATAAAAAGCAAGCATTATACATTATAAATTTTTGGAACTTTTAGTTGCTAATTTTTGGTTGTAATCACATATCAAAGGGTTGGGCTAAGCGAAGCTCCTTAAATACTTATATCTATCTTCTAGGAAGCTGTAAGCTTTAAGTATTTAGAAAATACCCTAGTTATTAGTAGAGTGATCGATGGATTTTATTTTAACTTCCGTGAGCACTTTGGAGTTCTGGTCGTAAAGGCACAATTGTACTAGAAGCAAAAATAGTTTTTACTTAGCTGTCAAAGCCCACTTGGTTGCATAATTCGAAAATATGCTTAAAAATTAGTTCTAATATAAGCAGGGCTTATTTCTAAAATAAACAAACAATGTAAATTTTGGTCCAATACACCTCTTGTTGCGTCACTCCTGGGACACACTGTATATATTGAAGTGTGTGTTTAATTGTTATTGATAAAATAGATTATATGTCATCATTATTATTGCTTTGTTATCTTAGGATAAATATATTTATTATACAATGTAATTAAAATTAATGTTTTTACAGAAGCCAAGTCAAAACTTAAAAAATAGAAAAAAAAGTTTTGCGGTATTGGTAAGGATTAGGAAAAGTCATTTGTCGTTAAGAACGAAGAATTTTGTTGATTTCGATAAGTTTTAAATTTTTTAGTTACAATTATAGTAAATATTGATAACCCAATTCTACTTTTAGGTTAAGGTCTCAGGTCTCCATTATTCTGTTCTGAAATAAGTAGATGTTGTTACAAAAATAAATACTATAACTGTTTAATATTTGTAGCACCATTCTTTCTGTAAGAATATTAACCAAAAATCCACGTGATTGAGATCTGGCGATCATGCAGGCGAGGTTTACAACGTATTTGCGATTTCTCTAATTTGTGTTAATAATTTTTCGGTTGGAGTGTAAATGTTTGGTGGTCTACTATCTTGCGCAAAGATAACATTTTCGATGTTGTAGTGACGAAACCTTGAGGTAACATAATTACCCAGAACTTGAAAATGTCGCTCTGAAGAAATTGAAACTGCCACTGATTGCCCATTCTAACTTGAGAAAAAAAACTCTACAACAAAATTAATTATGATATATCAACTTCAGTTTTCTCAAAAGTACTATACGCACGTAAATTTCAAATATTTTATTCTGAAATTACATTTTCCACGAAATTTTCGCAAAGTAACTGAGTAGTACTGCTGAATGTTCGTAGTAGTATTCAAAGAGATCACGTTTTCTTGTTTGTATAGTTAAAATATCTTTTCAGCTCACAAAATAATAAAAATGATATACAGTGAGCTTTTCTTTTTTGTATATACCTATATCAGCTATGTATACTTTTATAAAAAACATGTTAATGCATTGTTTTACTGCAATCTATAGGCAACCAACTGTACAGAAAATAATAGAGAGAGAAAGGTTATTTCTCATAGTGTGAGGTTATGTTCAATGAGTTTTTTTGTGAATAAAACGCAAAATTATTGGAATATCAAAAATTTTTTAATAAAATTATTCTTTTAAAAACATGAAATATCAACAATACACAAATTTTATGCTAAATTCAAAAAATCAAAACTAATTGCTATTAATTTGACATTAAGCAATTTGATTACCGTTTCCATAGCAGACTATTCTTTTCAAAAATTGAAGCTTTGAAATGTAGTGTATAGTAGGTTGCCTACAGATTGCAGTAAAACATTGACAATATTGACATGTTTTTTTATAAAAGTATACATAGCAGGTATGTATACAAAAAAGAAAAACTCACTGTATAAAGAAATTGTCGCAATTCAAATCCGGGCACCCAAAAAAGGATTGACTAACTAAAATTTAAATCATTTTTCTTATAATCAAATTGCTTGGTATATCAAAAATTCACCAATAAAATAGGCCTTTAAAAACTCTGAAACCAGAAACGAAAGTTGAACATGTTGTTTTAGTAGAATTCTTTTCAGCTTTTAAATGTTCTGAATTTATAAGCAGACCTGATGAAATACGTTTATGGAAAATTAATAGTTTTTTTCCTGAACTCTCTATAGCTTCAAAAAGGCGAAAGCAACGATATTTTGAAAATTATAGCTTTAACGCTTTATCACTCTTGAAGATGAGTTGTGGCGGATTAGCATAAACTTTAGTTAATATAATAGCTCTAGCCTTAGAAAAACACAATGTTACTATGTAACAGATATTTGTATACAAATAAAAATTGCGAAGTGAAAACAATTTTCTAAATTTTTACACTTTCACAAACTTTGCTCGGAAACTGGCTACATGATTTTGTTTAATTTTGTAGGATCATAATGATAAGGCTACAATTTGGTTGGTGTTCTAGTCTGCTAGTTCCTTTGTGACGCCTCCTATGAATTCTTCAAGCTCGAATAGGGCGATAAACCATGTCTTATTTAGCTAACTTACTATGTCTTACATAAAAGCGGGCTTAAATCACTCGGTACACCCTCCGGTTCGGTTGAGAAATGCATTATCAATTCATCGTAGTCGATAATGTCGATACAAAAATGTTTGTAGAAAGTATGAAAGGTGACAATTTTGTAGTAGACTTTTTTCATAAGTAATTCTTGATAACGCTGTATAGTAACTATTCAAAACGTTGTAGAGTTTTTGTACCTTGCACGGTTATAAGCTATTCGTTTCAGAAACATTAAAAATGGAAAAAAATGTTTCACATCATCAAAATCAATGACGAATTTAACGCAACAACGAAAATCGTTGTATAACCACAGAAGAATAATACATTGGGAATGAATTTACACTGACGTAAATTACGTTTTTTACCGTCATTCATTTTAAAGTAAGAAGCGGCTCACCTGCTTTTTCTTTGGCTCAACATTAGCCCATCATACCAAAATATTGTAGTCGCTTATCTTTTGAGCAGCCTGTATCTCACTGGAATGCCTTATTCATTTGCAATACTTTTAAATATTTCTAGTAAGAAAGACAATGTTTTAAAAAGAGTTAGGGAGAAAAAGAAGAGAAATATAGAGTAACCAACCGAGAGCCGGTTAATAATTCAAGAAAAATGTTCAGCGGCGTAAATGACAATTTGTAATAGGAAAGACTCAAGAAGAAATAATACATTAGAAATTATTTAAGCAAATGCGAAATGCAGATGATTTTGTTGTATCAAAGTTTGAGAATTGATATCCGCTTTGGTTGAAAACTTCTATGGTAATGTTCAGGAAATTCATATTAAATATGTTTGCTGCCCCCTATTGAATAGTTACTAAAGCAAACTCAGCTTTAATATACCGCGTTTTTTGACGAGTAGAGTTTTACTCTGTACTTCAGCTTCACAAATAGAGATGGCGCTTGTACAGATTTTACTTCAACTATATTTAAAGGGAAGTGTTATAATAACCAGTTAGAAAACTAAGCAAAACAAACCACATTATAATAAACATATATTTCGGAATTTTAAAATATAGAGCACATCATAATTTATTCGAATAATAATTAATAAAAGTAAACTAACAAAACAAACAACTTATCATTATAATTAAGTCTTAAATTATCATTCAACAATTAAAATCAACTTTGAGGCCTTTTCTTAATTACTGTATACCCAAAAGAAAATTTTTCTTATGTTAAAAGATAGTTTTTTTGTTTATTAAGTTTACACTTCAGTCTACTTAAATTTTAAATATTGACATTGTTTGAAATTGAAATTGAACACTTTTTCTTTCATGTTTTCCTAATTTAGCAAGTTCACAAAAGAGCAAACCCAATTAGATTTTTTTAATGCTATCATTGACTTTTTCATTTTTTAAATGTGTTTTAAAAACTAGAAGCCCTAGCAATCAAGGTGTCGTTTGTTATTATAAACAGAGCAAGTAAATTATTAACTAAACTACTAAAATCTATAGTCTTGAATAAACTAAGATAATTAACTTATGAATTATACTTATATAAAAATTATATCACAAAATAGAGGGATATGATTACAACACTTATAATATTAAATATGTTTCAGAATATCATCCCCTAATTCTATAACAATAAAGTTTGGACAAGCAATATAAACTATTTTTTCTTACAATTTTATAATATATTAATATAGGATAAATGGAAGTGGCCCCTCGTAACATATATATGTTTAGTTAAATATATGCTAGCAAAATCTATACAAATCCAAATTTTCTTTTATTGCTTCTATTAGACATTTGACGCTTCAAATTTTTAGCTTTAGATTAAACTGTTATAGTTTTAATTTTAAGTATTAAGCACAATTTTTAACATTTATATTTATTTTATCAACATGAATAACGATATGTGAGTAAATTCACGTAGATTATTTAGAGTATTTAAGTTAAAATGGTGCTCTTTGGCAAAAATAAAGTGCAAGATGAAAATTACTATCGAATAATTTTGAACCATAAACTAAACAAAAATTACTGATTTTATTTGAAGATATTCTAACGAGAAGCGCTCTTGATAGCAGTATATTCTTTTTTTTTTTCATATCTCACTTTACCTTTGGCATGACACATACAAATTTTCATAAATTCAAGCTTTACTTCAAACAGATAAATATTTAACAGAAAGCTTTTAAATTGGATTCTAATTTTACTTTTTCGCTGGTTTGCTACTCATGGGCGATCTAGTTAAAGCACTAACACGCGGTGATGTATTGGGAGAAGAAAGTGGCGAAGTATTATTTATCGTGACGGTTACAGTAGAAGCTTTAGGCGAAGACAACAATGGAGAATCTATGTTATTTTGGCAAACGGAATTGTGTACAGGAGAACCAAAAATCGAAGAGGTCAAATCATCTTTAGGCGATGATGGATCAGGAACGCCGCTTCCATTGGTCGGTTTGGTCGCGTTTTCTTCGGGTTCTTGAGCCGTGGTTGATTCTTCTTCTTCTCCACTTATACGAAGACCGTTGGCAGTATTGTGTTTCAGATTTTCTAAATCATCGGTGAAGAACCGAGCTTCTCTACCTTGCTGTTCCGGGTCCACCATCCGAAATGTTTCTAAGAACTCGTTGAGATCTACTAGGCCGTCTTTGTTCATGTCCATTAGTCGACACATGTCTATTAATTGGTCTTGGCTTATCGGATTAGGCATGTGCTCTCGAATTAAATTACAAGCATCGGAAAATTCTTCTAAACTTATATAGCCTGGAATAAAAATAAGATATGATAGAAAGTTTTTCGTTTGATAGTCTAATTTCATGCTAATGCATATT
This sequence comes from Ctenicera cuprea, assembly GCA_958336395.1. Classification (NCBI taxonomy): domain Eukaryota; kingdom Metazoa; phylum Arthropoda; class Insecta; order Coleoptera; family Elateridae; genus Ctenicera; species Ctenicera cuprea. Next base: position 33,197,647 of record OY284488.1, read on the forward strand.
TTAAAGTTTCCCCAAACTGCAAGAGAAATAAAAAATTGTAGTTGGCCATGTATTCCTTAAAAGGTTAAGCTTCGAAAAAAATGTGGGCGTTGTAATTTATACGAAAACTAATTTCTGGATAGACGTATCCGAAATATGTCGCAAAAGCTTTGATGACTGTATAAAAAGATATCATAATTTGGTTAAGTTTCCAAGTCGTTGTTATCAGGCATTTTTTAATTTTATTGTTTAATAAATGCAGATTTTAAATTGTAAGGCTGCCACGCATGAATAACGTCATTATGAACTAAAACCGTTAAGAAACCTCCTTCAGATAATTCTCTACAAACCACTATATTTAGAAAGAAAAGTTTCGTAAATAAGAAAAGCAATGTATTAGAAATACTTCAACGAAATTACAACCATATCATTTAATAAGGCATATTACAGTAAAAGAATATGCAATCCGAACAAAACAATGACTCATGTTTATTTTCGGGGAAATTCGGCTTACATGTTTTTCGGGAACAGAAATTTAAAAGAGTGATTTTTTTGTTTTCTAGTTTTCCTATAGCTTATTAAGCAGAAGCCCAAATTTTTCACCAAACCCGACACCCTCCTTAATATGAATGGGTGAAATAAATTCGGTCTTAATAATATATTTAAGCTGAATTTAAAATTTCTACAAGTAAAAGCTCTTACAGACGGGAAAATACCGGAACTTGCGTTTTTTGCAACATTTTCAAGGTTATTGAAATTTCAAATTTTTTTCTTTATATCATTTCCAGGGACTTATTGGCGATAAGTGCTGTATTAATCCAATATGTTGCTCAGTATTCTGTCAATATTTGTCGTGCCACAACTGTCTAAAAGATATTTTCGACACACTAAAAGTTATCCTACCTAAGTACACAGCACATCAGTTCCTGTCAAAAAAAAATGAGCGAAGCACTTTGCGGGAACATTCGTATATTTTAGAAATTGTTCTTATCCTATTTTCAAAAGCATTTTTGTATCAACATTTTACGCGGCAACAGCGACTATAAGATCGCATCATTCTTACCGCAGTACCGGGAACGTAGTGCATAGTAGTCAGATTTTATTATCATACAATATTATACTATAATAGTGTAATGATCGTAGAAAGCTTTCTTGTAAAAATAATAGTATAAGCTTTTCAAGAATTTTATATTTCTCTCAACTGCTCACCATAAACAGAGAAAGTGGAGAGAAAGCAGAGACTGTCTCGATTCGACAGTAGCTTAGTCTCCGTAATTTAGTCACAGTATGCTTCGGCCTACGAAATATCTTTTACAAGCCTGTGCTCTATACTATATAATCCAGGCAAGAGAGAGCCAAAGAGGGAGTTAGTTGAGAAAAATCGAGTAATTTTGTAACTTTGTAAGTTTGTACATTTGGGTTGCATTAACCAACTCGTTTTGCTATCTCGTAGATTTGCAGCTCGTGCAGTGGCCCGTAGGGCAAGACTACTGTTATCAAAATGAAAGGGGATTAAGTTCTCTGCAAACTATATTTTATCCATTTTTACTTTCCTATTTTTTCAGTAGTATATCGATTTCATGAAAAGTCTAGATTTTGAAGGAAATACAAGTTTTGTACCTTCAGAAACCCAAAAAACTGTCTGTCTGTGGGTGGGTGGGTATGCGTGTCTGTTTGTGTACGCTTCATATCTCCGAAGCCAAAAAGTATTTCTAAAATACACTGACAAAATAAACTTTAAAAAAAATTCAAATCCGAACGCGGAAGTTAGACTATGTTTTTTTGGTCGCATATTTTTCCGAAACCAAATTTTATAAATTTGAAGAAGGAAACCAATAGAAGGCTTTGGGAAAAATCCAACGCTTTTTCCCGAAGTTGGTATTATAGTTGTAGAAAACTCGAAGCGAAGTACTTCGTTCATGTTAATATATTTTGTGCCGAAATTTTTAGTTTGGTTAGACCCTGATCAGTGTTTAATGTATTGTGTATTATGAGCTGTAAATTTTCAGTATTACGCAAATCAGATTGTTAAAATGAACAAAAACCTGTGACGTGTGCAAAAGCTAAAACGTGAAAAAAAAAGCAGAAGGTCAAATGATTAGGTAATTAAAAGGTTACCTGAATTAGACATTGCAATATTAACAGTGGCTAAATACATTCTGACTGTGTGGCAAGCCTGTAATTAATTTAATTATTTTTTTTTGGCTGGGGGCCCAATCAAACCGTAGCCTAAAGCCCCCAATATAGTTAATTCGGCACTCTTCTTCTTAGAATGCCTCTCCTATTGGAGGTCGGAGATCAATAGCGCCACCTGTACTTTGTTAATTGCGGCTCGAAACAAGGAAACACTACTTTTTCCGCACCAGTCTCTCAGATTCTTCATCCATCAAGTCTTTCTTCGTCCCACACTTCTCCTTCCTTCTATTTTACCCTGCATAATTTCTTGTCAGATTTTGTATCGTTCATGTCGCAGCAAGTGTCCCAGGTAGGTATCCTAATTTCCTTCTTTTGATGGTAAGTTCTATTTGCATGTCTTTGTTTAATCTTCGAAGGACTTCCTCATTTCGCACTCTGTCCGTCCATGGTATTTTTAATATTCTGCGATAAGTCCACATTTCAAAAGCATTTAGTTTTTTAATTTCGGCTTTATTAACTGTCCATCACTCTGCGCCATACAAGAGGGTAGAAAATATGTAGCATCGTACGAGGCGAATTCTTAGATCTAGGCTCAAGTTCTTATTGCATAAAACTTTATTCATTTTAATAAATGCCTGCCTTGATTGTACGATTCTACTTCTCACCTCTGTCATGTACGTACACTGATCATCTAGTATGTAGCCTAAATATTTAATTGATCTTGTATTTTGTAATACTTCGTTATTTATTGTTATGTTAGGATTATTCCCTTGTTGTTTTGTGATAACCATAGTTTTGGTTTTTTTGGTATTTATAGTTAAGCCATACTCCTCACTTTTTTGTATAACTAAGTTCAGTAATTCCTGCATATCATTTCTTTCTTCTGTCAGTAGTACCGCGTCGCGTCGTCTGCGTATCTTAGATTATTAATTCTTCTTCCTCCGATCACGATTCCCTTATCACAGTGTTCGAGCGCCTCTTTAAATACTGTTTCAGAATATATATTAAAAAGCAGTGGTGACAATACGCAACCTTGACGGACACCTTTGACTATGTCGAACTCTTCTGATGACTGGTCTTCTAGTTTAATCTTAGCCTTCTGATTCCAATACAGATTTCTAATTAGTCTAATATCTCTGTTGTCTAAGTTTTTGTCATTTAATATAGATAATAGCTTTTCGTGTTTTACAGTATCAAACGCCTTATTATAATCCAGAAAGCATAAATAAACGTCCTTGTTTACGTCTTTACACCGTTGTAAAAGAACATTGATGCCGAACAACGCCTCTCGTGTACCCTTGTTGTTCCTAAATTCGAACTGTGTATCCGTAATGTTTTGTTCACATTTACTATATATCCTCTAGTGTACAATGCGTAATAGTATTTTAAGAGCATGGCTCATCAGACTTATTGTTCTAAATTCGTTGCATTTTCTGGCATTTTTTGTTTTTGGCAATGTAACAAAGGTAGAGACTAACCATTCTTTTGGTATTATTCCGGTTGAGTATATATTATTAATTAATTCTGTTAACCTTTTCAACTCATCGTCATCTAATAGCTTCAACATCCCTGTTGGAATTTCGTCAGGGCCCATTGCTTTCCCTGTTTTTGCTAGCTGTATAGCTTTTCTAACTTCATCTATCTGAATGTCTGGCCCTTCGTCATTATTGCGTATTTCAAATTCGAATGGTCTGTTGTCATTGAATAGGTTTTGAAGGTAATTTTTCCAAGTCATCAATTTTTGTTCGGGATCTATGATTATCTTGTTGTTGTCGTCTACTAATATATTATTTGCATATCTTTTCTGTCCTGTTCCTGCCATTTCTTTAACTTTTTTGTATAGGTTGAAGTTATCATGCTTTTCTTGTAAAGCTTCTATCTCTTGACATTTTCCCCTAAGCCATGTTTCCTTAACAACTTTGATCTTTCTTGTTATTTCTTTATGTATTTCTCGGTATCGTCGTTCATTTTTGTTTTTGAATAATCTGCGTTTCTCCATTAATTCGAGGATTTCGTCATTCATCCATTCATGCTTTCCTTGTGGTCTACTGGGTTTTAAGCTATCTGTTCCCACTTTGTTTATTGTTTCTTTTAGTTGTAACCAATTCTGTTCAATGTTTTAATTTCCTGCTGGTATGTTTTGAATTTTTTGAGCAAGTTCTTGTTGTACTTTCTGTCTGATTTCTTCGTTTTGTAATTTTCTAATATCCCATTTTTTATTACTTTTTCGTCTATTATTGTTTTGTAAGTGCAATCGAAATTTTGTTACTACAGGATTATGATCCGATCCCACATCAGCACCAGGATAAGTTTTAGCCCACAAGACACTATTTCTGTATCTCTTATTAACCATTACAAAATCAATTTGATTTCTAACCACATTCTCTGCCCTATCTCTCGGAGATTTCCAAGTATACAGTGTCGTCGAGGTGGTAATGCAAAAAAAGTATTTAATGCAACTAGATTTCCTTCTTGACAAAATTGTACCAATCTGTCGCCTCGTTCATTTCGTGTACCAAGACCGTACTTTCCAACTATATCTAAGCATTCCCCTTGACCTATTTTCGAGTTAAAATCTCCCATTACTATATTAATGTCGTTTTTCTTTGTTGCTTGGAGTGCTTGTCTTATTTCTTCGTAGAATTGTTTCACTTCCGGCACTAGTGCTCCCCTAAATTTCGTGATAAAATAAAATAATTATGCCGCTTTATCTTTTATAAAAAAACCTAATTGCCCCAATTTTCTATTTTAATTTATTAATTTTTCGTGGCGTGCCTACATAATAATAAAATCCATACATATATAAAAGCACAAAGCGTTTTTTTCTCCGGTTCCTCCAGCGGCTACCGCTTCACCAATTTGGACCATTTTTTTTAAATGAAAGGTCTCTATCCACAGATGGAACATGAAACATTTTTATATTTTTATTCTACGTCGATTTTTTAATAATAATTATTTTAATTTATAATATATATGAAGGTCGGCTAGACGCGCGTTACTTGGGGCGCCATCTGCAATAGCGTCGCGTGTCATTATTCGAACTAATGCATCACGTGACTTGACATTTCGCCGGTTCTGTCAACGCTGTCTGTCAGTGAATTGTGCGGTTTTGAGTATGGAGCGACATATTGTTCCTATTATAGGTGACGGAAACTGTTTATTTCGCTCTGTTTCGCATTGTGTATTTAATAATGACGAACATCATCGCGAAATACGCATGCAAGTCGTCGAAAAAATTAAAAATGAATGGGAATATTATGAAGGTTTTATTGTTGGAGATTCATCGTATAGGTTGCCGATTACTAATTCCACTGATTATGAAAATTTGTTATCTTTAGATGGTGAGTTCGCCGGACATGTCGAATTGCACTGTATTAGTCAGCTGTTTCCTGATCATCTGTTCAGAGTGTATAGAAATGACAATAACGAAACTCTTGACTGTGGTACTGGAAATATTATTTCTAATTTACTTTTTTCTGGTAATGTTGATGCAGGGCATTATAGTGTTTTGGAATTTCGTCCAGTTCAGTCCAATTCAGTCACTAATGATGCGGATGTGGAAAACGCAATCTGCAATGTTGTGCAACATAGTGTTTCAAAAAAAAGAAAAATAAAAAAGACGTTAACTGGCGGCAGGGAAAGGAGACGTGAACGCACACAAAAACGTATAAAATACGAAGAAAAAACATGCTTTACGATTCGATATAGATGTGCCGTTTCTGATAATATTTCAAATGTAACTCCATTCAACTTGGGTAACTTAAACAACATATGTAGTTATTGTTCAGCTCTGTACTTTTCATGTGAAAAAAATTCGTCTGGCTACTTTGGGCTTTGTTGTTGTAATAAAAAGTTCAAATTACCGGAATTTCGGATTCCTGATGAAATAAAAGAATTATTTGCAGGGAATAACGAGATATCGAAAAATTTTCGAGATAATATTCGACAATATAATAATGCTTTGTCGTTCGTGTCATTTGGTGCAAATATAAAATTACCTCCCGGATATGGTCCGTATTGTTTAAAAATTCTCGGTGTCGTGCATCATAAAATTTCGTCATTATACCCTCAAAATGCAGGATATGCTTCTTATGGACAATTATACATTTTAGACTTTTCTGAAGCCAATCAAATTAGACTTAAACATGCTGCGAACAGTTCCTTGAGAAAAGACATTCTAGAAATACTAAATCGTGTCTTAAATCAATGTAATCCTTATGTGATGTCATATAAGACAATGCATCAGAAGATATGTGAAGAAAAGGAGTTGGCTTTAAAAGAAAATCGTGTACCTATTAATTTGGTAATGCGTTTTTATCACGAACCCAAATCAGATCCTCGACGGTATAATGATCCTACATGTTCTGAAGTTGCAGCTGTTTTTGAATCAGCCGACGGTGCTCCACCTTCTCATAGACATATTGCTGTTTATGCACATGACGGTGGAATAAAAAATATAGATTTTGACAGTATGCATTGCGATCCGATGTCATATGTATTGATCTGGCCGTGCGGGGAACCAGGATGGTATATTTCTATGCCAACTGGAGGAGAGCGCAAAACTAGAATTCGCCAACACATTTCTATGCGAGAATATATATATTACAGACTTATGGTTCGAGGTTCTCCTCCTGTAGGAGACTTCAACCCAATAATTAATGCTGGGAAGTTAACGCAGCAGTTGATTGTTGACTATTACTGTCGCATCGAAGGCGACAGATTGAAATTCATCCGTAACCAACAGGTGAAATTGCGAGTAGATACATACGCTGCCCTCGCAGACGCTTTACATGTAAGGGCCGACAACGGAAACTTAAAGGCTGGACGCGTTGTTATTTTACCCTCATCTTTTACTGGCAGTCCCAGAAACATGATGCAAAATTATCAGGACGCAATGGCCATTGTAAGAAAATTTGGTAAGCCAGACATTTTTTTGACGTTTACATGTAATCCTTTATGGCCTGAAATTACAAACAGCATACATTCTTATGAAACTGCTAATAATAGGCCAGATGTTACTGTTCGCGTGTTTCATGCAAAAGTAAAGGAACTCTTACGTTTGATAAACCAAAAACAAATTTTTGGCGAAGTACTAACATTTTTGTACACTGTTGAATTCCAAAAGAGAGGTTTACCTCATGTTCACCTATTATTATGTCTTAAAGATACTTGCAAATTTAGGAAAATCTCAGATATTGACAACGTTAGTTCCGCAGAAATACCAGACCCCAACAGTAATACGGCCTTATACAATTTAGTCAAATCTCATATGGTGCACGGGCCTTGCGGTATTCTTAATCCAAAGTCGATTTGTATGGTCGACGGTAATTGTAAAAAGGGGTTCCCAAAAGATTTTATTCCTGAGACAAGAGATAATGTAAATGGCTATCCCAATTATCGAAGAAGGAATAATGGTAGAACGATTACTAAACATGGACAAGGTAGTTATGTGGAAGTTGACAATCGTTATATAGTTCCTTATAATTACTTTCTCTTACTTCACTTTCAAGCCCATATTAATGTAGAAATTTGTGCAAGTGTCCACAGCATAAAATACATTCATAAATATGTCTACAAAGGACATGACTGCGCCAATTTGCAGATAACTGCCGAAGGTGACATGCTTCATCATGATGAAGTATCAGCTTTTTTAAACACCCGATATGTCAGTCCGAGTGAGGCTGCGTATAGAATTTTTTCCTATCCTATGCATGAACAATCTCATTCTGTAATTCGCTTACCTGTTCATTTACCACAAGAACAACAAGTGTATTTTCATGACGACAATGCCGCTGAAGCCTTACTTAAAGCAGAATTAAGAAAAACAGAACTGATTGAATGGTTTAACTTAAATAAGAATTTGTCAAAAAGGAGCCCTTACATTTATCCAGAAACGCCGAATTATTATGTTTGGGATAAAAATAACCGAATTTGGAAAAAACGTGTTAAATTTTGTAAAATTATTGGTAGAATGTTTAATGTTTCCCCCATAGAATCTGAACGATATCATCTTCGCTTGCTGTTGCTTCATGTTGTGGGTGCAACCAGTTTTGAAGATTTGAGGACATACCGTAATGTTACTTATTGTACTTTTAAGGAAGCAGCAATGCGTCATGGGTTACTTCAGGATGATAATGAGTGGCATCGTTGTCTACTTGAATCATCAGTCATTCAAATGCCGTTTCAATTAAGGCAATTAGTTTCGTTTATTTGCATATTTCAACAACCATCCAATGCACTTCAGTTATGGGATGTTTTTAAAGACTCTTTCAGCGAAGATTATGTACGTCTTCACAGCCAGGATATAGCTTATCAATTGAGTCTCAGAGATATAAATGAAACCTTAAAATTACATGGGTTCTCTCTTTCAACATTCAACTTACCCAGTATAGATGATTTACCAATAGCAACTTCAAGCATAGAGTATCCCATAATTCCGAATTTGGATTATGACTCGATGATACAACAAGCTAATGATGAACAACTTTTGATCATCAATGAAATTATTCATGTAATGCAACAGAATCATACAGGCAAATCCAATGCCTATTTTATAGATGGCCCGGGCGGTACCGGAAAGACTTTTGTATACAACTGTCTTATACGAAAGTGCTTCAATTTAGGTTTGGAAGTAATATCTGTAGCATGGACTGGTATTGCTGCTATGCTGTTACCAAATGGTCGTACGGTACATAGTAGGTTTAAGTTACCCCTAAAACTGCATGAGACTTCTATCTCATCTTTAAAAGTCAACAGTAAAGCAGCAGCTGATATCAAGTCAGCAAGACTGATTATATGGGATGAAGCACCCATGGCCAATATATATGCATTAATGTGCGTTCATAGACTACTGAAAGACATTATGGGTAATGACATACCTTTTGGAGGAAAAATTATTGTACTTGGGGGAGATTTCAGGCAGGTCTTACCAGTAGTTCCACATGCTTCAAGAGAAACAATAATCCAAAACTGCATAAAGTTTTCTCCCCTATGGTCAGAATTTCGGGTATTTAAGTTGTTTAGAAACATGCGAGCAAGACCAGAGGAATTGGAATTTGCTAATTTTCTGCTTAAAATTGGTAATGGAAATTATCCTTCCGTAAATGACGAATCATCACCATTATCAGCTATTATTGATTTGCCATCCAGTATAATTGCGAAAGAAGACATTGTTTCTGAAATTTTTGGGAAAGAATTTGTGTCACCAAATGCCGTTATTAATTTTTCAAAATATGCTATTTTAGCCCCAAAAAATGAACACTGCGATGAGATAAATTCTAAAGTTATAGACCTTATACCCGGAACGTGTAGAACATATATCAGTGTAAATAATTTGATAACGGAGGAGGAGAATGAAATTCTTCAGTTTCCTATTGAATTTCTAAATAGTTTAGAGTTAAGTGGTTTGCCTCCACATATATTCAAACTGAAAACTGGGGCTATTGTCATGCCGTTAAGAAACCTAAATGCCTCCCAGGGGCTATTAAATGGTACCAGATTAATTGTTCAAAATATGTACGACAATTGTTTGGATTTGGAAATTATCACTGGCGAAAGAGTGGGCCAAAGAGTTTTGATTCCTAGAATCGACTTAACGCCATCAGATACAACGCTTCCTTTTTCTTTCAAAAGACGCCAATTTCCTATTCGTCTTGCGTTTTGTATGACTATAAACAAAGCGCAAAGGCAAACTCTTGATCGTGTTGGTATTTATTTACCCCAGCCTGTATTTAGCCATGGCCAGTTGTACGTAGCAATGTCTCGAGTGCGATCGTTCGACAATTTGAAAGTACAAATAATTCCAAAAGGGAATAGCACTCTCAATGTAGTATTTAAGGAGGTGCTGTAACATATGAAACCTTACATTTTAAAATATGCCTGCAGTCGTATTTCGACGGGGTAACACTAGTAAATGTTTATAATTCCAAACATCAAAACGCAGCTTAATTGGTTATTACGAAAAACTTAAATTAGATGTGGATAATCTAATTGCAAAGCAAATACAAAAAATTGTTGTTTCGGTGCAATTTTAATTAACAAAGCGAAGTACAAGGTGAGAAAAGCTAATTAAATTAGTTCGCTCCTTGCTGATAGTCGTCGCTGCTTAAAATTTTTGAACAAAATATAACAAACTTCCTCGCCGATGTCCGCACCAGATATTTAGTTTCCAAATTAAATTATTGGACAAACTATAATCGCTGCGAAGCTTCCTACTAACTAGATTAAAATCTCAGTTGGGAGAAAATCAGTAAACTACTCAATTTAATCAATCAACGTCTAAAAGCGTTTGTTCACATTAATGTACCAATTAATATCGAAGTACCTACTGTTACGAAAGTTTTGCAAAAAGTAAAAGCAAAGTTGATTGAAAGCTCTTTCGGTCCTAAGTGACACAAGAGTTAACTCAGTTACTCTGTAATTCAGTTTTTAATTCTCCAGCTCGAGTTACTAAATGGTTTATCGTTGTCTCCCCGATTGGTAGAATTCTTACCAGAGTTGTCCTTATCTATTATTCTGAAAATTGCTTCTAAACTGGTTTTGTTGCGATATAACGTTTCCACTACTGTGTTTGCTCCTTGGACGGTCTGTAATTAAAACAAAAATGTCAATAATAAGAAAATATTAATTTAAAAATAATAACCAAAGACACCTTAGACTCTAATTTTTTGTCTAATGTTATTTTAGGTTCATATAATGATGAGCTTTGCCAGTCTGTTAGAATAAAATCAGGGTTAAACAATGTTTTTTATATTTATTTACGATTTACGAAGTAACAGCGCCAACTTTAACACCTGTTTACCTGAAAGTTTGAAATGCATTTTTACAAATTTTCTAAAAAAAATACATAAACATGTAGTAAAGTAAAGTAAAACGAATATTTTTAATTTTATTGTAAATAAAACAATTCTTCAATAGGTTTTTTATGTTAGCTTTATACGTTATTCGACGTGTTTACACGTTATTATCAAAAGCAAGATTAAAAATAAACAGTTGGTGTTGCTATAGGAACAATAAATCTTCATAACTTGATCTTGGTTTTCTATATCTGCGTCCAGATGACTTGATTTCTCATTCAAAAACGTTGGCCAAAAACGGTGAATTTAAGAGGTCAATTTGTTCATTCATTAAAGGTACAGATTTTAAATGTCTATGAATTTCAAATGCTTTTAGTATATCCAACTTACCCTTGTCATCACAAAAGTGTAAAAATTTAATAGTGTTATTAGATGTCATTGAATGATTGTGTTCTAATAAGTGTTTAGCGTAAATGTATTTATGGGGGTGCCTATACTTGTAACAACGTACCTAATACCTTGTACCTAATATCAAAATTTCTAATTGTTTGTCTTATATAAACCGAATTACAGTGCGAGCAATTTAATTTATAGGTGCCTGATTTTAGTAAATTAATATCAACACCAACTGTTTACTTTTAATCTTGCTTTTGATAATGACGTGTAAACACGTCGAAATACATATAAAGCTAACATAAAAAAAAATGTTGAAGTTAAGAATTGTTTTATTTACAATAAATTAAAATGAACTTCAACGAAGTAAAGCTCGAACTTATAAATAAAACGAATATTCTTCTAGATCTCAGCATATCAGAAAATGTTCATGAAATGTCTCTTTAATCAACATTCTTACAAAGCACACAACAAAACGCAATAACCTCAAAACAAATTTAATATTTTATTGTGGATTTACAAACAAGCTCACTAAATTGTCCTTCTATCTTTTCCTTTAAATTCCAACTCCCAAACGCTAAGAAACCAGCGAGTTTTTTGTTTGAGCTTTGGGTATAAAAAAAATATTTTCTTATAAAAACCAGTTACACTTACTAAGCCTACACATTATTTACGGCTCAAATCAGTCTGGCTTTCTTTTCTTCTCTCAATTTGTCGGTGTAGGTGGAGGTAATTTTTGAGATCTCAGGAGTGTAATAATTAGAAGCTTTTGTGCTTACCCACGCTTCCACCACCCGCACTGTTTTAAGGCCGATATTTTTACAAGAAAATAAAATGGAGCTTTTCTCAGCATTTCAAACTCATTAGTACGTGATGAGTTTGATTTTATTACTCCTGCTGATGCTTTTCTTCAATTTATTTACTTATGTGCAAAACGAAAAATGATTTATTTTTATTTGGTTCTAAATTATAAATATATTCTGATAATTGATTTATTTAATGAAAATGTAATTTTTGTTGTTTCTTTTAAAATTAAAATAAATACTTACAGTAATATCACTATCGTTAATTCTATCAAAAGTAGTAGAGTATTTAACCATTTGCGATTCGGGTTCAAGTGCAACTAATTTATCCCTTAGCATCCTCCAAGGTAGTGCAAGTTCTGTAGCCGCCTCCATAGCTCTGCACCACTCGCTGACAGGGATAAAACCTGAAATAAGCGAAAGACATTTACATTTTATTGTATTTCTGATACGGCTGTGCAGGCGTTTTTGGCATTTCGAAAATTGATTGAATAATATCAAAATAAGTATTAAATGCATCGATTTGAGGGACAAAAAATATCAAATGTTTGTGTCTGATTCAGCGACTTTAGCAGAAAGAAATATAATTCATGTTGACAGGACCTCATAAAGACGGTAAGTGCTGATACGTTTTTATGAAACTTCTAAGGGTATAGTAAATTCGGTTGGATTTGTAATGGAGGTTAAATATCAAATCTAAATTGTACCTAAGGCAGATCCGGATTAAGGAAACTGTGTTTTAGACAGGCGCGGAATGAGGATGTGGTTTAATTTTGAATTTGAGAATTCTTGAGACTACAATCAGTGATGGAAGAAGTGAACGCAGTAAATGGAAGCTTCCGAACTAACACTTAACGTTGACATAAAGTCGATAAAACACGATATTTGTAGTTACTTTTTGTGCGTAAGTGATCACCTTTTAGAAATTTCATGTAACACAATAAAATATAATGTGTTAAAATTTTTTGTTCTGAATGAACCTAAAAAGTTATCGATAATAAGTTCTAAAACATTGTTTGTACAAATTTTAATAATAGTCATATAATAAGCTGGTTTTTATTTCCGGAAATTTACTACTTGGGCTGTCAATTTGTTTTTTGTTACTAGAAAATCCTCACTGGTCTTCGACTCGTCACGTTTTTCGTAGCAAAAAACGAAACATTCCAGAAGGGAAATTTCCTTAGGAAATCAAAACCAGCACGAAATAGATTTAGCTAGAAAATTGCATTGTGGAATTGCGGCATGTTTGGAATTAAAACTTTTAAAATTAACAATTACTCATTATAAAATATTAAAATAATCTTTTGTGCGTTACTAAAGAAACAAAACGGAAACATGGGAGAAATTAAATTTACGGTGGTGATTTAGGAAATCACCATGGCTGGCGACATGAATTTCCGTGGAATCAACGTCAGATTGGAGATAAACTAAAAAAGTTCAAATCTGATTGATTAAAAAATATAAAATTCGATTTTTTCAAAATTATTACAAATTTTAAAATAAAAATTTTCTTAAATTTTTAACAATTTCAATATTTCTTAATGTTTAAAAATTTTTCAAAATTACTGTTATCCTAATTATCATTTTTTTTTTTACATTTTTACAATATTTCAGAATTTTTATATAGGTAGTAAGTTTAATCTATTAAGTGCTGGTTTTTGACTTCCGGAAATTTACCGCCTGGACTGTCGAGTTGTCTTTTGTTATGAAAGTCACCACAAGTTGAAGACGAGTGGTGATTTTCTTTTAGCAAAAATCAACGAAACATTCCAGAAGATAAATTTCCGAAATCAAAACCAGCACGAAATAGATTCAGCTAGAAATTCGCATTTCAGGTTCCGAATTTAAGTTTTAAAAATGACTATTACATATTTGCTTTGTACGTAACTAAGGAAATAAAACGGAAGCATGGGAGAAATAAAATTTGCGGCGGTGATTTTCGGAAATCACCATGGCGAGATGAATTTCCATGAAATCAACGTCAGATTGGCAGATAAGCTAAAAATATTCAAATCTGATTGGTTAAAAAACATAAAATGCGATTTTCACTAAAAAGTGTTCCTGTTCCTCGCCCAACGACGCAAAAATTTGAAATTCCATGGTGGGCAACTAATGACTTTATTTGATGATAAACTAATTTCTTTAAACTTTTATCGATTCTAATTAAAATTGCAATAGCATAAGTATATGTTTCAGCAAATTGAGATACAGTAAATTACACATTAAATTAATATACAATTATTCTCAATAATTGTTAAAAATTTATTGTAAAACCCCTGATCGTATAAACAAAAGTGTAATCTACATATTAAATCCGTAACTGTCTCACCGTAACGCGACGATGGGCACTTGAATTTCGGCAATATTTATAAAGTCAAATAGTTTCAAAATTTTGGACATTGTCAAAAAACTGTAACTCAAAATATAGATACACAATTTTTCTACTTTATAAGCTTTTAGGGATGGGCTATTATTTTCTTCGTGTCTCAATTCACTAATTTATCTGTGACGCCTACTATGATATTTTGAAAACCATAAATTCATTCCCTTCTGTTTAAAAAGCGGAAGATAAAAAATTTTTTATTTAAGCTATAGTGCGCATGAGTCGTGAGAGAATAGAATTCAAACTTTAATTTTTAGATGCAGCAATATTTGGGGGAGGGGGGGCTAACTTACCTAATTTTGGCGAACAAATTGGTCAAAATCGTTTTATTAAGTATTTAAAGCAATCTCTATAATATAATTCATAAAATTAAAACTTCGGTCCACGGTGAGCTGCATTACCAACTGTAGTAGCTTATTTATTACTAATAAACCGTGGAGCATAGCCCACGCGTTGGTTTATTAAAGTGTTTACGACAAAAACGGTTTACTACAAATTCTAGATGCTTCAGTAGGAACTCTACTTTTGGTGACGACGCATTCAGTTACATGTCTTACATCTTGAGACAGCTTAGGTATTTATTATGTTTGCAGGTTCCGATACTTACGTTAAAATCACGTGGCATGATTGGGGCCAAGAAGCTCCGATATCGGCAAAATGTATTATAAATCATTATATCTCTAACTTGTATGAATTTTATTTTGAAATGATATATAAATGTGTATCAAGATTTTTTAGTGTGCACCTATTTATAAGTTTGAAACCATTTTGGAAATCTCCGTTAAGACACTTTCCTGGAAATGAGAACAAGTGATATGTTTAACTAACTTTTTCACCGTTTTTTAAAGAATTTTTTTCTGTTGCTATGAAACGATTTTTGCGGGAAATATTTTTCCTGCACATTTTACGGAAGTTTTTCTGTGTCTTTTGTAGTTTTATTTCCGGGAGCAGATCTCATTCAGAGTGACTCAGCGGAGAGAACATTCGGAGCAGCAAGCGTCGGGTATAAAGTTAGCAAAAAAAACTGAGGGGCGTAACCCACGAGCTCTGCTAGTATGTTTCATTTGACATTAAAGACATGCTTTGTAATATTTTTTCCCACACAAATAGTTACTATATTTGTTTTGCTTGCTGAGAATAAATTGCAAAATTTAGGTCTTATTATCACATGTAGCAAGTGAAGCACTTGTAGAGATTTACACAGCTTAATGCCTGTCCAACAAACTTAAAGTTTATAATCGTTTTAAAATTTCTCTTAAAAGAACTAGCGTTTGAAAAGCGTTTTGATATTTTTTTTTAAATTTTTGTATAAAGTTTTAAAAATGGTTCACACTTTAGAGGAAAGTGTTGTGATGTTATTATCGATTTCGCTGCTGCAGATGAGAATTTCCAAGAAATAGTTAAAACTCTCCAGCAAAACATTCAGACAACCATATTTGTCAAAAATACCTTCATGAATGTCTAGTTAAATTTAGAAGAACTGGAAGTGTTGCGAACGACAAAAAATCTGGCCGTCCGGCCTCCAACAACTGACGAGGATACTGAATGAATGTCAAGTTCTGGGAGAAGTTGCTCTTAATCATCAACAACACTTTAGCAATATATCTGCAAACTGTGACATTTGGGATAGAATATTAAAGACGTACAAGTTTCATCCATACAAACTTTAGATAACTCAAGAGCTTGCCGAGGATGATTTTGATCGCCGGGTACGGTTTTGTGAAACAATGGTTGAAAATAACGCCCAAAATACTAATTTGTTGAAAATATGTTTCGGTGATGAATGTACATATTTTGAAAATGGATTTTAAAACAAGCAAGCAAAACTTGTCAGTACTGGAACAATGTAAATCATCCTCCTCGCTAAGGTCACACCTCACCCTCAAAATTAAAAGGTTTGGGCTGGAATATGGGTGATCACATTTTTGACCCTTTATTGTTGAACATTAATGTAACTGGTTCATTTTACTTAATTATGCTTGAAGATAGAACAAATCTACTTCTTATTGTATTTTTAGAAAATAATGAAGAATTTGACACCGATATCATGTTTCAACAAGATGGAGCTCCTCTTCGTTGCAGCAGACGCGTACGAAACTGTACAACGTGCAGGCCTACTTTGTCATGTCACCATCTTGGGTCGGTTGCCCAGCACCGCCCTATGCCGAATATACGGACAGCGACACAAATACAACAAGAATTAGTTAAAAAAATATTTAAGACACAAAACTTAAATATACAGAAGTTACACAAAATAAACGTATTCAAAACTCAACAAGCCTAAGCTAATAATTATATATTCGTAATACATCTCAAGCAAATAGTAAACAACACTTTTTAAAAGTAGTTATTGATTGTAGGAACGCAAAACAAACGTAAAATAAATAGATTCATATAGTTCATCAAAATTACGTATTAAATTAAAGAACGCAGAAACTAAAATCGATTAATATTTAAAGCAAAAACTAAAGATTTTAAAACGAATCAGGGTTTGTCCGAGAGGTAAACCGCAGGGGAAGTCTGGTGTACACGCTATAGAAAGTCTCGGCGAAGTCAAGGGAAAGTCGGGGAAGTCCAAGGGAAGTCGGGGGAATCCAAAGGAAGTCGGAGAAGTCCGAGGAAAGTCGGGGAAATCCCGAGCGAAATCCGTGGAAGTGCAGGAAAGTCCAAGGGAAGTCGGGGGAAGTCCAAGGAAAGTATGAAGAATATCTGGATGTTTCTAGAGTTTTGTGCAATCCCATAAAATCGTATGACGTCTACAAGTACCCTGAAATCCAGTTCCGGTTCATTGAATCTATGTTTCTGACTTACGTGCCTCCTGCAAGGTTGTTTGATTTTTAATTTCATAATACCACGATCTGCTATCCGAAATAATTTACTGCACAGAAATTTAAGTTGTGTTAAACTAATATTTCTTGCAGTAAACTAATAAACAAAGAAAATTTTGGCCAATGGAACTGACAGAACAATTTGTGACTAGTAGGTTTGATGTAATTTTTTTATTGAGGAATAATTATGCAATGCATATTAATAACTAGCTGAACCCGTAGCCTACGCCGCTTTAATGCTAACATCAAAAATTAAGTCGTGACTGTTAACATAAACATTCACTTCAACTACTGCCAACAAAATTATAAATAAGCTGTGTCGAGATGTAAGAGAATAGTTTGTCGCCACCAAAAGTTGAGACAGTTCCGGATTTGATATACAGTGCCAGTTTAAAGTCTGGAACTAATTCGATAAAGTTGAATTGTCAATTTTTTTTTAAATCCTTGCACACGTCAACTTAATTTTTTAAAAACTCATCTTTTCTGATAATTGTCATTTTTCGATCGTCTTCTGTTTTCAAACTATGACGTCATCTACAATTTTTTTAAATGGCACTTCATATTTTTGCCGTCATATTTCGATAGAGGTTGAAATTCCGAATTTAGCCATATGTCAAAGTATCGGTTGAAATTTGATAACAGACTTTTCTATTTCGTTTTTTGCATTTATGCATTTAGGAAGTGTTCCGGGAAGCGACCAAAAAGGCTGCCAGACGGTTTTTGTCTTTCAAATGTTATTCCTATTGTGATTTAACTCCTTCATACAGAGTTTCAAGCGAAAATTTGTACATTTTTGAATAGGAGAAAAAACAACGGTGACGGCCGAAGGAGACATTGGGGGATGGTACGAAAATAGCACTTGTGCAAAAGTTTATAGATATCCTATTAGTAATATTTTTAGAAGTTACCTGCAGTATGTTTATAAGCTTTTTTTGTACTATTTACGTTATTTTATAATATATATTCAGAACATATTGTGTATTTAAGCTTTATATCCTATAATTTTGCAGAAACAAAAATGATACTAATTACCGAAAAAAATTGTATTGTATATGTATTGTAATTGTATATGCTTTTGTATGAAGTATAATTATATTGTTTTGTATACCAACTTGCACATTACAAATACATTTCGGGATTACACTGAATAATATAAGGGTAGTCTTAGGGAAGTCCAAGGGAAGTCAGGAAAGCCTAAGCAAAGTCGGGGAAGTCAAAAGGAAGTCCGGGGGGAGTTGAGGAAGCCCCAAAAAAGTCCGGGGAAAGTCGGGGAAGTCCGAAGGAAGTCCGGGGAAAGTCGGTGAAGCCCCAAAACAGTCCAAGGAAATTCCTTTACTAAGGGGAAGAAGATCTCATAGTCGACTACATTTAACAAAGACATTAATCTCAGAGTTTTGGGGAGCCATTTCCTATATAAAATAATCACAACTTAGCAGAATTAGAACATTTCATAATTTGATGCTGGTAGCAGTCAGATCGTTACGAAAACAAACTCGGAGCAGGAAAATCGCATAGGGGACGCGAATCGGCAAATCATTTTTTTAGACTGGTCTTCACTCCTTCGCATAATTTTCTTCTATTGAATATTTTGGCCCATTTTAATTATGTTTGTTTTATTATTGATTATGACGTACATAATACAAGAGTTATAAATTTATTGAGTAATGGGAGCTTGCTGGTGGATTTTCTTGCTAGTAGATCGCTGTACAATTAAGAAAAAGCTTTCCCCGAAAAGATACGTGTTTTTTCTCGCTAATCGATTTACATAAATAAGGGCGAACTTTATTTTCAAATTACATGCAAAAGTCTTGCAAGATTTTTTACTGCGTATTGCGTACAGCTACTGGGTACAGTTACTGCGTACAGTCCCCTGAAAATGGAGAAAATTGCTAAGTTGAACTAACTTTTATAGAAATTTTTTTATAGAAATAATAATGGATTTTTTTTGGGGCATTTTTCCTGACGTTATTCTTTCATAAATTTGTTTTCTCGGATTGTTTTGTCGGGTTTTTTCCTTTTTTTTCAAGGGATGTTCTTTCCGTGAGCAAAAACAAATTTCAAGAGCGGTTTTATTCAAACATACGTTTCCTCCAGATATGCGAGATTACAGCAAGTTAAATTTCTTGTTATTTTAACTAGAACATGGTGAATGCACCAAATTTAAAAAAAAGCGTGACAATCAATATGTGTGTTTCTAACATTGTTTTATAAAAGCTATTATCAGTATATGAAAAATTCTACATTTTTTAAAGTTAGCAAATACTAAACGGTCTTGTAAAACATAATTACCGTTTTGAATTTCTAAAAGGAAAAGGAATTGTGAAAACTGTTAAAATGTAAATTTTCAAGCAGTTATTTAAGTTATAATGACTTCACCATGTAAACATAAACTATTGCAAATATTGAGTTTCCCTAATTATTATTATTATTATATATATTATTACCTTTTCAAATATTACAACCATTTTCCATAAAAATGAGAAAACCCATTTAAAAATTAAGCAAATTAATAACGGCTGAAACAATCATTGTGATGAAAATACTAATCTTTACTATGTTTAATTTAGTAATAGTTATTAAAAATCATTAAACATAGTAATAATTGTTATTATCAAAATATTGATGGCTTTTGTTTGGTTAATTTTTTAATGCCTTTTCTCATTTTTATGGACAAAAATTGTAATATTTAAAAATGTAAATTATGTATTAGATGCAGTTTTTAATGCCGAACAAACCATTTTATGTATTATTTTGCTTGAAAACAATTAAGGAAACCAATATTTGCAATAGTTTATGTTTCCTAGCTAAAATCTTATGTCTCAAATCTAAATCAACACCGTGTATACAATTATAGATCTACCATAATCTAACTTTTGAAGGTATCTACATTAAATTGTATGTGATAAATATGTCGACTCAAAAATTCAATTTCTCGCCAAGCACTATAGTATGTTCCTTATGATTGAAATAATGTCGTTATTTTTTATTTATAAAGCAATCTTAACAAAATTTTGTACCTTAGCTATTTGTATTTATAAAACTTTACTATAAAATGTAAAATAAATACAATTATTTTTAACATTCGGTTTAACCAGAAGTGGCTGTAACCTTATTTTAAACGGTACACCTTGTGTGTTTTTAGGGATACAGATAATGGTTTGATTATCAACAGCAATCCCACACGTGAATTAAAGATTATTATCGATGATTCTGTCGCTTCATTGACAACGAAATTGTATTGTTGCTAGAAAACATTACGAGTCCGAAGGAGGAGTGATGTTGCCTTGTATCAACACATTTGAGTTGGTTAATGAAAGACGAAATTTTTAATTGCGTTATTTAATACTAAAAATTAAAAATTTTTGCTGCGGTGTTGTTATTTTATACAACTCCGATAACACCGCAGCTTGGTAAAAGAAATATTATCGTGATCAGTATATGTGTGTTTGGCCATGAGCCCGAAAATAAACGGCTGCCACTGATTGTTACTGTGCAGAAAACCGAAAACAAAACTGAGTGAAGAAAACTAATATCTTTGATTGACTTTTAAATGTCATTATTCTGAATTTAATGTTAGATGATGCAAATTGTGCATCAATCTGGACAGGCCGTTTCTTCGCCGTTTTCTAGATTACGTTATTTTTGCTCTCATTGTATGTAATTGTTCAAAATTTGATGTAAGGTTGATTTGAATCTAAAGTGGCAGCAGCAAGTTTGACAAAACTGTATGAACTACCTATTACATCATGAGAAAAGGGAACCTAGGAACCCTGGAATAAAAGTCTCTAGGGAAAAAAACTAAAAAACTTAAAAAAGAAAGACAAAATTCATGAAAACACAGAAATGTTTTTAATATAAAATAAGTTAAGATCCCTTGGAAAAAAATCTCCGGAAAAAAGTCTCCGGAAAAAAGTCTCCGGAAAAAAGTCAGAAAAAAGAAGTCCCCTGAATAAAAGCCTCTAGGAAAAAAACGAAAAACCCTGTTTAAAGTGACAAAAAATGCGAAAGGCATAGCCTACGGATTCGGCTGGTATGTTCGAAAAACATTAAATTAAAACCCCATTCTCAACATAATAAATATGTTAAACTTCAATAAATAATTCACCTTTATGCTTATGCACTGCAACAGAGCAATTCATGTGTCACTCCGCTACCAACTTATGAACTATGTATGTCCAAACCGAAAATAATTACAGCAATTTCCGAATAGTGTTACACGTCAATTACTTTGATTTTCCTTATATCCTTCTAGAACCTTCGAAGTTCAGTTGTACGAACGCACATTGTCTGTAAAGGGGAATTCAAGCAAGGGTTTTAGCGATGTTTTGGAAACGACAGGACAAGCATTATCTCTGTAATTTAGAGTGTCCACACTCAGTGTCCAGCCAGTCGGAACTTTATTGTTTTACGGAGATTGTCACGAATATCTCTGGATTGAGACACACAAAAAATGCGTAAAATGAGATTTACATGTCCTGATCAGTAACGCGAAAGCACAATCTCATTTAGCTTAGTGTTTTATTGCGTGAGCCTAAAAAGTTTTTTCATTTCGGTGATACTGACACGAAAACTTATTGTTTTGTTTATTTGTTTAGCTTTTTGCGAATGGTTGCGGGTATCAGAAGTTTGGATAATATGTTTTTGTGCATAGTTTTGTTTGCAAATTGTTATTGGACATAAGGCATGTAAATTAGAAAATAATTTTCAAACATTATTGGATTTCTGTGACGAAAGTAGTTCAATTTATGATTTTTCTACTATTTACGTACCTTACTTTTTTATAACTAAAGTGGATTAAGCAAATTTCTTTAGATGTTTTGTGCCGAAAAAATTAAGCAATTTAAAATTATTATTATGACCAACAATTCTCCACTAATTCTCATTCTAGTCACTTGCAATTCACAGGAGCAATTTTCTTTGTATAAACAAGTTCCATTAACACAACTTTACTGTTAATTGCCGTAGTTTTAAAATAATTGTAAAAGTTGCAACATAAAATAACGACATTAAATTGTTGGTGAAAAGTTTATGCAGTTGTAACTGCTATCGAATTTTCACTGCAGTAACACAATTTACGTTAACGAATTCTGTGAAACTTTGGCTTTCACGTCTGGAAAAATAAAACCATCCTGCTTCGCCCTCTTTTAAAAAAATTTAAAATAATAATTCTAAAGCGACAAAAGCTCAAGCGCTTTAGCGAAATATTAGTTTACCAGAAACGTAATTATCTCTCAGATTTAAAATCTTATATAAGATGCATGTTCGAGACGAGGCTTTTTGCGAGAAGACGTTCGATAATCGAATTTCGGTGTCCTAAATGTTTTAATATGCTTTTTGTTTTTTATTGGAATAGCGACTCCTTTAACAGTGAATATTGTCCTTTAGCAACGCTACACCGGACCCTTTTGTCTCTCACATTATAAAGACGAAGCGTTCTGGCATTTAGAATCTAATATAAGGCATCCTCTCCGTATTGGAGAACGTTGAAATATTTTTGTTTTTTTTGGCACAAGTATTTATTGTCCTGCAGGGTCGCAACCAAGAACTCGTGGAACTTGAAAAATTGCAAAGAAACCCTCCACGGTGATTTTTCCTAAAGGATTTTCAAGTAACTTGAAAAAACTTGTAATGACTTTTTGAAAGTAAAATCCTCAACGCGGACTGAATTAATCTTCTAGTCTTGTCACAATACCAAATTCCTTTCGCGTTGCGTTGTAGAAAGCAAACTAATTGTAACGTCAAATTTAAAGTAATTATAAGAAAACGACTTTTCGTTTGTTGAATACTAAAAAAAGGACCTTAAACTTGCAATAATTTTTTTAGACAACCGAATTTGTTTTTAATACGTTAACCCAAAAAATGTCATTACGATTTTTTTAGTCATTATTTATAAGTAACAAACGTGTTTTATCTAATAAAATGCACGCAACAGTATCAGAGTATAAAAAATATCAATAGCCGGAACACCATATTCCCTTGTGTGCCCTTTGTCAGCAACAAATTTTCCGATGAAGTGTTTAATAAAATTTTCTGCTTGGATAACGCGAAATTCCCGTCTGGTCCAGCTGGATTCGCCAAACGTCTTTATCCCATAGAGATTTGAGAATAATATCTGAACCTATAGTAGTACA
Organism: Ctenicera cuprea; assembly: GCA_958336395.1. Classification (NCBI taxonomy): domain Eukaryota; kingdom Metazoa; phylum Arthropoda; class Insecta; order Coleoptera; family Elateridae; genus Ctenicera; species Ctenicera cuprea. The sequence continues at coordinate 33,221,095 of OY284488.1, forward strand.
ATTTACGGTTTTGGATATTGGAAAGATGATTTTCATACTAAATTAAGCAGGGATTGATGTTTATATGATTGAAGATTGTAGGTGAACAGTTGAAATTTCGTGATTTTTAACTAATACTAAAAAATATATTTTAATATATTTTACTTACAATCACAAATATGTAAAGCGTAAATATACAATTTAAAAAAAATCTGTTATTCTAGAATTCATATGAACACCGAGCAAAAGGTAGTCCAAAGAACGTGAAATAATTTTGAACAATTTCGGAATAACATTCGATGTCTTAAAACGTGTTTCGGAATGATTGTCACTATTTAAGTTAAAACATGGACAACTAGTAAGTGCGATGGGGAAGAAAAAGGCAGTTCATGTGTGCGACAAGGAAGGGAGATACATAGTGTTGATAATTATTAATTTACGTTTAATAGAAGATAACTATTACTAATAAAAAACAAATAGCTATTTAAGAAACACGTTAAATCTTACAAAAATAACATTGTTAATTAGTTTTTAAAATTCTGATGCTCTTTTTCGCTGATTAAATTATGACTGAAAGCGCCGAAAAATGAAAATGTATTTCATACTTTACACGGAATTTGAATTATAGACATTTCTGGTGTTATTGGAAAATTGCTGCCTTTATTCATCATTAGCCCTAATTCATTCGCCCTTTAAAGTTTTTTGCATTTGTCGTTTGCCTTCATGCTGTCTTGATAAACAATTTACATCCGTTCTAATTCATTTCAATTGCCTGTGACAGGTGTTTGCTTCTGTCAATATTACTTATATGTAGTTATAAAGTTAATAAAAAAAAACATATAAAATGGTTAAGGATAATAGAATATGTACCCCTTAAAGTTTTTTTTGTTGTATATCGGGCAATAAATATATTAATCCTGTATGCATTAAATCCGGATCACTTCCACCTGTCTCAACTTTTAGTAGTGACAAAAAGCTACAAAAAGTCTAGTACTATTACATAAGACGTCAATTCCTTTAGACAATGGTCCGCTAATAAACTAGGTATTAAACTACATTTTGATAATGCAACGCCTACTATTTTGAAGAAACGAGTAATTTTGTTGCTTATTTTTATCAGGTTATTTTACTTTTAAATAATTTAGAACTGATGGATGAAGATGATAACAACACCACCAACAACATCTAAAGGGTGTATATAAACTATTTCTTTTTCAAGAATATGGTGTATAGCGGCATTTTCTCGAAAGTATCGGAGATTGTATGATAAAGTTGTGAAATTTTAGTTTATATAGTTGGAAATACTCTACCTTATTGTTAGTTTATTTAGTTCAGCTGTTCCCAATCTTATTTGACTCCCAAACCCCATGCAACATAGTATTTTTATACAATACGCTTTGTGCTGCAGTGGACATGATTGCAAAACTATATTTATATCGTATGTTTAAATTAAAAACACACAAAATTACTGTTGTTGCATGCTTTAGAATTTATTAACTTTGATCAGTCTGTCAGTGTCACTACAAATGACAAAACTGACTTAAAAATTTTAAGTGACATTATGTTTTGTTTGTTTAAATTGTAAAGCAGGCAGAGACAGTAGTTTTATTTTTCATGGCCAACCTGTACGTATTTTTTATTTGAACATATGGTACATACAGTGAATTCAAGTGGAACTGTGACTAATAACATGGCAAAATTGAAAAAACTATTTTATGTTCCTAGAAGCATTTTATTGCTTTCAGTAACCTTAAATGGAAGGATAACATTCCTTAATGAGTTTAAATCTTAATCAGGTCTACTTTTTTAAATTACTGCAAAACAACACGCTATCCTCGCCGAGGCCATTTGTGACATAAGGGTACCCATAGTTTTGTCCCAAACATGGTAAATTAAAATCTTTTTTTGGGCGGATATTAATGGCGCTACAAGAATTCACAGACCGACTTAAATTTAGACCGTTTCATTAGATTTCTAAAAAAATTGACGTCGGTAGCTTAATTTATAGCCGAGCTATATCTGTCTAAATGTGCGATTTTGTGGGCTTTATGCAAACCAGTGCCGTTCGTGAACCGGTTGATCGATTGAGTTTCGCTTTCGATATTTTATAGTCGAAGGTGGGGTTTAAATAACTCAACAAATTTGAGATAGGTTCGTTCATAAATGCAAATTTCCAACGTTTCTACCGTTTTTTTCAAAAGCAAAATTAATTTTTGATAGGAGGTGCTCTAGATCGTTTATGACCTGGACTTGGGACACCCACAGGACGTTACGTACGGTTCACTTCGCGCGTCGAATAGTGGGGGCCGAGCAATCGTAAAAAAAAAGCGTTGCGCCCTCTAGCTGCCTTATTTTTCGTCGGACAAACTAAAACCGCAAACCATTGTAGCGCCTGAAGCGAAGGCTACCATTCCCTGCGATCAGATTTTCGATATCTAACAAAAACCACGAAGATTTTTTCATGATTTTTTACGGCTTTACTGTGGACTTCAGCCCTGTTGCAAGTGCCTGAACTGGAAAAAGTTTGCCTTTTGGCAAAGTCGATTTAGAAATCAAACGACAAACGTAGAAACGGGAAGTTTGAAATTTATATAAACGCGCAAATTAACATTTTGGCCCTCTGGCGGCAAATAACTAAGCGTTGCGTTTCCAAAGTAACGCCAGTTCCCGAGTGGGTTCTTCGGGCAAAAATTAGTAGAGATAATAAGCTAAATGAGTAATGCTCATATACAAAATTTCAAAATATGTGCAACTCCTGCGAAAGCTCAGGACAAAAAATGTTAGACTGTCCCAACCGTAAGGGACTGTACCTCTGTAAGACAGCGTTTCGGATCTATGTTTACAAATTTTTTTTAATTGTTTTTAGATTTATATGTATTCTGTAAGTAAGTCTCACACTTTATGAATCAAAACTTATGTCATATAACGTTTTAAATTTTTAAAAATGGTTTAGGGACTGATTAGCATGCGTATTGCTATTACTCTCTTGGCTATGTAAATATTCAGTTTAGTGACAGATAATTAGACAAGGAAAGAGTCTCTATGTACTGCACAGATTTTAAAATATACAGTTTTCAAAAAGTAGCAGAGATAAAAAAGTAACTCGAAGCTAAATTAAAACAGCAGCTACTTTAGGTTGAATTCTGCTAGCCTTTTTGTTACAGCAAAAATTTTCAAACATTTATTGCGATGTAATTGGCAATTCTGGCAATATTAATGTTAAGGTCATGTGCAGGGTCAATTTATGTCATTAAAAAATCAATATTTGCATAATTATTGTATTATAGACTTTAGTGACCATTCGTTTTGATTATTAATTTCCCTGAAACGTCTAGCTAATTATTTTCTTATATTTACACAATAAGTTTAAACCAACTTTGCTGGTTTTTCAGGAAAGTTAAACTATAAAAAAAAATGCATGTGAAATTATAGATATCCAGATTTTATGTCCCCAGGATACATCAGCTAAGAATTAGCAATATGCTTAAGACACCTGTCTTTCATGAAGAAATCCCGAGTTCTAATCCTGGGTAGCACATCCTTTTTTTTCCTATAATTGTTTCTGTTATTTATTTAATTTTCATACCAGTTCTTCAATCAAATATTGTTACGAATCAAAATTAGATATTCAAAATTATTAAATAATTAAATACTTAAAATTAAATATTCAAAGAATTGTTAAAAGAATTCCATTATTATTTAGGGCTTGCTGACTTCAATAATTGCGCATATAAGTATGTTGCTAGTATTGATGTCAAAACTGCACTTCTGCAAATGTCTACTTTGTCATACAAAATTAAGAAATACAAAATAAGTTTGCTAAGGGTTATTGCAAAATATTGAGGTCATGCTGATACCAATAAAATGTTAATAGCCAATGAAATGTTGGCATGTAAGAATTTGGTTTAATAAACTGGAAGGACACAGAGACCTTTGAAGGGGTATTTATGCAAGTGTCGACTTTGTCATACAAAATTAAGAAATATAAAATAAGTTTGCTAAGAGTGGTTACAAAATATTGAGGTGGTGCTGATACCAAATTCCTACATGCCAACATTTCATTGGCACTTAACATTTTATTGGTATCAGCACGACCTGAATATTTTGTAATAACCCTTAGCAAACTTATTTTATATTTCTTAATTTTGTATGACAAAGTCGACACTTGCAGAAATGCAGTTTTGACATCAATACTTGCAACATACTTATATGCGCAATTATTGAAGTCGGCAAGCTCTAAATAATAATGGAATTCTTTTAACAATTCTTTGAATATTTAAATTTAAGTATTTAATTATTTTATTTATAAATTGGAGCTTTACTTCGTTCATTTTCATTTATTGTAAATAAAACAATTTTTAACTTTAATAGGTTTGTTGAAGTTAAGAATTGTTTTATTTACAATAAATTTAAATATTTAATGATTTTTTATATCGAATTTTGATTCGTAACAATATTAAGAAGAATTTGTACATTAAATTGTAATTTTAATAGGTGAGGTAACGAAATAATTAAATTGACACGAATTTTATAATTATAACATAATTACACATTAACTTTTCATTAAGAGCTTTAACTTACAATTAAATGAACTCTATCGCAAAACTCGCCGACTGTGTAAAAGCAGTGTGAAAGGATAAAAAATTTAACAGTTTCTTTGAATTTGGCTCCACCCAACAATTTAACTTGCCTTGGAAGTCTGTTAATAGATCAAAATTCAAAGAATTTTTTACTGATTTTGTAAGTCTGAGTCGTGGAGCTCTCATTGAATCAGCACAGCGTGTATTGTATTTATGATAATCGGAATTTACGTAGTAATTTTGTTTATTTTTATGTATTTCAAGTAGTGAAGCAAATATATATAAAGAAGGAATAGGCATAATCTTGAGATCAGTAAACAAAGGTTGACAATGCTCCCTGCTGTTTACTCCAGCTAGTATTCTTATACCATGTTTTTGTTGTCGAAAGACTTTGTACGCGAGTTATGTGATAACAATTCTCTGAAGAAGCACAGATAAAGAGTATTGTATTTCTTTTGATAATTTCTTTCCTGTGTGAAATCTTCTGCTTTTAGAGTTAGTTCTATTTTAGCTTTGCATTAAGTAGGCTGCCGGATTGAACTCCGACATTTCTGTAATTTTTAAAATAAATAGTTTTTAAAAATACGTTTGGTCGTTAAATAAACATAAATGGCGCAGTCGTTGTAGGATCTGACAAAAGGGCTTCATAAAATTTTCAAAAATCAAAATTAAATTTAGCTCTTTGAGTTTTAACTCTTAATTGTCGGATCCCCGAATCTACATCAACTCAGACGGCAAATTCCGTAACCCAGTAATCCGATTGAGAGGGACAAGCATCGCCCCAGGACCGAGCATCGCTGGTTGCAGGAAAGCAGTTCATAGCGAACACCTGATCATCGAGATCAATCCTGATCATTGGGATCAATATGAAATTGTAAGAGAATTTTTTTTTATTACTACATTAATCAAGTGAAAGTGATTATTAAATTGATTTAAAACATATTAACATAGATATTAAAATAGATTAAGTTCAAGTAAAACGTGGTAAGCGAGACAATTCAGTGTATGCACTAGGTATACTTCATTTCTGAATTTACTCACGTTTTATGTGTAGGAATTGTAAATTTAAGTTCAAGTAAAACGTGGTAAGCGAGACAATTCAGTGTATGCACTAGGTATACTTAATTTCTGAATCTACTCACGTTTTATGTGTAGGAACCCTGCCCAATATAATTTAAGTACCTACTAACATAAAAATAAAATTTAATTTTTGAGTGATTAATGATTAATACGGACACATCATCTGATAGCGAAACTGATCAGATAAACGATTTAGAACCACAACCTTTGCAACGAGTTATTTTAAGACCACCCCGTTTAAGACTAGCTATAATGGATAATCAACAAGGAGTAGCTCCTCAAGCAGGACAACCCCCTGTAGCACAACCATTTAATGGTTACCCACAAGGTTTTCATATGAGTATTCTTAATGAAATACCTAAATTTGAAGGAAATCCCGTAGAATTAAGCGAATATATCCGTGCTGTAGAAGATATCTTCTCGCAATTTTGGCAAGAACAAAACCCTGGCGCGTATATCAATAAATTACTTTTATCAGCTGCCCGCAATCGCCTAAAAGGCGCTGCTCTCGAAATTATAACTGGCCATCCATATCACTCTTGGGATGAGCTAAAAGAAGTTTTGATCAATAATTTTGGAGATCAACGTTCCGAATTAAATATTCAAATTGATATGACTAGACTCAGACAATCCCCTAAAGAAACACCTGTAGATTTTTTCAATAAAGTTCGATCGTTATTAGCAATAATAAATTCTAAAATATCTTTGGGAAATGAAGCACAGGCAATAAAAGATTACAAGATGGTAGCTTCCAAAAATTTAGCATTAAAAGTTTTTACAAGCGGTTTGTTAGAACCCCTTGGTAGTTTTATTAGAAGCCGCTCACCCAACTCTTTAGAACAAGCACTAACTTATGTTAAAGATGAATTAGATATTCGTTATTTTCAAGGAATAGGAAAAAATTATTCTCCCAATATTTACCCGCAACAAAAATTCAACACATTCGCTCAAAATCAATCAAGAACACCTAATAAAATACATCCCCCTTCTCAAAGCTATCACCAACCTAATTACAACCAACAAAATAACTTTTCCAATCAAAGACAACCTCAATTTAAACCTCAATTTAACCATACTTATCAACTAAATCCAAACCAACCCCCAACGCGATTCCCCGGAGAGCAAAAACAATTTGGAAAACCTGGACAAAACGTGTTCGCCCCGAAACGTAATTTTCAACCTACTAATAGACCAGAACCAATGCAAACAAGTACTATACAGAAACGCCCTGCTTCACAACAATTGCAAAAACCTCAACCCCAACGACCATTTAATTCAAACCTTAACCAAAATTTTAGACCCAACAATTATTTCCAACAATCAAATCAGCCTAGAAATTTCCACTCACAAGAATTGTATAACGCAGACTTTCATGAACCACCCGATTTTCAAGAAATTTGTTACGAACAAGAAACTATTGAAATTCCCGAAATGTTAAATCAAGACTATTATGAACCAGAACAGGAAACTTTAGATTCATTCCCTGAATACCCCGAACCACCAGTTGAATATACGGAAGATACCGTAAATTTTCAATAAGTGCCTCGGTCGAATCTTTTTCAATTAATCCAAAATCAAATTTACCATATATAATAATCCCAGAAACTAACGATAAACTATTAATAGACACAGGAAGTTCACGCACCATACTTTCACCCAAATTCGTAAATACTTATTTTCCAGAATCAATATTCGAACACCCTTTTGAAATTACTACGTCTCACGGGACCACTAACCACAATTTGGTAGCAAAAGTACCTATTCAAAATTTGTTTTCAGAAGAAGGAACACACTTATGTTATTTATTTAATTTTCATACCGAATACGTTGGACTAATAGGCACTGACCTACTAGCCGATTTACCCGCAAATATCGATTATCGATGGATGCACATTCAAACTGATAAAACAACAGTACCATTTTACTATAACCAATCGAAATTAAAACAAGAAGAACAGAAACGTAATCAGTGCAATTTTTCAAAAATTCAACCCTCAAAAAAAATTTTGAAATCAATCACATTGCCACCCAGAGTAGAAAAATTCGTTACATTACCTGCGGTAGGAAAAGATGGTTACAAATTAGCTCCTAAATTACACCTAACTAAACACGTGCTAATGCCTTCAGCCATCATAACATTGAAAAATAACTGGTTCTGTACCAGCCTAATAAATTTATCAAACGAACTCCAAACTTTGACTATTTCTCAACCACTCATTCTCGAAGATTATACTTCTGCAAACGACCAGGTTCAGATTAATAATCATGACAATCTAACATCCAAACGAAAACACCTGCTTTTTCAAAATTTACAAGATAATTTAAGATTAGACCACCTAAATTCTGAAGAACGTGCATTACTAATAAACCTTTGTCAAGAATACAAAGAAATATTTTACACGCCTGAATTACCTCTGTCCTCAACTACCCTAACTAAACACCACATAAGGACAAAGACAGACACACCAATATTTACAAAAACATACCGGTACCCACATGTACACCGACAAGAAGTAAAAAGACAAATTGACAAAATGTTAAACGAAGACATAATCGAACCCAGTGAATCACCTTATAATTTTCCGATTTGGATAGTCCCTAAGAAACTCGACGCCTCTGGTATACAGAAGTGGCGAATAGTTATCGACTATAGAAAACTGAACGAACAGACTATCGACGACAAATTTCCTTTACCCCGAATAGAAACAGTACTAGATAACTTAGGAAGAGCTAATTACTTTACTACACTCGACTTAGCTTCTGGTTTCCACCAGATCGAAGTTGAAAAACGTGATAGGGAAAAAACAGCCTTCTCTACAGAAGAAGGTCATTTTCAATTTAAACGTATGCCATTCGGTTTAAAGAATGCCCCCGCTACCTTCCAAAGAGCAATTAACACTGCTTTGACAGGACTTACCCCTAATCAATGCCTAGTATATCTTGATGACATTATTGTATACTCAAGTTCACTACAGGAACACATTAGTCGTTTAAAAAACGTATTCCAGAAATGTAAAGACACCAACATAAAGATTCAGCTAGATAAATCCGAATTTCTCCAAAAAACCGTAAAATATTTAGGACACGTAATAACGCCAGATGGAGTCAAACCAGACCACTCCAAAATTGAAGCCATCAAAAATTTTCCTTTGCCCACTACCAGAACCGAAATTAAATCTTTTTTAGGACTTTTTGGATATTATAGAAAATTCATAAAAGACTTTGCAAAAATTACCAAATTTCTCACCCATTGCCTAAAAAAAGAAAACAAAATTGTCCATAATCAAAATTTCCTAGACTCTTTTGAATATTGTAAAAATCTTTTGACTAACGAACCCATTTTACAATACCCAGATTTTAATAAAACATTCGAATTGACTACAGATGCATCAAAATTTGCACTTGGTGCAGTTCTTTCGCAAGACGGAAAACCTATCAGCTACGCTTCACGTACGCTTAACGACACAGAACAAAAATATAGCACAATAGAACGTGAATTATTAGCTATCGTGTGGGCCACGAAACAATTTAGGCCATATTTGTTTGGAACCAAATTCACCCTTTTCACAGACCATAGACCTTTAGTATGGCTCCGAAACCTTAAAGAACCAAACTCAAAACTCACAAGATGGGCTTTGAGATTAGAAGAATTCAATTTCGACATTCGATATTTACCTGGAAAAACCAATAAGGTAGCAGACGCACTTTCTCGAGTTCAAATCCATCCGCTAACTATTAATGACGATATCTTTGACGAAATTGATGAAATTATACATGACGTAGACAGAATAAATACACCTGAGCCGACATCCCCCAACTTCAGTGTAATACCTAATCGGTCAGAAACGCCGAATATTGATGATTTGTTTGACATACCCATCCTCGAAACTCCTACTCAAAATGTTTCACTAGCATCCCCAAACAACGATGATGACTCATTAATAGATACTATTCACACCCAACAAAGCTCAACACCAGTAATAGACATTAGTGATAAACCATTACAACATTTTAATAAACAGATAGAATTTATCGAAGCTAATTTACCTAAGAAAATTCAAATATCAAAATTCGATGGAGTTACCCACTATTCAGTTTTTGTAAACCCTAATAACAAACAAACTAAATTTAATGAATTGCTTATAGAACATTGTGAACCAAAAACTCATTATTATTGTTACTTCCCCAACGATTCACTATACCAAGAATTTTCCCTATATGTAAATTCAATTACAAACGAAAACACCCCCAAATTTCACAAATGTACCACACAAGTTACATATATAATTAATCCAGAAGAACGACAAAATCAAATAATGAATTACCATCTCGGTAAAACAAACCACCGAGGAATATCCGAAACTGTTGAACATTTGCAACGTAAATATTTCTGGAAAGGTATGACTAACGATATTAAAATTTTTATTAATAACTGCCAAACCTGTAAAATTCAAAAATACAATCGAAACCCGATAAAACAGCCTTTACAGTTAACCCCAACTTTTAATCGCCCATTCCATACTATCCATATGGACATATTTCAAATTAATGGTCAAAAATATTTAACTCTAGTAGACGCCTTCTCTAAATTTGCTCAAGCCTATCAATTACGCTCTAGTAACATAATTGATGTAACCGATCGATTATTTTATTTCATTACAACTTACACCGCCCCTAATGTATTAGTAGTAGACAACGAATTTAACAAACAACCCCTAATTAATTTCTTGCAATTACATAAAATTTTGTTGCACGTCACAACGCCATATCACCATCAGTCAAATTCGCCTGTAGAACGCCTACACTCGACGCTTTTGGAGCACTATAGACTTTTAGGTGAAATGCCTGAAAACAGGAAAATACCCTACTGTGTAATGGCATATAACCATTCAATACATTCAAATTTAAAACTCACACCTTTCGAAATACTATTTGGACACACTGACAATAAAAATCCTTTCGACCTAGATTATGAAAAATCATTTTTCGAAAACTATGTAACTAACCATAAAGAGAAAATGAAACATCTGTACGACGCCCTTCATGACAAACAAAACCTTACGAAGGAAAGCCGAAATGAAAAATTTAACCAATCTCGAAAAACCAAAGTATTCAAAATAGGAGACCATGTTTACGTTAAAACTAACGCAAGAAATAAAAAAGAGCCTAGATTTGTAGGTCCCTACATCGTAGAAAAAATTCATGAACATGACACGTACGACGTTAGAAATACCCCTACAAACAGTATTTTGAAAAGACATGCCAATGACCTGATGCCTTTTACAGGACACTGCCGACCATCCTCTTCCTTATTACCTGGCGGAATTTCGAGTGCCACGTAACAATAGAGACTTTAAACGAAAATCCTGGACTATACCCTCTACAAAAAGGTAAAGCTCTTTTAAAAGAATCAGAATGGACCGTAATTAAAATTCTCGACTATACCCCTATATTGACTAATTACCATACTCTCAAAAATAATCTCATAAAATCAATATCCCTTTTAGAAAACCAGTACTATCCTATGTCACATAGAAGTTTTGTAGAATTAAAAGACATCCTGTTAAGTCATAATAACCAATTACTAATCCTTAAACAATACATTAACAAAGCTGATCAGTTGCTGAACCAATTGTTCCCTGAAATGCAAACTACTAGACAAAAACGAGGTTTAGTGGACGGATTAGGTACTGTCATTAAATTTGTCACAGGTAACCTGAACGCAGAAGACGGGCGACGCTACGAAAGCATGATATCTAAATTAACACGTAATTCTGAAAAGCAAAAAAATGTTTTGTTAGAACAGGCACATATCCTTGATAATACTATATCCACCATACATGATCTTTCTGAAAATCAAAAATTACTAAATGACAACCTTAATAAATTTTTGTTAGATAACGTAGAAATCAAACGAATACTAACTGCAGACTCTACTCATTCAATAATAAATCAATCTATTCAGTCATTACAACTATTCATCAACGTTTGGCTCGAATTAGAAAATGCCATGACTTTTGTCCAAGGACAACAACTACACCTCTCCCTCGTTGATAATAATGACCTCATTCAATCCCTTAACCAGATAACCGAATCTCTGACCCAACTCCAAAATTCTAATAAAAAAAGTTTATCTCTCCCCTATCCGGCGAATTACAAATATCTTCATCTATACGAATCAATTATTACAACAAAAATATATCAAAAAGACAAAGTCTTCACGTTTATTTTTGAAATCCCCTTAATCAAACCTTTTTCTGATTATCAGTTAATCAAATTGATTCCTTTTCCTGCATATTATAATACAGATGGTAAATTCCGTATGGTCGTACCCTCTTATAACACCCTGTTATTCACTAATGATTTCAGCGTCCCCATTGAAACTGATCGTTGTCAGCAAACCTCCGTAGGACATTATTTTTGTTCCCAAGATAACCATTTTAGCATTCCAAATTCAAAATTATGTGAAACACAACTATTATCTTTCTATGATAATCAAACATGTCAGCCATATGTTTTCGACTTAACTATAAACAAGATATTACAAATTGACACAGCTACATGGCTAATTAGTTCACCTACCAAAACCATTTTAGACATACAATGTAGCCAGGCTACTAATAGAAAAGAAATTACAGGGTCAAACCTAATACATCTGAGTCCAGACTGTTCAATTTTGATTAATCACGATGAATTACTGTTTACTATGAAATCTTCTTCTACTAAAGAAGTTACTCTAAAATTACCCAGTATCGGTAAATTGCGAGTACACCAATCTAATAATATCAATATTTCAAAAATTGACCTGTCACCTATCAATACCCAAAAATTGGTTAGAAACCAGTTAAAGCTTAGTGATCAAAAAGAAAAGTTACTAAATGATAACTCCCCGGTCACAGGTTTAAATATTAGTTCATTCATTATTGCTAGTTTATTAAGTATTATCTTCATATGTACTATATTATACTTTTATTGTAAACGTAACTCTTTCAAAGCAAAATTAATTGAAATTTTAAACACATCGCAAGGTAAAGCGATCACACCTGATAATGTACCAAATTCATCTCTGCTGCAATGCAAAACTTAAATATTGCTTCACATATTTAAGATTCTTGGCATGGAGGAGTTATGTGATAACAATTCTCTGAAGAAGCACAGATAAAGAGTATTGTATTTCTTTTGATAATTTCTTTCCTGTGTGAAATCTTCTGCTTTTAGAGTTAGTTCTATTTTAGCTTTGCATTAAGTAGGCTGCCGGATTGAACTCCGACATTTCTGTAATTTTTAAAATAAATAGTTTTTAAAAATACGTTTGGTCGTTAAATAAACATAAATCGCGTATGTTGAATTGCCCCACAACAGAATACCATAACTAATGCGAGAGTGAAAAAGTGAATAATAAGTCAGCTTTAGCACATCAAGAGACAAAAAATGCTTAAGTCTACGCAACAGAAAAATGACGCTTGAAAGACTTTTTGTTAATTGATCAATATGATAGTACCAATTTAATTTATCATCCAAAACCATGCCTAGGAGTTTAACCGACATCCCACTGACAACATTTGGATTTGTGGAAATGATAATGCTCGGTGTCTTATCGGCATTTAATTTAAGGTAATTAGCGTTAAACCAGGTCTCAGCCACTTTTAAGTTTTGTTTTGAAAGACACTGAAGATGTTCTATATTGTTATGCGAACAAATTAATGTCGTGTCATCGGCGAAAAGAACACAGGTTTTTGGCGACATAAAATTACTGAAATCATTTATATATAAAATGAAGAATAGTGGCCCCAAGACAGATCCTTGAGGCACACCATGTTTTACTGCTACAAATTTTTAAAAATTATTGCTTATAAATACACGTTGTTTTCTCTTTATAAGGTAAGACCGAAAAAGTTTAAGAGCTAAAGTGTCTATTCCATAGAACTTCATCTTTTCTAACAGTACATCGTGAGAAACACAGTCAAAAGCCCTGGAAAGGTCACACAACGTAAGGGCTATGTGTCTCTCAAAGCCGTCGACTATGTCACCCACGACCTTTTGTACTGCTTGACTTGTGGAACGATTTTTTCGAAAACCAAATTGACTGGGGTTTAAAAGATTATTACTTTCAAGATAAATGGCTAAACTACTTTTTAATATCTGTTCTAATAACAGCTAATAACAATAATACAGTTTAAATTGTTAGCCAAAGTATCCTGGAGACATAAAATCTGGAAAATAAAATTTCTCATGCATTTTCCTTATAGGTCAACTTTCCTGCGAAACCCGTATGTGGAATTACAGCGGTCAAATATGACACTGTAAATGCCATGTAAAATTACTTTCTGAAACTGTTCCTTCTGTTTTTGACAACTAATTAAAGTGATTTTAACTCTCGGCTTTAAAAAATGATGAAGTAAAACACAATAACCTGACACTTTTTAAATCGTTTTTAATGTAACTCTTGCATTCAAAACTTATCAGAATAAATCTGACAAAAACAATCACAAGAAATCGTGAATAATGAATGAATGCGTTATTATACTTTATAAGTGAACTTACCACTCAAATCAGGATCCCCCTTCTGGAATTCTTGCTGAAGGCCTTCTCTATTAGAAATAATATGCCCTCTAAGTTCTCTGATTGCGGAAGACTCGACGAGTCCGATTCTTTGGCGGAAGGTGAGACGTTTTGTTTTACCTGTCGCCGCCGTATACTGAACAAAATGCGTGTCAAGCTGCGGTCCCACCAATTTCAGATAGGCCCCTTTGTTTGATCCAAGCTCATAGTAGTTTGAGGCGGAGAAAACCGTTATAACCTGAAACAGGGTTATCTTTATTGTTCGTCTTTATATTGCAACTTTCATCGTGCTCTTAAAGTTTCGCGGAAAAAGTCTGGAAGTTCTATACGAACACTATCCTACGCTCGCCAAAGTTTGCTTACGAGGGATGTCAAATTGGATTTACATTAAGTGAGAAAGCGAATCGATACTATGACTTTTCACCTTCGCTCGCTTCTTTTTCGTTTATCCCAGGTGAAGGAAGAAAGTTTAATATTAAAAAAAAATAAAAGGAAAAGGACCAATTTGGCGACTACAAACGCGTAATGTCGCAGTTAATTATCCCCAATTTCGAATGCTAAAAGTGTCGATTTCCCTGGGGCGAATCTGAAAATGAGCTCTAAATGTTGTCATTCTTGATCTGAAGCATTTTGCAACGGCGAGGCTACGGAAAGAAACGACCCACGCGGTAACTTTGAAAATCTTGGAATTTTTAATCTAACGCAGAAATGAAAACAATTTCTTCATGTTTTTTTACATCAATGTTATTGTAGCGAAACATGTTTTAATGCTTGTAAAATAAATAATAAACAAATGTATTTTGTTTCATAATTGGAAAATTTCAAGAACACTTAAATTCGAGGCATATTGATACCCTAGCCTTCATTAATTACAGATTTTAATTTGTTTAATGATATTATTTAAGCCTAAGTGGCTTTTTCGTAAGCTAAAGCTTAAAATGAATAGTTAATGAGGCATAAAAAAGCCACCTAATTCGCCCTTTGCGAATCCATTAAAATTATAATCTATTTTATCTGTGAATCGCTTACGTCTTCTTGAATTAATCGAGCAAAAACTGAATTGGCAAAAATTTTAGAGCTTATTATCGTATTGTTCGATTATTGATCTCTGAAGCGAAAACACTGACAATTATCAATGATTGATTAGTGCGTTATGAACGGCAAAAGCTTATGTGTAGATAACGATATTCAATTACATACTGTTATTGTTTGATAATATTTGGTATTAAATTGTTTCGAATGTAGATTTCTACGTAATAATAATATTTATTGATGTCCACACTGAGGTTTCATATAAATTTTATATGAAAGAGTGTTGGTTGAGTATATATAGAATATTGGTTCATTTGCTATTTTCCAGGATACATTTCCGGTTTCAATTAGAATAAAAAAAAAACATTCGTTCTGATATTCCGTTTAAATTATATTGACATTTTGTAATAGACTCATATTGCCCATTTTACATGTTTTTCTACTTCAATCTGCTTGTGATTTATTACTTTGTACTATATTTAGTATTTTTCTAAATACGTTTTGTGTTTAATATTTGAACTTGTATTTTATTATTTGGGTAAATTAACTCAACTTTTATGGCTTGCTGTTTTATTCATTAAATTAGCAAAATTTTCTCAACTTTCTACAGATTTTTCCTACGCGAGGTGGTAAGTTACTAATGGGCAACACGTATCAATATGTTTAGGGAATAAAAATAAGAAAAAGACTTTGTATACGTCCGAAACGCGGACTCACAAAAATTAGTTTGTAAGTTGTGGTTATTATTTTCCCATACCTACCCAAAGTATTGATCTGACGAAAACTTTTAAAGAAACCCGTCTTAGAGCTTAAAGAATCTAAAATAAGAAGTTTCTCTAAAATCTTTAAATATTAAAAAATTTCAAATCGATTGAACAGTCTTTAATTGAGCGGTCTCTAGTTAAGTGGTCTCGGTTTCCTGCGCGGTGGAGACCCAATTGGGCGGTGACCTGACTGAACAGTTACGACTAGACGGTGACCTAATTGAGAGGCGACCCGATTTAACAGTCCGATTGGGCTGCGACCCAATTGAGAGGCGAGCCAATTAAACAGTTAGATTGGGCTGCGACCCAATCGAGAGGCAAACCGATAATATTAATACATAAACTTCTTCAGTTTTATTTGTTGTATTACTTGATAACCTCTCGACCGAGTCACCGTTCAGTCGAGGAATGCTCAATTGGGTGACCGCCTTGTCGGGGACCGTTCAATGGGACCGCTCAACTAGGAACTGATTAATTGGAGACCGCTTAACCGAGGTTATGCCATTAAAAAGTCGCCGGCTCTTTAGTTCTTGCGTTAATTACTCTATATTTTGTATTGTTTAATAACCGCTCAATTAGGTCACAGTTTATTTGGAGACCGCTCAATTAGGTCAACGTTTAGTTGCAGACCGCTCAATGGGGCCACCGTCTAGTCGGAGACCATTCAATCGGCACTGCTCAACTAGGAACCGCTTAATTGGGGACCGCTCTGTCGTGGTTATATCATTAAAAAATGGATGCCTCTTTAGTTGCATTAATTACTGTATATTTTGTATTTATTTATTAAGCGCTCAATCGAGTCGCCGCTTAATTAGGTCACCGTTCAGTCGGAAACCGCTCAATTCGGTCACCGCTCAATTGGGTCACTTCCAAGTCAGAGATTGTCCAACTGGCACTTCTTAACTAGGAAACCGAGAGAGGTGACTCCGCGATTAACGCGTCCGCCCCTCATTCGGGAGGCCCTGGATTTGATTCACGGCCCGGCCGACTGTTCTGGCTTACGTTTTTTTTGTGGTTTTTCTTAGCAAAAAAGTGAATACTGGCACAGTACTTTCCCCGTAAATTCTCCTTTATCCAAATTCCTTGTTCTAACCCATCCTTACCATCTCTTCTCGGTGAAGAGGGACTTAGGACTCCGGTGTGGAGTTCAAAAGACCTCTATAGCGGCCCGTTCCTTCACGGAGAATAAACCGACAGTTATTTTCCGCTCACTCGAGGTTATGCCAATAAAAAAAACCGGCTCTTCAGTTCTTGTGTCAATTACTCGGTAAGTAAAAACTGCAGAATTAATTAATAAGGAATTAAGTTGTTCAATAAGAAATGTTCTATAGAATTTTAGTGTTAATACAACTGGTTTGCAAAAAATAACTTTTGTCTTTTGATACAAGTTGAGGAGACCATACCATTCAATACCCGAGTTTTGCTATTAACACGTTTACTCTGGTCATACGTCAAGAAAACTATACCTACATAAATAACATTTTACATCAAAATATAATTATTATATTAAGGTAATTAAAAGAGAACATTGTTTTTGTTTTAAGGTTTTTTATTCCAATGAAATCGTGTTTTTAATAAACAAATTGCTCGTGAAACATAAAGTTTATTATAATTTATTGATTACACGCCTGCAAAATATTTATATTTAATGGAAATATACAAACATATAATAATAATACAATAAACTATTAAAAAAAAGAAATGTATACTGAGCACGGAAGTTCTAAGTGAATCTCGCTAAAAGTGTTTTTTTGAATACTATGATTTAACACAAAACGAAAACGGTTTCAGTTACAAATACTGCAATTTTTTATAAAAGTTGCATTGTTCACTCACAATCATTTTTATTATTCTGGTAAACAATCATTTATTACCTTTGCTCTCATACTTTTATTTTAAAATGTTGTTCTTATGAAACGATAATATGTTGTAGTTTTTTTTTGTTAATTAGAAGTACGGATTATTATTATTGTTTTAATAATGAGTAACACTTTATTGTCATAGTAAGTAATAATATTAATAAATACTAAGAACGAGTTTGAATTATTAAAGCATAAATTTTAATAAATTTAAATATTTGGAATTGGTTTGTTTCCCATTTAAGAAGTATAGAACACAAACATTTTAAACTCATACAAAATTTAGTTTGAAAACTTATTATTTCTGAATAAAAATAAAGTTTAATGCAGTAGTTGTTTTACAACAGATATATAGATAAGCAGCCATAGTACTTATGCACGCAATTATTTTTTCACGCTATTTATGTTTATTTAACGACCAAACGTATTTTTAAAAACTATTTATTTTAAAAATTACAGAAATGTCGGAGTTCAATCCGGCAGCCTACTTAATGCAAAGCTAAAATAGAACTAACTCTAAAAGCAGAAGATTTCACACAGGAAAGAAATTATCAAAAGAAATACAATACTCTTTATCTGTGCTTCTTCAGAGAATTGTTATCACATAACTCCTCCATGCCAAGAATCTTAAATATGTGAAGCAATATTTAAGTTTTGCATTGCAGCAGAGATGAATTTGGTACATTATCAGGTGTGATCGCTTTACCTTGCGATGTGTTTAAAATTTCAATTAATTTTGCTTTGAAAGAGTTACGTTTACAATAAAAGTATAATATAGTACATATGAAGATAATACTTAATAAACTAGCAATAATGAATGAACTAATATTTAAACCTGTGACCGGGGAGTTATCATTTAGTAACTTTTCTTTTTGATCACTAAGCTTTAACTGGTTTCTAACCAATTTTTGGGTATTGATAGGTGACAGGTCAATTTTTGAAATATTGATATTATTAGATTGGTGTACTCGCAATTTACCGATACTGGGTAATTTTAGAGTAACTTCTTTAGTAGAAGAAGATTTCATAGTAAACAGTAATTCATCGTGATTAATCAAAATTGAACAGTCTGGACTCAGATGTATTAGGTTTGACCCTGTAATTTCTTTTCTATTAGTAGCCTGGCTACATTGTATGTCTAAAATGGTTTTAGTAGGCGAACTAATTAGCCATGTAGCTGTGTCAATTTGTAATATCTTGTTTATAGTTAAGTCGAAAACATATGGCTGACATGTTTGATTATCATAGAAAGATAATAGTTGTGTTTCACATAATTTTGAATTTGGAATGCTAAAATGGTTATCTTGGGAACAAAAATAATGTCCTACGGAGGTTTGCTGACAACGATCAGTTTCAATGGGGATGCTGAAATCATTAGTGAATAACAGGGTGTTATAAGAGGGTACGACCATACGGAATTTACCATCTGTATTATAATATGCAGGAAAAGGAATCAATTTGATTAACTGATAATCAGAAAAAGGTTTGATTAAGGGGATTTCAAAAATAAACGTGAAGACTTTGTCTTTTTGATATATTTTTGTTGTAATAATTGATTCGTATAGATGAAGATATTTGTAATTCGCCGGATAGGGAAGAGATAAACTTTTTTTATTAGAATTTTGGAGTTGGGTCAGAGATTCGGTTATCTGGTTAAGGGATTGAATGAGGTCATTATTATCAACGAGGGAGAGGTGTAGTTGTTGTCCTTGGGCAAAAGTCATGGCATTTTCTAATTCGAGCCAAACGTTGATGAATAGTTGTAATGACTGAATAGATTGATTTATTATTGAATGAGTAGAGTCTGCAGTTAGTATTCGTTTGATTTCTACGTTGTCTAACAAAAATTTATTAAGGTTGTCATTTAGTAATTTTTGATTTTCAGAAAGATCATGTATGGTGGATATAGTATTATCAAGGATATGTGCCTGTTCTAACAAAACATTTTTTTGCTTTTCAGAATTACGTGTTAATTTAGATATCATGCTTTCGTAGCGTCGTCCGTCTTCTGCGTTCAGGTTACCTGTGACAAATTTAATGACAGTACCTAATCCGTCCACTAAACCTCGTTTTTGTCTAGTAGGTTGCATTTCGGGGAACAATTGATTCAGCAACTGATCAGCTTTGTTAATGTATTGTTTAAGGATTAGTAATTGGTTATTATGACTTAACAGGATGTCTTTTAATTCTACAAAATTTCTATGTGACATAGGATAGTACTGGTTTTCTAAAAGGGATATTGATTTTATGAGATTATTTTTGAGAGTATGATAATTAGTCAATATAGGGGTATAGTCGAGAATTTTAATTACGGTCCATTCTGATTCTTTTAAAAGAGCTTTACCTTTTTGTAGAGGGTATAGTCCAGGATTTTCGTTTAAAGTCTCTATTGTTACGTGGCACTCGAAATTCCTCCAGGTAATAAGGAAGAGGATGGTCGGCAGTGTCCTGTAAAAGGCATCAGGTCATTGGCATGTCTTTTCAAAATACTGTTTGTAGGGGTATTTCTAACGTCGTACGTGTCATGTTCATGAATTTTTTCTACGATGTAGGGACCTACAAATCTAGGCTCTTTTTTATTTCTTGCGTTAGTTTTAACGTAAACATGGTCTCCTATTTTGAATACTTTGGTTTTTCGAGGTTGGTTAAATTTTTCATTTCGGCTTTCCTTCGTAAGGTTTTGTTTGTCATGAAGGGCGTCGTACAGATGTTTCATTTTCTCTTTATGGTTAGTTACATAGTTTTCGAAAAATGATTTTTCATAATCTAGGTCGAAAGGATTTTTATTGTCAGTGTGTCCAAATAGTATTTCGAAAGGTGTGAGTTTTAAATTTGAATGTATTGAATGGTTATATGCCATTACACAGTAGGGTATTTTCCTGTTTTCAGGCATTTCACCTAAAAGTCTATAGTGTTCCAAAAGCGTCGAGTGTAGGCGTTCTACAGGCGAATTTGACTGATGGTGATATGGCGTTGTGACGTGCAACAAAATTTTATGTAATTGCAAGAAATTAATTAGGGGTTGTTTGTTAAATTCGTTGTCTACTACTAATACATTAGGGGCGGTGTAAGTTGTAATGAAATAAAATAATCGATCGGTTACATCAATTATGTTACTAGAGCGTAATTGATAGGCTTGAGCAAATTTAGAGAAGGCGTCTACTAGAGTTAAATATTTTTGACCATTAATTTGAAATATGTCCATATGGATAGTATGGAATGGGCGATTAAAAGTTGGGGTTAACTGTAAAGGCTGTTTTATCGGGTTTCGATTGTATTTTTGAATTTTACAGGTTTGGCAGTTATTAATAAAAATTTTAATATCGTTAGTCATACCTTTCCAGAAATATTTACGTTGCAAATGTTCAACAGTTTCGGATATTCCTCGGTGGTTTGTTTTACCGAGATGGTAATTCATTATTTGATTTTGTCGTTCTTCTGGATTAATTATATATGTAACTTGTGTGGTACATTTGTGAAATTTGGGGGTGTTTTCGTTTGTAATTGAATTTACATATAGGGAAAATTCTTGGTATAGTGAATCGTTGGGGAAGTAACAATAATAATGAGTTTTTGGTTCACAATGTTCTATAAGCAATTCATTAAATTTAGTTTGTTTGTTATTAGGGTTTACAAAAACTGAATAGTGGGTAACTCCATCGAATTTTGATATTTGAATTTTCCTAGGTAAATTAGCTTCGATAAATTCTATCTGTTTATTAAAATGTTGTAATGGTTTATCACTAATGTCTATTACTGGTGTTGAGCTTTGTTGGGTGTGAATAGTATCTATTAATGAGTCATCATCGTTGTTTGGGGATGCTAGTGAAACATTTTGAGTAGGAGTTTCGAGGATGGGTATGTCAAACAAATCATCAATATTCGGCGTTTCTGACCGATTAGGTATTACACTGAAGTTGGGGGATGTCGGCTCAGGTGTATTTATTCTGTCTACGTCATGTATAATTTCATCAATTTCGTCAAAGATATCGTCATTAATAGTTAGCGGATGGATTTGAACCCGAGAAAGTGCGTCTGCTACCTTATTGGTTTTTCCAGGTAAATATCGAATGTCGAAATTGAATTCTTCTAATCTCAAAGCCCATCTTGTGAGTTTTGAGTTTGGTTCTTTAAGGTTTCGGAGCCATACTAAAGGTCTATGGTCTGTGAAAAGGGTGAATTTGGTTCCAAACAAATATGGCCTAAATTGTTTCGTGGCCCACACGATAGCTAATAATTCACGTTCTATTGTGCTATATTTTTGTTCTGTGTCGTTAAGCGTACGTGAAGCGTAGCTGATAGGTTTTCCGTCTTGCGAAAGAACTGCACCAAGTGCAAATTTTGATGCATCTGTAGTCAATTCAAATGTTTTATTAAAATCTGGGTATTGTAAAATGGGTTCGTTAGTCAAAAGGTTTTTACAATATTCAAAAGAGTCTAAGAAATTTTGATTATGGACAATTTTGTTTTCTTTTTTTAGGCAATGGGTGAGAAATTTGGTAATTTTTGCAAAGTCTTTTATGAATTTTCTATAATATCCAAAAAGTCCTAAAAAAGATTTAATTTCGGTTCTGGTAGTGGGCAAAGGGAAATTTTTGATGGCTTCAATTTTGGAGTGGTCTGGTTTGACTCCATCTGGCGTTATTACGTGTCCTAAATATTTTACGGTTTTTTGGAGAAATTCGGATTTATCTAGCTGAATCTTTATGTTGGTGTCTTTACATTTCTGGAATACGTTTTTTAAACGACTAATGTGTTCCTGTAGTGAACTTGAGTACACAATAATGTCATCAAGATATACTAGGCATTGATTAGGGGTAAGTCCTGTCAAAGCAGTGTTAATTGCTCTTTGGAAGGTAGCGGGGGCATTCTTTAAACCGAATGGCATACGTTTAAATTGAAAATGACCTTCTTCTGTAGAGAAGGCTGTTTTTTCCCTATCACGTTTTTCAACTTCGATCTGGTGGAAACCAGAAGCTAAGTCGAGTGTAGTAAAGTAATTAGCTCTTCCTAAGTTATCTAATACTGTTTCTATTCGGGGTAAAGGAAATTTGTCATCGATAGTCTGTTCGTTCAGTTTTCTATAGTCGATAACTATTCGCCACTTCTGTATACCAGAGGCGTCGAGTTTCTTAGGGACTATCCAAATCGGAAAATTATAAGGTGATTCACTGGGTTCTATTATGTCTTCGTTTAACATTTTGTCAATTTGTCTTTTTACTTCTTGTCGGTGTACATGTGGGTATCGGTATGTTTTTGTAAATATTGGTGTGTCTGTCTTTGTCCTTATGTGGTGTTTAGTTAGGGTAGTTGAGGACAGAGGTATTTCAGGCGTATAAAATATTTCTTTGTATTCTTGACAAAGGTTTGTTAGTAATGCACGTTCCTCAGAATTTAGGTGGTCTAATCTTAAATTATTTTGTAAATTTTGAAAAAGCAGGTGTTTTCGTTTGGGTGTTAGATTGTCATGATTATTAATCTGAACCTTTTCGTTTGCAGAAGTATAATCTTCGAGAATGAGTGGTCGAGAAATAGTCAAAGTTTGGGGTTCGTTAGATAAATTTATTAGGCTGGTACGGAACCAGTTATTTTTCAAAGTTATGATGGCTGAAGGCATTAGCACGTGTTTAGTTAGGTGTAATTTAGGAGCTAGTTTGTAACCATCTTTTCCTACTGCAGGTAATGTAACGAATTTTTCTACTCTGGGTGGCAATGTGATTGATTTCAAAATTTTTTTTGAGGGTTGGATTTTTGAAAAATTGCACTGATTACGTTTTTGTTCTTCTTGTTTTAATTTCGATTGGTTATAGTAAAATGGTACTGTTGTTTTATCAGTTTGAATGTGCATCCATCGATAATCGATATTTGCGGGTAAATCGGCTAGTAGGTCAGTGCCTATTAGTCCAACGTATTCGGTATGAAAATTAAATAAATAACATAAGTGGGTTCCTTCTTCTGAAAACAAATTTTGAATGGGTACTTTTGCTACCAAATTGTGGTTAGTGGTCCCGTGAGACGTAGTAATTTCAAAGGGGTGTTCGAATATTGATTCTGGAAAATAAGTATTTACGAATTGGGGTGAAAGTATGGTGCGTGAACTTCCTGTGTCTATTAATAGTTTATCGTTAGTTTCTGGGATTATTATATATGGTAAATTTGATTTTGGATTAATTGAAAAAGATTCGACCGAGGCACTTATTGAAAATTTACGGTATCTTCCGTATATTCAATTGGTGGTTCGGGGTATTCAGGGAATGAATCTAAAGTTTCCTGTTCTGGTTCATAATAGTCTTGATTTAACATTTCGGGAATTTCAATAGTTTCTTGTTCGTAACAAATTTCTTGAAAATCGGGTGGTTCATAAAAGTCTGCGTTATACAATTCTTGTGAGTGGAAATTTCTAGACTGATTTGATTGCTGAAAATAATTGTTGGGTCTAAAATTTTGGTTAAGGTTTGAATTAAATGGTCGTTGGGGTTGAGGTTTTTGCAATTGTTGTGAAGCAGGGCGTTTCTGTATAGTACTTGTTTGCATCGGTTCGGGTCTATTAGTAGGTTGAAAATTACGTTTCGGGGCGAACACGTTTTGTCCAGGTTTTCCAAATGATTTTTGCTCTCCGGGGAATCGCGTTGGGGGTTGGTTTGGATTTAGTTGATAAGTATGGTTAAATTGAGGTTTAAATTGAGGTTGTCTTTGATTGGAAAAATAATTTTGTTGGTTGTAATTAGGTTGGTGATAGCTTTGAGAAGGGGGATGTATTTTATTAGGTGTTCTTGATTGATTTTGAGCGAATGTGTTAAATTTTTGTTGCGGGTAAATATTGGGAGAATAATTTTTTCCTATTCCTTGAAAATAACGAATATCTAATTCATCTTTAACATAAGTTAGTGCTTGTTCTAAAGAGTTGGGTGAGCGACTTCTAATAAAACTACCAAGGGGTTCTAACAAACCGCTTGTAAAAACTTTTAATGCTAAATTTTTGGAAGCTACCATCTTGTAATCTTTTATTGCCTGTGCTTCATTTCCCAAAGATATTTTAGAATTTATTATTGCTAATAACGATCGAACTTTATTGAAAAAATCTACAGGTGTTTCTTTAGGGGATTGTCTGAGTCTAGTCATATCAATTTGAATATTTAATTCGGAACGTTGATCTCCAAAATTATTGATCAAAACTTCTTTTAGCTCATCCCAAGAGTGATATGGATGGCCAGTTATAATTTCGAGAGCAGCGCCTTTTAGGCGATTGCGGGCAGCTGATAAAAGTAATTTATTGATATACGCGCCAGGGTTTTGTTCTTGCCAAAATTGCGAGAAGATATCTTCTACAGCACGGATATATTCGCTTAATTCTACGGGATTTCCTTCAAATTTAGGTATTTCATTAAGAATACTCATATGAAAACCTTGTGGGTAACCATTAAATGGTTGTGCTACAGGGGGTTGTCCTGCTTGAGGAGCTACTCCTTGTTGATTATCCATTATAGCTAGTCTTAAACGGGGTGGTCTTAAAATAACTCGTTGCAAAGGTTGTGGTTCTAAATCGTTTATCTGATCAGTTTCGCTATCAGATGATGTGTCCGTATTAATCATTAATCACTCAAAAATTAAATTTTATTTTTATGTTAGTAGGTACTTAAATTATATTGGGCAGGGTTCCTACACATAAAACGTGAGTAGATTCAGAAATTAAGTATACCTAGTGCATACACTGAATTGTCTCGCTTACCACGTTTTACTTGAACTTAAATTTACAATTCCTACACATAAAACGTGAGTAAATTCAGAAATGAAGTATACCTAGTGCATACACTGAATTGTCTCGCTTACCACGTTTTACTTGAACTTAATCTATTTTTATATCTATGTTAATATGTTTTAAATCAATTTAATAATCACTTTCACTTGATTAATGTAGTAAAAAAAAATTCTCTTACAATTTCATATTGATCCCAATGATCAGGATTGATCTCGATGATCAGGTGTTCGCTATGAACTGCTTTCCTGCAACCAGCGATGCTCGGTCCTGGGGCGATGCTTGTCCCTCTCAATCGGATTACTGGGTTACGGAATTTGCCGTCTGAGTTGATGTAGATTCGGGGATCCGACAA
Source organism: Ctenicera cuprea (assembly GCA_958336395.1). Classification (NCBI taxonomy): domain Eukaryota; kingdom Metazoa; phylum Arthropoda; class Insecta; order Coleoptera; family Elateridae; genus Ctenicera; species Ctenicera cuprea. The sequence continues at coordinate 33,247,062 of OY284488.1, forward strand.
TTAAGAGTTAAAACTCAAAGAGCTAAATTTAATTTTGATTTTTGAAAATTTTATAAAGCCCTTTTGTCAGATCCTACAACGACTGCGCCATTTATGTTTATTTAACGACCAAACGTATTTTTAAAAACTATTTATTTTAAAAATTACAGAAATGTCGGAGTTCAATCCGGCAGCCTACTTAATGCAAAGCTAAAATAGAACTAACTCTAAAAGCAGAAGATTTCACACAGGAAAGAAATTATCAAAAGAAATACAATACTCTTTATCTGTGCTTCTTCAGAGAATTGTTATCACATAACTCGCTACAGGCAAGGTAAATAGACGATACATCCATAGCTACAAAAGATGTAAATGGCCAATAACATTCGTTTACTTTTTGCCCTTGACTACGGAACTTAATAGTGTCATTTACATTCCTAGAATAATAATGTTGAGGTTAACTGTTCGTTGAGATGGTAATAAGCACGGGCAACTTAAAATAATGGGGCTTTTAAAAAATGATTCCGATGACAGCAGTCAAAACGAATTTTTAAAAATATGATTAAATTTCTACCTGTAGCGTGAAAAATTTAATAAGTAACACGGAATGTATCGACTATTAACATTCTCGGCAGGCCACAAGCCTCGGCTTCGCCTCGGCTCGTATTTACCTACCTCGAATGTTATTACGTCATTACATTCCTTGTTACTTAAATAACTATTTTTGTTATGCGCAGCCCTTTCGTAATGCCACTGAATGCACAGGACAACGTGGGAATCGTACAAGGCCATCGAATGGCGACTATACATCTCTCTTCACGAACTAACAAAGCAGTTTCACTTTAAAAATCATACTATCAACGTCATGGTCGTATGATATTTTCTCAGTAGAAAGTTCACTACAATGAAAGCATAGTCATATTTGTTCATAATTTAATATTTTGAATTGATTGTGTGGTAGGCACATGGTGAAACATTATTAATAAATAATTAACTATTAAAAATTAATAGTTTATTAATAAAATAAAACTTTTGGTAATTGTTTCACAATTTGTTGGTTTTTATTTACTCGACTCGAGTTTCAACCATCCCGGTCATCGTCAGGAGTTTACAAACACAACTAAAGCTAAAAACCTACAGATTTACAATCCTACTCATTCTGTCGTCGCCGATTTTAAGTGTTAACACGTGTTTTTATGCGTTGTATACTGCAGGTTCAGGAGGGGCGAATTACCTAAATCGGTGTGGTCGTTTACTATATTTTTATTATTATTTATTGCCTTTTTTATTTCTGTATAAAATGTTTGTATCTGTGTGTTTGAAAAAATGATTGTTTGTAATACAATGTTGGGAGATGCCGGTTGATTTATGATTGTATTTAATTGATCTGATGTGTTCTTTAATTCTTGTATTAAAACTGCGGCCAGTTTGTCCTATATATATATATATATTGCATCACAATTAGAACACTCTATTTGATAGATACAATTTTTTGAATATTTTTCTATTGTGTCTTTATTGTTTACTAGATGTTTATGGAGTTTGTTTGGATTGTGCATAGCTACGTTAATATTTATAATAAATAATAATAAATATAAGTAAACGACCACACCGAGTTAGGTTATTCACCCCTCCTGGTCCTGCAGTATACAAAGCATAAAAACACGTGTTAACACTTAAAATCGGCGACGACAGATTGAGTAGGATTGTACATCTGTAGGTTTTTAGTTTTAGTTGTGTTTGTAAATTCCTGACGATGACCGGGATGGTTAAAACTCGAGTCGAGTAAATAAAAACCAACAAATTGTGAAACAATTACCAAGCGTTTTATTTTATTAATAAACTATTAATTTTTAATAGTTAAATATTTGTTTTTCAGAAATTCAAACGAGATCATAGGACATCTGCTTTTAAACAAAAATAAATCAAGCCGATATATCAAGTACTTCTAGAGATATTACGTTATATGTGTTTAAAGAATGCGACATTTACTGTTAGGGCAATTACATGGAAATTTCATCAATGTCTAATTTATTTTCATGTATAAATGTTATTAATGTTTCTAATGTTAATATATAGATTAAAGATGGTTATTTTTTGTGTTTGTAAAAAGAATTATTAGTCAAAAGTAGTTCAATAAAATATATTATAAAACATATCTCTCACTAGATGTGCTGTTCTTAGGATGACTATAGCAAAGCAACATACCAAAAAGTTGAGTGGTTGTGTATTGTTACATATCTCTCTGTATGTGGATGGGTAAGTGTATATGTGTGGGTATGGTTCTTATCTCCCGAACGGTTTGCCCGATTTCGATTCGCTTTGGAATACAGCGTATATCAATAATTTATCGATAAATCAAACTTTAAAAAATAGTGAACCCTAAGCGGATGTTTTTGATAGCATTTTTCACACTGAAGTTTTAAGTGCGATCTGACAAAAGATCATAATGCAAATCCAACGCTTTTTGTCCAAAGTTTTTAGTTTCAAAATTACTAGCACTAAATTTTTCTTGAAAATCCTTACTTCAACGCCTTATTACTTACATATGAGTTTCGACATCGGAATCAAATTTAGTATTGTAGTAGCTCTAGGGAAACACAATGTTAGTAGGTAAAAGATTTTTTGAAGAAAGAAAACTAATTTCGTAAGCATAGAAATTAAATAAAATATCGCTTAAAAATTGGCCACTGAAAATTTCTTTCGAAAATTGTTTTCAAAAATGTACACATTTAAAAAAATGTTGCTTAACCTTTGGCTACTAGATTTTGTTTAATTCTGTAGGCTCAGACGTCTATAAATAGTTTACAATTTGGTTCGTTTCCCAGTCTAATTTCTCTTTGACATCTTCAATAAATTCATGAAAATTGATCGATTTTCTTTAATTCTAATAAAAGTTCTGCCAAACTATGACACTCGTTTTTTTGCTAATAAAAAGAAACGTTTTTCGGTTTTTAAATACATGGCCGCACGCATAGATGGGTTGGCTCCTGTCATGTTGCTGCTAAACGGTTTAGACTAATACCTTTATATTATATGACGCTCTGCGTTGGTTGTACACGAGCAGAGTACGAGTAATAGGCTACCAAAGTACGCTTTCCTTCGCCGAGCCTGTATAGTGGCAGCACTCGTGCGACCTTGCATACACATACTGTTCGTGTGCAAAACGTTGATACCAAATTACAAACACATTTTTGATATACGTTTCTAAAGTAATCAAAAAGTCCAGAAAATGCGATTCGGTCAGAAGAATGTTTTTAGTGCCCCTTCTCTCCCGATAGTCATTTACGGAAAAAATGTCCCTGAACGCCCCAGTATAGAGAAATGTATAATTACGCTTCTCTCATTAGAAATTCCTGGTTCCGTACCATCATATAGGTATAGTTGTTTCTATCGTACGACCAAGGTTTGACGAATAAACGATAAAACTCAGTTGTCGAATGGTATGGTCTCCGGGCATCATTAAAACAAAAGCTTTATTTTTTGGAAAAACGTTGTAATTACGCTAAACTTCTATTGAATACTTTTTTGGACTGAATTTAATTCTCTATAGATTATTTCTTACAAATAATCCGCGTAAAGGCAGCAGTTGCTGACTGAAGTGCAAAATAAATAAATATACGGCCATTTCTCAATATGGCGGCGATACCTGCATTCCGATGGACAAGGAACTTTACTGTATTCATAAAAATGGCGAGTAGAATATTTGTACTAAATTCTTTGTTTGAATTATTTGGTTATTTGCAATACTTACAATGTGGGAATATAACAAATAGTTTTCATAAAAATAAGCCTTAATAAATTCTAAAACAAAAGCAAAGAATTGCAAATGTGAATAACGTATCTTAGATCGTTCAGACATACTGAAAGCGTCTGTTCTCAACTCGATTTTTAAACTAGGGAACGCCATGATTTTTCGAACATTTTAAATTTAACGCTTGTTTATCAAAAAATGACTAGATTTGTATAAAATGTGTTAATATTTACTTTATGGTCGTAAAATGTGATGAACTTCCACAAAGAAACTACGGCATCTATTGACTATGTAAAATGTGATAATTAAAAAGTATTTTTAAAACCATTAAAACAACAAAGAGGAATGTTGGAAATTGTATGAATTTAAAAGAAATATTCCTCAAAGTTTCTCAATTAAGTAAAGTAGTACAGCTAGGGATGTGATATTTGTCATTTCTTTTAATCGTCAGATTTTGCTGTTACACCTCGTATGAGTTTTTAAAATTTGAAAATGAATGCCTTTATATCAAGCACATGTCCTTCTTAACTCACTTTTATTCCCTCTACACACTGTTACCTGTTTTCTCATAATTTACAAACCCTGTATAATTATTACCCTTAATGGATGATAGTCTGCAAGCCGAAAATGGAAAATTTTCTAATTGAAGTTTACGCCTTCAATACGTTAATGATAAGTTATTGCTATGACCCTAATTAATGTTAGTATCCCCAAGAAGGCACCAGATGGGTCAAAAGCTGTAAATTCACTTCGCCTACTGAACTAACATACATTGAATGGAACCCAATCGATTTCCACGTAAATGTGTATACTTCCTGATATTCAAAAATTTGAGCAACAACTCATAATATTATTCTCTGCACATCACCTTATTTTTTTAATTATTTGGAAAAGTTATAAAGAACAATTTTTTTAACATTAATATTGTAAAAATTAACTTACTTTATTGTTGTGGTTAATTTCATATCCTTCCGGTTTGCACTCATGTGATCGTATGAGGTACATCATTTTATTTCTTTTCAGAAACTTCTTCGTGACATCGGGACCAAAATACGTTCCAGCACCTCTTAAACCATTTGGAATGCATCCATCTCCTGGTTGAGGGTCACTCCACAAAATATCAAAGACCTAAAAATGAAGAGCCGATTCTAAATCTTACATATTATGCAATTTGAAAATAAAAGCGCGACATTATGCTGCAAGCCGCCATTCATTCTGCACATTAACTTTACGAGCTGTTGTAGCGAGGCCAAGTCGTAATATACCGATTTATGTTGTTATATATGCATAGAGGCAAATATTCAAAATGTGGAAAAGCTTGTGATATGAATGTAAAATTTCAAAGAGTTTTTTTGTTAATTCTAATTTTGTGCTTTGCACTTTGAGCTTACGGGAACTAAAAAAAGTTTAATTACAGTAAAAATAATATTTGCGTGTAAATATTCACTGTGAAAGTGTTTGCCTGTATTTGTTTCAAAATGAACAAGCGTCGTTTTAGCAGAAAATTTAATATTGGCCGTTTTTAGTAATTTTCATATATTTGGAAGTTTGTTTTTTACTTAAATTCAAAATAGGACAAGCTCATGCCATTGGCCAAACTTTTAATATCCAATAAACCTAAAAATCGTAAATAAAGGATTTGCAAAATCCAAAAGTAATGTCCGTAATGTTTATTACGCCTTGAACTCCACAATAAAAATCATAAAAATGATTCATGTATCCTCCATTCTTCTTATTTTATGTTTTTGTCGCCATTTCCTCCAGTTCCTTCGTTCATAAAACAAAGCATTAATATTTTCTCTACAATAGCATACTTTGTATTACTATCAGGTAATGCAACGGAATGCATTAAAAATTAAAGCAAAATGTCGGTTACAAAACGCGGAAGTTTATAAATTTTTTTCAATAATTTCGTTTTAGTTAGTTTAAGGGATTTTATTTGCAGCGTTTTAGAGGTTTTAGTCGGATATATAAAGGATATAAATTGGTTGTAAACGCGCCTTGTCGTGGCACCTCGCAATTCGATAGAAATATCCAATCAAGGAAGATACAAGTTTGATTAGATCTGAGACTTACCTGTTTCCACTCAACTTTATCGATAAGTTCGGCCCCTGGAGCTGTGCTTTCTGTTATAGGGGGCCGTAACAAGGATACGTACTGAAATCATAAAATATCTGTAGTAGATTAGATTTGCTGCACAATAGCTAACCAAGAAAGAAATTTTCTCGAAATTGGAATCTCGAAAGTTAACAGAAATACTCAAACCTATCATCATTGATTTAATAAGAAATTTCAAAATTACAGCAGCAAGGTTTTTTTTAAACTAATAAGATCTTGGACACATAAATATGAAACATCGCACGTAATTGAAAAAGCATAAATAAATTCGTAAAATTAAATCTACTACTAGTTCTTTGAACGACAGGTATTTATTCGTTTTTGGAATTCACATCATAGCAGGATATTTTGCATTAGACCTTTAAATTGGCTTTGCGCTTTTCATAAAGTTCAACGCTTTTCATCACGTACTGCTACAAACGTATAACATTTCAATGCTATTGCAGTTCAGTAAATTGACTAATGCGCTTATTGATCTCAAATGTATTTGCAATGAAGCAAGGAAAATAAGCAAAGATTTCGATTTTTTTGTTTCACTGTTCGTTCCTGTCCTGTAGGATTTCAAAAGGTATTTACATTTCTGGCTGTAGGAAGGGATAACCAAGAGAGCATCCTAAATTTTATTATTGAACTACAATACACATTGATAATATTAATATTATTAACATCAACAAAAATAATGGTTAAAGTTTCAGGCTTTGGAGCCACTCTACTAAAAACGAGTTGGTTCGATTCCCACTTACTGCACGTTCTAGAGTGTTTTCTAAATTAAGGCATGTTAGATGGGAACGTAAGGCCTTTGCAGTTAGATAGAAAACAAAGAAATGTGTGTTTAGCACGCAAGTTCTAAGTAAGGCGTTTTTTCCTTGTAAACCTTAAGACATTTATTAGCTCTTTACTGCAAAGACAGCACCTGCACTAGAATTTGGATTTCTTTGCCAGGATCTTGTCCGTTTGTAGTTCTCAACTTAACTTTATTTTATTTTGAAGTTTTTTAGTATTTTTACAGCAAAATTTGTATTGCAATATTAAATAATTGCTGTTTTGCCTGATTGCGTTTCTTAAATAAATATTCGCATGATGTGAATGATTTCATGTTACAGCAAGATTTCATAGAACATTATACGTACAAGTGTTACCCTTCCAATGTCCAGAAAACTGTATTAGTACATATCCTTCTCGCACTCATGCTTAGACTTTTAACAGTCTAAACAAGCCCAACTGTAAGAGCTCTGGCGAGGTTGGCAACGCGACTATACATTGTATAAGACGCAATGTTCCTTAGATTGTAACAAAGTTTTGTAGGTAACAAAACACAAAATTAATATCGTGAAAAAAATGATTTTGTTGTAAAAAATTAATAGAACTGGCTTAGAGCTCGTAAAAGTATACAACAATTTTTTTAGCTTACTTATATTCATTTATACCTTATCAATTAATACTAAAAGAAGGGGAAATGAATGGTCTACAAATTTAAAAAATCCAAGTTGGTAGGTTGAATTATTAACCTAGAGCTTTGAGAGTGCTGCCGACAAAGTACCATTAATATCTTTTTCGGCGTGCAACCCACTTCGTGACCATCTACGTACTGATGCGCCGATGCTAGAAACTAAAATCTTGCCGGGAAAGATGCCCGCGCCTGTTCAACTGTTACATTACTTCTGTTATGGTGCCTAATCCCTCTATTGCATGTTGCACCACCAGGAAAAGAATGTGCGCCTGCCCGCTAAGAAGTTTCACGTCAAAAACAGCAGTAATAAAAGGCAACCTTACGTCGGAGAGATATCTTCAAATGCTGCGGGAAAATATTATTCCTCAAATTATAGAACTCTTTCCAAATCATGATAACCCAAATGCAGTCACCGAAAACATCTCGTTTCAGCAAGATGGTGCGCCTCCCCACTATGGACTTGCAGTGCGCAATTATTTAAGCGACATTTTTCATCGGCGTTGGATCGGGAGAAGAGGAACCGTGCAGTGGCCCGCTCGGTCACCAGATTTGTCTCCTTTAGATTCTTTTTTGTGGGGCCATTTAAAAAGCCGCGTTTATTTAAATAGACCTGACAATTTAGAAGAATTGAAAAATCGTATTCGTGCTGAAATGGCTGCCATTTCTTGCAATTCTTTGCGCGACTCTTTAGACAATTTTAAAAAGCGCATTCATTATTGCCAAGAAGTAAATGGACAGCACTTTAAACATCTCCTCTCTTAACTACTGTTAATTAATAATGTTGTTTTCATGTTTATTTAAGAAATGTTGTTTGTTATCCTGTTAATTTTAATTACTGTTTGTGTTTTGTATATTTATGACGTTTTGTTAATGCAAGGGTTACTAGATTTGAGTAAATGTGTAGTGACGAATTAACCAAGTACACCTGCTCGAAGTAGGTCGCTCCATCTCCTTCTGCGGAACTGCTGTGCGATGAAAAAAAGCTTCTTTTTAGAACCACGATGTTGTTTAAAAAAAGAATTTTCCTGAAAAAAAAGTTAGTCCTAAACGATGTAAGCCTGCCTGAAATGTTTTTTTAATGTTTCTGCGTTATTTTCTTATGTAACCCTATACATGTTTAATATTTCTAAAAAGAGAAAAAAATACACAGCTTAGGTTGCTATTTAAAAAAATTCAAGATGGCAGCCGCGCTTAAAAACTATATGCAAAAAAAATTATTTTTATTTCAGAATATGCAAAATAACCTCAAATTAACATATACCAAATATGAAACGCAAATTTCAAGCCGTTTGACCAGGGGAGCTTTGGTCCCATACATAATGACCCTGTATAGATATGCTGTATGAGGTGCTATGTCGGCGGGACCCGCTAGAATGACAAATAGCATTAGTTTTATAGTGATAAATCTTTCCGAGATGTAAGTAAGTCGTATTGTTATGGTGAGACAGTTACAGATTTAATGTAAATAGCCACATAATTTGAATTATGATGTTAGGATAACATTTAATAGCCAAGAACTTCCAAGCCCAGATTTATTAATATCACAGTGTGAAACAAATAAAAACACAAATGAAAGTATTACAAGAAAGTTTAATAAAAGTTGGTATAGTTTAGCGAATTGGTTAGGTGGGTGCAATGTGCGCAACGAATTTTTTTGTTACGTTTGTTTGATAATAAACGCTCCGGTAATAGACCCAGCCTGGATTTTAAAAGGAATCACCGAAGTTGAGTATCTAAACGAAAAAGTAAAATGGAGTAAAGTAAAAGACATTTAAATAATTGTTGATGCAACCAGCAGGAAAGTGACTACTTAGAGGGCTCTTTGCGGCAGGGAAGTAGGTCATTACAGTACTTGAGTAGTGTAATGAATCATTACAGTAATGTTTTGAAATAACATGTCTGATTCTTAGATATAACCTTGGAAACACAGTCATATGTCTACCTAACCTACTTGATTAAACTTTTTTCACTGTCAATAACAACTGTTACTTGATATTATGAATTGATGACTTAAATTTTTTAGTTTGATAGTATACGTAACACGACAGGAAAGTTTACGGGACTCGGAGGCTTAAAGTACTTGACCTACGGCATCGTACTTCAACTTCACTTTCCTGACTTGTTACGTAAATAACTAAATTGTCGAATTCTCAACGCTTTGCAACATAAATATAATGTGTCAATTAAACAACGCATGTCGTTTGAAAATAATTAAACATAATGGGAATGTATTAAATTTAGCGGTATGTGTGAAATGGCTTTACGAAAATATGCCATGATGAAAATAAGTAAGTGTAAATCCGAGTATTTTTCGGGGATTGATAAATTTATTCATGGAAATCGACAGCACTTTAAAAGAACACATTCAGAAATCCAACAACAAAACAATTTTTAAATAAAATAATTAAGGTAAGTGTGTTAAAAGCTTAAAAATAGTGTTAAAATGATCAAAAAGTTATTACCTGTCACTTTACTGTGCAAATTTTAAAGTTTACTCCGGAAAAAATGTAAAACTTTGCATTGTTTAATGTTTAGGGATACGATAAAATCGCATGTTATCCTAAAACACGATCAAATAGGCCAAGCCCACTTTTGCAAAAACTTTGCCTACGGCGCATTTTTCGCATACTCTCATAAATTATCTTCCCACTAGCATACACTACGAGCCGCCACTGTTCAGCAGTTGATAGAATTGACCTATTAAGTGGCTTCAAATGGGAAAAAACAAACAAATTAAACATTCTTCAAGGAATTATAACCTACTAAAGTTGTGATACCGCGAAGCTGCGGTAGATACGCCAAAGTACCAGAAACAATTCCGAAACACGAACTTCTCAACTATGTTGCTAACATTTCTAGTGAAAGTTTCAAAATATGCTTCTTTCAAATAAATATGCGCTCATAATCGACACAGTTTTGCAAACACGTTGGAAAAAGTTTCTTCTTTAAAGTATAATCTAAATTTCCGAAACTTGTGTAAATTTTGTTTCTGTCGGCCATTACTGCTACGAGATTAGTAACTGCAGACAGCAGCCATTATAAATAATGTGTTAGGAATATCTGATTTTAGTATATGTTCTAATTGATCAAATGCACCCACGCCAATCCCATTCTTCTTGCTACTTCATCACTCATGTTGTGTTTTCTTCTTGTGAGTTTTGAGTAAATATATGTAAATTTCTACACCTTCAAGCGCTCTTCATTCTAGAGAAACATTAACGTTTTCTTGAGTGTTTGTCATAACTTTGGTTTTCGTTATATTTTTTTAAGCCTACTTCTTTTGACGGATCATTTAGCTCTGTGATCATGTTCTGTAGCTCTTCGGGGTCACTACCCAGGAGTACTATATCTTTTGCAAATCTCAGATGGTTTTATCCGACCAGTCCATCATTTGGTAAATTTTCTCAATCACTGTAATGAATAATGAATAGTTTGGGCGATATAGTATCTCCCTGCTGCACTCCTGTCTTTATGGGGAGTAAGTTAGTATCAGCAAAGAATGCATTTGTGTAGATGTTGTTAATTAGGTTAACGTACCTGCTATCGATTTGGCACCTCCTCAGAGTATTAAGAACGGCACATATTTTCACAAAGTTGAACGCCTTTTCAGAGTTTCCTAAGTTTTATTCGTTGATTTTCTCTATTAATGTTCGCATGGTCTGAAGATGGTAAAATGTATTAAGTTTTGCTCTAGATCCTGCTTGTTCGCAGGGCTGATGGAAATCTATTTCGTTTGTCAGTCTGTTATTGTTATAATCCGGGTAAAGATTTTATACATATGTGATAGCAAACTTATAGGTCTGTAGTTATCTAACTTGGCTATGTCGCCCTTTTTGTGTAGAATGATGAGTTCTACTATGTACTAGGATTTTAGAATTTTCCCAGATTCTAAGCATTTGTTGTATAATGTTCCTAATTTACGTTTTAATTGGCCTCCTCTTTCTTATATCATTTAAACTAGTACATTGTCGGGTCCCAAGGATTTGTTTCTTCTCCTTCTACTTAGTGTATTGTTGGGTTCTTCTACAATGATTTCCGGAATCTCCTCTAAACCTAGGTTTCGTATTTTACGTCTGCTCTCTGATTTGCATTGAAATATGCTACACCTTAAATCTGTATAATTTGGTATACTAGTTTTCTATTTCTTGCATTATTTCTTTTCTCTCGGTTAGGATTTCCCCATTTTTGTTCTTAATTTTAACAAGTTCCTTTTTTCCGATGTTCAGTTGCTTCTTGATAGCTTTGGGTCCTTTCTATTTTTTATGATTTTCATGATCAGGTGTTATATTTCCTCATATTTTTTTAGTTCCTTTCTTATTTTTTTTTTTTAATTTTTTTTTTAAAAGAATCATGAAGCCGTGCGTGACCACGACCCCATGATTCCCATCCCACCCCCTTACCCGGGCTCAACACACTAAGTGTTATTCACCGGTCTAACATGCCCCACCCCTGAAAGACATGCAACCCAACGTACACACCTACATACACCATCCATGGACTCGTCGGATTTAACTTATTCAGAAAAATTACCGACCAGCAGTGGACTCGAACCAGCTGCCATTGGAAGTCTAGTTTCAAAGCCTGGGACTTTAACCACTAGACCACCCGCCGGCCCCCTTTCTTATTAGTTTGTTCAACTTTGTGCAATCAATTTTGTTGTTCTTTGCAGTTGGTTTTAATTCCCTTCTTTTCCACTAATTTCCTAGATTCATCATTGATTATGCTTGATGGTCCTGCTACTTTACTGCATTAATAATTATTGTTCTTAGATTTTCGTCATATCTATTTAATTAGCGAGTACGACTGGGGCCACAAAGTTTCCATTTTTGATCTCATTTTGGTATTCTTTTTTGTTTTTTTTATTAGTTTTGAGGAATGAATCGCTATAGTTTTAGGTTTAAATGTCTTCTCTCTTTTGGATTTTAGATTAATACATAAGTTTGTTCTACTCATTCAGTAGTCACTACCTGTTATTCTATCAAGTACGAATACACCCTATACTACATGTTTGATATAAGAAGTCTCATTTTTTATTTCGTGGTTAGGACTTTTCCATCTCCATTTTTGTTCTTCCCTTTTTTAAAAAAGGTTTCCATAACGTAAAAGCTATGCGTTTCTGCAAAGTTTAATAACATGTTTCCTCTCTCATTTCTTTGGCCTATTACATAGGCTCCTACAGATTGCTCCCGTTCTTTTTTGTCGTTTACCAATTTCAGCGTTAAAGTCTCCGATTATCAATGTGTAATTTGCAGTATTATTTTGGAAGCACTCTGTCAGTTCTTCATAAAACAATTCTACGAACTTCTTTTCATAATCACTTTTCTTCGCGTAAACTTGTATGATATTAATGTTTTTGGAATTGTTTACTTTATCTGTGATGTATGCAATCCTATCTGATATGCCATTACATTGTGTTGCGTTTTGCGTGAGTCGTCTATTAATTAAAAATCCTACCCCATTTAGCTTACGTTTTCCGTGACCTTTCTAATATGGTATGTAGCCAGAGTTTACTTTTACGATGTCCTCACCTGTGCGTCTAACTTCACATAATCCGATTGGATCCCATTATATTTGATTTAATTCGATTTCTTGTTCGTGTGGTCTATCGTCATCTGAGAGCGTTCTTGTTACAATATACACACTTCTTATCCTCGCCGTGTTATTCTTCGTATGGTAGCCGGATCCAACCCGGATGTTTTTTGCATTCTCTGTCGTCGTCTTTGTCCGATTGCTACCGTGATCGGAGAGAATACGAATGCCGGGGACTGAAGGCCCTACAATTCACCATCAAAATAAATGCAAGTAATAAAGAGTTTTTAGCATTAATGCCCCGCATTGGTCAGGCGAATTGGAGCATGGAGAAAGTTCCGCTTACGATAACTGTGCCCGCCATCGGTGTCTCCTGTTTGGAGATCTTTCGCTACGGAACTACGTTACTGCGCCACCTTTACACGAATCTGTGACTCTTGCTCCCTTCACGCCTTACTTACTTACTTACTCCTTGGCTGTTGACAGCCCGTTAAGGGCCATAGCCTCCTTCCGAGTTTACAAACTGATTGCTTCTTGCCAGGGCAAGTTAGTCAGACTTACGCCTGGTTGTCGGCTTTGCTCACTTTTTCCTTCACTTCCTGCCACTTTTTTCTGTCACTAGCTAATTGTCTCCAATTACTCACTCCCGCTTTTTCGATGTCGTTTTCTACATTATCTAGCCACCTTTTCCGCGGTCTGCCTTTAGGTCTTTTACCTTCGAAGTCCCATTTGAAAATAATTTTACAACCCCTAGATGCGTCCATTCTGTCCAAATGCCCTGGCCACCCTACTCTATTACTTTTAATCGTGTTTACTATACTTGGCTGGTTGTACAACTGTTTTAGCTCGAAATTGTATCTTATTCGCCATGCACCGTTTTTCATCACCGCACCGTATATCCTTCTTAAAATTTTCCTTTCCCAGGTTTCTAGTGCGCTTTCTTCTTTTTTATTAAGGGTCCATGCCTCTGCTCCGTACGTAACGACCGGCCGCACAATAGATTTATACACTATGATTTCTGACTTTCTTGAGATGGTTTTCGATTGAAATACTTGGCGCAATGCGTAAAAACACCTATTCCCGGCTGCTATTCTCGTTTCTATATCATCCTGTATTATATTCTTTTCAGTCAGTACCGCCCCTAGATATTTAGCGTGGTTCTGTTTAGTATAGTCCCTTTCCTTACCGCTGTTACTTGTCTTATTATCCACTCTAGTATCAGGTTAAATAAACTTGTTGATAGCGGGTCCCCTTGCCGCAGCCCTTCCTTGATTTCAAATGTATCGGATAAATTCCCTTGGACTTTTACTTTTGCCTGCGAATCTTTTAAGCACAGTTTTATTAGCCTTATTAGTTTTGGTGGAACATGCAACATGTTTAATATTTCATATAACTGAGGCCTTTGAACAGAGTCGAATGCCTGGCTGAAGTCTATAAATAAGTAAAATAAATCCAGGTCCTGTTCGTAACTTTTTTCCATTACCTGTCTTATCGTAAAGATCTGATCCAGGGTGGATCTCCCTCTCCTGAATCCGCACTGGTAGTCCCCTACCATCTTTTCCATTATCGGTGTTATCATTCTAACTATTATTGTACCTTCACGTCATTGTTTATAATTATCTGTCTCGAACGCCGTTGGCCGTTTCTCACCTGTTACCCCAGACAGGGACCTTTACTGAGTGCTACCAGCCTGGTCAGCTAGATCCAGGTTTTTTAACGAGGTTATTACTCCTCCCCCTTCTCTTTTTGCATTCTGGCTTGGGTCACGCAACAGTAGAGGAAAGAAAAATGTAGGTGCCATTTCAAATACAAAAGTTGGAGTTGGCGTAGCAACCAAGTTATTAAACGTATATAAATTGAACATCGGCAAAATATACGCTGCAATTTAACAGCAATTTTTATTAAGACCATTTTTCCATAATATTTATATTTACGTAGTTACATTTTACTTAGCGTGTATAGTTTTATAGGCGGCCGCAGGCTAGCGGCTAGAGCTGCTATGCTTGGGGGTTGGGTTTCAAATCCCAGTACCAAAACATCGGGTTTTTAACGGCCGCTATCTCTCGCAAGGCAATGGCATTGGAAACAAATTTCCCGAGAGCATTCAAGTTAAACAATTTATGTGTTGTCCCATCCCTAAAAATTTCCAATAGTAATTTTTACTTTCTCTTTTGATGTGGTATTAGTGGTTTTACCAATAAAACTTCATGTTCTACTTCAATTCTTCTTCATAAGTAGTTCTATTCTTTAGGTATTTATAAACACGCAGACGATATTCTCCTGCCTGTATTATAACAAAAAAAAAAGTCGTAGAATAACTCCCACAAGAGTGATCATTAAAAAACAAGTCGCCGTATTGTCTCGTGAGATTGGCTTCTTGAACATTTTCCTTCGACTACCTTTCTATTAAACATTTACGTTAAAAACGTTTTTCACGTTATTATCGGATCGTTTTACTGAATTGAACGCTTATTTCTTATATTTCAGCACACGCTAAAACATTTTGTATTTGTTTTTATAGGAAAACAGGAGTTGTTCCCTTGTAATACATGCTATTGAGGTGGCTGCAGAATTTAATATTTTAGTGCAACCCACGCTGGTTTATGAATAACGCGTGGTGTCGGATTCACTTCCTTTAGTAGTTTGTTTAAATTTCTAAAGCATTAAATTGATGAGGCGTAATCAATAACGTTAACGTCCATTTCACACGATGGGATTTTAAAATGCGACATTATCAAACTTTTTAAGAAATGAACTTTGCGACTTAAAGTCGAAATTCAAGCCTTGGTGTGTTCCTCCTTAACAACTTGATGTTTTGCATCCCAACAAGCATTAACATGTTGATTATTGGACGAACTTTAACCTTTCATTGTTGATGTATGTTTTCCATCATAATTTCCGAGCCGTTAATCTGATATATCCATTAATGAAGTGCTAGACACGTCAGGGAATCATGATAACATATTGTTGCTATACTAAACGTGATAGGTGAAACACGTATATGTCACGATTTCGTTTTAAAAATGCCTATTATTGATTGGTTTTCGTGATTTATGATGGTCTAAGGGCCAGAGCGGAAGATACGCACTGAATCACTTGAGTTATCACAGGGGTTATTTTTTGCAACAACAGAAAAATCCACTCATTCTTATCCTATCAGCCAGAAAAATTGTTTGCTTTGTTGGTATATAATTATTATGAGAACAATTAATCACCAACTTTTTGGTCAACTTTTTGACCTTTGACTAAAAAAGTTTTCTCTCGCAAACTGCCGCCGGATATTGAAATATTAATTTCGAGCTTGGGCAACGGTGGACATTTTTGAAGACTTAGCAGTGGAACAAGCTCACACATTTCTTTTATGTAAAACAAATTGAACAGTTCTGTGCGATTTTCAATAGGGAAAGAAACATATGCGATGCAGCTAACTGGGTAGTTGAAAATGGAGCAGTAATCCTTCGTGGAATTATAAATCATCAATATTCACCTGTCAGAAAGTTATTTTTAGGCGAAATGATTACATATCGTAAATGTCTCACCTGATGAAACTATTGGAGGCGCCAAATAAATCAAAATTGAAACATATACAACGTGTACCAAAATAATAGATTAACCCAAGTAGAATGCAGTCATTAATTCAAAAATTTTACAAATGAATGATCTGGAAATTTTATTTGAGGACTGCTGAGATTGATAGAAAATGCATTTAAAATTTGCAAGACTATTACATAAGTGACAAAATCATAAAAACGTACCTTTTAGATTTCTTACTTTTCTTTACAGTTTGTTTGTTTATCGATAATATGTCTTTGAACTCAAAGTTTTGTTATTATTATTATTATTATTAATTTCGGTTCAAATTTTTAATAGTTCTTTCCTTGTGCATTCGAGGTCATTTTACTAACCAAACGTTTTTTTTTCTGTCTTGTAAATACTACAATCTACTCCGGGTTTTATTATTTTTACCTTTTTTGATACACCCTGTATATGGATTGATGAATTTTGTATGTTTAATATAAAAATGTATTCAGTGTAATGAAGTATTTCATCTAGATGATGTATATAACTTTCCGAAATTGTTATTTGATGCAGATGACGTGAGTTTGGTGTGACATGAAGAGATATTATTCATTAATAAATAAACCTAGGTTAGCTGCAAATGCCTTTCTTATGTAAAATTTTCTTTGCTGGCAGAACTCAGGAGTAACCACGCACATGCTATAACGGACGGAAGAGCTAGATCGGAAGTGCGAGGCGGAAATACCGGACCCCGCTAACCTACTGAAGCAGATCTGCTTAGGTGCAAACTAAAACAATTAAATATTCAGTTGTGTCATCACAGACACACACTCTAGACCAATGTTTTTGTGGCTTTGCTTGTATATCCAGCAGATGAACAGTATATCACGCGAGAGATACGATTTATAATATATTTGTGTAAAATTGAATTACTTTTGAATTGTATTTCCATTCTACAAAAACAAAGTAAATATATTTTTCAATTTAAATACTATCATTTGAAACTTTAATAACATTTTTATATGAAAGTAAATTATAGATGAAATTTCAATGTTAATGTTAAATTCCGTTTTAGGGTATCCACAAACCAAAAATCCAATTTATATTTTACATTTTTGTGGTTTTGGGCGATTTTTATTGTTTAAACGATTTTGTTTTTTCTGCTTTTTTATTAGGAAAATTTAATGACCACAATTTTCCATAAAAAATGTTTTTTATACTTCTTCCTACATTTTCATACTATTTTTTAATTTTTAATTTTTTTTACAATCCTCCCTATTTTTTAGCTGATTTTGCTTTTTTAGTGATTGTTCTGTTTTTTTTGGCTTTTTTGTAGTTTTATTTTTCTTAACTATCTTAGCATTATCAATGAGTCATGATGAGTGGCAACGTTGTCTTGATAATTTTATAATAAATAAGAGTAATAATGTTTTTACTACACTTATGGGAAAACTAAGTGCCAGGGCCATATATCTCTCCCCCCTCTAACATGCTCAGAAACATATGGATACGCCCGGGGCAACCCTTTTCCGGAATCGAACCAGAATACGATTGGTAGAGGAATAACGGAGTCAGCGGCCTTAACCGCTGCCATACCGCCGCGCCCGTCCAGATAGAATGTCTGTAAAGAAACTTTGACACAAGTATTTGATTTTGAAAATGTTATTTTTGTATTAGGTAATTGTTTTGGCCAACAAAAGTCAATTAATACGCATTTAAAATTTTATATACCGAGCGGTAATGAAACATTGCGCACCCCCTTTTTTCTCTTTATTTATAGAATAAACAAATAAAATTTTAGAATTTTTTATCGACATTCGGAATTAGAATGAGATTTCGAGTGTGTCTATGCTAATTAAGAAAAGTTTTGACCTGCCAAAAATATTAATTTTCTAATTTTTGTTTACTATTTAGAGTGCTTTGACTCACCCAAATCGATTGCAATCAAGTTACATACTGCTATTGATTGCAAATTTTTGTTTAATTTTACTTAATAAACTCATTTGCAAAGCTCCTTGTAGGTCTTTGTTTATTTATTTCAAAAGATTTTCTTGAATGAAGAGGATTTAAAAGTTTTTGTTAAAAAATAATATTGAAACATTAAATAAAAACTAACATTCCAAAGAAAAATACAAGTTATGGGTATCATTAAGATCTTTAAAAAATTCTTTATGTAAAAAAGCGTTTGTTTCAACACCTTTATTTACATTTGAAAATATTAAGTAATTTTGACAATTACCATCTGAAAAGTTTTTAAAGGTAATATTTTAACTGGAGTGGTTTCTAGGTTGTAATAGTACATTAAAACACAAGTTTTATAAGACTGATTTTAAAGCACGCGTCCATGTTTAGAAAACGAGCCGCTTGCGGCGAGTTTTCTAAAGGACAAGTGCGCGAAAATGTCTTATAAAACGTGTATTTTATACTATTTTTTCTATTTTGCGCTTTTTATGCCCTTTTTGTGCCTTTTTAAATAAAAACTTCCAGTTCCAAAATGGGGATTTTGCGGTAGCTATAAACGCACGCGTTTGCGTGCTTTAATAGCTTTCTTAAAGACGCAAAATAGGAAAATATTATTTGTTTGAACTTACGTAACTTGATTAAAATCGATTTGGGTGGTTCAAAGCAATCGTAATAAAAAAAAACGCAAAATATAACAAAAATATTTAAGGGATGTCGAAACTTTACTTAATTAGCAGAGGCATACTCAAAATTGTATCCTACTTCCGAATATGCAAAAATATACAGGTTGTTCTATTAAATATTAAAAAGTTGATGTCATTTCCGGTGAAACCGGAAGTGAGAGGAGTTAAATTTTTAGCTATAAAATATACTGAAATTTTATTTGTTTATCTTAATAAATAAAGGAAAAAGGGGGTGCCCTATGTTTCATTAACACCCCAATATATTCAATGTTATTTTTTACTTTTTTCAAGGCGTCCTACAATACGTTATGTATTTTAGTACCAATATTTTATATTTATCTCTTATATAATATTTTTTATATAAGTACAATATTTTACAAAGATTTACAAAGTAAGAAAAATTCAATATAAATTTTCCAGCAGCACAGTAACAGCTATAACTGCTACACTTAAATGTTTTACGATTTCTATTTTACGTGGTGTTGAGATTTTAATTAAAATGAAACATAAAACGTACACGTAAATTGTTTTCAGTCAGCTCGCTCCACAATAAATTTTTTTTTCATTATGTGAGTTTTTTTTATTAACCTATATGTAGTCTTTTACATTGTCTTTCAAAGATTTGAAACTGTTTTCCATGATAATCTCTACCTCTTAAATTAAAAAAGAGAAGCATGAAAACCAATTTTTTTTGGAAATTCAAAAAAATTGTGTCTGATTCTATTAACGTCAACAAATCGTTATTTTTTATTTACATTGAACATGTTTTGCTTTTATGCTCCTAGCTTATCTGATCTACAATATTAGGGAATATTAATATTAAAATGTAATTTCGAACAAGGTGATTTATTACCGACTCAATAGTCGGATAAGGATAAAAATTTGTAGCATTTTCACAATTTATGTTACCAATATTTGGAAACTACAGTTCAACTCGGGTGATTCATCACTCATATCCCTCTGAGAAACAAATTTATTAAAGTTAGATCATATGCTATTAGATATACTTTCGTTCATAAATTTGTAAAACAAAACGCGATTGGGAAAATATGAAATACTACAGAAAAAAATTTTTAAAAACAATTCTCAAAAACTATTTCTGATTTCTTTCAGTTGATAAATCTGAGTAGTTTTGCCACATTGGCCTTATTAGTGTAAGTTACAGTTTCATTAATTTTGTGTTTACCTTCCCATAATTTTTTTTGTTTACGCCTCTGTTGATAATCCTTTACTTTATAATCACATTAATAATTTCATCAGATGATGAGCAAGCCCGCACTAGCTTCCTAATTAAATGATTTAAATTTAAATTATTTCCTGTTTAAATATTCGTATTAAGTTAATTTCCGTTTAAATTTTATGCATAAAAGTCGCGCCTACTACCGGAATTCAATTAGCAGCATGAAATTTCCTGAAATTTACGTAACATACCTTGCCCCTGTCGAGACTCTTGATCAGATCCAAGTCCGTCGTGTCGGATATGCCGCCGTGAACTATCAGAACTTTGTTGTTGACGATCGTGCCCAAGGGTAGCCAGCGATATACCCCTTCGATTAACTTTAGCAGCTTTTCAGCATTGTGCTGAAACATGTCCAGATGTTAGGCAACAAAAACACACGTTTCGGAATTAATAGGTAATGTCTAAACAATAATGAGTGATAAAATGTCGAGTTGGTCTGGCGCAAGAAACTATGAGAAAAAAACAACAATAGGAAGCAAAATGAAATTGAAATTAATGTCTTTTTTCGTGTTTTGTTTGCTTTGCTTTTGCGTTTTCCATTTATAACGTAAAATTGCTAGAATATTATAGCGTTGGTGAGCAACCTTAAAAGAGCGAGATCCGTTTCGATAAAAATGCTAAAAAAAGCTTTGTTAAACTAATTACAGGGATGACAAATGTTGACTTTCATTAATTGGATCGCTCTGTCTACTTATATTACAAAGGTTACACTTTTAAAATAGGTGGTTCTAACAGAGAAGGTAAAGTAGGAAAAAGTTCACCCCAATATTGATCAGAATTAATGTGGTGATGTTTTTTGAGATAACAATTGCCTGATCCTGCTTTAAGCCGTTCAAAGGCTTTCACTATATCTTTAGTACATTTCCACGTCGTTGCTAATGTTGGCATTTGTAGGGCAATTAAACTAAGATTAGATAGGATTATCGTTGAGTTATAGAAGAAGAGGTCAGGTTTGAATTTTTTCCAATGGAATTTTGCTAATTACCTCATTAATTTTAACTATTGTAATTTTGTAAGCCTTGACAGTTGTCATTTCACAATTATTGTTGCAAGTAATTTAAATTTCAGCAGTAGTATAAATGTTGACAATCATTTTAAGTTTGTGTGTGTCTATTTTTAAATTTGAATTTAATTTGAAATTTCAGCGATGTACCCTGCAATTTAAATTACCGTATTAAAGCATGAATGCATTAAAACACTTACCCTGTATTTGGACTGAACTTCTCTGATAAACCCGTACCTATAATTTCAATTAGTTATTCAGTTTGTCTAACAGAGTAAAGCACTCTTTACCTTGAATTCATAATATGGTCTTCGTGGTTCCCTCGATTGAGAAAAACTCCCCCGGGAAACACCAGCATGCAGGCAAGCAGGAGAAGAAGTACTTCGAGTCCCTTTTTTCCTCGGTCCACAAAATCACCATTGAATACGTAAGGATTTTCGGCAGAAGGCAGACCGTTCTAAGAGAGAAAAAACAATTTTCGAGGATGTGTTAACCTTTGGAGTAAACTTTGCGTGATGTGCAGCCGAATATCGATTCGGAGAGATGTGTATCGCACGATTCGTGAACAAAATGTTAAACAGGAACGCATTACCCTCACCGTTATTTTGCGTAGATGGGTCAAAGTTAAAAAATTATCATATTGACTTTTAGTACTGTTTCATGTCTTAAAGCCTTGGGGTTGTTTTAGTAACAAAATGTAATCAAAATTAATAATTAGGGTTATGTAATTCGGTAACCTACAGTTTTTTTATTGTAACAATAAATGATTTTATAAAAAAAATTTTGTCGTAAATGTTTTATAAAAAGAAATCAAAAAAAAAGCAAAACAAAATTATTATTAATTAATGACAAGAATTTAGAAGATATCATTTACCTTTTTCTTAAAGATTGTATTCAAGGCTTGAGCTGAATTTAATATTTAATTTCGGGGCTGAAGGATGGATGTCTGACGGTTCGCTGAACCAAGCAAATTTGGATATTGATGAAGTAAGCATTTATCTAGTCTGATCGTAAAAATTGCATTAATTTAAGGAAGAACGCCGAGTTGCGTATTTGGTAGCCCTAACTTTGATAAATATTTGATCTTGTTATAAACAACGGTAAGTAAACAACTCAGATATTAATTGAGGTAATTGTTTCCAAAACCAATTAAAATGAAAAAATATCATATAAAATGAGTAACAAATATACGAGTAACAGAATGTCTGAAGAATTAAATATTATCTATATAATAAATCCCTAACTGTCTCACCATATCAACAAAACGGTCTGGTCTGCTGCATATCGCCAAATTTATCACCATAACACGACGCACGGCGCTCGGCTCCCTGCAACTCATGTTTATTGATTGTTTACGGCAATTGCTTATATTTCCGTCACTACTATTGTTATACTTTGTTATTTATGGGCTACTTTAATTTTGGAGGGTTGACAAACAGAAACAGTAATATATCATTTTATTATAATAAAATTTACAAAATTGTACATGTTTAAATTGGACAATTTTTGTTTGTTTAATTAGAGGTAAGTAATAAATGTATCCCCGGCGTTAATGCAACTGCATAGCAAATTTACATTACAAGCGGTCATCAATAAATACCATCTCAAGTTTGCAAGATGAAATTAACCGAATTGATTCTGGTTATCGCATTCACGATGTACGCAACAATAACAATAGCAAACTAAAGATGATGCGTCTAACAGCTTGCAGAACTAACTGAACCCTACGCCCTACACGTTTTTACTATCCTATACTTTTATCATCGATTTCATGCTAAATTACGAATTCGAGATTTTGACGGAAATACATGCTTTGGACTTTCAGGAGCCCATATAAGTTGTTTTAAAAATGTCTGGCTGTGTGTGGATATGTGTGTGATGTGTGTGTGTTTTTGTGTTTGTTTGTTTGTTTGTGACGCGTCATAACCACTAACCTATATACTACGTAGACTGTACAGTGTACATGCTATGCTAAACCAGTGGACTCGAATGCGCCATATTGCTCGTCTCCTGCTTCGTAATTTTATTTTTTAACTAAACTGCGTTGGCAGGCTTTAGTTGGCGCAACTGCTTAAATCAGCTTGTTTATGTTTTGGAAGCTAACCTACAACACTGACAAACATTAATTAATACCTAACTTAATACAATGGTGGCTTGTTCTGTTATTTTGTGTAAAATGAGAAAGGCAAGGTGACAGGAAAGTCTTTTCATGCGTAAGTGTCTTTCCTATTATGATATCACATGCTTTTGCGTGTCATTTTCTAATTTTCTTATAAAATAGTTTTAGATTTCCTTTTCCTAAACCAATTGTTTTGAATAAATGAGTTGAAGCCGTAAATAGACCAGGCAGAAAGGCACAGTGCTTTGTGTTCGGATTACTTCAAAGAAAGCTGCTTTGGTCAGTGGGGCAGTTTGTTGATAGTTGGATTGGTTCAGTTAAGATTAGGTTTCTGCTAGCGAAATTTTAACACCAATATTACAGTAACGCAAACTACGTAACATCAAAAGTTACTAATTTACAGACGAGCAATATGGCCGCTGTTTTGCTCCCATTTTTCAAGGTCGCGCCCGTATAGATGTTTAGTCTGTAGTATATATAGGTCAGTAGTCATAACCCCCGAATGGATAGTACGATTTAGATGGGCTTCGGAATGTGAAGGTATTTCAAAAATTTACGAACAAAGTAAGCTTTGGCGGAAGTTAGACATGTTTTTAATTGCATTTCTTTCAGAAACCTAATTTTCAAAATTGAATAGAGCAATCTGATAGAAAGCCTTAGGGAAAAGTATAACATTTATTGAAAATTTTAACTTTACCGCCATTGTATTACTTAAAAACGAATTGACACATAGGGATGCAATTTGTAACTATTATAACCCTGAGAAAGCACAATATTATTATGTTAAAGAATATTTTTATAAATAAAAAATTAAGACGTAAAAGTTTTCAAACGAATGTTGTCTTCTCTGGAGTTTTTTAAATCGAAAATTTATGCCCTTTCATTTAATAAACGGTAGACGATTTAAAAATTTTGTTTAGGATAAATACTCATGAGCAATAGTAGTATAAGGTTTACAATTTATTTGTTAGGTGTCGCAAAACTAAGGAGGTTAAATGTCTCCCCTCTCCCAATTTTTGGGAAACCAATTTTTCTTGCCATTTTTAGTTTTCTTTATTTCCAACTAAAAAACTAGGTTTTTAAAAATTGTATACTATTATATTTATGTATAAGCTTCAGTATCATGTAGTGCGGTATGATAATCTTAGTAAGAATGGTGGCATGTTATTGCAGTCAATGTTGTGGCGTGAAACGTTAATATTAAAATACTTTTGGATATATGATAGCTGATAGATAACAATATCTAAAGTAATGGAAAGCTTAAGAGAAGTACTTTGCCCAGGTTTTCTCAATTAAAAAAAATAATTCCAATCGCGATGCGGCGGCGGCGCTTAGGCTGCTGCAACCGTATCCCTTTCAAGTTGAGACAGGTCGAAGCGTTGCGGATTTAATATATAGAAACAATTACAGCAATCGCTATACAATTCATAAAACTAGGATTGCGATCCGCGACCAGCTACACTACCTATTTAATTAACTTATTTATTAATAATACAAACAGAAACAAAAACATGGTGAAGCATATCCCACGGGCTCTGCTAGTATAATTTAATTTACTAATAAAAGTTAGCCACTTTGAGGAAACAATCTTTCCTGTTTTTTTTTTTTATTTTTTTGCAACACAATTTTTGTTGCTACATCTTTCAAAAGTACCTTCTCCTTCCTGCGACATCATCTTCTTGCGGTATATTAAATTTTCCTATCGTACGAATATCCCAACTAAGCGACATTGTGCTCTAATTTTTAGTGTTTGACTTCCACGTATTTATAATTTGAAGTATCTTTACATACTTCGAACACATTTAATTAAACAAATATTGCGACCAGACCAATAAGTGAAATTCCGTAGATTTTATGAACATATCAAAATAATTCGCATTTTTCTTGAAGTAAATTTCATCCTCGCAGCCCACATGGCCTTGTTTACTATCTCCACAAAACATAAAAGGAAATTACTAACCTATCTAGTTCGCTGAATCTTATTTACTGTCCCATAAACATAAAACAAAATCATTGTTTTTCTTATACCTACGACTGCTTAATATCATCTCGCTGTTATATATGTTCGTTTCCGTTATTTTTGTGAAAATATGAATTCTACAGAATTTTTCGGCTACGAGTCCAATTTATTTACGCTAAGCCTGTTCAAAAAAAAACGTTATTCAAGATCCAAATTGGACGTTGTCATGGTTGCTTCTTAAGACACACGATGATTTACGGTCCGTTAGTAATGCTTATGTTCGCATCCACGATTCTTTTTGATTGACCTATCGTTATTCTTGTGACGTTGCAGGAAGCCCTGTATTCTCATCTGAATGTTAACTCGACTGCGAAAAATCGATTTTAGTATCCTTTTGACAGGGCCGGAATAACCACTGAGCCAAAGAGGTTTCCTAGGGCACCTTTTTATTGGTTTTTGGTTAAAGATGTCATATGCCACGAAATTAAAGCTGTTGCAATATACAGAGTGTTTGGAAATTCCCGTTTCCTAGCAAAAGCACATATTCGTTTAAAAATAATACAAAAAGGTCCCATAAACATGTTTCCAAAAATGCTACCCGAATGCAGCTTTTCTTGAATAACTATTTATCGCTTTGAGTTAGATATTTCAAAGTTAATGTGCAATCATCCGTAATAACGTGCTACTTACTATGTAGTTTTCATCATAATCGATTCGTGAAACCACTTATTTTGAGGTATTTTTAAGAAATTTTTCATCTATCACGTGACCTTGAAATAACAGGTTCCACGTAACCAAATATCATAAAAATTACTTAGTAGGTAGCAACGTATTAAGGATAACTGCACAAAACAAAACGTTTCATGTGAGCAACTGACGCGACAGTTAAACAAGTAAAAGCCTAACAGTGTTCCTACACCTAAGAAGGTCTAGGGAATTTCAGGTACCCCTAGAGAAAAGTGAAATTTTTTTCTCATTCAGTCAAAATCTAGGAAATTTTAGTTACCCATGGTAATTAAAAAAAAACTACGTTTGATATGGAATGATATTAACCGTAAAAAAACATTTTATTAAAATTTTTTACTCGCTCTTACTTATGAATAGCAAAATCCAGAAGAAATAACTTTTTTTATTATTAACATTGGTGCATATTTACAATCTATTCGTATATTAACATAAACGAGTAATAAGCAAATCGTATGACAAAGTTAGTGACTTGAGGGAGATCCATCCATTAATGTTACTCCCAAATAAAAGGATTAAACCTGATTGGGCCGAGGTATGGGTTCGTGTGGCCACTGGCGCCTCAATCTTCTTGGTATGACTGGTTCTTAGGCTAATTGATTTACGAGGTCGTTCTCATGTCCCACAAAAGAGGAGTGATAAGCAGTTGCTAATCTTCTGATTTCGCTGGATACATATGGAATCCCCAGGTCTTTATGGGGGATCTGGTTATTGACGTACCAAAGAGCGTTTGCCATTATGCGAAGCGTCTTGGACTGGAAACGCTGTAGTATTTTAGTGTTTGACGGTTTTGTGCAACCCCAAAGTTGAATACCAAAGGTTCACATTGGTTTAAAAATGGCTTTATACATGAGAATTTTATTTTCTAAATATAGCTGGGATCGCCTTCTAATTAGCCAGCTGATTTCTCTAACTTTGAGGTCAATATGTTTTCTTTTGGCATTTATGTGTGACGTCCGGGTGAGTCTCTGGTCAAGGTGCATTCCTAGATATTTAACTTCTGACTTTACTGGTATGGCTGCGTTCTTAATTGTGACTTGTGGACATATATTTTGCTTGTTAGTAAAGGTGACTTGGGTGGATTTGTCGTTGTTGACTGTAATTCTCCATTTGTCGTACCAGTTCTGGAAAAGATCAAGGTGATTCTCAAGGTTTTTAGATGCCTCTGATGATATGCAGCAAAAGTAGCCACCTCGGTGTTGGCTGTAGTTGGAACGTCTGAAGTAAACACTAAATACAATAGGGGACCCAGCACGCTTCTTTGCAGTACTCTAGCAGAAATGTGTTGAAAATTCGAAAATGAATTATTTATTCCGATTTGGAAATTTTTAATTTTGCACAATAACTACTTACTAGTGTTACCCCAGCGCACAATGCACTGACAGACTGAGCGTTGACAGAACCGGCTAAATGCTAAGTCACGTGATGCATTAGTTCCATAAGGGAGACGCGACTTTGGTGAAGATGGCGCCTCAAGTAAAGCGCGTTTAGCAGACTTTCATATATATTATAAATTAAAATAATTATTATTGAAAAATCGTCGTAGAATAAAAATATAAAAATGTTTCATGTTCCATCTGAGGATAGAGACCTTTCCTTGAAAAGAAAATGGTCGAAATTGGTGAAGCGGTAGCCGCTGGGTGAACCGGAGAAAAAAACCTTTGAGCTTTTATATATGCATGGATTAAGAACAAAATTTGGTATTCTTTGTATTTTCAAATAGTTTAATAGAGCTTTTTGCGCTCTATATATTTTATTAATCAACGGGTTTTGACAAAATTAGGTTCTAAGGAAAAAACTAGTTAATATCTAGAAACAAGCCGTTCTATGATATCTGAATATTTCTAGAAATTTACTGATACATTTCTTGGAATTTAATTTTCTAATAAAAAATCGTTGGATTTGTGTAGCCGTGGTTAATATAATTTATAGAGCCCAAAAAGCTCTATCCAACTAAATTAAAATACATAGGTGTTTTTTTTTAAGTTGAGTTATGACACATTTAGAGTTAGAAATTCTTGTACTGTTGCAACAAACACCCTGTGTACTCACATTTAACTTTAGAATGTCTAGAGGATAGAGCATGGTCTTAACTAACATTTAACAAAACAAGTTTGTTTAATCCAAAGAAATATGGCTTGTACAAATTTTATTAGTGAGGTCTGCAAAAGTCAAGTATTTCGAAAAAAATTTAATAACGTGACAAAGCCACAATGGAATTTCATAAACAAAACACATTCGGTAAGACAATTACAACGAATATGCAAAAACATATTAGGCGTTGTATTAACAAAAACAAGTTTGGTATGCCACTCTTTTATGAAACTCTCTGTACAATTGAAAATAGTTTGAAAATGTGATCCTCCTGGTCCCCTACTTTTATTTAAAATATTGCCAATTTTTAAACAACAGCTCTTTTAACGATAACTGTGCAAAGGCATGTTTTGTAATAAAAAAAATGCTAACCCGAATTTGCTAACTTTTCCAAATTTTTAAAACAGTTTTATTATTAAAATTTTTAAAATTACAGACATTTTTAGACAGAAATAAAAATTGTTTCCAATTAACAAAAACACAAAAAATTTTAATTTCTTAAAATGTTCAAAATTTTTCACTATTTTCAACAAACTTTTCAAAACTTTGCACAAACTTTCAGTTTTTCTTTTACTTTTTAAATTTCCCAAAAACTCTGAAAACATTTTTTTTTGTTTTTTAAAAGTTTAAAATTTTCTATAATTTTCAAAACTTCAAAATTATGCAAAATGTTTCAAATTTTTCATAATTACCATCATTTTTCCAAACTTTTTCCAAATTTTCAAAAAATTATAAAACATTTTGATCATTTTTAAGTAATTAAAAGTACTTCAAAAATTTTCAAAATTTTGAACATCGCTTTAGCTATTGTTTCTATCAAATAATGAAAGGCAAATGCGGCCTCAGATTATTGTTTGGCTTGGGGGCTAAAACACCCTAATCCGGCACTGCCTTTTAGGATTTGAAGGATGACACTTGCAACCCATTTTCTGCATTATAATGGAAATTAGAACGCGTTGGGTTTTATCGAATACTAGGTGTTTACAGTAGGTTGAACTTTGAAGAGAATTGGGAAATTTTAGTGCTTTGTAAAGTTATGAAACTTTGATTCGAGAAACAAATGTTTAAAATATTTTTATTGTAGTGGCAAACTTTCTAAAAATCCCCAAAAAAATGTTTGCGTATTTCTAGATTTTTGAAGCACAACCAAAGCCAAATTAAATTAGTAGTTGGTTTCACCATTCAATACCAGAAAACACTCAACTATACTAAATCAATACAAAAATATTTAATAAAACTTGTTAAGAAGTGCTGATTTATGTGGGATGAAAAAACGCGACCCCTGTAAAACGATAAATTTGCCGCTGACAATGCAAAATAAGAAAACCAAATTAGAAATCACTCAGAAAGTTTGGCCGTGTCTTTGCGACGCAATCAGCGTTGCGTGTTCTCCCGTTGAAAAGAGAACTGTCAACCCACTAACTTAATAATGTTGGTCACTGGATGTTTGGAGCGCGAAAACGCGAACCATACTATCGACCGTTGTTAATCAACTGACAAGTTCCGATAGGATGTTTATAAGTTATACAATTCGCTAATGGATAGTAATACATCTGCTCTTCCCATAATGTAGCTATTGTTACCGATATGAACCGCAAACCGCTTCGAAAAGGTGTAACTTTCATCCCTGCAGCTAATTTCCTAACTCCGCATCAGGCTTAAGAAAAATTACGAATTTAAACGTATCCTTCAGGCTTTACCATTTCGTTTATCTAAAACCCGACAACCCTTGCTTTCCACGCCAACAAGACGTTCCCGGGGGAACTTTGAAAGGGAGAGACCGATAAAGTTATAGAAAGCCAAGTTAGGGTTGTGGAATTTGTAGGACTTGTGCTATTGTACTGTATTTAAACTGAATTGTTAGGTGTTGGGTTTGGTGCTGTTTGAAATTATTTTAATTCTGAATATTTTAGTAGTTAATCAAACCTATTGTTCCGGAAACAATATTTTTCAATTAATTTTATATTCACTAAAACTTTGCGGAATATCAACTTTTTGTTGACTTAGGGGTATAAATTACTTATACAGTTCATTCACGTTGTTATTCCAAATTCGCTTTTTTTTCTCTACCGCTATATAGTCCAGTCGCATTAGGATCCGCCTGCCGAAAAAATCCAAGTGAGCTTAAATTTTGCATACACCTTTATTTTGACATTACAAATAATGTCTCAAAAGTCCCCATCGATATCGCGCTTGCGTTTTCAGTTATTCAAGGTCAAAGGTCACAGAAATTAGTTTTTTGCATGTATCTCGCTTCCTATGGGTCGTATGACTTTTTTAGTAATTACAAAAAATGAAGGCAAGGAAATTCTCTACGAAAAAGGTTATATAGATTTTTCCGTACAACCAACCATTTTTACGCTATACTTTAGAGAAAAAACGAGCAGCGGTGCACCGTTTCCACACCACCTCGGAGGTAGGGTGCAAGGTGCATTTTTTACATGGCTTTTTTGCCACAAAAAAACACAATGCACGAAAATCAAAAGAACCTAAGCTAGAGCGTACTTTACGAGGAGAACACCGAGATGTACTAGGAGCCTCGTCAACTCGGCGCCTTTTAAATGCCGCTATGCTACTCTTACGAGTATACTCCTTGCGACAGTGTGTATGTATCGTCACCGAATCCGCACTCTTTAAACGTTCTGTATCTTCATCTTCTCTTTCCGCACTTGCGTCTCTCAAAGCGTCTATACCGCGTTTTACAGTCACCTTATCACCTTCCAAGAACGATTCATTGCAAATAAAACAATAATCAGCCATCGCGACGATTAATTAAATAATAACGGATAAACGAAGCGTCTGAACTGCTCGGGAACACGATTTAAATTGACGGAGAAAACTGTGACGAGGCACCGCTGCTCATTTCTTCTCTAAAGTATAGCGTGAAAATGGTTGGTTGTACGAAAAAATCTATATAACCTTTTTTGTAGAGAATTTCCTAGCCTTCATTTTTTGTAATAACTAAAAAAGTCATACGACCCATAGGAAGCGAGATATTTGCAAAAAAACTGATTTCTGTGACATTTGACCTTGAATAACTGAAAACGCAAGCGCGATATCGATGGGGACTTTTGAGACATTATTTGTAATAACATTAAAGGGGAATTACACTAGTAACGCCCTCTATTATGTGCGGCGAGAAAAAGTTGCAAAGCAACAAACCGGCAAATTTGCGATCGGAACCTGCCGGTTTGTTGCTTTGCAACTTTTTCTCGCCGCACATAATAGAGGGCGCTACTAGTGTAATTCCCCTTTAATGTTATACTTTCTGGCATATATCTGCTTGTTTGCTTTTGGTTTCAATTATGGTTAGAATTATGTCCACCTGATGAGTTCAAATAAGAACGAAACATGTAGTGGTCTATTCTAGCCATAATTGAAACCAAACTCTTCTTTCTTATTATTTGTAATGTCAAAATAAAGGTGTATGCAAAATTTCAACTCTTGGATTTTTTCGGCAGATGCTGCTTTTTTCTGCCTAATGTAACTGGACTATATAAACGTTCTTAAAAAGTTAACGTTCGTTAGTTAAAAATTTATTGCAAACCTCAACAATAAATTATAGGCAACTTGTTTCATTTATCATTACCGCTAAGCTTCTAAGATAAAATTTGGGCCTTCACATATCTCCAAAGGGAACATTTAAAGATAAATAGAGTATGACATCAAAGAATCCAGTAAACCGTCGAATCGAAGGGGATGTCTTTCACAAAAACCCAGTTTGTTGTAAAAGTAGATTAACCAAATAAAAAAAAATCTCAAAGCTTCACGTATAGCTAGAATAAATTAGTTTCTATACAATATGACACTTTGTATTCCTGCTTTGTATGGCACTGAAAATTTCACGATAATTAATTTGAAACATATTTGCAGCTAGAAAAACTGTTGTATTTACCAATAAACAATAATAAAATATTTTTTTAATGGGCTTCCATATTATATATTTTAAAAACACATGTTTACAAATTTCTTGGTAAAAGAAAATATGTGCCGAGCAGGCAAGTTCTAAGTGAATCTTCTTAAAGTGTTTTCATTGAAAGGGTTTTTCGAATTCTTTGATTTAACAGAAAACGAAAAAGGCGATGGAATTTTTTAATTGGCTGTAGAAACCGCTTTAAAAAGGTGCCACCAAATGTACAGATGCATAGTAATTCAGCGCAGTCTGCGCGCAGTAGCAGTGGGTACCGTGTGTGTCACAGCGCTTTGATAAAAAATTCATACCATGACCATATGATACCTACTATTAGCTTTAAAATATATTCTCAAGGTTTATTCCTAATTTTGTTCGCTGCATGTGTATGTTACAATCTACAAATCAAAAAGTTTGTCGCTTAAGCAAAAAGTCATGTTCGTAATTTCTTTGGTCAAAAAACAATTGTGTTTTTAGAAATTAAAATGAGTTCCTAGACAAAGCTGATGCATCTGCTTTTAAACAAAAAAATTAAGTTGACATGCCAAGTACTTTTCGAGATATTACGTTATATGTGTTAAAAAACGCTTAATTTGAAGATTGACTATTGTTTTTACCAATAAATAAGTTCGGTACGTGTCAAAAATGTAGTAAATGGCCGTTTTGTTTAGCAAATAACGTGCTTAACAAGAATATGTCCGTATGATCTAGTTGTACGCAGAAGAATTTTACGAAGTAAGCGACATTTACCGTTTACTTAATTTACATGAAAGTTTAATCAATTTCTAATTTATTTTCGCATACAAATGTAATTACTGTTTTAAATGTCAATGTTTAAATTAAAAGTGATTATTTCTTTCGTTTTTGTAGAAAAAAAATATTATTTGAAAGTAATGAAATCCTTAATCAATTATATTTTAAATCATATCACTCACTATATGTGCTGTTCGTAGATATAAGCAAAGCAACATAATACACCGTTTAGGTTTGTGTGATTCGCGTGCAACCAAATTCGTGACCAATCCCGTACTGAACAACTGACGCACCGATGCTAGAATCTAGAAGCTTACATGCGATAAAAATGGCCGCGCATCCGTTAAATGATTTCCGTTACAGTGCTCGCATGTTTCGCCCGTCCCTAAAGAAGTTTCACTTATAAAATTTTTATCTATGAAAAATTTAGCTTTACTAGTGTAACACTACAGTGTATTATTTACCAATTTTACAAAATATTTATTTGAGGCTTGCGTCGTAAATTTTCAGAAAAACTGAATATTCTAAGTTGTTTTATGAAAGCACTTATAAATGTAAATGTGGGATTTGTATTTATCATTTTTGCAAAATATTCATTCTAGGCATAGAGCATTGCATAACATAAATTTCTTCATTGTTTTGATAAATTTATTGTTAACTCTCACTATTAAGCTATTTTTTTAATTGTTTTTTTTAGGTAGTGTTACAGACAGTACAGGGTGGCCCATTTTTAATACAGTATATGAATAATTTTGTTACAGTGAGGGTATGCGAACATCGTTTACGTTTCATTAGCCCAATTTTCTATGACGAATTCAGTGGTGACAACAAAATTTGGAAGTCTTCTTTTGTTTTTGAGCTACATAGACAAATAGCATTTTATTCACTTCCATTAGCAAACATCCATTTTTCTAATGGAAATAATAATAGGCTTTGACATTCCACTATAATGTGATTGTTTTATGAATTACGGGGTGCATTTATGTAACGGTGACTTTGCTCATGGCTGGTCACGAGACAAGCCATGGCGAGTTGGCTAGTAACTAAACAGCTGCTATTTCGTAATCACAAATTTGACTGTCGAAATTCGAATAAAATGGTAGGATTTTTAGGGCGACCACAGAAAACAGTTACTTTGTAACAAAATTTTGTAACAGAAGAAAACACCACTTTTTACATGTTACTAACATACACATTTTGTTCATATAATTAAAATTTACTAAAACATTTTTTATTAAAAAATTCAAGAGCTAAAGCTGTCCTGTTGCAAATATCACACTGTTTAATAAACCAAAATAATAATGCAGTAAACATACTTATTTCAATAATATCAATCAGACAGTATTACAGTTTAATTTGGGTTTAGACCGCGTCGTCAATTGGGGATTAACCCAGCATAATCACGTAAGGACCGACCTGTAGCTTCTCTTGATTTACAAGCATTTGTTCTAAAAGTTTGAGCGATAGTTGTTCGTGGGCCCTGCCTGCCTAAACAGGACCGTGTGCTTAGATTGTTAGAACCCTGGGGCGGACAAGGATTTGTTCCTAAAGTACAAGAATACTTAATACTTAAAACTAACGTTTCGTAAGACATAGAAGCTTACATCTTCAGAGTGATTAGAGCACTGCGTTGAAATCCGGGATGCGGAGGTATTTAAACTCCTTTGCGCCAGGCTGCCCGCCGGCAGCAATGACATCAAGCGCGAAGCTAAAACCGATTATACCAAAAAAAAACTCATTGCAGTATCCGAAGTTTGTTACAATAATAAAGTACAAAAAATCGATCACAAAAAACGACTTTGGTTAGGCACTAATTTTTGATTAAAATATGAAAAATAATTCTAACTGAAAATCGATCTTAATATGTCGATTAAAAAAATTAAATATATCTTCTTTTTTTGAGAAATCAAGAATCGATAAGAAGATTGTAAAATAACCGATTTTAATCGATTGTTAATTTTACTATCAATTTTGGTCCTAACCCTGGTTAGAACCCAAAAACAGTCGCAATTAGATAAAAATCCCTGCCTGCCAGTGTAATCTACGCAAAAAAATTAAAAGTTCTTATAGCATAATAATTGCTAGATTTTTGGAATTCGAGTTGCAGCACTTAATAGAAATGGTTACAATTTCACTTTTCTAGCTCAGAAACAAAACGCAAGTTTTAATTTTTGTTTTGTTTTGTTGTTGTATGGAACTCGTAAGAAAAATTGTTTTTTCATAATTTTAATACCGGGTGTCCCAGAAGTTACTGACCCATTTTAATTGCAAATATCTCCGAACTTAGAGGCGATAGAGAGATGCGGTTTTCACTGAACAATTTCTTTTTAAAAAAAGTTTTTTTCGGTATAAATGTTTATTCAGTAAAGTCTTATATAGGGTGTTTTAAAAAAACGGTCTTTTTCAATTGCAAATATCGTCGATTTTTTTAATGGAACACCCTGTATATTTTGATACTATCTGAAAGGTGAACTCTTCCTCTTTCCGAAAATGTATAATTTGTTACAGTTGAATTGAAAAATGAGTGAGTTATTTGGTTTTTAAGAATGGTCGTTCATTAGGTACAGATTTCTGACCCATGTTGATCCTTAATAAGTTTTGGCATTAGAAATCCGATAACTACCTATTTGTAGAAAATAACAAGACAAAATTGAAAGAATAATACTTAATTTTAATAAAAATTAACATTCTAAATTAGCCACATTAATAAAAATCTTTAAGATGTTCCAAGTGTTGTCCATTTTGGTCTATACATTTTTGCAACCTGAACAAGAAATTGTCAAAAGATTTTCGCAACATTTCCGGGGTAATTTCTTGAAATGTTCGGACAATGTTACATCGCAGTTGTTTCAGAGTCTCTGGGCTAGGATTATAACATCTATCTTTGATAAAAAAAAAAACATATAAAAAAGTCTGGAATCGTCAGATCTGGTGAGTGGACAGGCCACTCAATTGGTCGGGCTCTCCCAATCCACCTATCTCCAAATGTTTCTGCAACAGAATTTCTAGCCACAAGTGAATAGGGTGGCGGCGCACCATCCTGCTGAAAGTAAACAGAGTTTATGGCGGCATCTTGTTCCAGTTGTGGGTATAAGTAATTTTCTAACATGTCTGTGTAGACATTACCAGTAATTCTCAGTTCTTGGAAGAAGTACCGTTTTTTGAAGGTGGATTTTTTCTAAATACCGCACGAAATCTTCTTTTAGTATCAACAATCGATTCATACTTAGCATACAATAACACAGGTTTTGATTTTTCAATTAAAGTAAATCGGACCATTATTGAAAAAAAAATTAACAACAGCCGTTTAAGAATTATTCAAATCAGAATTAATTACTTTGACAGTTCGTTGTGTCAGTTCACTGACATTATAAAAATTTCAAAGCTTGCTTTAACATTAACACCCGTAAATGCCTATCGTTAAAAACCAAATAACTCACTCATTTTTCAATTCAACTGCAACAAATTGTACATTTTCGGAAAGAGGAAGAGTTCACCTTTCAGATAGTATCAAAATATACAGGGTGTTCCATTAAAAAAATGGACGATATTTGCAATTGAAAAAGACCGTTTTTTTAAAACACCCTATATAAGACTTTACTGAATAAACATTTATACCGAAAAAAACTTTTTTTAAAAAGAAATTGTTCAGTGAAAACCGCATATCTCTATCGCCTCTTAGTTCGGAGATATTTGCAGTTAAATTGGGTCAGTAACTTCTGGGACACCCGGTATAATGTTACGCATATGCTTCTTCTAAAATAAACTATGTACATTTGATTTAAAACAAAGTTTGTTTGTTTTGTTACAACTGCAAATAATGAGGAAAAAGGACTGGGTGCTTAATGCACAAATTACCTGTTCGCGTTGCTGAGTACAATTAAGTGTGTTTGTGTAGTTTGTCTGGAAACCCTGGAAGAATTTACAATTTGATTTGCAGCTAAATTACCAGCGCTTAACGTAAAAAAAAAACGGTAGTGCTAAATAGTTATTTTGAAAAATAACGCAATTTTCTCTTTTTTGGCAATTATTTTATTAATTGTAGAGGTTTAGTAGCTTAAAAGCGGTTTTAATTATTTTACTTTACAAACATCACTTGTTGGACTTAAGATCATGCACTTGCTTAAATACACGTCGGATTTAATTTTTAAAATTTTTGTTACGGTAGTTACGCTTTTGTAACTCTAAATACGGAATAGGTGTAAATGGCCTTAATACAAACAAATATGTTGTTGCACCACATATTGTTGGGTTACAACTATTTATTTTAAGTATAAAAATGACAATTGTAAATAAAAACGTAATGTTTTATGGTAAACAAAATTAAAATTCTATTATTAAATAAATATTAACTAATTAAAAAAATCGAAATATAAGTTAATGAGTTATTCTGCATCCGAAGCTTCATCTTCATTACTTTTTACTTTCCTATATTTTCAGTATAGGAAAGTATTGATTTCATAAAAATGTTCGAATTCTATATTTCGACGGAAATACACGTTTTAAAGTTCCAGGAAGCCAAAAAATAATTTTTTAAACGTCTGTTTGTGAGTGGGTGGTTGTGCATGTATATATTTCTCATTAAAGAATCACTTTTGGAATTAGCAATTCCACTCACATTTTTAGTGAATTTATCGTTTAAAAATGGCGATTTTCCCCAGGCTTTAAAATTGGGAAAAGTTATTCCAATTTATAAAAAGCATGATTCCCTTGCGCCTGAAAACTATAGGCCAGTTACGGTCCCAAGTGGGTTTTCAAAAATATTTGAATATTGCTTTTTAAATCGATTGCTTAATTTTGTAAATAGTCATGATATTCTGACCGAGAACCAGCACGGTTTCCGCACCGGGAAGTCCACCAGTTCGGCAATGTTAGAGTTTCACGCCAGAATTATTAAGTTTTTGGAATATGGCGAGTGCCCTGTAGGGGTCTTCTGTGACCTCTCCAGGGCATTCGACTGCGTTAATCATGCAGTACTATTGGATAAACTGTCTGTTTACGGAATTAGGGGTACGTCACAGAATTGGATTGCGTCTTTTCTAAAAGAGAGGCGGCAGTATGTCTCTCTAACGCATACAGAAGACGGAACAGTTCGAAAATTTAACTCTGGAATAACCGAGATAAAGGTGGGAGTTCCCCAAGGCTCCGTGTTGGGACCCGTGCTTTTCCTGCTATATATAAACGACCTTGAAATGATAACTAGGGACGCACTTTTTACATTTTATGCCGATGACACATCTGTGTGTATCTCAGATAACTCGAATATATCACTAGAATCTAAGTGCAATGACGTTCTTCAGAAACTAACTTCGTGGTTCTCCTCAAACATGCTATATTTTAATATAGAAAAAACGAAATTTATCCGATTTCATAATATTCAAAAAGAATGTAATATATTAAACCTGAAAATTAACGACGCCCCTTTATCTAATAAAGACAATCAGGTAAAGTTTTTAGGTTTATGGTTTGACGAATGCCTCAAGTGGAATATCCATTGTGCAGAGCTTATTTCTAAATTGGGCTCACTTTCCTACTTATTTAGAAACTTAAAATCGATTCTTCAGAAAGACCAGCTTGTAATGTTGTATCATGCACAAGTAGACTCAAGATTAAGGTACGGAATCTGCCTCTGGGGCACCTCAACTATGGCACCTGATATTTTTGTAGCGCAAAAGAGGGTCGTAAGATGTATGGCTGGGGTGTCGAGCATGCAGTCATGCAGAAATATTTTTAAAACATTAAAAATTTTGACAATTAGCTGCATATTAATTTATGAATTAAGTATTTATGTTTTCATAAACAGAAGTAAATTTATGTTGATTAAGGACGTGCATGGTTTTAATACTAGGCACAAAAATGATATTTATGTCTCTTTTTGTAGATTGAGTGCTTCTTTAAAGTCACCTGATTGCCTAGGAGCTAACATTTTTAATCATCTGCCTAGCAATATCAAAGAAAGCAAAACTCTTAGTTTATTTAAAAAGAAACTCAAAGATTACCTTGTAGATAATTGTTTTTATAACATGCAGGAGTTTTTTTCCTACAAAAATAAATTTATTTAAGAAAAAGTTATATAATTACTTTAGATGTAATAAATAATGGGTTGAACAATAGATGTAGTTTGCTGTGATTATTATTATGTTACCGTTGACAATGCCGATACTATTTTGTAGTTCTATGGAAATAAACATATATTATTATTATTATTATTATGTGTGTGGTGCATCATAACTCCCAAACGGGTGGTATGATTTTGATGTGCTTTGAAATGTGCGAGTATATCAAATATTCACCGGCAAAATAATTTTTTTAAACTCCAAAACGGAAGCGGAAGTTAGACATATCATTTTGGTATCATTTTTTTAACAGAATTTTATAAATTTGAAAACGTTTATTTTACAAACTGTCAATATTCAAAATGGCGGCCGCTACGATTTTTTGAAAGTTTCGACTTTAGCGCCTTATTACTCAAAACCGGGTTGATGAATCGCGTTCAAATATTTTATCATAATAGATCTATAGTGACACAATTTTCTGTGCCCAACAATTTTCAAATGTTAAAGCTTATGCAGTGAAAAAATTTCCACAATTTCGGAGATTTTCAAAAAAAATGTTTAGTTAAACATATTTTTAAAATTTTGTAATTTTATCGAGCTTAAGATGAGATACAATTTGGTTTGTTTCATGTCCCGCTAATTTCTCTGTGACGCCTTTTATGAAGTTTTGAAAATTTGAGATTTAACGCTTATTTACTCAAAACCGAACTGTCACATCGGGACGAAATTCGATATTGAAAATTTAAGAGTACGTAATTTTACAAACTACTAGAACTTTTGGAACTAAAATAACTGTGAAGCAAAGGATATCAAAATTTTTACTATTTCAAAAATATACTTCTCAAAAACCGGCAACACGATTTCTTTTAAGTTTTGTAGACATATAGAACTATGGATGAGCTACTATTTTGTTCGTGTTCCAGTGCGCTAACTATTTTGTGACACCTTATATGAATTTTTAAATATCTTAAAGTTTCTACAACCGTATTTAATAAACGAGAACCGATAAAAAATTTCTGTTTAAGCTGTATTGCTTAGGAGTGATAACCAAATAAAGTTTTCAACTTAATTGTTAAATACGGCAATATTTGACGGGGTTAATTTTCCCTCTCTCACTCTATTTTTGTTGGACAAATTTGTCCTTCCGTTTTTGGGTTTCTATAATTCGAGGCGATTTTTTTTCACAGAATTAAACATCAATATTCTTTACAAAAAAGTTTGAAAAAATTGAGCGCAGTAGCATTTTACTTTACAATATCCCTCGCTCGTTCTCTATCTGATTCCCATGCGTTGACCGAAATCTTTCAGCGCGTGAACGAAACACGCACGCACATACAGAGCTACTTCTAGACCTTTGTTTCCGCATTTTTTTTTAGTCAATGTTAGGGCGTAACACATTACTAATAAGTTAATTGTGAGTATATGATAAGCAACAATATCTAAAGTATTCACCGAACTTTTCAGCCCATCCTCGTATCTAACTCTTCACAATTTCAAATATTTTAGACTAAGTAGCAAAATTTAATTTTAGGAAATATTCAGAACATCATTACCGGGTGTATTTTAAATATGCTGCAATCCACACTTTTGATTCATGCAAAACTTTTCAAAACTATTTGCCTCGAGCGTGTTAATTTAAAAAAATTTGTATCTCTACTTGTTTTGATGTGGATTTTCTAGAATTTAAACGTTTGCAATTTTATGCAAAACTTAATTTAATTAACATAAATTAAACTGTGTCTGTTAGTTGTTTCTATTCATTATCCTCAGTTTTGTACATTTTTTGGAGAAGCTGCAGATAATTTTATTTTTTCAAAATTTTCACAGCCTTGCTCGCCGTTTTAGATTTCATTACTTCTCATAATTACTTTAAGCTAATTCTTAAAAGTAAATTAGATTAAATTCTTCAGAAGCTTTTGAAACTTTGCAGTCTTGTTTTCATAACGACTTAATAACCATCGTTACGTTTTTTACTGCTGGTTCAAAATGGCATTACCCATTATCAGGTGCCGCTAGTTAGTGTTTAGTTCTCAAATTAAAGGGAACGCCCGAAACAGTGTTGCTAATGACAGATCCAAGACCCAGTTGTTGCAATGCAGACACCGAAATGACCTTAGAAATGCGTTGGGTTCGATTAAGTTATGCCGGTCTCTGATAAAGGTACACTTCCATAAAGGTTTGGAGACGAGACCGTTGGCAAAAGTTATTGACTTGACAGTCCTAGGAGACGTGGAATATAACGTGTGGGTTTCTTTTACGAGCACGTCCTTACAGGACTTATTTCTTTTTATTACTTTTTTCGCACTTTCAAAGATCCTGTAAGCGAAATTAGTGTATGCAGGCGGGTTTTGTTTATCTTCCAGGACGCTCGATCGCTTTTCAACCTCGATGCGCTTGATGAAATTTCTACGTCATGTTCGCTGAATATTAAGTTAGTTGCTGCTTTCTACAGATGCCATTTCCTGCTTTGACTTGGATGTAAATGTTTCAAACTGTATTACATCGACACTATGACAGCTATAATCAGAACTACTTCTCAATTCAATTAATGTTACATAATAATTATCTGCATATATTTGTGGTTTACAGTTTCTGTTTTGAATTTGCCCGAAAATTGCAAGTAGGTAGATACTAAAGGTTGATGCTTTTAAGCGAACCCAAGGAAGCTTCTGGGATTTACTGGATCAAGAACATGCCCGTATTGCATCAACGTAATTGTCGCTATTCCTTAATCCCCAAGGAAATACTTTAATTAATCTCCAATAATGCAGATAATAATCTTCTCGCTTAATTTGGGGCATAATTGAGACTCCCGAGCATGAACTTTAATTTAAGATTTTACATACTAGAACGGTACATGAATGGGGTGTCGTAAGATTTGAGGGATGCGAGTTTCAAAACTTTGATAAAAGTATTATAAAAGTTTTCAGCAAATCCGATGTGAATGGTGGTGTAATTTAACGCATTTTGGAAGTTTAACTTTCTTTAAATCATTTTTACGTATGAATACTTAATAGAAAAAAAGCTGTACCTAAAAGGAGACAAAAGATTTTTTATATTTCTATTTATCATAGGCCTGTTTCTACTGTTAAGGTTTATTATCGACACCAAAGGGTTGCTTGCCAATTGCATCTGAAAATTTCGCAGTAA
The DNA here is from genome assembly GCA_958336395.1 of Ctenicera cuprea. Lineage (NCBI taxonomy): Eukaryota > Metazoa > Arthropoda > Insecta > Coleoptera > Elateridae > Ctenicera > Ctenicera cuprea. The sequence continues at coordinate 33,289,085 of OY284488.1, forward strand.
TTTATGGAAAGTTTTTAATGTCTAAAAACATATTATACTACGCCGACTCACAGTTTAACATCACCTTGTGCATGCAATAACCTCGTCATGTAGGAAATTCCAGTTATCTTGACCCAAAGACAGGAGTGCATACTACTGGGCCACCGGCACATGCTGGTGGTTCACAGTTTCAGCTGCTTTGAATTTGGCCAAGTAACTAATAGAACGAAAGTGTTACAAATAGAAAAACCTGAACGAACCACTTTGCCTGAATTATCCGTAACTTTAGAAACTATTATTATTACCATTTTCAAAAGGCTTTATGTGCAACGTTGTAATTTCAATAGCAATATCAGTAATAAGCCGCACCTATGTTGATTAGCTGCACAGGGCAAACGCAACATATCATACAAATATATTCCATTTGTTGCTGTACTCTACAGAATTCGGGAGAGACCAACAACCAACAAGACATATGACGTGCAGTCAAAACGAGCTGAATTAAAACCACGGATGCTTTAGCATAACATCGTTGGTTCGGGTTTGCACGTCTTTTAATGAGAAAGAAACCGGTTTTTTTATTTTTTTCAAATTAAAGAAAATTAAAAAAGAAGGACAAGGGCATGGACACATTCATCTATCTAAAATTTGGTGCTGGTGGACAATGAACTTCCCTAAATATTGCTACACTTAAAAATTAAGTTGTAAATTTTATTCTACTATCACTTATAAGCAGTTTTAGCTCAAAGATAAATGTTTCAACTCACTCTATGTGATAATTAAAAGAAGATAAATTTTCAATTTAAAAAATTTATAGAAGGCGTCTTACAAAAATTAGCGGACTGGAACACGAACCAAATTATAGCTCTTTAAGTTTACAAAAAGTCGTGATGCCAGTTTTTGAGTAAATTTTTTTTAATTTCTAATTTTTTGTTAAAGTAGCAACATTGCGTCCTTCTAAAACTTTAATTATACAATATTTGATCTCAATCAGTTTTGAGTAATAAGGCGTTAACCGCTGCACTATCAGGTTGCTACAAGTAACAACATGCTTAATATGGTGTAATGGTGCCACTAGTAACAACAAATTTTATTTAACTTAAATTAATGTGCAGTAGTTCTCTAGACTCAGTTTTGATGTTGAAATATGGTCACAATATATTAGGGTAAAAATTCCCTTCCAAAAATTAGATGTAGTTTACGACCAGATTTTACTGTTTATTGCCCGCTATTTGTGCCGCCTATCAAAATTGTCAATTTTGTTTAAGAACTTTACTAGTATGTATAAAAATTTTTATAAAAAACTGATTTAAAATCAACTCCATGTTTTTGTTCAGTATAGAATAATCACGCTGATACGAAAGAAGGGGCTAAGGACAAATTTTTTTAAAAATTTCTAATTCCGGTAACATGCTAACAGAAACATTTTCTTACTTCCGCTTCCTGTTTTAGATTTTTTTCAACGCCTATTTTGTAGATGAATTTTTGATATATTATGTAATTCAAGGCGCATAGAAATCGACCCATCTGTTCGGGAGGTATAAGCCGCACATACCTACCTAAATAGATACATACCCACCCACAGCATACATTTTTAAAAACATCCCTGAAAGTTCAAATCGTGTATTTTTGTCAATATTTTAAATTCAAAAATTCAAAGTTAATACTTACTTATATTTAAAGTATAAGAAAGTAAAAATGTAAAGGTTGACGGAGGCAATAAACAGTTAAATTAATATCACGTCCGAGAAAATTATTATATTTTTTCTGAACCAAATCTATCTCCTATATATTAATTCCGTAATGTTCAACACGTACGCTATGCCCCTCATACGAAAAGCATCTTGATAATCTGTATTTAAGTGCTATATTCCTATATACATTTAGCTAGTTCACTTTTCCATCCAAATAAGAAACTTGCGTGAGCAGGGAGTAAGCAAAAATCTCTTTTTGAGTAAGCACGCTTTGTTTGTCTTAACGGAATCCAAGCGCATGCTGTTGCATAACGAACACGACTCTCATGGAGTAAAAATCGTAAAAAATATTACCATTACCTTCCTATAGAGATGATGTCTAAGATCTCTTACCTTCTTCAAAGTAATCCTTATAGTAAATCTGGACCTGTTCACCTGTCTCAATTTTTTAGTGCTACCAAAACCCACATTTTTACCCGTCCATTACATAAAGCGCATATTTGTTTGTACAGCAGACCGCTACAGTTTTCAATACAGCTACCAAAATTTAAGCTTATATACTGTTTGTAAGTATCACCGGAATAGAATCTGCTGCTGTCATTTCAAACCCAACCTCTGAGGATAAAAGCCGAGCTTCTGATTGATTGTAGCATATACTATACTAGGTAAGATCAGCAATTTTTTATTGCATGTTAAAAGTTTTACAAATTTAATTGCAGCTCAGATATTAGAGGACAGATATCTAGAAATGTGATTTTATTTACCTACAGTTATTACTATTTACAATCAAATAAAAACAATTTTATATAAGACTTACCTAATTTAACCGGACCTAGCAAACGCAATCACCTTTGATAGGAATCAATGACAGACATTTAATAAACTAGGAATTTGAAAACCACAACCGGGATTCTCACATGGAGAATTATACGTAGCATATTCTACAGATAGAAAAGTTATAAACGTGAAAATTAAAATTGTAAATACTAATGAAAGGGGCTAATTTAAAGGAAAAATGGGTACATTTTTTAAAATGATTTATTTCTATTTAGTGTATTTGAGTATACGGGGTTGGGAAAAGTACGGAACAATGCAAATATCTTTAATACGGCAACCACGATTGTGACAAAATTTTTTACATGAAGATTCCGATAATCGGCGGATACAATGAAGGTATTAGCGGTTTAAAAAGAATTCCGGTTTATCCGGAAATGATATTTACTTTTTTATTTTAAATGGAACACCTGGTATAATTTTCGATATATCGATAAAACTCTTTTTTTGCGAGTTCAGTGCTATAAGATTTCATGCTTTTATTTTCAATAAATCTAGAGATATTGAACAATAATGTTTCGTAATTGTTATCTAGCAGCTCATGAAATCAAAAAAATGTGAGAAGCCTAAATAGTTTTCCAAATATCCTTGGTTCGTGTTGTGTTATTTTGATGTTTGATAGATTGAGCAGTGTGGTTGCAGTAATCAATTAATTAACCAAAATTATTTAAAACTGCTGAATTTAACATCAGAAATGGTTTAATCAACAGAAAGAGGACAAATACAAATTTTAATTATGGTTGTTTTTGGTGAGCGTCGTAGAACTCGGCAAGAAGTTTGTACTTTATTCAACAATTTGCAATCTTTCTGATAATTGAACCATTTCTGATGTTAAACTCAGCAGTTTTCATTAATTTGGTTAATTAATTGATTACTGCAACCACACTGCTCAATCTATCGAACATCAAAACAACACAACACGAACTAAGCATATTTGACAACATTACATAACTGTTTAAGCTTCTCACTTTTTTTTTCGCATGAGCTGCTAGATAACAATTAGTCGCAAAAAAGAGTTCTATTAATATATCAAAAAATATACACGGTATTTCATTTAAAATAAAAAAGTTGATATCATTTCCGGCTAAACCGGAAGTCCTTTTGAACAGCCGATACAATCATTATATATGTATATCGGCGGATGCAAATACCTTCATGTAGAAAATTTTGTAAAAATCGCGGTTGCCGTATTAAAGATATTTGCACTGTTCCGTACTTTTGCCCAACACTGTATACAATATTACATTAAGTACATGTCTTACATCTTGACAAAATTTGTTTATAAAGCGTAGCCTAGCGGTTTCGCTAGTAAATTTTGGAACTGTCATATCAAATCGCAACCAGTGTCACTATACTGAAATGAAGACTCACAGTTTACTACGTCAACAGCTTAAACGCTGCTCTAATAACGGTCTGGAGAAAGACAAAATCCAAAACATTTCTTAAAACAAAATTCTCTAGAGGCCCTGCTTTCCATTCACTCCTCTTTTATATCTCTGTCAATTGTACTCTTCAAAGTTTTACCCGCAAACACACAACACAAAAGAAAACCAAAAGGTCAGGAGTAACCAGCAAAGATTCTTACAAACGTCAATAAATCTATTAAAGAAAGCTCAGTAAAAATATAAAAATTGGAAACTCTTAAACATTGATTCTCATTTTTATGCAGAAGAAGAAAAGGAAGCGTAAACAAAATTGTATGCTCTGAATATGAACGAAAAAGCTCTTTAACACTAGCACGTTATTCAATGTTCTTCAACCTTTTCATTATATTCAAATTTCAAACAGTGAATGTTAGTAAACAATTAATAAAAATGGCTTTTATAAAATGTGCACTTGAAGTGCTAATTACAAAAAATTCTACTACAAACACTACGTTCTTTGATTTTTTCACGGTTCGAAATCTAATTACTTCTAAAGTGTTTGTATTAATGCTTTACCAGTTGAACTTTTGCGGCATTTAATTTAGCTTTTCCTGCAACAGAATGAATGAGATAAGATAGCAACAAAAAGCTGAAACTCGTTCTTTGAAAACGATTCTTATTACGGGAACGAGTGCTAAAACGACTATTAGAACTTGGGAGTTCTGCTGGCTAAACTGCACAAGCACCGAAATGTGAAATAGGCTGCCAGACATACGTATAATTGGAAAAATATAAAAGAAGGGTAAGCTCGTGGGAGAGCAGCAATCAGTTGTAGTGGACGTTGCGGTGGAGCTTTTGTTATTAGCGCCGTAAGTGTCATAGGGGAAGAGAAGTGCTGTGGCGTATAATTAATATTCAAATTAAGCGCAAAAAGGAACGGGTATATATTAAATTGCATTGGCGCTGTTTCGCAAATTAGAGAATTATTAATTAGAGCGTCCTCAGTTAAAGGTCAGGGTTTAGGTAAATAACGACAATACTGTTCTATATTCACATGTGATGGTAATTAAGCACTTTTAAGATTGGGCAAAACGATATTAAACTAAAACTAAAATGCTTATGCAAAGAAGGCGAGTTAAGGTCAAAGCAATTTCGTGCCGCAAATTTGTTTTGTAATTTTAAGCTTCGTTGCGCTATCGGGGTAGCAAATTGATTAATTGAGGAAAACTCTGAAAAAAGATTATTAAAACTTAATAACATAGTTCGAGCAAAATCAGTGAACTGTAAAGCGTTTAGAGAAGAGGTATGCCATTATTTCATCACATTTTGTATTTTTGGGAATTATTTCTAAAATCCTGGAGCGTATAATGCGATGTTCACCAACTGGAAATGTGTCTAGACAAGCTGAATACGAAATAGTTTAATATTTTACATAGTGTTATCCCGCTCGACGTGATCCTTAAAAGAGTTACGTAAGGCTACACGAACCTATTTACTCCCGCAGCAAGTGGGCAGCAATTTTATCTGCAAATTTAAAATATTAGTATAAATGAGGAAAACTTAAAAACATTACGAGTATAAAATTTCTCTAATTAGTCACTGGAATTTTTTAATGAAGTTTCCTTTAACCCTGTGCCTTTAGCTGTATACTTTCATAGATTTTTTAATGTTTAGCAAATTTGAGAGGCATGTTTTTATACATAACAAAATTTATTCATAATATATTTAACGAGTAAAACAGCAAACTCCATGTTAACACATCTATATAAAATCCGTATCCCTTACACTTGTTTCAACTTATAGTGATAAACGACTCCTACTACAAGAACCCACACATTAACGAGGTCGTTACATAAAAATAATTTTCTTTTGTAGAGTGGACCGCTACGATATTCCACCAAAATTAGGTTCTATGATGAATATAATCCGCTGCTATCATTTCAACACAAGCACAGAAGATGAAGCATGAAGCTCCTGGCTGTTTATTCAAAAAGCTAGTGGAGCATTTCAACAGCTTGCGAAGTGTTGTAAATATAAGAAAACCGCGCCCGAGACTTTAATATAATAATCATATTTCACTATTAACACCGACATCAGCCTTATCAACGAAGATTCATTGCATTGCACAGTATTTTGCAACACAGAGGAACGCTAAGTACGTCAGCACTATCGGCGAAAGTCCTGGGCTGTTGCAGTCTGAAATGCCACGTCGCGTCGTTGGAGCACGAGATAGACAAAACGTTACCTTCTCCGAAATGCGGTCACGCTAATAACATTCTACCAAAAACATGTTGCTTATAGGAGCCATTTACGGTTTACGGTCAAACATCCCTGACAAAAGGCTGTAATAAATTCACTGAGAAAAACATTAATAGAGAAAAAACACTTGCCAAAACACATCGCCTGGAAAAAAATTCCGGTAAAAACGTGCTCTAGTAAAAACATTCCTCAGAAAAAACAAACCTGCAAAAATAATTTCCCCAAACAACAACCACCAAAACATCTCCTAAACAAAATGACGTGTATTTACTTGCTCGTAGATCACTGCGTAATTCAGAAAGAACTTTCTCTAAGAAAGATGCGTGTTTTTTTCTTATTGATCAAATGATATGAATAAAAGCGAATTTAATTTGCGAAATGTTTGGAAATAGCTAACAAGATTGCTTTGGTACTTATTTACTAGTTTCAAAAACAGTTTAAAAATCGCCGTTAAGACACTGGCTTGGAAATGAGGAAAAGTGCTACGTTAAGCGGTTTAACCTACTTTTTTCCTGCTTGAAATTGTTTTTAAGGTTATGAACTTTTTCGGCGGATATTTATTCTGGAGATTTTACGAGGGTTTTTCTTTCTTACAATTGTTTTAGAGTTGTTTTTTTCGGGCTTGTTTTCCGTTTCTTTGCGAGCTTTCTTTGTTTTTTTTTAAAGAAGTTTTCTTTCCGAGAGCAGCTCTTATTCTAGAGAACGACTCAGCGAAGGAAATATTCGAAACGGCTGCGATTGCCGCGTACGAAGCTACTAAAATAATATGACGGCATAGCTCACAGGTTCTGCTAGTTTACGTTCAATGCTCAAATTGCTCTCCATTATCAACTTTCTTGGCATTAGCCAAGAAAATTTTAAAAGTAGTTTTACTGCAAGGATTTTTGCTAGATATCCCGTATCGTTTGTTTGAATTTTAATTTATACCGTAGAAAGACAAAATTTGTATTTTGAGGTGGTCAGTTCAGTTGTGCTGCACCTGGTGGGCTTCTGTTTCGCATATTTTCGCCAATCGAGTTTCCCTTATTTTTTCAACGTGGTTGTTTCATTCTCTCTTCCTCTGTTTGGTCTATCTAACAACGTTTTGTATGTTTCCTCTCTACCTTATTGATGTGTTCGTCTGTCTGTCTGTCTCTTAATGCTACGTACATCCGGGAGAGATCGTAGTGTCTTAATTTCAACTGTTCTCGTTTTTGTTTAGTTCTTTTGCACAGTTGTCAATCGCATGCGACATTATTGGTCAGAAAATCTCATTGTGAATTCGTGTTTCGAATACTGTTTTAAGTGTAGGTAGTGGGGAGGGCTGCAATTTTTTTCCCTATTTTTTCATTCAAGTTATTAAATTACTTTCTACTGTATAAGTGATGTTAGCCTATTCGGGGAGCCAGTCAAACTTAAACTTTCAAGAGCTCAGAAGCGTTTGCTTAAAGAAAATATATAACTGGCATTATATCACGTCTTCATGCCAGCGACAAGTGTGAAGCCGAAATTGGGTTAAGGTGCACTTTAGAGTGGTTTAGAGGTGTTGCTTTAATAAAGAGGACGATTCTCATCATTTTCAGCAGTGGTTAATTTTATAGAGACTGCAGGTGCACTTGAAGATTGTTTGAACATGTTGCTTTAAAAAAGGAGATAACTCTCGTAATTTTGTATTATTGAAATATTTAGTTTGACCTGCAGCTACCACGTTGAGAGCCATGTGATGGCATGCTTACTCAAGTTTTGGTCGCTAAGGCCGGTTGATATTAAGTAATTTCACACACCTCAATAAAACTTATGTAAAAGCTCCTAAATTTTCGAAGTCTGTGAGGCGACACTATTTTTGGACTACAAAATGGCATTGAAGATATTGAGAGTGGTATAGAAATGTTGAGTTAAACCAGGCGATGATTCTCGTTTCAGTTTGTAAGAGGTTTAGATCTGACTCCGTATAAAGGCGAGGAATGCAAAAATATCTATATGGCTGACTTTGGACTTGACTTAGCTTTCGGCTGCCTACGTGCGCATTTTTTGTTTTGATCGCCTTCCGCCTGTGCTAGCGCTTAGCCATGTATGTCGTCGGAGGCTAGAACGACGCACACATTAATAGTAATAAAAGACTTTCCCTGAAAATGAAACGCTTTTTTCATATTATAAATAAGGAGAAATTTCATTTGGATTTATATGCTTGGACATTTTAATAACTTGTGTTATGCGTTTATTTAAACGTAATTTCGTCTTGAAGATTATTTAAAAGAGTTTTTCCTTTTTTCGGGGGCTGTTTGTTGCGTTTTTTTTAGGTTTTTCACGGAATGTTCTCTCCGGGACTTTTGTCGCCCATTTTTATCCTACATTTCCTGATTTGCAAAGTCGTTTAGAAGTTTTGGTCACTTCAGCAAGCACTTTAGATAGAATTTATATATTAAATCCGGACCTTTTTTACGTGCCTTAACTTTTGGTAGTGTGGCGCCCCACTACTACAACCCACATACCTATTTACGCGTTTATTACATATTATTCTTTTGTACAGCAAGCCGCTACGCTCTTTAAAGAATATATGTGGAATTGAATAGACACAATTTACTTAATTGATTGTATCGCGAGGCCCTCCTTTTTATTTATTATTTGACTACACACTCGAGACGGCAAAAGAAGAAAGAGTCGAAATGAGGTATCGGGATCAAGATTAGAATGTGCGTTATGTTTTGTTCAATAGTGTAGTCTATGCAACTATAATATATACTATACAACAATAATAAAACCAATAATATGTAACTAATATTGAAGTTACACCCTACTAAACTTTATTAACATGTATAATACCGTAAGTACTATAAATTATTTCACGCAAAATACATTTAACGCGAACAGGTAAAACACATTGTCCAGAAAAAAAAACACTAAAGAATGACGGCGCAAGCTTTCAGCTGTTTTATATGGTTCATCAACAGCGCCTCATTTTGCTTTTGCTCATAAGGACCAATTTCGGTTTACAGAGAAAACGAAAAAAGACCCATAACTAATTCGTTAGCAAAAATGTATGAATTCCATCAGTGACGCATAACTTTTGCTTAATGAGTGCAGCGGCCAATTTCGGTTCACGGTGAAAACGTATCTGAAAGTTCCAGTTTCATAATAAATTCGCTAGGAAATACCTCGATGAAAAAAATACCTGCAGACAAAAATCGTCCGAAAAACTACGGTCAAAAGATCCTTCAGTAGAAACATTCCCCGGAAAAAACATTCCGGTAAATTAATTTAATATACCGGAAGAAAAAACGCCGAAACATCCCAAAATCGATAACACGTCTATTTTCTTGCTGGTGGATCACAGTATAATTGAGGAAAGGCTTTCCCTGAAAAAATGCGTAGTTTTCTAAAAATGCCTTATTTGTTCTTACGATCTACTGAATTATTACAATATCTACTCCAATAGGTACAACAAATTATTTATTGCATATAAATATGCTCGGTCACTCACCTTTACTAAAGGTATAATAAATTGAAATCTTATGTTGAGCACGATTTACAAGAAGGGGTTGCTAGTATGTCGGTGTAGTAAGAACGGGTTGATTTTTAGGTGATAATTAGAACCAACTAAACCCGTAATCTAAGTCCTACGCTTACTTAATGCACACATAGTGGCGTAACTGCACCAATGCATTGTAATTGCATCTACTTCGACTATTTTTATTTGAATAATAAGTAAGTTACAAAAACCTGTTTCTAATAAAATTTTATTAACTTATTCGGACAACATTTTCTTGTAGTATTGTGTGAATTCTTATTAAAAGAAATTATCAAATTGTTTAATATTTCACACTCGCTACAGAAATACTTTTATAAGAAATAAAAATAATAGTATAAAATAGCATGGTTATGGGAGGGGCTCTCAATTTGTACTTGAATTGGGTTCTATTTTCTGAAGTTACGAAACTGTGCGTAAAGCAATATTGTATATTATAAAATACGCAAGGATTCAGCGAATATTAAAAAAAATACTGAACTTAATATGTGTAACTAACATTTTATGTTAATGTTTATTCTTTCTAAGTGAAATCCTGAAGCAGCGAAAGCAACAGAAACCGAAGTAAACATAGGTATATGCATCTGCGTTTCTTTCTTTCCATATTTTGTCTAAAATAATAAGCGTGCATATAACCTCATCTGAAGCCCAATACTCCTTCCGCCGAGAGTGGTTCCGTAATGATGCCTAGCAGAGCAGTGGATTGCGTTTTAATAATACAAACAAATAGTGGGGCCCTACTACATTTTTTTTAAAACACATAAAATGACGTGGTATTGCCTCGGTTCTTGATAACATTTTTAAAACATAAACAAAATGCAACGTGTACTACATAGTTGAAATCAGAATAAAAAACTCTAACGAAGTAAAAAAAAATTAAAATACCACCTATAAGAAAAACGGTTGACAATCGAAAATCCGCAATAGTAGCAGTTATACCAAATCTGATAAAAAAATTAAATTGAGCATAAAAAGGTGTTCCTGTAATGTGCTAACTAGAAATAGGTAATATAAATGACAATTGAGTTATAGCTGAAAGCAAAAAATCCAAGTTTTAGTTTTTTCAGATTTTTAGAAACTAAGCATGATAGCTCCAATTTCTTTTAAGATTATTAATGGACATACATAGTACGGGGTCTCTTAAGACAGATGAAGGGATTCGGATTTAATATACCGTCTGTCTATAAAGTAACCTCCGCCCCCCCCAACTAACTTTTGAACGACTTGATGTTTTACCACAACATTTGGTGTGATTTAATAAAAAATTAAAGGTCTTTTAGTTCTGCGTCTGATCCTAGAGTTTCAAAGAAAAATATTCAGCCATAACAAAATTGCCGATTTTAAACAAATGGACTCACTCAATTCAAAATCGTTTTGATTTTTTTATCCAGTAGTCCACTTTTTCATTTACAAGACAAAATTTTCCCAGAAATATCTCAGGTGGCTGGAAATAATATTGAAAACGTTATGTTTCAACAAGACGGTGCACCGCCTCATTATTATAGGCCTGTTTCTGGCTTTCCCAACGGACATTTTTTTGGAAGATGGATTGGTAGGCGAGGGCCTGTAGAATAGCCGGCTCGCTCCCCATATTTAAACCCCTTAGATTTTTTTCTATGGGGATATCTGAAATCGAAAGTTTACAGAACCCGTCCAGAAACAATTGAAGAACTGGAGCAACGCATTACAGAAGTTTGCAGAAATATCACTCCAGAAACTTATGAAAATGCAAGGGAGGAATTTCATAACCAACTTTTTATGTGCCAAGAATTAAATGGTGAACATTTCGAACACTTAATTTAATTTCGTTTTGCTTTAATTCTTAGGTTTTTTAAATAGACTTCTTTATCTTCAAACATTTGTCATTTTGTTATAGCTGAATATTTTTCTTTAAAACTCTAGGATCAGGCGCAGAACTAAAAGATCTGTCAAATAAGGTTCGACTCCCCTTTTTATTAAAAAAAAATTTTAGATGGCGCCCAGCCGCCATTTTGAATGATACAAAATATAATTATAGGCTAAAAAATAGTATGTAATTTCCCAGTGCAGCACACCAAATTTTCTGGAAAAATATCAAGTCGTTCAAAAGTTAGTTGGGTGGGGGTGGCGTACTTTATAGACACAGTGTATAAATACATAGTGTATTTGAAGTGGTTTATACCTACTGAAAAAAAAATGCTTACAATGAATATCGATGTAACTAAAAATGCCTTATTTATCATAGTATATATTATTTATTAATGTTATTAAAATTTAAAGTTTATCAAATGACAATAATCTTTATACATAATCCTTTAGTAAATGTGCCCCTATGTTAGGAGTTGGTAATTAACTTTTTTTTTGCGTTTTTCTCAAAAGTGTGGATACGTAAATTTTGTGTATCGCATAAATTACTTTAAAACCGCCGGAAAAAATGTACGTGACGTTTTGGCCCCTTCCTCTGTGTATTTTCTTACCGTATACACGTAAATAATTGAACTCTATAACGTTCTGCATTTCCTATTTTCAACCGAATATTGAGATTTCCCAACTGCGAACTGTCTTAGTCGATTCTACTTTTCATATCCACAAGCGGAAATTCAAAGAGATGTGCCTGAAGATCTGACTGTCTACTTGGTGTGCCATCTCCTTCCGAAACATCTATTTTGAAACACTGTATCCAGATACTGACAAACATAATTCGTAATGAATAGGGGTGCCACGTCAACAGAATCATATTTTGCCATTTAGTTTACTACGCTTTTAGTTTTAACTTCGTTCGTGTTAACGTCCTGCAACTAAAAAGAATAAAACAAAACTCCGTTTCTTGCAAATTTAAGCTTATTACATGTTTATTTTCTGAGAATGGTAAATATAAGATGATTCTTACATCGAATTGAAATTATCGATAAACGTTTACTTACTATTATGTCTATTGACGCTTGTATTAAATTTTAAACAAATATTGGCGTCACTATGTTTTATAAAACTTGCGGTATTATACGTTTGCAGCGTTTGTTTGAAAAACTATATCTTTTATACAGAGTGGATAGGAAAACCCCGGCTACTTTTCTTGCGGCGGTCAAGAGATGGCGCTTTAGTAAAGAAAAATTAAACTAAAATACTGACAACAACTCAAAATCCAAGACGTTTTAGGTATTAAATACGCCCCATATTAAATCAAAACAACCAAAACGTCTTGGATTCTGCGTTGTTGCCAGTATTTTAATTTAATTTTTTTTACTAAAGCGCCATCTCTTGACTGCCGCAAAAAAGTGGCCGGGGTTTTCCTACCCACTCTGTATAAATAGTCTTCTGATAATTTTTAAGCAAAGAAAGTTTATTCTAAACGAGATAAACTAGACGGCACTAACTTATGCAAGCTCTGGTTAGGCATTAAGAAATTGAAATTAAATCATGTATGGGTTGCTCATCCTTTTTATAGATCTACAAGTAATAGTATTTTTGACATTAAAGATGTAGATTTTTACTTTTCTATACCTTCAGTATACGGAAGTATTAATTTCATGAAACTTATCAAAATCGAGATTTTAACGGAAATACATGTTTTGAGGCTCACGAAAACTAAAACAGTTCTTTTTAACAATGCCTGTCTGTGGGTGGGTGTGTAACGCCTCTAAAGGCGAAAATACTGAACCGATTTGATTGAACTTTTAAAATTCTAGTTCTAGTTAGGCTTTTCAAAAAAATTAGAAACCGGAAGCAAAGTTAGACACGTTTATTTGATAGCGTTTTTTTTTGAAAAGCTTAATTTTAGAACATAGAGCACAGAATCTGAGAGAAAAACCTAAAGATAATCGAAATTTTTTTACCGAACTATCTAACTTTAAAATGGAGGCCGGGACGATTTTTTGAAAATTTCGACTTTTACGCCTATTTACTCAAAAAGTTGGTGTCTGTCCAGGAACAACTACAACTTGTTTGAGAAACATTTGTAGGTAGTATATAATGAAACAAAATTGATTTTAAAAATCTGTAAAGGATTGCAATGGCACTTCTTCAACGTTTTGAAAATTTTCAAAACCTAAACTTTTACGAACTTAGATTGGTAACACATCCATATGTTTGACCTTAATTTAGCTTGTGCAGTTAGTTATTATTTATTTGGTCAACTGAAATTAAAGATTATGTAATAGTTTAATAAAATAAAACAAGGTTCATAAGCGTAGAATAGAAATGGTCATGAGCTTTGAAATTACTTCACGAAACAATTTTATGAAACTGCAAAAATATTTTTTCTTAATTGTAAAATAGCAATCACGAATTACTGAAAATTGAACGTGTAAATTTATTAACACAACGAGAACATTCCACAAAAAAATTTTGGACTATCAACATTCATAAGGGACAGAAAACCACCGTTGAATAAAAATACTTAAGAATTGCAGTACATAACAACAACTTTTTCTAAATTTTTATCTGAAAAATTAGTTTTCTCGTCCAATATGTTTCACGTATAGGTAACTCAATGAATTTGAGCACGCCCATGGTTTTTGTTTACTTATTGAATTTTAACGAAACGTTTTGCTTTTCTGCGACTAAAAGTCCGGTCTTTAGCCTATAATTATAAAATTTACACTTTTGCGGTGAGTATTAATATCTAGTATAAGGAGGTCCACTTCAAGTTAACACTTCAGCTTTTTAATAATCGACACCAAAATCTCAGATGTTTGTTTTTTGTTTGGTTGGTGCTTTCCGCAACCGGATTTAGATTTTACATATTCAGTTCTTCTAGCTTGAACCATTTTAATTACTTTGTGGGAATAAGAACGCATTTTGAGTATAACACACAGCTGAATATTCACCGAATATTCGGCATTTTGTGCAACTAAAAAAACAACACTAAATTGTAAATTTTTCGTAAAACTAGTTGATATAAGGTTAAAATACGTTGAAATAAAATTATAATTTCGGTGATCAAACGGAAGCGCTTATCCGTTGATGTTACACGGCTACCGCGCCTATTGATTACCAGAAAGTATTAGGCACTCGGACGAATAACTCACCCAAGTTGACTAATATTTAGTACTTAGCCAAATCGTTGGCCTGATATATCTAGTGGTTGGCCGAATATATTTAGTCGAACAAATTTGTTATTCGGCCGAGAGAGGCTGACCGAATATTCGGTATTCAGCCAGTGACCAAAATCACTATTCGGTAAACTCCTAATTATAATGAACGTAAAATATGTTCTTTTTTAGCTAAAAGTGCCATAATAAACAAGTAGTTAACGTAGTGTTCCATCAACGATCAACCCAAAGTTAAATTTATTTAAAAAAACTCAGAACTTCGTCTATGTATCAATTCTTTTACAACCCAATAGGTTTTTTTTTATAAATTATGTTAATACGATATTTGGTTTAGATTTTTAAAATTTCTAGTTAGATTATAACTTTTTAAAGCTGCAACGGACTTGCACTACAATATTATTAGAATTATCAGTAATAAACACTCTATTAAAATGCAAAAAAAAACAAGATTCGGGGTCTAGTTAAAAATAGCGGTGACGATCAGTAGTCAAATGTAGCAACAAAAGTATGTAAACTGACAAGGACAAACATTAACCTGTATTTTACTGAACAACGTATATATTATGCAATGTCTTAATAAAAAGAACACGATGGTAGTTCAAAGCAAAACTGAAATTTTCGCAGTAGGATAGTGACTTTAGTAATTCATGCAATTATTTGTTATGCATTAATAAACATGTCTTTTTTTTTAAAGAATCATGAAGCCGTGCGTGAGCACGACTCAATAATTCCCATCCCACCCCCTTACCCGGGCTCAGCACACGAAGTGCTATTTACCGATCTAACATGCCCCACCCCTGAAAGACATGCAACCCAACATACACACCATCCATGGACCCGCCGGATTTAACTTATTCAGAAAAATGTTCGACGGGCAGTGGACTCGAACCTACTGCCGTTGGGAGTCTAGTTTTAAAGCCTGGGACTTTAACCACTAGGCCACCCGCCGGCCCAATAAACATGGTCTACTCAGCAAACAGCAAGTTATTCTACATGGTCGACGAGTGTACCGCAAAACAGCGTGTTATATTTCCATACCTCGCTAATATTTCTCATAAATGAAAACTTCAAACAGGCTGAAATTTTAAACAAACTAAAAACAGTACACGTAAGAAGTGGCAAATTGTTAAAAAAGGCCGTAACAATGTTCCTAACAATCCACGAAGAAGAGGTTTAGCAAGGATTCAACTGCCACAAAAATCATCCTGCTGACATTAAACTTGTTTTTTTTTTACTATTTTACAGGCTGTTATTTTTTGGCAATTTGCATATAAAAGTTCAACACATTTATTGACAGCAGGATTAACTCGGATTGTAGTTGAACCTACTTTTTCTGGATTGTCACGAACAGTCTTACGGCCATTCGTAAAACTGTTAGCGCACTTAAATACTTGTAAATTCTTGATTGTACTTTCTTGAAACTGCGAGATGTTGAGTAACAAGCGAACGGTTTCTATAACAACGGTTATGCATTGTTTCCTGGTTATAGTAAGTACATATATTTATGTATAGTAATGTGCATAAAAAATAATTCTGTTTTGGGGTGAAGTACTCTCGTAATCTGTGAGATTATACATTTCGATAACGCATCGACGCGAAATTGACTCGCCTTTTGTTTGTGATTTTATGTTTTGAAGTACAATCACCGTGTCTTTTATTTATTTTTAGTTTCTGTTAAGCCTTGATCGCTCTAAGTCCGAAAAGAATTGGGCCTTTCTGCGGTGCGGGATTTGCGGGGTTGTTTGTTACGGCACTGTGCTTACCGTGAATTATTATCCAATACCTTAACTTAAACAGGTTATATCAAATGTATTGCAAATTTTACAAATTGTAGGTGTATATGTACATTAATTTTTAAAATGAGCAAAGAACTTTGTGTAGACCTAATGTACTTTAAAAATTGTTATTTATCCTATTTTCAAGATTATTAACATCCAACGTTTTAGCATCAATAAGTATTAGAAAATCACGTAATTTTATTCGTTTAAATCGAATTTTAAGTCACTGATCTCAAAAAGCTAACCTTTTACTAAGGTAAAATAGTACGGAGTGATCGAAAATGATTGAAGGTCACGTGACCACGATCTGGTCGCATTATTATCAAAAATGCGTTTCGATGTGTCCGCGAACCTGTTGTTTATCAATACTTACATCCCTGGAATCCATTAGCGTACGCGCATTTTACCTGTCAAATGTCGTAATAATAACAGTTATTGTTTTCTTTTGTGTTATTGTTCTCGTTTTTGTAATCCCCACGTTATAACAGTTTTTTTCAAAACTCAAAGTTTGTATTCGTTCCCTTTATTAGGTAAGACAATAAAATTACAAAGTTTATTTTAAATGAGGGTGATAACAGGTGTGTAATTTTAGGTTAATATGGTGTTTACAATAGAGCATGATAAATTTATTTTGGAAGCGTACTTTAGATCCGGAGAACGTGACCAAAATGGTGTTTGGCAGTACTCTTATCCCTCCTGTTTCAATCAGTTCCAAGAGCATTTTCCCAACGAAGCAGTTCACTATGAAATTTTTAGTCAACACGTTCGTCGTATTATTCAACGGTACCACGAAACAGGCAGCGTCTGCAAAGGAAAGTCTACGGGCAGGTCATCTGTACTTACCGAAGACACTGTACATGATATTCAGGAACGAATGGATGCAAGTCCCAACAAATCGTTAAGATGTTTATCTGCTCAAACAGGTAATGAGCATAATGTTGTTTTTGTAATTGATTTATCTATGTTAGTTTCAGGTCTTTCATACGGATCGTGTCAGAAGGCTTGCAAAAAAATACTTCATATGCACCCGTACAAAGTGTCGGTGGTGCAAGAGTTGCTACCAGCAGATTTTGGAAAGCGTCGACAATACTGTACATGGTTTAATGAAAACTTCAACAATGATGACATTTTGGATCTGACATTTTTCAGTGATGAAGCCTGGTTTCATTTAAGTGGCTACGTAAACTCGCAAAATTATCGTACGTGGTCAACTGAAAATCCCCATGTATATCGGGAGACCTCATTGCATCCCCTTAAAATTGGGGTTTGGATTGCAATGTCGAGAAGAAGAATAATTGGCCCTATTTTTTTTAATGAAAACATCAATGCTAACAATTATCAACGACTACTTTTAAGACCATTTATTGATCAACTCCACGATGACGAACTGCAGCATGGGTTCTTCCAGCAAGATGGTGCAACAGCTCACACAGCAGGTGCAACGTTGAACTTTTTAAGGGAATTCTTTGATGAACGAATAATAAGTAGAGGTCATTGGGCACCGCGATCGCCCGACTTAACACCTCTCGACTACTTTATGTTTGGCCATCTTAAGAATGCAAATCGTTTACACACAATTGAGGAGTTACAAGACGCCATAGTAAATGCCGTGAATGAAATCACACCGAGACAGTTAGTAGCCGTTTTTGAAAATATGAAGCGCAGGGTCAATGTTTGTTTAGACAATGATGGAGGGCATTTCGAGCAGTTATTGTAACAACTGTCTTACAAAGAATTTGATTTTTGTATTCATTTAAATTGTGTCATTGAAAAATGTGTTTTTTATTAATTTAAACTGTTATTAAATTGTTAAATTGAGTAATTATTGTAAGCAACAATCAAGAAAAATGTGTTTTTTTTATTAATTAAACTGTGTTATTAAATTACGTTATTAAATTGTCTTGTTTTTTAACCTATAGGTTAACTTTTGGAATATAAAAATTTACTAACATAAATCGTAATTTACAACAAGAAAAGTCTTTAAAAGTCCCTAACAGTAATTATTTCGCTAAAAAAATGGTGCACCAACATTCATATAAAGAACACGCCACCCATTTTTAAATTTCCCGCGCTATTTAAATTACTATTGCACGCCAGTGGAATTAGTCAAGATCACATTAAGTAGTAAGCGGACAAGATCAAATCAGTATGAAGCGGCACGTTCAATCATTTTCGATCGCACCGTATAAACAAGTATCGACTATGACGTCGTAGACGCAAGAAAAATTTTTTGGCGATATTTTTAACCCCAGTTGTCGAAATTTTTATTTGTGTATTATTATATAGTTTGTACATTGGTAATTTTTAGAAGAATACCTCAGAATAAGTCCAAATTCCAAACTAACCTAAAGTGGTAGCCCACTCACCCCACCTTCTAAGCGACTCACTAATACTGTAAAATGACTGAAACAGCCACCAGTTTAAATTTAATCGGCTATACAGTAATAATGAAATTACAACCTTAATAATATTCCGAGTTTTAAAAGTTACAAACTTGCAATTCTAACATTTCAGGTAACGAGTAACGGTAATCCCGTTTGGATTGCACAGCAGACGAATATTTTTGTTATTTTTCTTTTTCTATTATTCGTATTTGTAGTACAATGTATTTTTAGACCAATTCGAGAGTTCATTCAAATACTGCCATGTCAGAATAAACTCCAATTTCCTATTTATGCTCAATATAGATGTAATTTTTAAAACTTTTCAAACCTAAAAAGTTTTGGGCACTCGACTTTTCTAAGGGGTTACGTTCCTGCTCTATTATTTATGCTTGAGGCTTGTACAATCCCGCACGGTCTGTCTAGTTAACAAATTGCTAACAGTTTTTCATTATAGTCCTGCAAACTAATTAAGCTTACCTTGTGGAAAACGACAAGTAGGTCATCCAGTTTCCCATGCAAATCGCCACAAATTGTAACTTGCTTGGAAATCGCTGTAGACGCCTGGTTCAGGTTTGGAAGCCTTTTCAGTTGAGCTATGGACTCTTTCAGAATTCCAGCCACGTAACGGGCGTGCAACCTATGTTGCTTAAAAACAAAAAAACTGGTTATACAATTATCTTTTAACAGAAGATTGAGACTGTAAATTAAATTAATGTGGAAAAATCCAAAACGGTATGAAAATAAAATACGCTAGGAAATGACAAAGTAACGAAAGAGTTATAGTAATTAATTTTTCCGCAACTTAATTGCTTTCTATTAACATAAAATACGTGAAATAAATTTCACTTAATTGAAAGATAATTCAAAATCTAAGTTAAAAATAAAACTGACAACTTAATTAGTTTAAATACATTTTTTAAATAAACTCCTTTTTAAAAATTATTATATAAAAAATACTTTATTATATATGGAAATTTGACTGTTCATCTACTTTGTGTAATATTGAATCCTGGATTAGAATAGTTTTCGTTGAGTTCACTTCTAAGACGTGTGAAAAATGAACGAACACGACCCTTTTGATTGTGCAAACTTACAACAATAAATCTTGCTTAGTGTTCTACAGCATGCGGTGGTTTAACACAAAACCTTTAAATTATATCTGAAATGTGTGCTGCACTGCTGCAGAGAACTAGAACTTAATAGCAAAATATATATCACGCTTTGTCGTGTCACGCAAATGTAGTTTTTTTTGATTTGTAGTTCATGTTACTGAAACTTTTAATTATAAAGTTATACCAATACAGCATTGAATAACAAATGTGGTTAAACAAGGCCGTGATTTTATAAAAATAATTATTTATGAGTTTGCGTTTTTTCATATGAACAATAGACTGACTTAAAGCTGCTTTTATAAAAATGTTAAAGCAAAATTATTTCTATACAAATTTGTTGTACAAGCAGAAATTTTCTTGAAATTCTAATCTTTTAAAAAACTTTTTAATATATAAATATATGTCTTCTCGTAATTAATACTTCACTCATTTTTCTTCTGCAAACTTTTTAATGTATTCTTGATAAAAAAACTTGTACTATTCTCAAAGAGTACTTTTACACCTACTAATGTTTGGGTGGACTAACCTATACCCTGACCCAAATTCAACGTAAGCGCCAAATGTTTTCACATTCACCTTGTTTACTAGGACCACAGATAAGGTTAACACTACAGATATACGACCCAAAATGTCCGCTCATATTTGGAGACGAAATTAGCGTTAGTTTGGCTACAACGCACCAGACCAATTTTAGGGCGCTGCTATCGCTATTTGTTTATTACTGTTGAAATGTGTTGGAAACTGTTTTATCGGGGATTTGAGTGCATCTGTCACATCATGAATATAGTTTAAGTAGAATTGGCTTCAATATTAATTATTTACGAAAAATTGCGATTTGGCAATTAAGCATGGCAGATGGCTGTCTAACTTTTGGTTTGAATATGTGCTAAGTAATCTGCTCAATAACAGTCATCTGTGACTTAATTATAAATTATCATTGTAGCGCCATCTTTTTGCAGATTATTAATTATATAAAACAAGCTGCCGATAGCTCACATATTTACCGTATATCTGTAGTGTTAACCTTATCTGTGCTAGGACTAAGTTTGTTATAGTCCCATTTTGGTTCCAGAATAAGCGCCATCTGCTAGCTATTTACATATGCTGGAAAGTCTTACAAGGTTTGGTTACGTGTCTGCACTTTATTGAAAATTTTGAAAACGTGTGTGTTACTTCGTTCGACCGATTTATTTATGTTTTTCCATCACACGAACTCATTTTTCTCACAAGAGAATTAAAATTTGTGCTAAATTAGTGCTTAGGTCGGTCTGAATTTAAGTCAAGTCACGTAAAAAAGTGATCCGACCTAAGTGGAAGACATCACATTCCTGTTTACTGACCTAAATAATTTAGGTAACATTTAGTGCATAGGTCGCGACCTCAAGGTACGGTGTAAACGTACTCAAAGTGCCATGATCATAATCATAACATAACTACCTTGTATCGACTATGTTTAGTTTAACTAAAACGTAATTTTGTTTTGAATTATATAATTTAAGCTAATCCTAAAGAATTGTGTTGTTTTTCGATTGCTACGACAACCAGAAACGAAGTTAAAATAGTTGGAACAGAAAAACAATGGTAAAATGAGGTTGATGTGTGTAATTACATACTCTGCTTTAAAAAACTTAACTGCAAAGCCAATGCACGACGATTTTAAGGGAATACCTGGTTTTTCCTATGAAACACTTAGATACTGGATGATAGTATTCAACATGATTAGGAATAGAATAAATTCAAAATATAATTTAAAGAGCCAATGTACTATAACCCTCGCAAAAAGAAATGAATACCAATCAAGGTGCCCTCAAATCAAACAAGGTTCGATAGTCTGGTACACAGACCGCTTGAAAACAGAGGAGGAGGTAGGCATAGGTGTACACGGTCTTGCCTTAGAAATCTAGAAATCTCTTGGGTAAATCCCCTATTGTCTTTCGGGTCGAAGTCCAGAATATGCATATCATCAGACAGCTAAGCGGCTCTTTTGGCCCTAAATTCTAAACGAATACAATCAAAACTAGTATGGGAATGCCGCGAATAGCTCAATTACCTCGGTAAGAGGGACACAGTATTACTAAAATAAGCCCCAAAGAAAAGGAGGAGTAAAAAACTATGAAATTGCAAGAAAAAGTGCCAAAACTCCATTTGTAGGTCCAGAATCGTTTTGTGATGTCCCAAATTGTCTCTTTAATCTCTTGAACGACAGCTGATAAGACAAAAATTGACAAACTGAGCAGAATTGAGCCAATTATTTCAGTCAACTCGCATCAACAAGTTTACCAAATATTGGGTCTAAGCAGAAATAAGCTGAGAATGTTTACAGGACTATCAACTGAGCACTGCCACCTAAGGTATAACCTAAAAGAGGTAGGTGTAATCCAGGATAGCACCTACCGCTTCTGCCTCTTAGAGTATGAAACGGCGGAGCACATAATATGTGAGTGTGATGCAATATACCGCACACCCCTTTATCGTTTAGGTAATGAGTCTTCTACTCATAGACCTTAGGTCACTTCACACTAAAGAGATAGATCATACGCTTTATTGAGGCAACTATATTATCTAATAAATAACACGCCGATAGGAAAACAAAAACAATAAGACCTAGCTACAGTTGTTTAAAACAATATACATTCCTACGCTAACGAGTTGAAATTTGGACGCAATGCTTGACAAACCTAAACAAAGTAATGGAATACTGAGAAAGTGGGAGGAAACACAAGACACGATAGAATAAAACACCACATAGTAAGGAAAAACCAAGAGCTAGAAGCAGTTGTATCATGTATAGAGAAGCAGCAGTTAATATGGTATGGTCGCATGCAGAGGGTGGGAGAAAACAGAATCTCAAAGATATTGACAGAAATTAGAGTAAATAGCTGAAAAATTCGAGAAAGACCGAGACCCATATGCAAGAACTAAAACATGCAAGAAGTAGCTGAGACAATAGCTAAAACATTAACAGAAGTCAAGAAAACGGCAAGAGATAGAAAAATTTTTAAGAAGTGGATTGAAAACCAAACGCTTTAAGGCATTTATGGCATGGAGTTATACTCAGACATTTCTTATAAATAATTTGCAAATGTAAAGAAATAATGTTTAATGTTAGAGTTATTGTTGTTTAAATTAACCGCCCATAGTTAGGGTTACTTGTAAAAAAAATGAGAAGTAGGTATTGGTAATAATAAACATAAAATACCAATTTAACTGTATAAAAATATGAGTGATTTGATTAAACTGAAACAAATCGTAAGTTTGAATGGGAACGGCAGCAATTATGCGGCATGGAAATTTCAAGTGGGGATTCTGCTGAAGTCGTCAGGATTATATAAAATAGTCAGTGGTTCAAAAACTCGAGTGGATTCAAGGCCGATAAAAAGAAATGGGATGAAGAGGATCTCAAAGGAAAAAAGATTACAGTGACAACAATAGAGGAAAAAACAATTAGCCATCTATTGCATGCCAGAATGCAAGCAACATGTGGAGTAGAATGTAAGCTCTGTATGGGAAAGCAACGGAAAACAATATCCACTGTCTGCAGCAACAGTTCTACGCTTATGTGTACAAGAAGGAAGGAATTGCAAGACATATCGCTGATCTTGAAAATTTGAGTCACGAACTCAAAGTCTGTGCCGAAGCAATAAGTTAAAATGTGCCTTTTCATAAAATTGTAATGACTCTTCCAGATAAATACAAGCACTTCCATTAATCTTGGGACAGTTCTGCAACTGAAGATTTCAATTTGCTTACTGTAAGGTTGACAGCTGAGGAACAACAAATATGGAATACATCATCAATTTACATGTTCATCTACACCAGAATAAAATCGTTTTGTTAAAAGAAAAAACAGAAGAGTAGTATAGGTAGCAAGAACTTTACTTTATGGGCAAAATTTTGAAAAGAAATTGTTGGAAGAAGCAGTGAACACGGTCGTGTTTGTCTTGGTAAAAGTTTAATTTCTGATAAAACTCCTTTTGAGTTGTATTTTAACGAGAAACCAAACATTGCTTTTTGAAAGTGAAGTATATACCTACATACCAAAGGAAGAACGCAAAAATGGGATGATAAAAACCCACAAGGAATTCTTGTAGGTTATTCCAATGAAACAAAAGGTTATAGGATTTGTTTTCAGGAAAATAACAAAGTAGATCTATGCATGGATGTGGTATTTAAAGAGAAGAAACAAAATTCTGCAACAATGATTGTAAGAACAAATGAAACTTATACTCAAACAGAACAACTAAGAGATAATGAAGAAGATGAATACATGAAAGAACGAGACAATCAAAACAAGTAGTACGCAGTTGGACAATATGATTGAAAATGTAGTAGAAAACAATAAGAATAGGACGTTGCGAGACAGAAGCAAAATCCAAAAACCAGTTCAATTTGAAGATTTTGCGGTGGTAACATTGGACGAAGATATAAACTACGCAGAAGCGCTGCAAGACAGAAAATAGAAGGAAGCTATGGAGCAAAAGTTCAATGTCATGAACAAAAATGGAACCTGGAATTTAATCTATGCGCCTTCAGGCAAAAAGACAATAAACAGTAAGTGTAACAATCTACACAAAGCTCGATTAGTAGCGAAAAGTTGCAGTCAAAGATATGGTATTGATTACCCAGAGACATACAGTCTAGTGGCGCAGTTTAAATCAATTAGACTGATAGTTGGCATGGCAACATCATACAAAATGAAGCTTTCATAATTTGATGTTAGAACTGCATTTTTAAGTGGGGATCTTTAAGAGAAGATATACATATATGATGCAAACTTCTGGATTTGAAGATGGCAAAAAAAAGTTTGTCGCCTAAATAAAGGGCTTTATGGTCTGAAACAAACGCGAAGAAACTGGAATATTAAGTTGGTAAGTGTATTGCAAGAATCTGGCTTAAAACAATCTAAAAATGATGCATGTGTGTTCTTCAAAAACACTAAAACAAAGCATATCCTTGTGATATATGTAGACGATGTTTAGTTGCATCAAACAGTAAAGACGACGTTGAGAAATTACTAGAAACAACTAGAAAGAAATTTCAATATGAAGCAAGAGGAACTTCGAAATAACTTGGGTATGAAGATTAAGCAGAATAATAATGGACAAATATTCATAAAACAAGAAGGATTTATTAAAAAAATACTAGAATAATTCTGCAGGAGAGAATGTAACCAAATGTCTAGAGAAATCAAACGATATACTTACAAATGCTCCTTATGGAAAAAACATAAGAAGCTTATTATTTTTAGTATCAATAAAGAAGCCTGACATTGTTTTTCCATTAAACTTCCTAAGTAGATGTACGGAAAATCTGTCGAAAATAATTAGGAAATGGTAAATCGCATATTAATATATCTAAAAGGAACGCAAAATTGTGGGTTATCAATTGACACAGATTTAGAGGTAACACAAATAATAGACTACAGTGATTCAGACTTTGCGGAATACGATGAAACCAGAAAATCAACATCTGGTTTTATAATGACTTTTGGAAATACGCCAATATGCTGGTTTTAAAACAACAACCAATAGCAACACTCTCCAAAGCAGAAACAGAATATGTAGCAGCAGTTAAAGCCATCAAAAAAATATTAACCTGACTAGACTGGGCGAAGAATTAGAAATATGCCAGAAACGGTATCTAGTAAAAATGGACAATCTAAGTTCTATAAAGATGCTGAAAGAAAAGACCTCACAAAAGGGAACTAAACATATGGATATTTGCTTTTGGTCTTTAGACGAGAAACTACTAGATGAGTTTAGAGTCGAGTATGTTCCAACTAAAGAACAACTGGCCAATATACTGACAAAATTGCTGGATAGATCAAGATACGATAATCTAAGAAGAAAACTAAATATTAAACAAGAGGGAGTGAAAGAATAGTGTTTAATGTTAGAGTTCTTGTTGTTTAAATTAACCGTCAACAGCTAGGGGTTACTTATAAAAAGAAAATAAAGAGTAGGTGTTGATATAATAATAAAAATAAAATACTGTCAATGGAAAAAAATTAAGTGTTGTAACAAGCTATAAAAAGTTCAATAAATACTGTTTAAATCAGTGGTTATTCATTAAATTACTAGTAAAAACAACAAAATGGTATTGTTATTATAATTAAAACGTATTAACAGATTTACTGAACAACGCCGACGTAACAATATGTTGATAAACAAACCTGGGAAATGTAAAACAAAGACACTTGAAGCTTATTCGACAAGATGAGCATCATAACACGCAATTAGCTTCCTATACGACTTTACATCAGCAGATTGTCTTTTCATTGCTAAAATGTTATTGTCTTTATTTAAATATCTTGCTCCACTCCAGCTCCTCTAACAAACTAGAAAATTGCAATACGGTAATCAGCCAATACTAGTGGAATTTCTGTTTCGTAGAGGTTATAATACCTATGAGTTGAGTACACAAATTTGTACTTATTGATCGTGGACGGGCTATGTCGATTGTATACTTGTCAACATTTTATCCATGAAAAGACTTTATGCTCGATGAATGTGACGACTGCTGACATCAGACGACTAGCAAAATGCATAAAGGTCTCACAACTTCAGAATCGTTTCCAAAATTACATCACAATTTTTGCTCAGTTAAATTGTTCGGGAAATTAAATCAAATTAAACTTCTTTTTGTAACACAACGTTCTTCCAATTATTATTTAAGCTTGGCACTTACTTTGTTCAGATTAACCATGCAATTTTAAAACAAAAAAAATTGAAAAGTCGATGATAAAGATACGATTCCGAGCCTGCTATTCGGATAGGCTAATATTTACGACGTATTATAGTCCTCCTTCCTCTCTAATTGATAGACCAGTATCATTTTATAACGGTTTCATACGATACGGGTGCTATCGCTCGCATTTGAATACATGCGGGTCAGTTTGGGATGTAAACTGTATGCAAGCACACAACAATCAACACTTACTTACACGCGCGTATAAAGAGAGAGAAAAAAGAGACAACACAGAAACTGATTTTTTGGGATCCTGAAACTCTGAACCTGTTTAATCGTTAAAATATCCATTTTACGGCTAGGAAGGTAAACATTTCAAACTGGTAAGGCGAAAGCAAGGACTTTCCGGGATTTGAAAAAATTTTGTTTATCAATTTTTTTCAGATATGCGTTATTTTTGTAAAACAATGCGCCAACCAGTTCACGCCTCCAAAACTACAATTGCTACCACAAGCAGCTGTCGTTTCGAATTACTTCTAACTCAACTGCCAGCAACATTTACTCGAAACCTATATTGATCTCTGAAAATGCAAGGGATGGTACAATTGTAACAATGGTGTAATTTTTGAAGTTACTTTTTTTTGAAGAGGTTGCAGGAGAGTGTTTCCTGAAGGAGCTGCATATGTTAAGAGCTAAAATAAGTAATCGTATAGATTTAAATTTGTGAAGAAAAATAGAAATGTTGTAAATAGTTCAATAAACATATTGAATTCGGATTATTCTTAATACACTGTGTCTATAAAGTAACACCCCCCCCCCCCCAACTAACTTTTGAACGACTTGGTATTTTATTAAAAAATTTGCGGCTGGGCGCCATTTTGAATTTTTTTAAATAGAAAGGGGGGTTGAGTAACCCCTCATTTAAAAGGTCTTTTAGTTCTGCGCCTGATCCTAGAGTTTTAAAGAAACATATTCAGCCATAAAAAAATGACAAATGTTTGAAGATAAAGAAGTTTATTAAAAAAAAACTAAGAATTAAAGCAAAAAGAAATTAATGAAGTGTTTGAAATGTTCACCATTCACTTCTCGATACATAAAAAGTCGGTTCTAGAATTCCTGCCTTACATTTTCATAAGTTATTGAGTGATATTTCTGCAAACGTCTGTAATGCCTTAGTTCAGTTTTTCAATTGTTTCTGGACGGGATTTGTACACTTTCGATTTCAGATATTCCCATAGAAAAGAATTTGAAGGGGTTAAATCAGGGGAGTAAGCCGGCTATTCTACAGGCCCCCGCCTACCAATCCATCTTCCAAGAAAATGTCTGTTGAGAAAGTCAGAAACAGGCCTATAATAATAAGGCGGCGCACCGTCTTGTTATAACATAACGTTTTCAATATTATTTCCAACCACCTGAGATATTTCTGGGAAAATTTTGTTCTGCATATGAGAAAGTGGACTGCTGGATAAAGAAATCAAAACAATTTTAAATTGAGTGAGTCCATTTGTTTAAAATCCGCCATTTTGTTATGACTCAATATTTTTGTTTGAAACTCTAGGATCAGGCGCAGAGCTAAAAGATCTTTCAAAAGCCGCCATTTTAAATGATACAAAATTAAATTTTTGGCATAAAAATAGTGTGTAATAAGTGTTGTGGTAAAATATGAAGTCGTTTAAAAGTTAGTTGGGGGGGGGGGAAGTTACGTTATAGACCCACGATATAATCCTCGTAGGTTAGGTGATTAACTGGTCCTTTGCATTTTAATTTTTATTTCTACTTTTTCAATTCAATTTATAGTTATAATACCGAACTAAACACACAGTAGTCCTTATATAAAACAACTTGTGATCAGTTAATTACAGTTACAGTTGATAATTATATTTCACGAGCTATTTATAACTCAAACAAACCCCTTCTAACAAAGTATATTAACCCTTAAAAGGAGGTGTCCTAAATAAGTTGAATATCATTAATCGTTGTTATTCTAGTAAGTGTATAAGCAAACTTCCAACTTTTCAGTTCCGGTATTTAATCGATTCGTATTTATTACCCCCATTAACAGTTAATTGCAGGGTAAATACCTTTCGTTTTCTAAAGGCGTCAATAAGAACATCCAAATCGGTTCTTTTCATAGGAAAGTTGATGTGCACTCCACGATAAGTCCTATCCACGTGCTGCATTCCTTCTTCTTCCATCTCGTCGGATTCGTCCTCGAAACGCAGATCTAAAGTGTCTTAAAAATAAAACCAAGCTTTCGAAAAGTCAGCCTAATTATGTAAATTCTTTGAATTTCTAAAAGCTGCTAGGAAACAAATTATTAAATATAGCAAACAATAAATTTTGCTCGATTATTATTCCCTGTTAAGATTATCCTTTATAGTACAGCTTTAAAAGCGTAAAATTTACGATTGTAACAACGCGGGTGTCATAATTTAATACAACTTATGTTTGGGTTTAATCTGCGGAGGTAATTTAGGTTTCACGCACCACCTTGCATACTAATAAATGCCAAAAAATGAATTAAAATAATACTTCAATATTTATAAAGCTCGGTATGCAAATTTCAGTTATAAGAGGAAACGTAACAAAACCTACATCGAGTTCATTTTCACACAAATTATCATCTACTGAAATTCGACCCATTTCAAAATTTAGAAAATCAAATTAGAGAAGCCTGTCCTGCCGATTTGGAGTTGTTTTAAGCGGATTTGCATTTCATTGATCAATTTGAACGGGAGAGTACGGTTAATGACCAATTTTTATTCGTTTCCAAGAGCTGCGGGACAGAATGATGATAAGGTATTTGAACAGCCCATAATGTTTTATCAGTAGCGAAGGCGAGGAGAACAAACGAGAAAAAGTCAACAGAAACTTGACTGTATGCGTAACAAAGTTATTGCTAGTGGGCGTGCTATTCTAGGATAGAGGTTTTCTTTTTCTTACCTATTGATGAGCTTTTTGAAGTGGCCGCTGATCCCGTTGATCGAGTTGTAGTATCAGGAATGTGCGTCAATAGAGCATTGAAGAAGTTGTACAACTGAAAATAAAAATGAATTATTTTGTTAAACTATCTTGTGTAAAATTCAGTAAGATGAAGAGAGTTGTTATTTTGTTTCCTACTAAAATGATTGAAAATAAATTAAGGATTTAATGGTTTCCCATTGATTTATTATCCATTGGTAAATCAACAAACTTTTAAGTTGTAAAAGATTATTATTGTTTGCAGTTTCTTTTTGTTTAGCGTAAACCTATAAAATGCTTCGGTTTTGTGAGCTTTTAAAAGCTTCTTAGTAGCACGTAAAATAATTGTAATTTACAACTTGAACACAAATAAAACTTGTAGATTTATATGCTACATTTTGGTTTAAAGAAAGGATTTCAAAACTTTTATGTACAATAGCAAAAAATCTGATTTTAAGGCAAATAACGAGGGTCATTTCTTTTAAACTTTTCCGCTTTTAACGCTTTTTGGACGCTTCGCGCTTGTTGTAACTGGTATAATTTACAATTATTACCTATTTTGCAATTTTTCGAACTTCTCAGCGATTTCCCAAAAATATCCGTAATTTATATTTTAAAAATTCATTATGCAAAGTTGTGAGCTGGCTATACATAAACGTATTGTACTCACCGAAATTAACGAAAAAGAACTGTAAACATGTGTCTTAAATTGCTTCTGAAGAGAGCCAGAGCCCCCTGAAGAAGGCAAATGAAAATTTTAATTATTATCTCAGACACCCTTTAATACAAAATAATGACATTTAGCATACGATTTAGTACTACTAAGGTGGTACTATTAAAAATCATTCAAATAAAATTGTTTAAATTGATGGCGTCCCAAACTGGTAAGCGGGAGAATTCTGGGTCCTTTTTAATTATTATATTTGTAATCATCAATTTTGTACCAATTTGAGACAGTAATATGAAAAATTCTCAAAATTGGTACTGTTGATGTTTTTTGTACGACTAGCCATTTTCCAGAAAAAATCGACTTAAACGTTTTTCTTCTTTAGAACGAGATAAAGCTTTTTTTATTTTGTATCTATTTATTAAATTTGGATACACAAATCGTAAAAACAATGTATAACAACTATTTACTAACTATTAGCAAGACGTAATTTTTACAGTTCCTAAACAATAATGGTTGTCCAAATAAAAAATTAAATTAAATTGCTAACAAAAAGTGACAACCATTATGGTTTGAAAACTGTCATAATTACGTTTTGTTATTAGTTAGTTGCTATTTAGTATTTTTTAAGTTTTCGGAATCTAAAGTTATTAAATAAGTACAAAACAAAAAAAGTTTTATCTCACTGTCCAGACGCAAAATGTTTAAACTAATTTTTCCTGGAAAATTGCTAGTCGTACAAGAAAAATCAAAAGTTTTTTTTTTACTACTTTTTTTTATTACTGAGTCAAACTGGTAAAGAAATAGAAGATTTAAAAAATAGCCTCCCTCCCAGTTTGGGACGTCTCTGGTTTAAATAACTTTCTATGGATAATGTTAGATAGTAGCACCTACTAGTAGTAAACTGTATTCCAAATTTCATTACTTTATATTACAGGTTGTTTGAAATATTAATTAAAACTTAAATTTTATCCGCCCTTTTCAGGGGGGGAGCATGGCTACCTTCAGAAGCATTATAAGTTACATGTTGACATGAACTTTTTTGATTATTTCAGTAAGTACAATACGTCTATGTATGCCACCCACTGAACTACACTTATACTGGAACGCGCACTGGCGTTCTCTGCCATGGAAAAGAAGCGAGCCGAGAGAGATAGCGCGCAAGGATCATTCCTGCCCTTTTCGTACAGCTCCGCGCATGCGCTGCGCGAGGGAGAAGACAGCGGTAAAGCTGTCAAATCATGATAATCGACTGCTCTACGCATGCGCATACTCTCGAGAGTAGGACAGAGATGATCCTTGCGGCCCTCTCTCTCGGATCGGGTTGGCGGGCCGAGCGCGCGTTCCAGTATAAGTATAGTTCAGTGATGCCACCAGTCACCATTTTCGTTACACCCTGTATTTATTATTATTATTATAAAAACTTACGATATTTTTAAAGTGTTTCCGCAAATGATATCAGTGTTTTTTTTCTGTATCGTCTTAAGAAAGTCATTTAAAACATTTAATATTTGATCAAAGAATTATGAGTAGAAAAATAAATACTTCGCATGACTTTCTTTCTCCGACGTTTCTTCCTTTGAGTGTTTCATCAGAACAGGTAGTGCTTTGTGTTATGTACTTTGATTCCGTTTACGTAGAAATTACAAAACTAATTATAACAACCACTAGAACTTCGCCTGGATATTCCAATATTGAAAAAACGTTAAATTTTTATATTTCCAAAAGTATTTTCGTAGCAACGTTGTAGACCTAACAGGAGTGGTGGGTTTTGCCATAAACCGCTAGGCCTGCGTTCAATGTATATTCGTTCTAAAATGAAAAAAATTAGTAAAACAAAATTAAATCAAGAAATGAAATAACATGCTACAAGGTGTTTTCTAAGTACCCGTAGAGAATTCACTGGCATTTCCCTTGGTTTATTTTAAAACAGAAAGTTTCTATTAACATATGTCTTCAAGTCCCTCGTTTTCGATAACCAGGGTGATGAAGTTGAGAGAAAAAAATTGTAAATGTTGAAAATTTTCGAAACCCTCTGTAATATTAATTTCTAATTTGGGGTGCGCACATGCAGCGTCAAGGACAATTTTTCCGGCGTGCGTATAAGTCGTCTTTGCGCGATTGAATATGAAAAAGGATACGCCATTGCATTTTTATATGAAATTTTTAAAAAAGATACAGTGGAAACACATTTTCCACATTATTCCGAATAATTAAAATTAAAACCTGCAAGATTGTTCTTCGAAACAGAAAAACAACTAACTAAAAAGTTTTATTCTGCTAACAGTTTTATGAATTTTAAATTACTTTATCTAATTCGTCTTAAAAGACGCAAAATGCTACTTAAAATTTTGGTCACACTCGTAGATCTCTGACTGACAGACGTTTAGAAACGTGTATTTGGTATTTTCAGCCGCATAGTGCTTATCTTCCACGTCAGTACTTTAAATTCCGCAACCGCACACAAAGGGATTTCGTACACGAGATATACTTGCCCTAAAGGGATTTCCAACACTTTATTTTATTTTACAGTTTGCTTCAATCCCGCGGTTTCTGTTCGATCAGATTCCGTTTCATAAGGCAATGCATATTCATAATTCCTCAAGGGAAGATGCGAATTGGATCATTGGAAACACCCTGAAATTTTTCTCTTTTCTCCAATTCTTTCCGTTCCAAATAGCGACAATCAAATTGGTTTTGAAATTCAAATTCAAGCAAACCGTTCCAGGTGTACAATCGGAGAAACATTAAGAAACCGTTGCGAAACTTATTTATGCATACCTTCCTCTTCATAGTTGCTATTGGAATGAAATATCTGACGCAGTAGATCACAAACTTTACATTTTAAAAGATTTAGTACGTAAATTTTGTATACATAAATGTACTTGAAATGTAAGACAAGATATGCATGATGCAAATGAAAGACAAATTTAGGATTACGACCAAGCCGGATTTGTGATTGAATATTAAAATATTAAAATCAGAGTATTCGTTTAAAAGGTGGCTTTTAAAAAACCTGCGTTAAAATACGTAAATTTGATGTTTAAAAGTTGAGCAAATGTAACTTACAAGAGACACAGGAACGTTTGTCTTACACAGGGTCCGTCAAAATCATGTTGTTCTTTGATCTCTGTTCATATTTAGGATACAGAAAGACTTTAAACACAAAGGTTGTTGGTAATTAACTGCTGCATTTTTTTTGTATTTGTTTAAGATCTACGATAACCTTACTTTAACTAAAACTAGTCTACCAGACTAACCATTAATTTTTTTCTTATTTAAGCTACTGATAAACTTAAGTCCTAATGTTCACCCAGTAGTGTCCAAGAGTTTTCTTTGATTGCTTGAAACACTACACCCACATATACTTTAATATTTACTTACTCACTACACAAGTTCAAACGGTTTAGTTTTCTTCAATCTTCTTACCAGTTCAGAAGTGTTCAGAAGCTGGATTGCTTCAGGATTGACATGGTTATGAAGTCTCAATTCATGTTTTACAGCAAAGCGTTTGATGGCAACATTTTCAATACCAAGGTCACGATGCATGTCGCTGTTTATACCACGGAAAATTCACTATGTTCCATAATACTTTGTTCTGGAATCTGTACATGTTATTTGTATGGCACTGTTTGGCACACCCGCAAAGTTAGATGCCATAAACCCAGACTGGTTTTAGAATCGGTTTGTATAATATTGCTTTGTTGGGAATTGACAACTGACAGTTGGGTTCCAAGAGCCAATACAGTTTTCGATTTTTTAGGTCTAATTCTTCTTATTTCTTCTTCACGTGTTCTTTTAAGTGCAGTTTGTATAAAAAGTCATCCCCAAATAGTTTGCCGTGTTTGCGTGTAGTATTATGCTATTGTTAATAGTTACAAATGCTTGATCTCTGATTTTCTTATTAGTGAAGTTGATATGAGCAAATTTCTTTTCTTTATTTCTAAAGATTTGCTAAAATCAGGCATTTAGGAATTAAATTGTTCGCATTGTAATTCGATTTATATAGGCCAGACAACTAGAAACTTTGATATTAGGTATAAAGAACACGTACGTTGTTACAAATACAAACACCCACATAAATCCAATTACGTTAAACACTTACTAGAACACAATCATTTAATGACATCTAATAATACTATAAAATGTTTACACTTTTGTGATGATAAATGTAAATTAGATATACTAATAAAAGCTTTTGGAATTCACAAACATTTAAAAACGGTACCGTTAATGAATGAGCAAAATGATCTCTTAAATTCTCCTCTATTGGATATTTTGAAATAAGAAATCAAGTCATCTGCAGACGATAACCGAGATCAAGTCAACAAGTTCTATTGCTATAACAACACTAACTGTTTACTTTTTTATATAACCTTTGACAATGGCATGTAAACATGCCGAAATACGTTTGTTTGTTTGTTTGTTTAATCTTTCACCTCTTATACCCGAAGGTGTCGAGGTCTTTCACTCCGGGTAGACTATTCGCTTGTGTAATAGGAGGTAGTGGGGCCTTTTGGCCTTTAGACCGAAATACGTATAAGGTTAAAATAAATAAATATTTTTTCCACTACTAGCATTAAACGATATCATTATTTACTTTGTTTTAGAGCCAAGAAGATGAATTTCTTTCCTAGTGGTTAATAATATTTCATTTTTAACTACTGGTTAATAATGAAAACAATTGCTATCTAGTACTCACATGCTTATTTAAAATTATAAACTTTCATGTAAAAATCTTTTGATTTTACTAGTAATAACTGTTCACCAACACTTTCTGCACCTTCCCTAATTTCAGGAGGATTGCAGTTTTCACTCAAATCATCAAAATTGGACATTTTATAACCACTATTATAAAATATATATTTTACATAAATGTAAACTGACATTAACTATTCTCTTGTTTTCAAGCAAGACTACTTTATTTTTGTGCATATTTGCATTTGTAATTTTTTTTTATTAATGTAAAATCAATTAATTATAAAAGGAATAAAGGTGCTAGTAGTGGAAACCACGGCAGAGAATACTTATCAGCCTCGCAACTTATTTCTAAATAATTCTGCTCCGCTGAGAAAAATGTCTTCTCTACCTTGGTCTATAATATACTCTTATATACCCATAATCAATAAATTTCTTCTCGTTTCTACAGCACCATTACCTACTGCCTGAATTGCAGTAGCGTCTGCGAATGTAGCAATGGTGATATTATTGACCCGTAGTAGGTCACATGTGTAGAGAAGGTGTAGTATCCTAGCACACTACCTTGAGGAACGTCTGCTTTTGCCTGTTTTAGTTCTGAGAATTCATCTTCCTGTTTTATATGCATATTATTTAGGTAATAACTTATTTAATTTGTAGATAAGTCCGTGGTGGCAAACGTTGTCAAAAGCCTGCGCAACGTCAAAGGAAATTGTTGAGCAGCCTTTCTCCCATTCCAGTGCTTCTTCGATGCTATTTGTAATTCTGTATATGTGATCTATCGTTAAATGTTTGTGTTTAAAACCAAACTGGTGTTCTGGTATTACCCTTTTGCTTTCCATTATAGGATTTTATTTTTTTAGGACCAACTTCTCAAAAAGTTAAGAGACTATAGGTAATAAGGATATAAGCCTATGTGATTTTACCTATTTACCTGGGTTTGGTACCATGATAACTTCTGCCTATTTCTAGAGATTAGGCGCGTATTTCAGTCTAAGAGCTGCGTTGAACAGGTGGGTTAATTTAACAATACCTTTTTTTGGAATGGTTTTAATGTCAATTTTTTATGGAGTCATCAGTTCAATTTCCTCTTCCTCATAATTTTTCATTGCGTGCAATACAGTGTTTGCTTGTATTGCATTTGGTTTAAATATCTCTTGTAGGTGATTAGCATTAATTTCTGTTTTGAGAGTGCTATTTCTTGCTCAGCTTCCGTCTTCTTGTCTTACAGTTAAGGCTTAGGTAACCGGTCTCTATAAATTTTTTAGTCGCTTTCCATTAGGAATACTTCGTATTACTGTCCGCTGTTAGTTCTTTTAGATAAGTATTTATTGACTTTTCTTCGATTTTCTGGGTCTCTCTGTTTAACCGTTCTTTTTTTGTCTGTTGGGTCTCTAGTCTGTTGCCATCTTCTTCTAGCTTTTCTCTTATCTCCAACCAATTTTTTAATTTCCCTTGGTTAGTTATTACCCACTACCATTCAGGTGTCTTCTTTGGTGTTATTCCGTGCTGCTCTTTGAATATCTTTAATGAAGTTTTCTGATTCAACTTCTAAGTGTAGCTTGATTCTTGGCTGTATGGTTAGATTGATTTTACTCCTCAGATCTACACTAAAACACTCTCTCA
This sequence comes from Ctenicera cuprea, assembly GCA_958336395.1. Taxonomy (NCBI): domain Eukaryota; kingdom Metazoa; phylum Arthropoda; class Insecta; order Coleoptera; family Elateridae; genus Ctenicera; species Ctenicera cuprea. The sequence continues at coordinate 33,325,663 of OY284488.1, forward strand.
GTCAGTTGTCTTATTAGTCAGGTAAGGTCTATTTCCTTCTTTATTATTGTTTCACTTAGGGTTAAGATTGCTCCTGAGTGATCAGAGTTCAGGTAAAAATTTCTTCGATGTCTATGAAATTAAGTGATACCTTCTTGGAGATGAAGAAGTCTAGAAGATCAAGAATTTTGCCGGAATCTGACGGCTAGTATGTTGGTTTCCCGGTCGCTTAGTTCTTTGCCTTTAGTAATGGTGAGCTTAGATCCCCAATCTATGTGCTAAGCATTATAATCACCTTCTAATATACCTATTTCACAAATATTGTAAGACGTTTTTATATTCATTTTTCTTTTACTGCTCCAACTAATAGCTGCTGTTTGGTGGTCTTAATCCCAACTGCTGTTAGTTAAATTTCTTCTCTTTCTAGGTGTTCTTTTTCATAATGACTGATTCTGTTCTTGATTAAGATTTCAATTCTTTCTCTGTCCTAATTTTGGGAACCTTAATACTTTTATGCCTGTAATAACGTTTAAAACCTAAAAATGTATTAATATAGAGGGGTTTAAAATAACAAACTAAAATGCTGTACGGGCGTAACCAAACACTCAATGTAATTGATAACAATTTTAGCATATGCAGCAGTTAATTATTAGCAACTTTTACATGTAAACTATTTCTCCATTTTCAATATTAACAGAGTTACCAAAGAACGACAGGGTTTTGACGGACCCTGTATGTCAATGTTGATTCTTTTGTTGAATGCATAGAAAGCTATGAAATATTTAGTTTCTATCTATTGCATTCTATGCTAATTTTCTATTATAAGGCAGTTTCTTTCTGCGGAAGAAATGTTGCCCTACTTCAAGTTTTTCAGGTTACGCCACTGAAATTGCTTACGCATAAATTCGGTTACTAAACTAACCGGCATTACGTATAATTGGCTGCACGAATCACATACGAGTAACCCTATCAACTAACATTTCACGTTTGATAACCTTTCAGTTAAATTTATTTATCTAAACAAGTTTAAGGGAAAACCTTCGAGAATATATACATAAATGAAGGGCCGCAGCAGAGAGCCGGATGGCCGTATTTTACTTTGTGTTTCCGTTGCGGCGTTTCCGCAAGCAGTTTTGTGAGCAACTAACCTAATTTTAAACAGATTGCGACTCGTTTGTTCCCAAAACTAATTTGGTTTCGCTGTATCGGTCTTCCTAATTTAGCAAAGTGGAAAATTTCATTTTAGTTTTTCAACCAGACACGTGCAGAAATGAAATTGTTTCAACGTTTCAAACACTATGTAAAATTTCCCCCTGCGAATGTAATATTTCAAGTTGAAATGTTGGATATATTATTACTTGTATAATGGGGGCTTACACGAACCTATAAAGCAACCAGCATAATTTAGGGTCATGTTTACATTAACTAAACCAAGATGATAACTGGTAAGGGATGTTGGTTCATGTTATATTAAAATATTGGTACCTCCACATTAGATGCAAACTTTAATGTTATAACATATGAAAATGGTGGATTTAACATTCAAAACCAAGTTCTGGAGTTCTAAACTAACAGTCTCACTTTCCTAAACTGATATTAAATAAGAAACTCACAGAATAAACTAAATTGTTTTGAAACGTTTAACATACAATTTGTAACCTTCATCCCTAATAAATTATACCATTATTTTAATTTCTTTTGAATAAATTATTTTAAAATAATTAGCTACAATAACAGTTATTAAAAAAAATTATCACCTTTATTAAACACTAACCTCCCTTCCAGACAAAACACTCAACATTTATTTTAAATTAGCCCGGAAACTATTCGAGAGTCTTGTACTTTAGGATAAGACGAATTGTGCAATTTGTTTTGGTTTAAGGCGAAATTAAATTTGGTTCTTTCGTCTTTACGTCAAACAGTGCACTTCCGAGGAATATACCGTCGTAAAACCGTCGCCTTGCAGAAGATCGTACAAGATAAATGTTATGCTTTACGAGGCAGACAAGAAGGATATTGTCGTACATCGAGAGGTTGTTCACCAGGAAGTTTGCTAGTTTCGGTTTTACTCTACCAGACTTGAAACTTGAGCTGTGTTCTACAAAGTTTGGAGTAGCATAAGTGACTTGCGGAAACTGAACTCATCGGCTTTAGCAAATAGCATAATGTTTAAAATTGCAGCAGAAATTGAACCATGTTGGAAAGAATGCACGTAAGGTTAGAAAGTATGGAAAATAAAAATTGCGAACAAAATTACCTCCCTTGCCACAAAAAATACAGTGGTATAGTATTGACATATTATAACAAAACACACTTCATGTTGCATAACCCTACAATAAACCTTCATTTGCTTAAACACACTCATTATTAACTGTTTATTAACTACTAAATAATAAAATGCTACAACATAACAGAATTTATTTCAAAACATGAGGTGGAAATGCCCGCCGCCGCCGTCTAGGTAACAACTGAAACTTCTGCGTTCTAAAACATTTTCAAGAATATGTAGAATGTTGTCAATTTTTTCATGCTTTTGTGTTATGAGTTGCCTAAGTTCATGTAAATTAGTAATTGTAGTGAAGATACTATCCTAGAAAAATCTCTAAAACAAGGAGGAGACGTCTGGAATAATAATCTGCATAAATTAATCGAACTAACATGGGAAAAAGAAGAAAAACCGAAAGATTGGAAAAGTGGCGTTATAATACCGATACACAGAAAAGGAGACAAAATGAAATGTCACAACTACAGGAGTATATCTTTAATTAGAACAATTTTGCAGAAGAAATTATAGGCTACTACCAGTCTGGCTTTCGGGGAAATAAGTCAACAACAAACCAGCTGTTTACTATTAGATGAGAAGCTGGGAATGTAACAAGAACCACCACCAACTCGTCGTAGACTTCAAACAAGCATATGACAGCGTTAAAAGAGTAAAACTATGGAACGCTATGTCTGAATTCGGCATACCAAGTAAACTAATCCAATTGACAAAAATATGTGTTGAAGAATCACGAAGTGGAGTTAAAATGGGAAACCTTCTCTTAGATACGTTTTATATAAACCACGGCCTAAATCAAGGGGACGCACTATCTCACGTACCCTTTTTAATATCGCGTTAGAAAAAGCAATAACTTTTATCGTTTAGTAAATTCGCTTTAAAAAGAAGTAAGCTTTTTCAATTTTTCAAATACCGAAATGACGCTTAAATTTTATAACTAATATTTCTGCGAAGTAACTCCAATATGGTGTTGCAATAGTTTCGTTTGTCTCAGTGCCCTAAAATTAACTGATTAATCTTGGAACCATAATCAATAACAAACTGTAATATTAATCTGCAGAATGCTTTGTAATTCCCTCTTCACTTTAATTTGAATGTCACGAATGTACAAAACATTGATTCTTCAACTTTAAGTTTATAAACTACGGCCTAAATCAAGGGGACGCACTATCTCACGTACCCTTTTTTATATCGCGTTAGAAAAAGCAATAAGAACTGCAGAAATTGAGAGACAAGTGTTTACAGCAGGTAGACCGCAACTGTTGTTAGCATATGCGGATGACATAGATTTAATAGACGGCAGTACGGTGAATGTAACAGAATTATTTGTGAGGATAGAAAAGGAAGCAGAGAAAATAGAATTGAAAATCAAGGAAGGGAAAACGAAGCCAGACAAAACAAAGACATAGTTAAAGATAATGTTACTATTAATGAAAACAACGTTGAACATGTTACAAAACTCAAATACGTTTTTCATTAAATATGTATGTATATCGGCTAAGGAACACGAAATTAACATTAATTAGAAAATATCTCTACAAAACATATGTACTAAAAGTTTTCTTCGTCGCTAGATAGCGCTATTTCGTTGTTCGATTTAAGGTTCAAGTTCTCTTCCTGATCTTGCATGTGTGTTGATTTTAAAAATAAAACTTGGGATACTGTTTGAGTTTATATTTTGCTCCAACCCATTCATATCCGGATGCCATAAAAGTGGTTTGTGTTTTGTAGCGTTACACCAAACAGCCGCAACTCGATTAACATGCATAATCTTATACTCATAAAAAGAAATTCTTGCATGCGATGGTTGCACCAAAACCCCTACTTTTTACAACATTATTAAAAATCAAAAAAAAATTAAACCAACGGTATCAACTTCCGAAGTAACATTCTCTAGGAGTTTCTCGGGTATTACTCAATAATCCAATTTTTTTCTTAATATGCGGATTCGCTTCCAACAACAAAAAAGTTCTCATTTACATTTTTTTACTGTACCACATTATAGCAAAATATCTTTTTATAACCATATGAGTACCTAATTTTGGTAAAATGCTGCTCTTACGCATAGGTCCCATATGATCAAAAAGTTTGGTAATATTTATTTATCATTTTAAGTTGAGGAATTCCTAGTATGAAAAATCAAGTATTTTTATAGTATTCACCACTGTAATGTCACCTTTAATTAAGGACTGTAAGTACTACAGCAACGCCAATAGTAGAATTAATAGAGGCAGCAAAGTTTCAGTAAGTCGTCGTCACCAAAAAAAACAGCATTTATGAATTCATAAAAAAATTAATAAATTTAGGGCAGCTGTTGTTGAATTGATAGTTAAAAACTGGGAAGATGGTAGATGTATGTGCTTGTAGGTATAATAAAAGACACGGGAATTTACATGACTTATGATTTAATTGTCACAAATTTTCCGTAAAAGATGGAAAAAGATTTCAAATTCGAAGAAGCATTTTTATACTAGAAACAAGGAGAAGCAGATACAAAAAATATTTTTTTTATTTGTCAAAGCTAGAATCTTACATCAGCAATGTATTTATTCTGGCGTCAGATCCTCATATATTGACAATATTATTGGGTAATATACGACAAACCATAGTTTTAATATATGGTTTCCTATCTATGTCTTGAATCTTTGGATTTTTTTGTTGCAGACTCGTGACGCTCTCTTGCTATTCTGCTCTGGTTTTATATAGTTCTTATATCCGGCGTCTTTATTGATTTATTTTGTATATTATATATTATCGGTTTCCTTCTAGCATCATTTCCTTTTATACCTCTCCTATAATTTTTAAGATTCTTTCATCGTGTATGATATATCCCATCAGTCTGAATCTTGTTTTCATTATTTGCATCCATAAACTTTTCCTTTCTTCTTGACCTCTTCTTGGCACTTTATTGTCTGTTAGTTTATTATATTTTCATCGTGCTTCTATAGCACCACATGTTTAGCGCCTCTGGTTGTCGTTATCGCTTCTTCCTATTGTATAAAAGATCAATAGATTAATGATCATCTGGGAACTATTCTATTACAAACTCTACCAGGTTATCATGCCTTTACGGGGTTTAATTATTATACAGCATTATTTTTCCGCAAAGGTAGATACATAAATTTCCCATACAATTGTAAAAATATAATTTGTTACAATCTGTAGGTGAAGGTGGGCCATTCTCGTTGTTGGGCAATGCTCAAAAAACTCCTGATGGAATTGTTTCTGCTGTTGAAGCGTTTGTTTGCCTTATAATATATAGCACTACAAATACTTCGAAAGCTTATACTCCTTGTTTAAAACTTTTTATGAATAATCATATTACTTACCACCGAATGCAAGAATGTTCTTATTAATTAGATTATGCGTGTTAATAAAGTTGCGACTGTTTGGTGCGAAGCTACAAAAACCAAAATAATCCAAATATGAATGGATGTGAGTTGCACAATATGAACTCAAACATGCAAAGCTACAAAAACCAAAAGAATCCAAATATGAATGGATGTGAGTTGCAAAATATGAACTCAAACACAGTTTATTTATATATAGCACATTATAACTTTTATCGGTGTCTATTTTGAAAGTGATGGCAATTAAATTGTTTATTGATGGAGATTTATCTTACAAGAAGTCAGAGAAACAGTTCGAGCTCATTCATGTACCACGAAGGGTACAAAACATTTGTTTTTGCTACATGCATGCGCGTCTGTTTCGAACACGCTGCCTAAAGACGTGTCCTTTATTGCAGCTTCTCATTACCAATATCAAGGCCTACATATTGTAAAATAATTCTTCATGTACCATGTTAAGTACGCAAATCGAATTTCCACCCCCTTTTAACGCACCTCCAAAAATAATGCTGCCATTTAGAATTAAAAAACGCGCGATTTTTGTCATGTATTGATAGGTATTCTAACATAATATAAATGAACCTTTTCTAGCTCGGAGGGAACTCAAATGTTCAGCGGGTCGTGGACTATACAGGTATCCACCCATGCAGCAATTTCGAATCAGGACAAACGAAATACTGGTACTTTATAAAGATCTAGATATTGCAAAAACAATAAGATACGAAGTTTAAAATGGGCGGGCCACGTATGTAGACAACTAGAAGACAGAAGTATAAGACCAGCCGATGATGAACAGCCTCGGCAGGAAAAAGACCACTGGGCCGACCGCAACCAAGATGAAGAGACAGCATCAATGCTGACCTGAAAGCAATGGGTATAGACAATGCACAATAACTTATGGTAGATAGGATTAAATGGAGGCGAATAGTAGCATTAACTAAAACCCATCCTGGGTTCTAACGCTACGGCAAAGTAAGTATGTAAATAAATGTCAAATATAAAGTTTTCAAGGTAAAGCGCCACAAAAAGAAGTCACATGGAGTTAAACCACAAGACCATCAAACAGTTTACAAAGCATGGCCAACGTTTCCTGTGCAAAGTGAGGTGTTGCTCCGTCTTGCTGATTTGTGCTTAGGCCAACTGGCAGAAATTCAAGAATCTCAGTCAAACGATAGGGGAATAAATGCAGAATCCTTCTTTAATACTGTGTGGCATGTTTAAACTGTCCGCAGTCAACAGCAAATTTTTAAAACTTGGCTCGAAATTCCTCCAAGCAGATGTATACGGAATATGTGCAAATCTCGTTCACCTTACGTCTGTTGCGCAAAAAAGATTACATCAGAAATGTCTTCTACTCCAACGTGTTTTTTTTACTATAAATGCATACACCTGAATTGTGAAACGTTCTTATATTATTTATAAAAGACTGTAGCTACGTAGTTAAAGGAATTACTACTTAAAGCACAAAAAGAACCCCGAAACTACAAATTTGACAACTCAAACAACTTAACTGTCATACTGCGTACCTAGGTGCGTATATCTTATGGGCCCCGACATGCCCATGCCCACCCGTAAACAAATTTTAACGCCATTCATTTTTTGAACTCGCGTCTAATATCGTTCATTTCTGATAACCAAATAAGCTTGATAACATTATTTTTGTGGTCATTCTAATCACTTTGATCGTTTAATAAATTCTCTTTAAAAATGACCTTAAAAATTTTATAACCAATATTTCTGCAAAGTAACTCCAATATGGTGTTGCAATAGTTTCGTTTGCTTCAGTGCCCTAAAATTAACCGATTAATCTTGAAACCATGATCAATAACAAACTGTAATATTAATCTGCAGAATGCCATGTATTGTGTAAATCCCTCTTCACTTTAATTTGGATGTCACGAATGTACAAAACAATGATTATTTAACTTGAACTTTAGTTTGGGAAACAAAAGAATATTGCAGAGACAAATACCTGGAGAATATAAGAGGTGTTGAAGCTAGGTAAAGTAGCTTTTGAGTCAAGAAAGTCTTCAGCGTATCCGTGTGAGTGTATACAATATCTCTCTATGGGCTGTCAAATGCGCAAAGACGGAGCCAACAATAACTAGGCAGCCTATTTATTAGATAGTGATACCTAAAAACGTTGATTACTTTAGTTATTGTACAAGTGAATATATAGACTTAATAAAGTTATTTCCAGCCATACCAAAGTCATACCAGTACTTGAATAGATACAACAAATATAGATATTGAATAAACGCTTTAAATTGATGACCATACTTTAGGACAATCTACAGCGTCAACGCCGGCTGCGCTCAAGAGGCGCGCTGATCTTTTCATCAGAACGGTAAAGCGATACGAATTTAGGCCAACCTTTTTGCTTTAGTAAATCGCCAGTCAGTCATAATCAATTTTTGTATGTTTCCTTGTATAAGTAAAGAGTTATCATGTTCAGAGTAATTCGATCATCACGGATTATTATCAATGGTCGTGCAGCTTGAATGTTTGTCTGAGTTTTGGGACGCCCAACCGCGGATCGTCACTGTAATCGAACCACTCAAAGTTACTTATATTATAGCATTACCAAGTTTAACAATATTATGACAACTAACAGTGATCTTGAGAATTTAAAAAAACTCGTGTTGCTTTTCTTGAATTAACTACCAAGTATTGCTTAAATCAAGTTTAAAACAGCAAAATCGTGTTTACTTGTTAGCTATGTCATAAGCTTTATTTTGGGTATGTCGAAAATTTGTTTCCGTTTCCGGTTTAACCGGAAGCAATGGATACTTGAAAATTTTAAATAGAACACCATGTATACTATTACGTTTTCAATATTTTGTGGTCGATTGAAATGCAAAGTGCTCTTTAAATACCCCCAAAAGGAAAATCTAATGGTGTCAGATAGGGGGATCTAGATGTTCACTCAACGGCGTCCATCTGTTAGTGAAAATTACGTCTAAATAGGCCGGAACGTTTCTGCCAAAGTGTTCTAATGTTCCGTCGTGTTGAAACCATACTCTTGCGTCTGGAATATCCGGATCTTCATTGTGTGGAAATAAAACAGGCAAAGCCGGAATGAGTTCAAATTGCAGAAACTCTAAATATCGCTCTGCAGCTAACGGTAACAAGCAGGGTTCCAAAATTCTATTTACGGATTATTCTCTCACAGACATTTAATTTTTGTGGTCGTTGAGTATGCATCCAGTGGGGATTCTCTTGTGACCAGTATTTGCATTTTTTTGCCAATAAACATGTCTATTCAAACTCGTTTGAATTACGACACTAGCTGCCGCTCGTGTCGTAATCTCACTCGTGTATTAATAGCTATCATTATAAATTCGTTGCATAATATACTAATAATCCTAGCAGAAATAGTAATAATTATTAACGTGATTTAAGAACAGCTTTTTACTTATTTATACAAAGTTTTACAATCCAAAACTAAATAATTTACACAACATTCAATGATAACATAAATTTATACAATTATCAGTTCCTGATATTAATATTAAAAGTCCAGTTTGAACAACTTTGATAAAAATTAAGCAAGCCAAATCTGTCAACAGTATTAACATTTCTGGTGGTATTGCTAACAGTATCGGTAAATGTTACACTGGTACTCATATCTTCGGGGCGTAATATTTCTTGGGCAATCGCTCCTCATTTCTGTATTGTCATCAGTAGTTTTATTATCGGAAATGGTAGAGGTTATACTGTTACTGGTACTAGGTTCATCAAGTCGTAATTTTTTCTGGCTATGTTTTTTTTATATTCTATGGATTCTTCTATGTACCCCTCTGCTATACTGTTAGATCTCTAACCACAATGCCTTTTAAGACAAGTGAGGACACTTCCAAAATCCGGAAAAAGTGGGGCTGAAGTACGACGTAAGTAATGTCCAGCATATTCACTTGCTTTTTTTAAATTTATATATTTTGCCATTTTTTGCGCAATACTACTAATTTTATGGGTACTAACTGCTACTCAATGACATACTCCACCTTGGTATTTTATAAAAAGGCGACGTTCTTTGAAATTTGTTGGTAGAAGAACAACGAATTTTCTGTAAATACTCAAATAGTTTTCTTCCATAACCGTAAATAGTCGAGCTTTATTGATTAACTATTGGAAATTTTTACCAATAAAGCTGACTTAACATCTTGAATGTCATCAACCTTTAAATGAACCAATTCGTCGCGACAACATGCACCTGCAACTCCCAGTATTAAAACAACCTACTACAAACATATACAAAAGGTAGGTACCTACGCATTCTTTAAGTTTTAATGATTACCTTCATCATCAAGTATTTATTACTTTTTTTTTATTTTATTTCCTATTCTCTCGTTATACTTTCATGGTGTGGGGTATTGACCCACTTCCTGTATTCTCTTCTGTTCCTGGATAGTATACTGATTTGGTCTATGGTTTTTCCTCTTATATCCGCTATTTCTTTGATGTTATCATCCCATCCCTTCCTTGATCTCCCTTTTGTTCTTTTCCCATTGCTTCTTGTCTCAAATATTTACTTTTTGAAAATGCATATATTTTAAAATTTTTTCTATATATCTACGCCATTTTTGCATTTGCTCGTCTACGCTGCGCTTCGCCTCGCATGCAAACATAATTGCTCGTCAAACAAAGTGTCACTTTTAATCCTAATGACACAAGGTACTGTTTGTCTACATGCAAAACCCAGCCTCCTTTATAAATTCATTGACGGCTGAAAATCGACGGTCACGTAACAATTTTTATTTCATACTGTACGCTATATACCACTTTACGTCATTGATTTGAGTCCGGGAAATGGCACATTACAGGCCAAGGTCGGGAAGTGTTGCTTAGCAGCCCTTCCCGGACTGCTTGGAAAAAAATTCATCAAACACATCTATTTGTAGCTAAGCAACGAGAAATACCAACAGCGAATGTTTAATTTGACAGAATATAAATTTTAAAAATGACGTTTTTATAAAACGAAAATATTCAAATAAAAAATGGTTTTGGCAGTAATGAAATAAAATTTTGTACGATACACGTCCGTGAAGTGAGTATTAAAGCATTCGTTTAGAAATTTCTAAACTCATACTTTAATATGTCACTTCCCGGACTAGTGACGTAAATAACTATTTAAGACCCCTATACAGATGATAATCTGATGGCAAGATCGAGACTATAGGGTTGACGATCTAGAACTTCGATTTTTAATTGTTGTAGATTGTGAACAACCTATGGGGGCGAGCATTGTCATGGGGGAGAATCGCCCCTTCTCTGGGCATTTCTCTTCTTTTAGAACAAAAAGCGAGCCCTAGCATGTTATATCTTACATTACTTACTATAGTTCATTTTTATTAATAATATTCAAAAATGAAACCACAACAATACCAAAAAACTTTCTCAGCCAATGGCTGCGTTTTGAATTTCTTAAACGGTGACACAGATATGTGGTTCTACTGCATACTTGGTTGTTCGCTCTTAGGGTTATAATAATATACCCTTGCCTCGTCTCCATCTGCCTGTGTTGACAATTTTCTATGAATTTCAGCCCCCGGCATTCCATCAAAAATGAAAAAACGAATTACAGAGCGTTGCTAACAGTTGGTGTAAACTTAAAGTGAAAGTAGAGCAACCAGGTTTCCAACTAAATTGACAATAAGCGTTTTCGCTTCTTCGGGCGATATCATACTACAGTATAACATTAAGGTTTATTAATAATTGCAGTGACACTAGAAGTAAAAATCATTGGTCTGTATTAACAATATAAAATGATTGCCGATATTTTCCCCTATTTAATTATATCGTCATAATAAACTAGCCCCGGAAATATATCGCTTTATTTCGTACCACGATGGGCAAAGACGCTTAAATCTCACCTATTTTCGTAAGAAATCACGCGAGATTTATTATAGCGTAACGCAAGATAGGCTTATGTACCTATCTGTCTCCGTTTTGTTCATTGCCAGCTCCATATTGTCGAAGCACGATATTTATTGTATAGCAAAGACGCAATAAATTAATTCCTCCGGTTTTTACTCCCTCACTTTCGATTTTTCCGTTCCCATGTGTGCTTACAGCGGAATTGTTATTAATTAATCCTGGAGGAAGGCGCCATTCTTCCAATTATATGAATAATATATTTGTTTATTTTTGTTTGTAGCGAACGTGAAGCAGATATTGAATTTTTTCCTTCCCACGTATACAAATTGGGTTATAAGAAATTTTCAAGTCATATGTCCCACACAGAATTTACATAATCGGCTTTACGCGAATCCAGCGATCAATACCGTATTACAATTTTTATGAACATTCAAGGTTGATGAGACCTTTTAAATTACAGAGTAAATCCAGGAATGCATGCTTTTGCGTGGTAGCAAAGCAGAACTTTGCTATACTTCCAACTTGAGGTAAACAAGGAAATCTCCTTCAATAATCTTTGTTGTTCTTTCAATTTTAATGCAGAATAAGCACAAAAACTAATAAAGCTATCACAAAAATTCATCGGAACTAGAGTGAAAAAGAAAATTTATTTGACAACATTATCATTAATTAATCGTCATTTTAGACAATCTTTCAGTAACTTTTGAGCTTGAAAGCATGTATATTCCAAACTATCATCAAGGGATTTTTAATCTGGGTTACATTTGGAGAAACACAGCCAATTGCCTTCGTTAAAACTAAAACTGCAACGTCAGTACTTATTGTTTGATTACAATTACTACCTGTTACCTGTTTCAACGAAAACTTTCAAACAGGAAAGTTAAACCAATTCAGCCCTGTTTCGTCAGAAACAAAATATATGATATGAAAAAAATAATAAGCTTATTCAGCTAAATTAGGAAGTACCGTCACGAACAACCTTTGAAACAATAAAACAGAAACGATTATTGACACTGCTCATAAAATACTCGAGGTTGACATGTAAAATCCATTTTCACATTTTCCCGTTTTTAAAGCTTTTTATTATCGTATATTTTATTTTCTTTTTACTTAACGATTTTTATTATCATGCTATACATTTGTACGTCCATGCTATTAGCTGTGCCAGAAAAAGAGTTTTATCGGAAATCAAATTTATTATATTATTAAACATATTATCTATATATGAAATTCGTAACTGTCTCACCATAACAACACGGGGGGCTCTTGCATCTTGACAAAACTAATCACCATCATACAATGGCGGCCCGTTGCAACTCCACTGAGTTCATTGATTGTCTTTGGCTATTAATTATAATTGCTGCCACCGCTGTTGCTTTAATTTGGTTATTTATGGTTTAATAACTATAAATTTTAAGTTGCAATAAAATTTGCCTTTAAACAAGAGAAAAACGTTTTAGAGTTGTTTACAATGAACATTTCAAATACTGATGAAGGTCGACGTCGGAACAAATAAACAGTAATATATTCTTTATTTATTCGAATGGAATCAAACAAATTTGCAAGAACAGTCAGTTTATTGATTGTATTAGGCAATTATTAAATTTGCTGTCACCACTGTTGCTATAATTTAGTTATTTATGGTTTGTTATTTACGGTTTACTGACGAACAACTAACTCCAAATTGAAATAAAATTTGCCTTGTGTATGAGTATGAGTATTTCAGGTCTTACAGCACTTAGTCCACATTGTCGGGCCCATTGTGCGTACTACCTTAATACTAGTTTAATTAAATCCTTAAAAACTACTTAAACTATTCTATGTTAAGAGGTTTTCAGGAGCTGACAACTTCCCCGGCCCGGATTCGACCACCGGGCCAAATAGAGCCACAGACTCCCGAAAACCACTGTGACCTTGGCTGCAAGCGCCTACTACACTCGCCTTCCAAGGCCTTGTGTAGCACATACAAGACATAAAAGCTTCGTAGTTGTTTAGGCTGGGCGTTTAAAATAACAATGAAGGTTCACGTCAATAAGATTACCGCTCGCACTAAATACTCAGCTATTTTGTATATTGTGTTACATTAATAAGCTGTACGAAAACTGTTTTAGTCGTTTAATAAAGTAGAAGCATTCGCTGTAGTTGCTCTGCTTTAATAAACTGTTTCAAGCTTATGAAGAACTGCGACAGAATGACAATTTGATAAATGGATTGAAGTCTTTCAATCAGCTGGCATAACGGTGAGTCATTTATGGTCCCTAACACTGGTGAATTATGTTTATGTTATTTGGGTGCGAATGTTGCTACTAAACTAATTATTCGAAAGATCGTTGTCATACAATAGTGCGCAAGATTTCAACGGTGGACTAAATGGTATCAAAGCAACATCTCACAATGTCTTCAAATCAAAATTTAAGTACCTTTTACAGCAAAAGCAAGCATCATAATCTCGTTAAACGGACGTACTTTATAACTTTTTTGTTTTATACTTATTGTCTACTCTTTATTCTCAATTTAAAGTTGGAAAGGTTCGCAAGGAAGAACGGAAGGCTTGTATGTAATTCATAGAACTCGCCTCTGATTGCGCACCATTTAGCCATTTAATTTCCTTTTTCTTTCATTTTGTAACTTAATTTTGTATTTTTTTTTTAATTTTTGTTTTTCTAAATTTACAATTACTAATTTAATTACAACGACCAATAAAAGCATTTATTATTGTTATTATTATATGTGACCCGTAAACAAACGGAACTACTATTTTGAAAAACGGCATGCATGTGTATGACTTTTTGAGAGATACGCATGATAACTTAAAACAAGTAAATTTATGCAGAAAATATAAAAATTAAGTAATTTCATAAGTTATATTTTATTTTAGTTATTAATATTAAAATATTCCCAGGTTGTTTTCTTTGCTTTGTTCTTTGTTTTTTGTTTGTGAAGACGTGAAATTAAATAATAAACACAAACTGTGTGTTTTTTATTCTTATGAAACTTTTATCCTCAATGTTATCCAAGAAAATATGGTCACTGTACTTTAGAGGGGTACAATTTGAAAGCCTGTCCCTCCATTTTTTTATTTATTATGTTTTATTATATTTATAAATTAGACATGGAAATGTGTGGTATCATTCTCTTTCACAGCCCCCAATAGAGGGCGGTAAGACAAATTGAAAGTTTTTTAGGAGCACTTTAGCTTTAAAATGGCGGCTGCTGCGATTTTTGTTAATTTTCGGTTTTAACGCCTACTTGCTAAAAAGGAATTGACAGATCTGGATTACATTTGATAATACAATAGCGTAGAGCAATACAACGTTACTATGCAAGTGAATTTTTGCACAAATGAAAACTGTGACGTGAAATTATACAAAATTTTGAAGTAAAAAAGTATTACTCAAAAACTTAAAGAGCTAGAGATAGGCTACAATTTGTTCCGTGTCCCAGTCCACTCATTTCTCTCTGACGCTTTCTATGAATTTTCGAAAAACGTCAATTTTTAGCTTTAGGAAAAGACCAAACGGTAAGAAGTGGACAAAACATAACCCTCGACGAATAACTTCGAAGCAGTACAATCAATTAAGTATCTATAATCAATAGTTAACATAAACAATGATATAGAAGAAGAAATAAAGATGCGGATCCTACAAGAAAGCAAAAGTATGTTTTCGTTAAAACATCTACTAAAATCAAACATACTCTCTAGAACAACAAAGATACGATTATGCAAAACAATTCGACCAGTGGTTATGTATGGAAGTGAAACCGCTCAATCAGAAACGCGAAAACATGCTAAACATTTTCGAAAGGAAACCCATAAAAACATTTGTGGTGCCGGTAAAAAAAAGAAGAAAATTGGAGAATAAGAACTAACAAAAAAATAAAAGGTATTCTAGGGCTACGAAACATAACAGCAACTATAAAGGTGGGAAGATTAAGGTGGGCGGGCCATGTAACAATAATTACAGAGGACTGGGCTGCAAAGAAAAGTCTAATAGAAAGAACAAGAACAAGAGGTAGACGCCGTAAAAGATAGAAGGATGAAGTAGAGGAGGGAGGACCTGAAAAGGTTGTGAATTAACAACTGGAAGACAAGAGCAAGGAACGGGAAAGAATGGAAGGCAATCGTAGAGAAGGGCAAGACCCAACTAGGATCGTGAAGACCATAAGTAAGTAAGTCAATTCATGTTCGTCTCTTTAGTAAACGGAGAACGATAAAAAAATGACCGTTTAAGCAAAATGCTCATTAGTAATAGTAGAATAAGATTTAGGACATAATTTTTAGGTGCAGCAATATTTAGGGGGGGGGGGAGGGTAACTTTCATTTTTAATTTTGGCGAACAAATTTATAACGCTACGACTTCGATCCAAGGTCTGCTACACTACCACCTTAAACAGCTCATTTACTATTTAAAAAAAGAGTGGGGCGTAGTCCATGGGTTGGGCTAGTATATCTTATTTTTTTACTTAACGAATTTTATTATCATACTATACTTTTGTACGTCCATGCTATTAGTTGTGCAAGAAAAAGTGTTTTATCGGAAATCAAAATTTATTATAAAAGTGCATTATTATTCATGATTATTGACCTTTTCATTGAAAAGGAACCTTTTTTCATCATTCGCTTTAAGCTTGCTTGCCAGAATTAGATCGGCCCCTATCGTAACCTACCTTATTTTTTATTAATTGAAGTATTTCAAGAAGATATACAAAAAATTATTTCATCAAAAGCGCACTAATAAGCAAGTGTTAATTAAAGATAACGTAACCTTTGCAGAAGCGCTTGTAAACTAAAATACAAGTGCCAAGTTATACATCAGGTGTAAAGTACGAAGACAAACTCTAAGTAAGATAACGTAGACTTCAATACTAAAATAACAATGAAGTTCTGAAGAGATAATTTAAATTCATTACTGGCTTCAGTAATGTCATTGTATAATCTATTGAAATTATTGTATAATTTATTTTTTAATGGTGTATTTAATGGCGGTCGAAATGCGTCCATATTATAATGCAATTGATTCTAAAATAATAAATTTTTAATGAAAACGGTAGTACAAATTTAATTAAATAATATCGTGTTGATTTATAGTATTATACACCCTATGCATTGGGTTTATACAATTTTCAAAAATAAAAAGGGTATTAAACGAAAACAAACATTACAAATACAAAAAGTGATTTGTGATCAAATTTGGTAAAAGTACTGCATATAGGGCTCACTCGTCTATACAGGGTGCCCATATTATCGTGTAACTCCTTGACTCTTCAGAGTAGGCAACACACCTTGCAAGTCGTGGGATGTTTTACTATTAAAACATAAATTTGTAAGTTAACAAGTACAGCTCATTATACAGGGTGTTTTTTTTCGATGTAGTTATATGGGCAACTTTGTTAATAATATAGTTATGAAAACAGTTTGCATGTCATTGGTTAATATTTTTAAGACAAATTCAATGGAAAAAATGCAATTGCAATATTAAAGAGCTGCAAATATTCAATTAAATGATTTTTTTAAAAGTGCACATGATAAATTAAAACAAGTAAATTCATTTAAAAATATTAATATTAAGTTATTCCATAAGTTATATTGTATTTTAGTTATTAATATTACAATATTAACAAATTTACTTTTTCTATATATTCCTTTTTGAAGTTAAATAATGAACATTAAATTTTTATAAAACTTTTTACATTTAGCTTTTATTTTCTCCAAGAAAATATAGCTACCGTAGTTTACAGGGGCACAATTTGGAGTCCTGTCCTTCCCCTTTTTATTTATTAATGTTTCTTATATTTTTAAGTTGACATGTTATGTTCGAAGAATTTTTTTCACAAACGGAATTTAATAAATCTAAGAACAGAACATGATATAGGCGCCAAGACAAATCCAAAGTTATTTCAGAACCCTCTAGCTCTAAAATGGAGGGCGGTACGATTTTTGTAAATTTTCGTCTTTAACGCGTGTTTACTCAAAAACAAAGTTTTAGATCACTATTACATTTGGTATTGCAGTATCCGTAAAGGAACACAATGTTACTATGCAAGAAAAATTGTGTACAAATAAAAACTGGAAGTGGTAATATTTTTAAAATTATGGCCATCTTCAAAACACTATTGCTCAAAAACTTGCCCCTCTCTTTAATAAACGGAGGACGATAAAGAAATTTTGTTTAACCTAAAGTGCTCATGAGTAATAGTAGAATCAGCTTCAGAATTTAATTCATATGTGCAGCAGTATTTAGAGGGGAGTTTCCTCTTGCCTCCCTAATTTTGGCTGACAAATTGGTCAAAATCGATTTATATAGATTTAAAGCAATCTCTATTTAAAATTCACAAAACTGGAACTTCGATCCACAGTCCGCTACACTATCGTTTTAGGCAGCTTATTTATTATTTAAAACAAGGTGGAGCATAGCCCACGACGTTACGCTAGTTTGTTTTTAATTTACATAAATTTGAATAATATATCTAATATCGCAATTGTTTTAAACAATAAGTATAGCAAACTATATATTTTTAAAAGTCACAATTAAGCACGACACTGTTTTCAGTAGTAATAACCCAAGGATATTGATAATTGTTCGAAAAAATTTTATAACAGATTTCGAAAGCATGTTGCTTGGAAACAAACCGACGCGTAGGCGGAGGTCTGTTGCCTATAAGCAACAAGCTTGAGAAATTTGTTATAAAATTTTTGAGCATTTATCAATATTCGAGGGTTATTCGGATAGAAAATTTTTTGCTAATTATAGAAAAAAATACAAAGCAAAAATAATTTATTTAAACGTGCATTTAACGAAAGAACAATCTTCTCGTTAGTATTACAACCAAATCGTGACATTTTTAAGTTAATTAATATTTGAAACGTCAAAATCTAAATAAATCAAAATGTATCCATAGCAACGTAATAGAGTGAAAACAGCCCATGGAATCTGTTTTCAGTACAATGTTGTTCTGATTGGTTGTGTTCAATCAGATGACCTCAAATTAACTAATTTCATTGGATTTCTACTTGACCAAAAAATTTTCTACACAAAAAAATCTATTAAAAATGTTATTAGCATTTTTAAATATCCGTATAAATAAATAAGCTATGCTGCTCAATAGAAATGTTACATATTTCGTTTTTTGATTGCTCAATAACAAAGAAAGATTTTTAGTTTGTGTTTGCACCATCGAATTCGTCTTTAAAAAATGACCCAACAAGACGCAAACAGAGTTATACATGTCACTACATCGAAAATGAGACCCCCTGTACATCTTTTTAATATCTTCTTTATCTACAGCAAACTATTGTTTTCGTGTATAAAATTATATTTTAATAGCAAAACAACCTGTGACATGCAACGTGTGTTGTCTAGTCTGAAGAGTCGAGGGGTTACACAATAGAATGAGCACTCTGTATATTTTTGCTTTTGGTTCGTAATATATTCCATTATATAAAATTGTTCTAGAGAAATGCGGTAACAAGTTTAACTTTAGTTAGTATTTGCACTTTTAAGCGGCGTTGCTGCCACAAAACCTTATAAATCCTTCAACACTCGCTACGCGATGTTCAGTTTGAAGTTTTAATCTGATTTGTGTTGTAGATACAGTTTGATTTTAAAACCAAACGCTAAGGTACCTGAAAGTGCTCTGTAGCTAGAGGCTTCAACTTTGAAACTTTGTGTTTGCAATTTTTTTGCTGAATTGCAACAAGAGTAGCCTTAAAGCTGGAAATATAGCATGTTGTTGCAATTTTCTACTAGTACTTTTAAGAAGTGGCGGCTCGTAAGGAAGGCATAGTTGGCGACGCCCTCCCTAGCAAACACGCAAAGCAAACCATGTAGCAAATAACATACACTACTTTTCTGAAACGTATAATACGTTTAATTATCGCCACTACAAAAGAGCTATGTTTGTACAACGGATTTGTAGAGTGGCAAACGTAGTGGCAAACGTACAAATATAACTGTCTCAAAGGCACCTCTCAATTTAAATGATATTATAATAATAACGGCTATACATATACACAAGCAAGCTAAACAGAATAATAGTAGGAGTCAGAAACAAAAAAAAGCAGTTGCATCTAGCGTTCTTATCATAATATTTATGTTATCGTATACAGTGTGTTCCAAATTGTAGTATCGACATTGGCATCTCAAAAACGGTAAGAGATACAAAATTCTCCATAATATTATGTAGTTTTAAAACCTTTTTTCAAATTCAAAGTAACTACTTTAGTTTTTGCGATATTTTGAAAAAAAAAACTAAATTTCGAGTTTTCGCTTTTCATCAATAATTTCTTTATTTTTTTCAAATTTACATTTTCCAAACTTGCGCATTAATTGAACGCCCAAGTACTAGAGCACATTTTTTTAAACAAACTTGAACATCTGCTCTAAAATCTTCTTTTTTTAAGATACAAGAGAAAACTGTTGTATTTCTAATGGGCGCCTATTTTGATGATACGCTAACCGAAAAATCAAAAAGCGTTAACTTTCACAAATTTATTTCTCAGTGCAAATAGTAGGATTACGTCGGGTTGCACAAACAATTATCAACTTGAACGGACTGTTTATTTTGATGCAGGATTTTTGCAACTGGGATAAAATAAAATTCTTCTTCGGAAGTCTTTAGTTTTCGACAGGGTATGGTGACTTTCTCTCCTATGCCTGTGGTAAGCGTGTTTCTAGGGATTCACACAGATATAGGACGCTTTAACGCGGCTCCGAACTACAGGAAGCGCAAACACTTCTTCTCCACAGAAAGTGTTCTTAGCAGAATACCTGGCTGGTTTGCCATTTTCTTGCGAGGGCCGTTAAAAATCCGATGTTCCGGTACTGCGATTTGGAACCTAGACCCCAAGCATAGCAGTTCAACACTCTAACCGCTAACCTTACGGCCGTCTCAAAATAAAATTGCAGGTTTAAAAAATGGTGTTAAGTAGTAATTATTGTGGTCATAATGTAGTTGGTATTTGCAATTTACTGCTAAATTATACACTGTGTCCATAAAGTAACCCCCCCCCTAACTAACTTTTGAACGACTTAATATTTTACTAAAAAATTTGGTGTGCTTTAATGGGAAATTAAATACCATTTTTTAGCTCATAATTAAATAATGTATCATTCAAAATGGCGGCTGGGCGCCATTTTGAAATTTTTTTTTAAATAGAAAGGGGGGTCGAGTGACACCTCATTTGAAAGGTCTTTTAGTTCTGCGTCTGATCCTAGAGTTTCAAAGAAAAATATTTAGCCATAACAAAATGACAAACGTTTGAAGTAAAGAAGTCTATTAAAAAAAACTAAGAATTAAAGCAAAAACAAATGAAATTAAGTGTTCGAAATGTTCACCATTCACTTCTTGGCACATAAAAAGTCGGTTATGTCATTCCTGCCTTACATTTTCATAAGTTTCTGGAGTGACATTTCTGTAAAAAACGCATTACATAAGTTTGCAGAAATATCACTCCAGAATCTTATGAAAATGTAAGGCAGGAATGTCATAACCGACTTTTTATGTGCCAAGAACTGAATGGTGAACATTTCGAACACTTAATTTCATTTGTTTTTGCTTTAATTCTTAGTTTTTTTTAATAGACTTCTTTACTTCAAACGTTTGTCATTTTGTTATGGCTAAATATTTTTCTTTGAAACTCTAGGATCAGCCTGTAGTTAAAATTAGGAGCAAAGTTAACGTCAACACGTACAAATTCCCTTGTTCTTACACCGTGTACATACAATTTACAATATGTACAAAAGCAATAAGTCCTGGTAATGTTGAAATTAATAATATCGATATTATAGATAATATATCGAAATTATTGACAATAATATTATCGTTATTATCATACTATTGATATTATCGATGTTATCGATACTACCGATATTATCGATACTATCAAAACTATCGATACTATCACTATTATAGGCATTGTCGATATTTTGATATTGTCAATATTGTCGATATTATCGATATTATCAATATTATCGATATTATCGACAGTATCAATATTATCGATATTATCGATATTATCGACATTATCGATATTATCGGTGTTATTGATATTATTGCTATGTCGATATTTTCTATATATGTATATATTTATTATCGATATTCAATATTAAATTTTCAATATCGCCTAGCCCTAATCACAATGGACAGTTTATTGAACAATTTAATTCTTGGTTCATTCTAGGTTCTTTCTTGGACAATATTTGTTAAATTTGATGTTATTTTATCGGTTTTTCTTTTACTGCTGACAACTATATGTTAAGTTTATGTATATTTCTCAAATATCGTTTGTTAGTATTGTAGCTATTACAGCGTATTAATTTTACAAAAAATAATTTATGAATTGAAACGTTATTTAATTTTTCTGTCATACTTGTTTTCCTAACTAAATACGTTTAGAAATGTTAAAAATCCTTAAATTTCTGGTATGACAGGAATCGCAGTAGTCGTGGACTACTAATACCTTAACATTTTTGAAAAAGACCAATGTTTCTCTAACGATTTGTTTAAATACAATAATTATTGTACATTTTTATTTATCCTTGAAAAGCCCCCAAAGAGGGCTGATGAACGTATCACCAAAAATAAAAAGTACGAAGGTTTGCGCTTGTATTTCAAAAACAAAATGAAAAAAATTTTAATGTATTTTTAAAGAGTGTCTTAATAGTGTTGAAGTTCGAAAAATGTTAATAAAAATATAAAAAAATTATTGAGGAAAAAAATCAATTTTGTTTTTTTCAAAATACTTCAAAAATTAAAAAAGTTACCCTAAATCTGAAAAATGTCTTAATTCTGTATATAAATTATGCAGAATTTTCTCCAGTTAACCGACTTTTTGACCATTTTTGAGATTCCAATGTTGAGACTCGAATTAGGGACACAATGTATACAAAATCTTCCCGCAGGATGGCATATTGCAGTAGCACCTAAAATGCACGTGTATTGCAATATTGTTCAGCTTTAGTACCCTTTGTGCTGGTGAATTTAGATGAACTCTAGAAACTATATGTTGTATTAAAAAAAAAATTTTGCAGCAAAACTTCTCATATTTTAATTAATAGTCCACAGATTTATACATATTTTGTATTGAATTTTAGCACTTATTCATTATTTTCTTTGTTGTCAGATTGATTAATTTGTAAGTTAGGATGAAAGTGGACCCATGTTTTTAACTTCGAGGTGAAACTAAAGAATATTTGAATTGAATTGAATTGAATTGAATTTATTATTTCCATTTGGGTGTAAAACCCATTTACATCGATATTACAATTCTAGAAAAAAAAATTAAATTATAACCAATGGTGGTATGAAAAAAATCACAAAAAACTAACTCATAACTGAAATAACACCAGAAATGTCAAGAAAAAAGTTTTATAATATTAATAGATTTTAAATAAAATTTTAAAAAATACATTTTAAAGTCGTTAAAGTAACATTTTTGTCGTCAAAACATATTTTTGAAACGTAAAAAAATGAGCTTTTGGCGTCAAAAATGGTTTTATAACGTTAAGAAACATTATTAAAGTCAAAAATATATTTTCTGACAATTTCCAAATTTAGTTTTTGTTTTCAAAAAACCCTTCCTATTGTTAATAATTAAAAGTTTTCCTTATTTACATCACAAAAATCTTTAATTCAAATAATCAATTATCGATGTCGAAATTTATTGATACAGAAAATAAAGTTTTGTAGTCAAAACATATTTTTGATTGTAAATAAGTGTTTGCAGTAAAAAATTTAGGTTTTCAAATATTTTATTTTTATTGTTGTCGTCAAAAATCGTTTGTAAGATGTAGATGTAAATTAATTAATTTAATAAGCCACATAAGCAAAGCTTGTGTGTGGCTATATTTGTGGTGGCAGTAAAAAGCAGTAATAGCTTGTTGACAGCAGTTAAGAAAAATATAGAGTCATCGAGTTTAGTATAGATTGAATATTTTAGGTTTGGCATTCCTAATCCAACACTTAACCTTTTTTGTGAAGAGATGTGAATTGTTTATCTTTTTTAGATTTTGTGCCAGTTGATTATATACAATTATACCCGTATATTGTGCATGTCTTTGTCCAAAACTAGTTGATTTTCTTGGCAAATTTACATTTTGGTTAACCTGTGTTCTAGTTGCATACTGGTAATTTGTATGTTGAATACTATTTTTGTTTTTAAAGAAATATGTAGCTAAACTTAGGGTGTATAGTTGTCTGATGTTGAGAAGGTTGGAGATTTCGTATAGTGAAGTTGTTGGGTATAAATAATCTTTCTTAAAAATAATTTTGATTATGTAATTCTGCAAAACTTCAAGCGGTTTCAATGCAGTATCATACAGCCCTCCCCAACCAATTATGCAGTATTGAAGGCTTGATTGAACTAGAGAAAAGTAAACCATTTTAGTAATTGTTAGTGGAAAGCTGTTAGATAGTAGTTTAAATTTATGAATCGTTTTTCTTAATTTGTTACAGATGTTTTCTACTTGTGCATCCCATCTTATATTTTTGTCAATATATATGCCTAAATATTTAATAAAATCTACGGACTCAATGCTTGTTTCTCTAGACATATTAACTTATGTATAGATATTTTTTTCTTTTGCGTGTCATTTTCGCCTGCTTGATAATTTTGAATAGAAAAGTACATAAATTTTGTTTTATTATAATTTAATGTTAACGTATCTGTTTCCAGTTGAGATTTGATATGAGTCATGGCCCATTCAACTTTTTCAATTGCTTGCTTCCAAGACTCCCCTGTTACTACAACAACCGTGTCATCGGCATAAGAAATAATAGTCCCGTCTATATTGAGTTTGATTAGATCATTTATGTATATTAAAAAGAGAATAGGTCCAAGAACCGTACCTCGTGGCACCCTATTTTACAGTAAGTGCTTCACTCATACTTTTATTTATTATAACTTTTTGTTTTCTATTTTTCATGTAATTCGTCAGAAGTTGTAATGCTTTGTCACGTATCCCGCAGTTTTCTAATTTATGCCTAAGGGTAGTGTGACACACTGTGTCAAAGGCCTTTGCTAAATCCATGAACACGGCAATGGTTTTTAAATTTTTGTCTAGGCTATTATATAAGGTCTTAGTTAGTTCATATACTGCATTTTCAGTAGAAAGTCCATCGCGAAAACCAAACTGGCACTGAGAAAGTATTTTATATTTATTCAAATAGGATACAAGCCGTACATTCAAGCACTTTTCCATAATTTTTGCCAAGTTATTAATTAAGGAGGTTGGTGTGTAGTTACTAGATTTAGTTTTATCTTCGGCCTTAAATATTGGTGTTACTACTGACTCTTTAAAAGCGGATGGGAATACTCCAGTAGAAAAAGATAAGTTATATTCTAAAGGCAACAATATATGTTTTGCAATAGTTTTATTCGATATATTGTCTGGGCCACAAGCACATGAAGTTTTAAGGGTTTTTATGTGTGAAAGTATTTCGAATTGGTCTGCAGGATTTAGAAATATTGAGTTAGTTTGGGAAAGTTTAGTAATATTTTGTATTATAGTATTTTTTGAATTCTGTTTTATTTGCTTCGCCATAGATTCACCCAGGTCTACAAAGTATTGGTTAAAGTGATCAGCTTTTAGCTGATCGTCAGTGATAATACTATTGTCATTGTTAATGATACTTGGTATAGTAGAAGACGGTTTATTAACATTAGTAGCCTCATTAACAATTGCCCAAAATTTTTTTTATATCTTTCCCAGCTTGTGTCAACTTTCCTTTGTAATATTCTGCTTTAGTGAACTTTATGAGGTTTCTAACTTATTTCTATATTTTTTATATTCATTTTTAAGTTGATTATTATTGGGATTACGTAAGGCTAATTTACTTAATGTATTTCTTCGTCTTATACTCTTTAATAGACCATGGGTTCACTTCCATCCTAACATACAAATTAATCAATCTAACAACAAAAGAAATAAACAATAAGTGCTGAAATGTAATACAAAATATGTATAAATCTCTAGACTGTTAATAAAAAGATAAAAAGTTTTTCTTTTAAATTTGTGTCGCCTTCCCGCAGTAAATGTTCACGAGCAGCCACTGCTTTTAACTAAGTTCGAAAAATCAAAATCAAGTTCAAGTGTGTTTTAATAGATAATATTGTTTTAAATTTTATTTGCGACTTAAATGTCTAACCTGAAAATACACATTTAATCTCACTTTAATATTAATGAAAACCACCACGCTCCCAAAGGAACTCAAACAGTATCCTGTACAGATTTATCAATTACTATGTAGGACTGTAGATTGTAGGAAACCCCACAAAGTTACACTCTGCGTGATCACTAGCAAGGACTCAGTAGTGACCAGTAAGGCTCGCATGCAAAGATTTGGATTACCCACGGTTTGTAACCAATTTCCGCGGTTCGGTTTTCTAAAGCGAATACGCTCCGGAATACAAAGTGCTTGCATTTGTCGCAATGCTGAAATTTGTAGCACAGAATGTAAACAGTTCGAAGGTTGGTAAAAAAACAACATGGAGTACTAAATTCCATTCGTTTACTTCGTTCACGCTTGAAATTTTAAATAGTTTTTAATTCATTGGTAACACGACGACCTTTGTTAAGATAAATATATGTAATTTCTTTTACGGTACTAAGCAAGCACGCCGACATTAAGTAAACTGGCTAATGTTTGATGGTGGCACCCACGCTTTTAATCTAATTATAACACGAGAAGAATACATATTTAAAATTTTATTTTTGCAATTTACTTAGGAACACAAAATTTGGAAATTGAGAAAAGCTCGAAAACGCGGTACTTACCTACTCTTAATATAGTTATTATATTTGGTATAAATAATTAATACATATTGCGTTTTATAATTTTATTAACGCAAACATAACATTCCTTGTATGATGTTTTAAGTTACTTGATTAAATGAGGAAGAATAAAAAACGGCGACATCCTCGCATTTATGGAAGTCTTTGAAAATTTTTAATATATTTTCAAACATTTTTGAATTTTATGGAAATTTAAAATTTTTTGGGTTGGAAATTTTTGAAACTTTCGTAAATTCTCAAACTTTTTTAAAAATATTGAAAAATTTTGAAACTTTAGGAACTTGAAAATTGCGAGAAATTGTGAAAATGTGGAAAAATTGTAAAATTTTTTACAGATTGAGTTAAAAATGTTTTAAAATTTTGAAAATTTTTATAATTTTGACAACTTTTGGAAGATTTATTACTTTTGAAAGTTTTTAAATAATTTAGAAATTTACATATATCGTGAAAACACTTTTTTTTATTTTTAAAAATTAATAACTTTTTTAAATAGTAAAAAATTCGAAATTTTTTGAAAACTATGTAAATTTTGAAAATCTTGGAAACGTTTAGAATTTATGATAAATTTGGAATATCTTAAAAATTTTTGAAAATTCATAACTTCTTAAAAATTTTTGAAAAATTTGACTATTTATGAATTCGTTGAAAAATGTAGAATACGAATTTAAGGTTCTTTTTCGAGCGCATCTATTTCTTATTGGTCAAATTGTTTAGGTTAAAAATGTTTGCCATAAAAGTACCTTTCTTTTACGCAACTCGTATATCGGCCGTCAAGCTCAAAGCGAAAAAATCATTGCTAAACACTACGAGGAAGGTAAAAAGTGGAGACAAACTAGCTCATTTCACATGGAGATCTGTAAGAATGGTGGAAGATAAATATTCAAAGAAAACTTGGCAGGTGAAAATGTAAGGAAGAAGATGCAGCGAGAACCAGGAGAAACACGCAACTAGGCCTAACCGACAACGGGAATAGCTGACAGGAGGCCCAAAACAGGAAGGAATTGTGAAAATTAATTCAAGAGTAAACAGCCAACCTCAACACCGTGAAGAAGGTAAGAGAGTTTCAAATTCCGTATGCATACATGTTGAAATAATTGACATTTATTAAAACGGCTAAGTAAGCACTAAAAATTTAAAGCTGCTGTTAAACAATATAGGGTACTAAATTCTCGTGTTCGTATTGTAATTTGTTTCTTTACGTGAAAGTTGAAAGAAAGTCATGAAGCTTTATAGTAACTGTCGAAGTGTTGTGCGCTGCTTGTAAGGATTACGTGTAAGGATTTGCTTATCTTGTTATTATAATGTAGATGGTGCTAAAAGCTACTGCTGCAGATGCTCGTTATGAAAATTGTATAGATATGAAAATAAAAATAAATTTCTTGGAGTTTTCCGAAATAGGCAATTTATTTTGTTACTTATCTTTGCTTCGTCTATTTAACCTTAACCTTTACACTTACACGGTCCTTGAAATGTGAAATTAAAAGCTCGAACGTAGCAGTCATGCAAATTTCAAATTACTTAGAATAAATCAGTACTCATGTCGTGATCAGGATTTTAATGTTTACAAAATTTCAGAATGAGTTATAAATTTGTCACTTCCGAGCGTGTTTTTTCAATTATTATTTATACATAAATCAGATTTCCGTCTTTCTCAGTGTTTGTCTTATAAATCCAGCTGAAATATTTTTGTCAGAACTTGATTTTCTTAAAGCAATAATATTTAGACGTGTTTATAGCAAATGCGTATCGCTTATTTCAATGCTGTTAGTATTTGTAGTTAGCAGAGCATCAACAGATATGGAATTTAAAGAAAAAAGATAAATCAAAATCAACAGTTATATTGATGCAATAGTTTACGCGGACTATTAACAACTGATCCGCTGTGACGTTCACTTTTTTCTGTCGCAGTTATCTTTGGTTTCTGAATCTCAAAACCCCTAAAAGTTAGGCAATTTATGCATTGATTTCGGTTTTGTGGTTGTGGAACTGTAGGTTGCTTGCAATTTGCGATTGCATTTTCAAGTTGTTTTTTTAATCATGGGGCTGTGCTCGATCACAACTCCATGACTCCCGCTCCACCCCCTTACCCAGACTCAGCGTACTCGCACTATTCACCGGTCTAACACACCCCACCCCAAAGAAACATGCAACATAACATACACACCACACACACCATCCATGGACACGCCGGATTTAACTTATTCAGGAAAATATCCGTACAGAGAATTCAAACCTATTGCCGTTGGTAATCTAGCTTTAGAGCCCGAGACTCTAACCACTAGACCACCCGCTGGCTGTTTTTGAAGTTAAGAAGAAGGAAACAACGAAAAGATGGCGATGAGGCTTTGAGAATTATTAAGTAAAATCGTTCTTTGTTTTGGTCATCCATGGAGAATTTGTTGCAATACTGTAGTATTATTTAATGTATTCCATGTTGCAGTGGAAAATCGGTCGGATAGAAGGATTGTTAGACAATCAAAAGTCTACCTTAAGAGTTTTCATTAACATTGCAAGAGCTTTTGATAAGGCATCCTTCGACAGTGTTAATACCGACCTACGCAGGTATGGCGTTGCACCAAATCTCTGTAGATGGAGAGAACACATCCTTGCAATGAGGTTAATATAGATGACAGCTTCATAAGAGGTGTTGCAACGAAGAGCTGCCCCCAAGGGGGCGTTCTGTCCCCACTGCTATGAAACACAGTGGTAGACAGTTTTCTGCTCTTCCTTAACATGCTGCATGTTACACTGTTGGCTATGCAGATGATATTACCATTCTCGTCACAAAAAAAGTTGAAAAAACGCTTTGCTCCTTAATTCAGACGGCTCTTCGAATAATAGAAAACTGGTGAAATAAACAGTCCCTCTCTATCAACCCTTCGAAGAGAGAGATGGTACTATTTACAATAAAAAAGAAGGTGGGACCTTTACGTACACCCCTCCTATTTTGTACTTCCTTCAGACAACGTAAAACATCTGAGAGTCACTGTTGATAAACAGCTCAATGAGGGGAAACATTTACAGGCTAAGACCGAAAAAGCTTACATAACCTTTTGACAGTGTCGCTGCGCGCTGGGAAGATCTTGGATCTTCCATAATTATCCTGTGGCCGTATACAGCCGTTATTAGGCCTATGCTGTGCTAAACTACAAGGCACTGGTCTAGTGGCACAGAGTCAGACAGGCACACAGATAGTGTAAGCTAGAGATGTGAATATATTCACTTAATCTTTCCTCGAATATGGAGTAGTTGTAAGTATGATATAACAAAGCCGTGTTTTCCATTTAGTATGCAGAGTCAGCTGTTATATAATTAAAAAAAAGAATCAACCAAGCTACAACTGCAACTAAACTGGGACATAAGCAACCTCTTGCCTGTCTTAGTATTAAGGGTTATTGGTTTAACCCCTACGACGCGACGGCCCTAGAGGCGATTCTATGCTTTCCCCACTTGATCTGGTAGTGGAGGAATCAGCTATAAGGCCTGCCCTGGGGCTATGCCTTAGAGGTCGGTATGGTATACAAAAGGTGTGGGTGCACAGGCACACCCGCATACTCGATGAGGGAGTCTTAAAAATTCCTCTTTTTGGTCGAATGCCTCCCTCCTGAGTATACTTTTAATCGACACTTCAGTATAGCTGTGAAAGATGGAAAAACACAGCATTCAGATTTATACATCTGTATTGATGAATCCAAAACAAGGAATGGAACCGGCGAAGGAGTTTTCCTTGACGATTTAAATCTTAGCCAAAGTATACTGTTAGGCAAACTTCTAAGTGACGGTAGTGGAAATAATGCATGGCGCAAATACAGTCCTTGAACAATAAATCAAGAACCAACGTATTGCGATTTTAGCAATAGCAGAGTGCCTTATTGACCCTAAATAATTGTAAAATTACCTCGGAGTAGTATTTTACTGCTACGAAGCGCTCCAAGATACAGTGGCGGTTTCTCCATTGGGTCAAATGGTCATTGACCTCCAGATGAAATAAGAAAAAAATAATTACTTTTTGTTTGAGTACATAACATATTACACACTAAAAACTAAATACTTTATAGTTAACGTTTGTATGAGATTTCAATGCGAGAACGTTTATTAAAGAGCTGCCACAGAATTCCAAAAGTTTGAATGTTTGAATATCGCGCGCGTGTTAAGCGAATCTATGCGAGGGTCATATGGCTGTTTGTCCACAATTTAGCTATACGCCACCGAATAAAGCCGCCGGCTTAAAAAGCCTTAAAATGAATAAGAGTGCAATAGAAAGTTCATTGCGGTAAAATTCAGATTACACAAGCTAAGAAAGGAAAGAAGCTGGTGCGCATTAAAGACTTCAGGGTCGATGACCCCAGCTTCTGATTAAATAAGTAGAATAACAGCGCATGCTAATCACGTGTAGTTGGTGTATTTCTTCACACGTTCGTTTTATGTTGGTATGACACAAGGTTAGTAACAAACGTTCTTTGTGTAGAAACAATCGGGTGATTTTTTCGTTGATCGAATTTGTCTGTGACATGTTCTTGGGTAGTAAATCATAATTGTGTAGTAAATCTTAATTTAGTGCTATAAAATGTCTGTGCAAAATATAATGGAACTCAAAGCTCAACTTATTGAAGTTTCAAGAACGTTTGAAGTTAAAAGAAAACGGTCGCCCTCAACCAACTCTAATTATTAAACAAATAACATTGTATATAAATAAGGAGGTTAACAGGTTTTTTAATAAGCCAATGTATGCTTTATCGAATTGGATTTGTGGATGTGATATAAGAAACGCTTTCTTCTGTTTCCCGTGGGTGTTATTCTGCGATGACGCAATGTGGCGTAAAAACGGCTTGATTGACTTAAAACATTTGAAAATTAAAGTACAAAAACATTTGTTATCAGCAAATCATATGAAAAATTCTATGAATTTTGCCACACTTGGTAATGTGGATATCAGATTGCAACTAGACAGTGTTTATTGAAATTTTATTAAAGATTTTAATAAAGATGTTGATAAAAATAGATATATTTTAAATAAAATTATAGATTGCATATAGTTTTGCGCAGTAACATAGAAAAAGTTAGGCATAACATTTTTCATAAATTCGTGCCAGCTGCTCCATCGACATGCAGAAAAAGAAATAAAATAAATAAATATTCAAAACTTCGAATTGCAGTAGAAATTTGCGACATAATTGTATCGGAGGTTGAACATAGACTTATATTTTCTAATCTTTTAATCGGTTCGCAGTTATTTCAAGCAAATAAATTCGAGGAGTACAAAAAATGTTTTCTACCAAATGTTTTTAAATTAGTCAAGACTAGTTACCCCGTTATAAACGATTTCAAATTAAAAACCGAACTAGAAGTGCTATACGATCGTGAGGATTTTTGTGAAAGTGCTGGTGCTGTTGCAATACTACAGTTATTTATAACTTATAAACAGTAATCTTTGTCAGATTTATACCGAGAGTGTAAAACTCATTAAAATTTTGTGTACTTTGCCGATGACAACGGTGGAAAGCGAGCGTTGCTTCTCTACTTTAAAAAGAATAAAAACATTTTTGCGTAACACGATAGGGCAAGAAAGGTTAAGTGCGTTAGCTATGTTAAGAAGCATCGAAAAATCGTTAATTAATAACATTGACAATTTTAATGAACTAGTGACAGATCATTTTTCCAACGCGAAGGATCGACTTGAAATATAAGTCTACCTAACATTTAGCTGGGTTAGTACATTTTTATCGAAAAATATTTCAAAATTACCCCCCCTCCCCAGTACGGCACACCACGAGCCGCCACTGCCAAGATATTTTCAAAAACAATGTACAGTGGAGAGCTATTCCAGACGAGGCCAAGACCATTCAAGGATCGTAGATGCCAAAGGAAGAAAACAATTATAGCATGTGGGTCAAGTATTTTGCAACCCTTATCGTTAAAAAATTATAGATTTTTCTTGTCATTTAATTACCATACACAGAAAGGAGATTTAATGCCAACTGGAATACGTAAGTAACAACCATGGCGATTAAATTTTTGTTTGTACATACAGAAACTGACACTTTACTTTGGCCAATGCTGCTTAGTTTAACACCATTTGTTATGCTTATTTCTCGGCTGAAAATCTTCTATCTAGTCACGAGAAGAAGTCAAATAAGCGGTTGCACCAGAATCTAAATACCAATCCGAATCATCTGATAGATCTTATTTTGTAGACATTACGCAAATTACACTAAAATTCCAACTATTTGCTTTCTTTTTATAAGTTGAATTTACTTATAAACTAACTTTTTTTGTTTATAAATCCGATAAAACCGAGATCAAGTCACCAAGTTCTACTGCTATAACAACACTAACTATTTACTTTCTAATATAACCTTTGACAATGGCATGTAAACATGCCGAAATACGTATAAGGTTAAGGTTAAAATAAA
This sequence comes from Ctenicera cuprea, assembly GCA_958336395.1. NCBI lineage: Eukaryota > Metazoa > Arthropoda > Insecta > Coleoptera > Elateridae > Ctenicera > Ctenicera cuprea. The sequence goes on from OY284488.1 coordinate 33,358,355, forward strand.
TAAATATTGTTAAAGTAATTAAGTATTTTATATACAGATACTCATTAATTTTTTTTGGAAAATATTAGCTGTTGATGCCAATACTGCTTACGGTTATAACATTTCAGTAGAACTAGGGCAGCCACGAGTCACCACTCTCAGGCTAATTACATTCCAATTAATTAGACTAATTACATATCAATCAGATATTTTTAATTATTCTAATTAATTGGAATGTAATTAACCTAAGGGTGGCGACTCATGGCTGCTCTAGTTTTACTCATTTAATTCTGCGAAATTTATATTTATTCAAATACTTTTCACTCAAAGAAGCTGACTCAGTACTTGATAATGATTTCTAAGATTTTCTCAAGCTTCTTTCGCGGTTTTCGCGTTTTTTTTGTGTGGCACAAGACTATTGAAATATGAAGTTTTCCAATGCTCCATTATCTTTTCTTTGTCCAGTATAACTTTTTCAGTAGGTTTTATATACCACAAGCCAGCGTCAATCAAAAAATTTGTTATCCAAAACTTATAATCTGAATAATTTGTACCATCCAACTGTCTGGATTCAGGAAATCCACCAACTGAAGTTGTTGCGCTATTAGAAGGCTTAATTCCTCCTCGAAGTGCAATTTATATTTCAAAGCTTGTACTCCCGCTTTTAAAGGAACGAAAAAAAGCTTTCACAAAACTAACTAGTACAACCTGTTACCAGTTAATTGTATTCTGGTTATGGGCCCTGTTAGCAGAGCTTCCGCAGATGTGTGATTTAAAGGGAAAATATAACAAAATCAACATTTTATTTTATATTATAAATAATAATTCACACCGACTATAACCAACTAAATCTTCAAAACAAAACAACTGATTCTCACAGTAATTCTAATTGGATATCAATGCAAGAGGACGAAGAAATCTTTTTTAGAAAAATAATATTACACGGAATTGCTTTTGCTAATACAAACCGGAAATTGTATGAAAGTTGTTTATTCCAAGTAAAGTGCTTTGTTCTAGTTTAGCCTCCTTTTTAATGCATTTAGAGTAGTTCGTATTTGTATTATTTATCTTCCATAAGTTTAAGAGTTACGTAAACTGAGTTTACAGTTCCACTTCAACAAAACTTTTCTCTTTGTATGTACCTACGTATCCTACAGTGTTCGTCAAAGTTTGGATCTGTGTTGGTACTTCAAAAGTTTGCAGAGCTAAACTTCATTATATAGCTTGCTAATGATATGATTATGGAACGTTAAGCTAAGTTAAATTACTTAAGGAAAAGGCTCCTGTTCTTTGATCTTAGAGAAAAGTATCCAAATAAATTGTACATTTAATTTAATTACAAATTAGGCCTTACCTTGACTTGATCCTGTTCTCCGGCGTACTCGATGCTTTGGAATATCGTCCAGGTGTATCTACGACGCACCTCCATTCTGGCCAAGTATCTTCTATACCACCTCTGAATGAGAATGGCAGCCTTCATTGCTGCAATTGACAAACGCTTTATTAGTTTTTTTCAGGATATTCAGAAACGCTTGTCAAATACATTCGCGACACACAAAAAGCCCGTGTAATTTCTGCTCGTGTAACGAGCATAAACCAATAACCGGTAAGCCATAACCGCTAACCCGCATCCACTATTTGCATATCAAATGAAATCCTGTAAAATACGAGGGAAATCGAATAAGAACCGACCTACATCAATGTAATCGCTTACCCTTCTCAAAGTTAAATGGTTCTTCTTTTCAACTGTGTATGTAGGAAGTTTTTCCTTAACCTACATTTGTCACAGTAGTGCAGTGATATTATCGACAGTGTCATTTGAAAGTGACGATATTTTCAGCTGATTCAGTTTTTTGCTTGCCTGAAACCTCGACATTTGTCTTAGAAATCAGTGAACCGAATAATCCTAAGAAGACGTTTCTTGGCAGAAGAAAAGAAGTTATCAAAAAGGCTTATCTCTGATTTTATTGCGTCGAATCGCAAAATTGAAATTTTTGCTTTGTTGAAATAAAAAGAAACCAGAATAATTTTATAAAATATTTCCTTGCAACTCCACATTATTTATTTTATAGAAAATATATTTATAACTTGTTGATTTTGTAGCACAAGCCAAATTCAAATGAGTTTTACGAACTCTGCTAAGCTGCTCAGAAAGAAATAGTTACAAGCGCCAAAAATGTCATCATAAAATATAACTTTATGGTAATTTTTAACACTAAAAGTTTAGTATATCATCTAATAATTTCTGTTTCAAAGGTGTTTAGTTTCAAATAAAACTATTGATCATGTCTAGGTCTGAAAATACAATTTTTAATTTTAGATAATTTATTTTGATATTAATTATTATACATTTGAGATATTTTCCGCAGAAAATACTACTTCCTAGTTCTGCGAATTGCAAATTATAGTTATTTATTAGAAATTAATTTGATTAGTGACTTTCAATTCGTAAATTCAGTAATTTTAAATTCGAATCTCTTTCGTTTATCTAAACTTTTAGTGGTGAGGGGCCCGTACCACTACAACCCACATATTCAGGCAAACAATATATACGCCTCATTTCTGTTTGCACAGTGGACCGCCACAGCATTCAACGGATATAGGCAAACTTAGATATATAATGTTCGTTTGTGTTATCAGATCATTATCAAAACAAATTCCAACCAGGAAACATCTGATAACAATGAATAAATAAAATAGGAACAAATTAAACTAACTAATAGATTTTCACATGTGCTTACTAAAACGTATTTGTAGAGAACGTGTCCCCCCAGCCAGTATTTTTGATAAAAAATACTAATATTACCTCATTCTATTTTGCACAAGTAATAAAGAATAAGTTTTAACTAACAGACCTAAAGCAACAGTATTGAAAGCTATTTAACTGTTCGATCAGCTGAACGCTAACATTCCGCGAAATAGAGATGGGTCTACAAGTTTATGTAAAAGCAATGAGTTGAATTAGGGAAAAGAATAAATCATGTGTAAAAGAAAGAGATACACATATACAGGGTGCTAATAAAATATGGATACAAGCTTATATCTCGATAATTTTAGGTTTTTCAAAAAACCTGTTAAACACGTCAAACAGTAATTTACCTCCGCAGATTTTTGGAGTACTCAAAAGAAAATTTCTGGTTCCCCTTTCGAAGTAGTGGCGTCATCAAGGTTTTTTTTAATGACACTATATATTTTAAATTTCGTTTTTGGATTCCTTTCACAAGATCACAAAAAATTACGAAAATCTCAATATGTTTCTTATGCAACCCCAAAAAAATTGATACTACCATAAAGTAAATGTCACAAACAACCCAAAAACGAAATTAAAAATATAGACTTTTAAAAAACCATGATGACGTCATTACTTAAAAAGGGGAGGTGTAAATTTGTTTTCAAGTACACTAAAAATCTGCAATACTAAATTACTTTTTGACATGTCTAACGCTTTTATCGAAAAACTTCAAATACTTTATTAACACCCTTTGTAACTAAGTAAAATTAAGGAGACGTGATTATCACTAATTAAAAAAAATCCTGCGTACGTCAAATTATAACGTCAATACATGAATGACATGAAATGGAATTCAAGCCTACTACAGTTTCAGATACAAATGTCTGCCCGAAAAGTTCGGTGCGGTTATCTCTGGGGTCTTTAAAGTTATAAATTTGAAATTTTAGTGCATCAGTCGGTACAGAGACGGACGTAAACCACTATAGTTATCATGTCAGTACTCAGCCACCCTAAGCCACTTCAAAATTTCAAATAACATACTGTACTTTTTAAGATAGATTATGAAAGAGAATATCAATATTTACGCAACAGCGAGAACTACTTATAACGATACGTATAACAGTTTCCAACTTTCCAACTGTAAAAGCGTGGGGCGTAGCTCACCGGTTCTGCTAGTCTAAAGTAATTTCGTGAACTTAAATAACAGTTAAATTCACGAAATATAGGCTAATTACCAGATCAGTTTCAAAAACTTCAATAAATTATAAAAGCAACCTCCAATTTCTTCATTTTTGAAGTACTTTAAGTACTTTTACTGGTCACGTTTTGTTTTTGACCTTCTAAAATGTGACCGTAACGTATACAAGATGTCCAATACTACTTGGGCAACTTAGCTATCTCGGCATCTCTACGAGATACGAAAACGGTTAAATTATATCAAAGTTTGCTAATTAGGAAAGCAATGTAATGGTAATTTTTCTTCCAAAACACACATGGCTTTCTAAATACGAGCGAAAAACTAAAAAAATGAAAATTCTTTAAGAAAATATCTGTTCGTGTGAAAATAGAAAAAAATCTTAAAATTCAAAATCTATTGAAGTCGTTTTAAAATATTACACAAACGTGCATTTTTTAAATAGAAACCATATTTTATTTTAACACTATTAGAAAGCTTATTTTTCAGCTTTCGTGGTTTTCAATCATATACGGTTTGACATACTTAGTTTTAAATTTTATTTTTTACGAGCTTGTATTAAATGTTTACAGTATCCTTTAAACAAAAGGTTACCTTTATTATGATATAGAATTTGCTACAAAGGAGCTGCTTATGGAGAAGTAATCACAGTCCCAGGCTTTGAAGCTACTCCTCCAAAGGCGTATGCGTTCAATTCGCACTCACGGTAGGCGCTTTTCAGTGTGTATGATCTTGGCAGTTGTAACCCCCGTAAGCCATAAACTATGTAATTGTATTTCCAATTAACAGAAAACAGTTTTATACAAAATCACATATGCCATGAAACAGAAACGATAATTTTTTGGACATTTTAATCAAGTCAGGTAATATTATATTGTTACGAACCAAAATTAAATATTTAAAATTATTAAATAATTAAACACTTAAAATTAAATATTCAAAGAATTACATTAATATTCAGGTCTTGCTTATTTTAATAATTGCGCATATAATTATGTTGCAAGTGCTGATGTCAAAACTGCATTTCTGCAAGTGTCGACTTTGTCATACCAAATTAAGAAATATGAAATAAGTTTGCTAAGGGTTATTACAAAATATTGAGGTCGTGCTGATACCAATAAAATATAAAAAGCCAATCAAAGGCATGTAATAATTTAATATAATTAAGTGGGAGGACACTGGGATCCTTGAAGGGGTATGACCAGTTTTTAGATAGTTAGTCTGTGTCTGGCATTACTGGGGAAAAGTCCAATCAATTGAAAGATGGTGTCAGTACGCCTCATATTATATATGTAAGTTGTTTTAATTTATTAAGTTAGTTTTAATTTATTACATCAATTTAGATAAGTTAGCAGTAGTAATAATGTAGAATAGTTATAGGGATGTTTAAATAAATATTTATAAATATAAAACTCTTGGGTTTCTAAAACTATACTGCGATCCTGAAGGATGAGAATTATAATATTCTCATCAGTTACGTATCAAGCGTAACAATATGTACATATACAGCAAGATCATGAAGTAGCACAAATGAGGGAGACTTTAAAACAAAATTGGTTTAATTCCATTGGTTTGAGAGGAATTTCTAAGTGGAAAAAATTGGAAAAAACAACTAAATTTAAGGAAAATGACAAAGTCGAGCAATTGCGGTCAGTCCCATTAGACAGGTTAGGCAGTGCAAAACCCATAACTTTTAAAAAAAAATCAAATTCCAATTTTCAATAAACACATTACTTTTACTCAATTTTTACTTTTTAACTACACCGCTTAACTTAAACATTGAGCGCCAAATAAATAGACCGTTGCCTTTAAACACCGTTTTGCATACGCGAAAGCGCCAGTTTATCGAGCCAAACAATTCTACCTACGACACAATCTACCATTCAATTATTCTTAATACGTTTGCATGCACGTTGATAGAAATAATGCAATGATCAGATAAACAGATGCAAAGAAACAGTCGGAATTTCAAAACGCAATAAGCACGGTAAAAGCATGGCTTCTATAGTTTTTAAACTTTATTTGCGCCGGTCAGCGGCAGTTAGGTGCAGCGTGTAGTTGTTGTGTGTTTATTTATGTCACACGTAGTTTGCAAATTTGCAATAAACATTCAAATTCTTGTTGACCAGATTTTAAAAGAAAAATTTCATGGACACTTACAAAAAACAAATAGAAATAAAAAATTATGAGCGATGTACTTCAAAATTTTGCTGTTTCGCGAGGTTTAGGTTAAGAGTAGTTATATTTTTAAAGAAAAATATACGAAAACCAAGTTCCATTCAGTCACTGATTGGCGACATACTAACTGCGCAACGGTTGTTAATTTGACCGACTAGACGCTAGTAAGTGATGCATCTGGACCACGAAAGAAGAAGGCGGCAGTCGGAAGAACTCGCCAATTAAATGTGTACGTCTATACTGTTTGTTCATATATTCCGATACATACTGCACTTCCGCGTTGAGTTCGGAATTTTTAAAAGCTCATTCACATTCAGATCATATCATCGTATCGAAGCATCCGCATGGGAGTTATTAAGCGCTTACTCCCACCCAGAGGTAAATATTATTTAAAACTAACTTTGTGAGTTCTTAAACGTCCAGAGTTTGTATTTTCATCAAAATTTCGAAATCGTACATTTTCAGGAAACCAATACTCTCCGAACATTACATGCAACACCGTTAAAAGCTCGTAACGTCAGATATGCATATGAATTTTAATTGAATATTTTTACAAATTTTTACAAAAATCAAAAAAAAACAATATAATAATAAGCAAATTGTGTAAACCGTCACCCTTGTTATTATTCAATTACAAAATTAATTTTAAAATACGTTAGAATTTTGTTCTTTGATGAAATGATTAATGTTCTTAGAATAACCTGAAATGCATCAATTAGGGAAATTAGTTTTGTCTCGACTTTCAACACAAGGGTGGGTATTCGAGTGAAATTTGTCTCTAACTCTTTGCTTATTAATCATTTTGGCAAAGTTGAAACTGGGCGACACTGCTGACACCACAATTTAGGCACAAATATTTGCGTTTAAACTTGCCAGAGTCTCGACTAAATACGCAAACATTGCAAGCACCGTTCATTTAATCATGCTGACTTTCATTTAGACAAAAATTCGGAGTGAACCTGAAATGCGAAAAATTGCTTAGAAAAACGACTCCGGCTTGTTTGTATCTCATTTGACATACTTTAATAGGAGACGTTTTAAAGAGTGAAAAGTTTTCGATGGGATTGTAACGGTTTATCTGAGCTTTTATTCCACGAATTGCTTTTACTGCTTAGAAACGGCTCTAATTAGAGTTTTAAGCTAATCCAGTGTCATCCTAATTTAATTTGTTCGCGCGCCTATAATCCAAACTGATTTATAGTACTGTTTCAAGTTTACTTTACTGGCTGCATAGGTTTACTAGGTACTTATTTTCATTTATGACCACACAAATCGCATTGGAAGACAATAACAATTTAAATTAGCAGTTTGTAATTGGATACACAGCTCAAATGTGTATTTTATTACCTTTATAGCTTTTCTGGATCGCATATTTAACTTATCCCCAAAATTACTATTCACGATACATCTTCATAAGTTTTACAAGTCACGAATAAATAGTTGGTACAATGTATTCAACCAAATGTTTTATGGAAAACATTTAATTAAAGAAATTTTCCAAAGCTATCTATTATTATATTAAATTCCCTCCACCTAGCTCGACTTCACGCTGGCCGCTGCCTTGCGTTGCTAGCTCTCAGTACAGATCTCTGCTCAGTAGCGATACCATCTCCGTGGAGAGATGTAGTAAAATAAGTTACCAAAAAAGTGCGGCGCGTAGCCGATGGGTACTGCTAATTAAAATCTATTTATTAAACGCGTCCCTTTTCACTTTACTCAACTCTCTGACTGCGTCGCAATCCACAGGAGATAATGTATTACTAGAAGAAAGAAAAACAGTGGGCATAGCCCACGGGTTCCACTATTTAAAATGACTCTTGCGTAGATGACTTTTATTAACATTAATAAAAAGCTTTAACTGGATTGCACAATATTGTGTAATGCTGGTCTGGGCTTCTCTCGTTAGAATTTTACGAGTAGAAGAAGCATGATTCTTGACGTTTTATTTTTTAAGCAGTGGTATTTTTAATAACAAACTAATATTATTTTGAAATTTTTATTTCAGAGTATGGGTACTTGAGTGTTAGCTTTTATTGGCGCGATGCCCCGCGTTTCTGCTCGCTCTTAGTTCGCATTCATTTGCGACGCAGACAGAGGAAAGAGCACGCGGCCGGCAAGCAGCACAACCATATCTATATATTAAAGGTGTTAAGTGTTAGCGTTGAGTGGCGGGAGGCCTCCGCTTTCCCGTTGGCTCTTAGCTTGCATTGATGCACTAATTTGCCACGCAGACACAAAAGGAAGAGCACGTAGCCGGCAAGCACCAAACATGTTTTGTAGGAAAAGCGTTGAGTGTTAGCCTTTAGCGGCGGGAGGCCCTTGCTTCCCTGTTCACTTTTAGCTCGTATTTATTTGCGACGCAAACAGGGGGAAGAGCACGCGGCCGGCAAGCAGCAAAACCATATCTATATATTAAAGGTGTTGAGTGTTAGAGTGACGGCAGGCCCCCGCTTTTCCGTTCGCTCTTAGTTCGCATTGACGCATTCATTGGCGACGCAGACACAGAGAAAAAATCACGCAGCAAACAAGTTTTGTAGTTTTCAGTGGCGGGAGTTCTCCGTTTTCATGTTCGCTTTTAGCTCGAATTCATGTGCGACGCAGACACAGAAGAAAGATCCCGCAGCCGACAAGCAGCAAACATGTTTTGTAGGAAAGGCGTTGAGAGTTAGCGTTTAGCGGCGGGAAGCCCCCGCTTCCCTGTTTGCTTTTAGCTAGTATTTATTTGCGACGCAGACAGGGGGAAGAGCACGCGGCCGGCAAGCAGCAAAACCATATCTATGTATTAAAGGTGTTGAGTGTTAGCGTTGAGTGTGGCGGGAGGCCCCCGCTTTCCCGGTTGCTCTTAGCTCGCATTGATGCATTAATTTGCGACGCAGACACAAAAGGAAGAGCACGCAGCCGACAAGCAGTAAACATGTTTTGTAGGAAAGACGTTGAGTGTTAGCTTTTAGCGGCAGGAGGTCTCCGCTTCCCTGTTCGCCTTTAGCTCGTATTCATTTGCAACGCAGACACAAAGAGAAGAGCACGCAGCCGGCAAGCAGCAAACATGTTTTGTAGAAAAGACGTTGGGTGTTAGTTTTTAGTAGCGGGAGACCCCCGCTTTCCTGTTTGCTTTTAGCTCATATTCATTTGCGACGCAGTCACAGTGAGACAAGCACGCAGCCGGCAAGCAAAGCCAGCAAACAATTTTTGTAGGAAAGGCGTTAAGTGTTAGCTTTTAGTGGAGGGAGGCCCCCGCTTTCCTGTTCGTTTTTAGCTCGCAATCATTTGCGACGCAAACACCAAGAGAAGAGCACGCAGTCGGCAAGCAGCAGACAATTTTTGCAGAAACTTGAACACCGTCTGCGGAGATCGTGGTCAAATACTTATAAAACAAAACGTTTGCAAATACGTTAAGTAACAATATCTAAGAACGTTTAGGCAACGTATTACGTCTATTTTTATCTCTAGGAACACACGGAATAACTAGTGTACTATGGTGAAACTACTGCTCGTAGGTAGTTACTCAAACGAATTTAGAATGAGCCTATCCAGCAAGACATAATCCAAATATCATGTATCGAGCTTAAGAAGCCATAGTTGGTTCATGTCAGGTATATATTCAAGGCGAAAGTGAACATTTTTGAGTATTTATTCTATATCTAAACTATATTTCTTTTGTGTTCTTAATCTATGCATTAAATGCGGATTCGTTCCACCTTTTTCAACTTTTAGTGGTGAGTCCCCTGCTACTAGAAACCACATGATTACGCGTTTATTATATAAGGAGCTTATTCTTATACACATCTGCCCAGTACTGTTTACGATTCAAGTAAGAAAACGTTCATACGATTTGTTTGTATTAGTGGAAGTTCAAACCCAATCCAATTACCCTTCATTTACATATGAAACTTGCAAGCGAACTAGTGAAATACAATCCATTTTTTTTGTTTTTTAATGTTTTCTAAAAGCAAATAATATTTATTCGTTGAAATCTAAAATCGATTTTATAATTTGGTGATTTTGGCTAGTTTCAGATTAACCTGTTCAGGAAAACGACTAAAAAGGAACCTTCCAGAAGTGTTTCCTCAATGGAAAGTTGTTCCTATTGTTATTTAACATGTTCATACAGATGTCAAAGCAAAAATTCGTAAATTAAAAAAAAACGGGCGGTGGAGAGATAGGAAGATCACGCTTGCGCAGATAGATAATTCTATATATAAGTAAAGTACCTCTCTCCACCACCCTTATTTTTTAAGTAGCTATCTGGTTTTATGATATCTGGAATTTTGTCCGCTGACAGCTTATAATTGATGTTCTAAAAACATTATAGTCGTTTTTATGGCAATTACACAATTAATCTGTTCAGGTAAACGACCAAAAGAAACCTCCGCTAGGTATTTTTTAGATTATAGTTTAACATGCTCATACCGATTTTGATTTCCTAAATTTTTAAAAAACAAAAATCGATAGCGAGGGTGCCGGGGGTAGTAGGAACATCGCGCTTGTGCACATCATTTATATCACATACGCGGATTCTGGGTTAAGGCGGCTGCTGAGTTATAAACTGTATACAAGCACACACAACCACACTGACTATGGCGAAATCTGATTTTTCGTTATTCTCGAACCATATAACGTGCACATCTAATAAAATCTCTTTTTCTTTTTAAGCCATCTCTTATGCACTTAGAACATCGGGTTAAACATGGCTAGGGATTGTTTTTATCGCTATGTTCCAGGAGGTGATGGAGTTCTTCGATTTTTCAACCATCACACTCCATCAGCTTATGCCAAACTCCCATCAGCCGTATTTTCGTACTTCTGTATTTAAGGGGACTTCTAACCGCTTAGCTAGGCGCCGCCACTAAAAATAACGCGAACTTTACCTAACAATTTTCAAAAAGAATATGTCAATGTAAGAGCCCAATTTAGCCATGTAGTCTTAAAGTACTTCTTAAAGCTACGTTTGCCATAAATAATTTTAAAAATATTATAAATGACAACACATGAAAGTACAGGCAGGGGGACTTTGCTTATTTTTAATATTTGTGAATATCGATCAGCAGAAATCAGTGGATATTTAATGTTAAACGTTATAAAACATTTTGAGGGCTCAAGAAGAGCATGGTGCGCAGCATAATAAGAAGTTTGGAGATTTTTATGCCATTATTAAGAATTATTTGTCCCTTTTTTGTCTCCTTTAGGGACAATTTAGATATTTTAAAGTTTAAGATTGGATGCACAACTGCACATGGGGTGGTTTGAAACTTATCGTTTTGAAACGGTAATGGTTCTTGACATTTTCGAAAGTTTTACAGTATAGCAGGGTGAATAACATTTTTATTTTTTGTGGTCTAAAACCTAGCACATAAGATCGAAATTTGCTTACTTTCTAATAAATTAACTTTAGTAAGTTGTTGATGAAAGTTTGTTTGGTTTACTTAATGAATACAGCCTTACGACCCATCAGCGCATCGTAAACTTTGTCTCAAATAGTATCCCTTTGTAGCGAAACTTAGTACACATATTTACACCTGTCTCTCATAGGTTAAGCTCTTATGTAGGAAACATGAGACAAAAGCGAAATGAGAAAATGTGCTTTATTGTTAGAAAAATCTGACCACCGACGCATAGCAATTGCTCCTAATTTTTAACGGCATCAGATCTACAAAACTGTACTTTCAGTATTGTAAGTACTGATTTTATAAAAAAAATTTAAAATTTACCGACAAGATAAGCTTTAAAAAAATCCGAAACCGGAAGCGGCAGTTAGTCATGTTATTTCGTCACCCTTTTTTTTAGAAATGAAATTTTTTAAATCTGAAAACGGAATCTAATAAAAGACTTTAGTGCAAATCAATGCTGTTTTGCTTGCGACCACTACGATTTTTTGAAAATTATGAACCTAACGCCTTATTAGGCGAAATAACGAGGTGGCACAACGGAATCAAATTTGGTATTGTAGGAGCTCTAGGGAAACTCAATTTAATTGTTGATTGGCATATTTACTGGCAGATGACAAACTATGTGTTGAAAAACGTGCAAATGACCCCCTCTACCTCGCATACGCACCGTAATCAGGGGCGGCTCAAGCCGCAAGTGCTGATAGGAAAATCTACATATTGCCGCCCCCGTGGTCGCTCCTTTTTAAACAAACATAGATATTATGCCAATTAAAAAATTTTTAAGGGTATGCTAAGCAAATTTTAACTTATCTTATTTATTTTGTTTACTGTAAACAATACTGTCATATGCGCGCAGGAATAAAATAAATAGAAATAATTAGATTGCGTTTTACTATAATTGCATCTGTATACCTATAAAATTAAAAAAAACATATTTACATATTTTGTTAAGCTGAATTTTTGATAACCAAAAAAAACTTCTAGGCTACCGCACCTTGCGACTGTTGTGAAAACTGATACAATGTAAAAAATGATCTTTACTTTCTATGCGAAGTTGCCAAGTGTACTTCTGTTGATACAGCAAATTCGCATTGCCTACTATTTTGTTAATAAACGCCAAACGTAAAAAAGTAAAGTTATAACACTTTACCAAATTGGTTATTAAGCAATGTATGTTATTAATATTTATTATATCTTTCGCGATAAACATATTTTCCACCAACCATTAAAGAAATCTATTTAAATTGTTTGTGTCTGTATTATAAATTAATCCATTTTTGACTAATAATATAACTTTAATAATTAAGAAAATAGGTCACAAATGCTTCTTCGGCCTATGTGACATAATCCTTCAATAATTTTAAATATAAAATAAGCCAAAGAATTAAATAAATTAGAAACACATGGAAAAATAATGTATGAACAAAATACATAGTCATAAGTAGAAAAGAGAACAATAATGATAAAAATTTGTAATTTGCCGGACCCTCCTAGTCGATAGCTACCTCATAAATTAAGTAAACAGTAAATAAAGGCAGAGACTCTTTCCTAAAAATTTAAAGGGTAGATGGTATGAATATTTACCCAGGTCTATTGATGAATTTGTAGGAATGGTTACGTTACTACTAACAGATTTAAATGCATGTTTCTGCGTGTAGAAATTTTATATGATATTTAAAAAAAGCTGAAGTGTTCACTTCGAGTGGACTTATCCATACTAGTTTTTTTAATTTTCATAATTTGGAAGCAGCGCCATTGTGATCATTTTCAGATTTTCGAAATTAATTTTGTTTCATCGTATATCACCCACAAAGGGCTCTCAAATAAGTTGTAGCTGATGTCGGCCAGACGACTACTTTTTCAGTAAATTAAAAAAAGATTTGCCTTAAGTTCTTCTCTCAGATCTCAGATTAATCGACTTAAGTCAATCTACGCTACAATATTATCGATACATAATAAGCTATTCCAAATCTATTAAAACGCTTGTTTATTAAATAAGTACAGCAACTTATTGATTTAACAATGTGTCGATATGGAGTACACTGCAGTGCAGTAACCGGTTGCTTCAACTCAGTGCCAAGTTCTTTGCATTCGCACTACTTGGCAACATTGCTTGCCTAGTTTTTGGATGTAATGCAGTTTACCGTAATTTTTACAAGATATTTGCAAGGTATGCTTGCCAACAGATAGATAACCACTGGCCTCATAGCGATCAATATACATATATAAGCTTTATGTAAATAAGGCAATCAACGATATAACTACGTACCAGAATTTTTCGACGCATAAAAACTGTGAAGTAAAAATTCTTTCTAACTTTTAAAAATCTCAATTGAATTTTGCTCAAAAACTAGCCAAAAATGTATATTATTATTTAATTTTTTAAGTTTATATCGCTGGGAATGACTTACAATTTGGTTTGTCTCAACCCGATAGTTTCTCTGTGACACCTTCTATGAATTTTTGAAAAATTTGGTTTAAATCTTCTATTTACTCAAAACGAGTTAGCAGATCAAGATAAATATTGATATTGTAAGTGCCCTAGGGGTACACAATCTAACCAGCTACAAAAATTTCTGGAACTACTAAAACTGAGAACAAACATTATTTGAAAGTTTTGACAATTATATGTATAACAATACTGCTCAAAAACTGGCCACATGATTTTAATTTTGTGGGGTCATACAGGGTAAATACGATAAGACATGCCCGCCAGCACAATTGATTAGTAGCATGCGGTCCCGATCGCTATCTAAGCCAATTGGTGGGCCACTAAGAGTAGTAACAGCACTGATGCCAGTGTTGCCAAGTCGTCGGTAACAAATTACCGCATTAAAGGCGCGAAAATACCGTATTTACAGCCAAATTACCGTACTAAATCTTAAAACGCCTTATTCTTATGATAGACTAATAAAGGAGTTTCTGACTTCCGTTTTACAAAATTTTAATAATAATAATTTATTATATTAACTAATTAATTCGTTAATATTTAAAAACACTGCCTTTTCTGAAGAATAAAACTAAATTTTCTTAAAAAAGACATTCCTCAAAAATAGTATTTAACAAAAAATTAAAATCTAGGTAACAACAAACGAAAATGATTTATATAAAACTGAATTTGCTCATCATAGACAAAGTTCGGTGATGTTTCTAATTACTAAAAAGAAATTTAGGTACTTCTATGTCAGACACCTTAAAAGGTAGGTACATATTTAAGCACGCACAAACTGAGCACGCACGAACATGCGTTTGCGCTCAGGTTGCGTGTGCTCAGGTTATGTGCGAAAACCTTCGTTTGGTGAGCATCTGTGTGTGCTCAGACTATTCTGAATAAACACGGCAGTAGTAAAAATGAGTTCGAGCAATGCGGTTGCAAGTGCTGCATTTATACTAATGCACAGTTTAATTAATAGGAAAAAAAGAAAAGAGAGGCGTTGGTGGGTGACACGACTTTATCAAAGCACATAAAGCGCAATAACCGGTCAGGCGTCTACACTGAGCACGCATGAACAAATTATTTGATTTCAGCACGTCAACAAAACCGACAAGCTGTGATTTGCGTTCGCATTCGTGGGTTGGTGCGCACGCGCCGTTACGCACAAGGCGAGCATCCTGAGCAAGACGTCCACATTTGAGCATTCGTTCGGGCTCAGCCTCTGCGTGCTCATATGAGTACGCAGCTTAAGAAATGAGTGACTTTATTTATTTTTATTTCTAAATAAATAATAATAGGGAAAAATTACGAAATTTTAATAACAAAAGCTGTTCAAGTTGATACAATTTTATTGTTGTTAAGAAAAATTCTAATTACCATATGTTTGCGTACGGTAATGGGATTTGGACTGTATACCGTAATTTGGCAGGAATGATCGTACAAGTACGGTAATTACTCCTGGTGCGATCTTACAAGTCATTGTTCATGCGCAAAACGTTGGCACAAAACTACAAGCATACCTACTTTTGAAATATGATATCACAATTTTTAAAGTATAAGAAAGTCCAGGTGACGTGCTTCGCTTAATTTTTTTAGTATCGGGCGGATAACACCAATACATGAGTTTCGTTTAAAAAATGTAATTCTAAAAACATCGAAAGTCGTAAAATAGCGGAGTAAAAAATATTTCCTGCGGTCTTCGATTGATTCCACCACAAAATATTTTACCCAGAAGAAAAATATCCCAAGTTTGAACGTCTAAATTATTTAGCATTCAATTTTTATTCAAACCAAACCGTAATTTTTTTCACCAAAATTAGAAGATCAATTAGGGAGATATTCATTCTGAAGAACATTTTATGAAAGATGTGTTTGCGTAACTGTTTCCCAGAAACATGAACCCAATCATATTATAACAGAATCTAAAAGATTAATGCTAACTATATGAAAATAAATAGACATAAAGCAATGTAAAAGAGATGCTGCTAATCATTTGACCTTTCCCAAAGTACAAAGGGCATAGAGCACCAGCACTCATATCCTTATAAATACTTATTTTCGTATTTTCTATTTAATTTTCTTACACCTATTATGACATTATATTTATTTACACCTACTATGACATCGTTATCTGTGAAATACTCACAAATGGATCTACCAGAGAAGCGTTGTAAATACCTAGTCATTATTTGCATGACGCTAGCAGTACGTAAAGACGGTGGGGGATACGTTGTCATGGCAACAACGTACTTTAGTGCAGCGATAGAGCAAGTCTGCATAAACTGCTTTACTTGAGTAGGTTGCTGTGTTGGATGAGTAATAATGCAAGAGCGTTGCAAATTTTATAATCATGGTTGATAGAAAAATTTTATTAGTATAGTTTTATAGATACCTTTATTCACAATATAATATAACTTGCTTTTTTTGCATATTATTAGATGTGAAGCGGGGCTTCATTCGCTGCACCTTAGGAGCCGCCACTGATTCTCGTATATTGTGACCAAAGGAAGACCGAAAACAATATTTTTCTGCTTTATTCTCGCTTTATATGCATTTTTTTCTAGGTTTTCTTCGTTCACACTCGAAAGTGTGTTTAATGTCAACAAGAAAACAGGATATCAACAAAAATATATTATCGATTAGGATGAGTTCAGACAGAACTGGAGGTTCGCCTTTAAAAATAAAGTTCAGTTCATTTTATAAAAAATTCAGATGTTCGTTTCGGTTTGCTGTTAGGTCCCATCACGACCGCCCGAAAAACATATCTCTTAGCTCTCGCTGTTGAAACGAGCTTTTTGATAATCTTGTAATTATGAATTTAAGTGTTTCATCCGGAAACAGTACATGAAACGCATCTCTATGTTGTCCCACGTAGGTGGTCTAACAATTATTAAGCACAAAGATTTGTAAAAATACCTTTTATTTGTTTTGAGAGGTGCAAATTAAAGTTTTTTTCATTAGACGATGCTATTGCTTAAAAAAAGATTTATCATATTGGCACGTTTGTCAAAAAAATGTAAAGTAAAAAATTGCGTGAGTACAATGTTATTCGGTCTTGGGATATTAATAACCACGTCTTGGCATTGACATTAACCCAAATTATGTGTAATATATCGTACACTAATAATATTCATGAATTAATAGGATTTCTTCGCGCAAACAATAGGTGATAAGGTTGGACGTTTGTTGATGAACCAACACTGATAAGTTTAAAATAGATTTTAGTAGGCGTTAGAGCTTGTTTGTCAATAACATATAGGGCGTTCTGTGTATTTCTGCGCAACCACAAATTTTAACCGCAATAAGGCATTCCAGAATGCTGTCAAAGTAAATTCAATATGGCCGCTGCATGGCAGACACAGTCACCATAGCCTATCTGACGTTATGTGTTAAAAGCGTTTTTGGTGTTAATTTTCTTGTTTTTTGACGAAAAGTTTTGTTTTTAAAGTAACGATGCCTGCGTTTTGTTGTGTGGTGAAATGTGGTAGTCGCAAAGAACGCGACGACGTGTATTTTTATCGAATACCTGCTGTACTATCTTTCAAACATAAAGTAACTTTAAATGAACTTTCGAAAGTTAGAAGGCAGAAATGGCTTAATGCAATAAAACGAGTGGATTTCACGGAAACAAAGTAGAAAAATGCAGTAAGCATTTTATTTCAGGTACTCGCCTACTAACTAGAATGTTACTCAGCATATATAAATTATAGGAAAACCTGCAGATTTATTCATTAAAATAATATTGTTGAAATTTAAAAATATGCATATCACTCAAAGATTGTGTCCTAAGCTTTAAAATGATATATATAATCTACATAAAATTTTGTAACATTTGTAACAATAATTAAATAGTTAATTTTTTTATTTAAGTAAACGATATGTACAAAAACACAAAATCTTTTTTTCTATATATACATATTTAAAGTTAAATAAACAAAAATGATAACAATAAGTCGTCCTTTTATTTATTTTAATACAAAAGTGTTGTCCTTCACTTAATATTACAACTTTCCACAACTGAACTAGTCATCACCATGAAGTAGAGTAGACAGCGCACAATTAACTATTAAAATTAACCCTACAATCGTCACATAGCCAACAAGTTTCTGGAACATCAGCTAAACCAACACAGTCTAAGTGAAACCACTGTAATTCACAGCTATCATTATCGCATTATCAAATGCAGTTACTACTGGATACGCATCAATATTGGTGTTAAACTCGTGTTCATCAAGAGCATAGGAATCCACGTTGTCTATTAACTTAATTTTTTCCTACACTTTCTCGGCTTTACAAATACGCACTTTTTCTTTCTACAGCCAAATTTTTAATATAAAAGCAATATTAACGTTACACGTGTACAAAAAAATTCTAAACAAGGTAGTATGTCAACACTTCGCCATACACAGAACGGAAACAGCTGACGATGTCTGCCATGCAGACGCCATTTTTAAAGAGCTGAGGTCACGTGTTCTAGAATACCTTATCGGTGTTAAACGCAATTGAGGTTAGTTCCACCGGAAAAGGGTTGTTTCTGAAGTAGGTGACTGATAAAATAAATACCCTCTTGAAATTTTGTTAAGATTTAAGCTTGATCATGTTAAAATAAAGCTCTTATTTTATTATTCCAGTCAGATTAATGCAAATGAGTCATTCAGACTTTTCCGGTTTGTTATTCCTGTTGTATTAAATTTGCTGAAAATTTAATTAGACCACGAGCATTGTAGGTTAGTTTTACTTATTTTTAAATTATCCCTCTTTTGTATTATTTCTCCTTTCTGATGTCGTTTGCTTTACGAAACAATCAAACAAGAACGAAATTTCTATTGACTTGAAAGTAATCTGCACTACGTCAGGAATTTCACAATGGACTTGTTGGGGGGTTCTGCAACAATGAAAAAGGCATTTCGTTCTGATGTAAAATTGACCAAAAGACGTTAAACTCTAAATAACAAAATTTACCTATTGTTAAACAGTTATTTTTATATAATATATGAGGATACTAATTTCTACTGGCTGTGATATCCTGCTTTAAATTCATGATACCCTGGGGGGTTTATGTTTGTTTTGAAACAAGCGCTAACGAGGCTTGTAATAGTTTGTCACTGAATTGTACGCCACTAATTTCATTTGCCTCTAGTTGTGCAGTTATAAAATTAGTGTTGTCGACCATAAACTGATTTATTTGTTTTGCTGCATAAAAAGCCTTTGTAATGTTATACTTGTTTGGTCTATAAAGCAATTTGCAAACAAAACTCGTTGAATATGAAACTCCACTAATGGAAAATAAAATTAGAGCAGGAAACTAAAATTATATCTCTGAATAGTATAGGTACAACAAATCGCAATTTTATGAAAATATTGTTTCAGGAAATAATATTTTTGCATATCTTCATAATGTATGACCAAATCGTATGGTTCATTTCCTAATGCACAAACAAAAAGAAAAGTTTAAATAAGCGATTACCGAGATGCAGGGTGTTGAAAATTCATTTTTTGTTTAGCACTATTGTAAGATATTGATTGGATCTGTCGTTTTACTGCAATTTAACTTTTAACAAGCCAAATGATTTGGATAATGTTTATTGTTAGAACCAAATATTTACATTTAAAATAAAACGCAAACATTATTTTCAAACAGAAAGCCACCTAGTAATAAATAAAGCATATGCTTTTGGTAAAATGCAAAAGTAACATCGACAATTTTTTATGTGGCGCCAAACATAAAAATCTATGGGGTTGAGGTCGGTTGATCGAGCTGGCCAACTTACAGGACCAGATTTTTAGAATATCGTCATTTAAAGCATTTCTAACTCGTCTGGTAAAATGAACAGGCCGTGATTGTGTTTGCAGCCACATGGTTTGTCTAATCGTGCTTAAAACCTGCCATTAAAATCGGTAAATCGTTCCGAAAATTTACATCTGATCTTATGTGTGACACAAAAGGGCCCAACAAAGTATTTGCTATACAAGCGGCCCAAGTATTTATCGAAAATTCGTGTTGTCTGTAAACAGGCCGGCTGGTATTATAATTTTCTTCTGTCCATGAATGTAAGTGATAGCAATTATTTAGTCCATTTTTTGTGAAGTTGGTCTGAGAATAATATATGAAGCACAAAGTTTGGATCAATAAGTTCTTGTTGAAGAAGCCATTCGCATGGTGATTTCTCTTCGCAGAAGAGGCTGTTATAACCAGTTAACTTTGGGCAATATTTAATATCTGCTGTTCTATATTTACTTTAAGTATCTGAATTTCTCCTTGGACGTAGACTTTGTTTTTCTTGAAGTTGTTCATCAAGCCGTTGGAATCCTTTTCCGTTTGGAATTCTCCTATTAGAAAACAGTTCTCGCCAGCGAATCACAGAGCTACATAATTTTGTTCACATGCATCATAAATTAAATGCACATCGGTAAATTCATTTAATGAATAATATGGTTCTGCCATAACAATAAAACACAGAAACTAACGAATCTTATAAAACAATACATAATAAATTTTAATTAAAAGCTTTTACCAATATTGGCACAATAAATATCATAAGTAAAGTTTGAGAATAAAGCAGCTTATTGTTCGTTTCAAATTGTCTTACTTTGATCGCAGCCTCGTTCTTAATTAACTGAAATTATTTCGCAAGTTCAGGCTTATTTTAAATATGTAAGTATTGGAAAATGGCTGATCTAATCAAAATTTTACAATAGTGGTTTATTATTAAAAATTAAACGAAGATCATAAAAAACTTAATGTAAGTTTTAGAAACGTCAGGGTTTTCAAATGTTGTTAAGTATGCCTGCTTTTGAGTAATATTCACATTGAAAATTTCATGAATTTCCTCCAACCGTTTATGAAAAAATCAAAAAATATACCTATGTTTATATAAACTTTTTGACGTGTTTGTTCCCACGTATTTTAAATGCCCTGAATTGAAACTAGCTGCTGCAGCAACCCCATGAGGCTTTCCTTGCAACCGCACCGATCCCTTTTGTCTTCAACAGAAGCTATTCTTTATATATATTGTTTTTATAATAAAACGTTACTTCTGTAGTCATTTCGCTCCATCATGCTCAATTTTAAACTCACTATTTTCGAAATATCTATAGTGCTGGCAGACCAGTTCCGTTTTCTTGGTGTTTCATGCAAGTTCTGTTACAGATTTCTTATTATAGCTTGATTCTTCTGCATTACGGTGTCTGGCAATAGAATTTATAAAAAACATATCGGCATACGCGCACACACAAATTATCATCATCATTATATAAGCCCATATTCGTCCACTGCAAAGCATAGGCCTGCCTCAAACTGCTCCATCTCTTCCTTTCCCGCCCCCATTTATCATTCTCCATTCGTGCAACGTCTCCCGCCCAGTTCCTTTTCATAGATGCTATTGTGCTACCTTTAGTCTGTTCCCCGATCCATTTATTTCTCCTCCGATCTGCTAAGGTTATGCCCAACATTGCATGGGATTACCAAGGCAACAACTTTAAAAATCAAACAAATATAAACCCTCTCTTATCACAACTATATAAAATTCTCCAAAAATAGTAACCAAAAAACTTAACAGCAAATTTGACAGTTATCTATTTCAAGAACAGGCAGGCTTAGCACATGTGATCATCTTTTAACAACAAAGATACTCATAGAGAAAGCGACTGAATACCGTGTAAACCTTTTCGTATCTTTCACAGACTACGAAAAGGCTTTCGACTGAATGGTAATGTGGGCAGTACAAAAGGCATTGCGCAACAGCAGGATTGGCCATAAATACGCATATCTACGCTACAATGAAAATAAATTTGAAAGAAAATACAGACAACTCTTACCCAATATCTATCCACAGAGAAGTAAAACAAAGAGACTCCATCTCGCCAAAGTAGTTCATAATAGCACTCGAAGCAGTCTTCAAGAGACTAGCATGAGAAGACAAGAGAATAAACACGAATGGAAAAAATTTGAACCATCTGAAGTATGCAGATGATTTAGTTCTAATAGCGAACTCAGAACTACAAAATATGATCTCAAACCTTTATCAAAAATCTATGAAAGTAGCTCTCGAGGTCAATGAAGGGAAAACAAAGGTGACGACAAACACAAATGAACATCTCCATATATAAATAGAAGGAAATGAACTCGAACAGATAAGTGAATACCAGGAACAAATACTAAAACTAAGCAAGGAAAATTAAGAAGCAGAAATCGTACGTACGACGAAACTAGGATGGGCAGCGTTCAAGAAATTAAAGCAGATAATGAAGAACAGAAATATACAACATCATTTAAAATTAAAAAGTATATGACCAAAGCATTTTGCCCATACTAAATTTCATAGTAATCAAAATTTACTAAAAATTTTAAAAATGAACCTCTTCTTCTTCTTCTTCTTTTTCTTCTTCTTCTTCTTCTTCTTCTTCTTCTTCTTTTGTAAGGAGTCTCCTCCTGTTAATTTCCAACTTTACTCCACTGAGGATGATGCCCAGCTTTGCATCCATCTTGTTGGTGGTCTGCTTTGGCTTCTTTTTCTCGCTGGTTTTCTGTCTTTCACTATTTTTGCTAGGCGGTAAGCTTCCATTCTTTAGACGTGATCGTTTCATGCTTTTCTTCTTTGTTTCGACCATTTTACTACATCCTAGATGTTATATCTTTTTCTGATCGCTGTGTTGCGTTGTCTATCTCGTAACGTTAGTCCCAGCATCAGTCTTAGCGTTCGCATTTCTGTTGTACATAGTTTTTGTTTTGTCTTTTATGTTTCACCTCTTGTTTCGATGCCGTACCGAACTCTTGTAGATTTTAGTTTTGCTCTCAACGCTCATATATTTATTACGCCATACTACGTCTCGGAGACTTCCTGTTATTGCGAATGCTTATGATGTTTGTACTTGTACTTCTATTCTTAGGTCTCTGTAGCTTGACAGTTCTATACCTAGATATTTAAAATTCATCACTTGTTCTATAATACTTCCGTTAATTTCCAGCTTGCATCGTAACGGTTCTTTACTGTTCGTGTGAAAAAAAAGCATTATTTTAAATTTTTGAAAAACATCCGATATAAGCTATATTTGAAATTTTTTCGAGAATTTAAAAAGATGTTTCTAATTTCCATAAAATTTTTGAAATATATTAAAAGTTTCAAAATATGCGAGGAAGGTCACGTGGCGATTACCCGACAAGTTCTATAACATACGTGATTTGAAACAAAATTTCAAGCTGTAACTTTGCTGCTTCTGCCGTCGCACGTACATATTTTTCTTCCGATTCACAATAGTCGGTATAGTAATAATTATACGGATAATGTACCTAAGATATTTTTTGGTTTAATTATACCTTAACACAAGTACCAATTGTTTATCAGCTCTCCTATATACCCTAATTTATAATCTTAATTAATAAATATCAATAACCAATTGAAAATTTTCAGCTTTCAACATTTTCAATATTTTCAAAATTTTTGACACTTGCGTAATTTACGAAAGTATCAAGTCAAATAAAGATTAAAAGTAAATATCATTAAAAAATTTCAAACTTTTTTATATTTTGATTCTAGTGTTACAGTTTAAAACAGAAAAAAAAGACGGTGTCACGTGCTTTCGGCATCTCTGGATTTGGTCGTATTTTCCCAGTAATCGTCTGTTTTTTAATTGATGCAGAACATGTATTATTTCGTCTACTATTGCATCGGGCGAATATTCTGATCCGACATTCACTATTGTGAGATTTATTTATCAATACTTGCGCAGTACTTTTTTGCTACTATTTTCCTTAATGGTTTTTTCTATTTAAAGCCTGTTATAGTTTCTTATATGTTCTCAACACTTTTCCTTATTTGTTTCTAGTGTATCCACTATATTCTTTCGTCTTAGCTGCATTCTCTTTTCTGTTAGCTTTATAATCTTGTCTGTTAGTTTCTTGTTTTTTGTCTTAATCCTTGTAGTGTTGTTTCATTGTATTTTTTAAGTTCTAAATGATGACATAGTTTTAAAGTCTGTGTTTTGTAGTAATTCCTCCATCTTTTTTGTGTATATTTCCTTATTTTCTCTACTATCTTTTATTTTACTTTTTGTATCTCTCCGGTTACCTGTTACTATTTTTCGCGTTTCTGCTTTTACATTTATTTTTACTTTAGCCTTCTAGTTAGTCTGTGATCGCTACCATCAGTTACGAAACCGCTGAACACTAACACATCTTGTATTCTCTTTTTACAGTTTGATATAATGAAATATATTTCGTTTCTAGTAGTACTATCTAGGCTTTCCCACGTCTATTTTTTTAATTTTTCTCAAAAAAATATTTATTGCATGTACATTGTTTTGGTTCAGAAAGTTTACAAACTTGTTTTCTGTGTCGTTTCTGGTACCGAAACCGTGGTTTCATATAGTTTTCTCGTAGTTTGTTCTGTTTACCAAACTTTGCGTTAAAGTCTCCCATTTAGAAAGTGTACTTTGTTGGTGATTTTATAATTGCTGTAGTTATATCTTCATAGAACTCTTCTATCATGTAATCACTTTAACTTTACGTTGGAGCATAAACTTGTATTATTATTTTAGCATGAATTTTGGAAGCCTATTGGACACATGCGCAATGTAAAAAACACTTTTTCTCTGAATTTATTTTTTTGACAAATACAAACCCAGCAAAAAAAGGTTATAGGTTGCCTGGTTATTCGAGTTTATTGTTGCCAATTAATAATAATTTCATCTCTATTTTGATTTTCCGTTAAATAAACATTGTTTAAATAAATTAAATCTATATTATTATTAAGTCCTAATTTAAACAACGTTTCCCAATTGAAAGCGAAAACCGAATGAAAGTTTCGCTTCTTAGCTCTTTTATTTCTGAATGGAGAAACCTCATAAAATATCTTATTCTCTTCTGTTTTGAGCAGATACTCGGTACTTCCATTCTTAAGCATATCAATTAGGCAACCCTATCGGATCCCCAGAAGCATTCCTTATGAATAACTCGGAAGATAAAAAGTGGTTCAATTTGAAAATTGAATTGGGATGTAAGCGGCGATTACAGCACGTTCTACCAATCTTTCAGGAGAGGATAATAAATTTAAAATGTTTATTACCGCAACCGCGAAAATGATTTATCTCGTAGAATGGGGGTTGACGAGTGAAGGCAATAAATAGCAAGATACGTCGGGCGAGTACATTTTTTGTTTAGTTACATATATCTACTACTTTGTACATGAATTTAATCTTTTTGTGTCGGTATTTATTTCTTCAAATTTTCTAAGCTTTGCTGAATAAAAATAATTAAATGGAAATACCCGTTAATGTAATCCTTTCAAAATCAAGCCCAATTTAGCTCCATTGCTCGTCTATAGACAAATCATATTAACGTCCAGCCTGGAAAGGGTAGATATGAGCATATCGGGTTAAAATGATGAAAACGCGGGTTTAATCCAACGGTCATTTATAAACCAATCTAGCCCATGAAAATTGTTGTAAATAATGAACTTTGACGGGATTAAAATTACATCATACTGTCTTAAGCAATTTTCATTCCAACCTCTGTTAAAAGTAACTAAGCTAGTTAATGTTGGAATAATAAAAGTTGGTATAAAACCACCATGATGTGGACGCTTTGATAAAATAAATGATTACTGCGGGGTTCAGTGCACTAAACGATTTTACTCCTCAAAGCTTCTCATTTCATGACTTCCTTTGGAGAGAAGTGCCTTATGCAATGTTTTGGGATTTGAAATATCCAGCTACGGGCGGTCTTAAAGGCTTGCAGTACCTAGTAATAATGATTATTTCAACCCACCTGGAGTCTCCCAAATTTTCCTGCAATTACCGGTTTGTTCATAATCTACTGGGAATAATTTGCATATAAATTCGAGCTGTAAATGAAAACAATTTAAACTTTTTCAATTATCTCAGAGTTTGTATAACTTTTTGTTTTTTGGTTTATTCGATTTGCTGTGCAACAATGGCGACCTTAAATTTGATTTCCGGACATCGAATACGCTATTAAAGTGACGTTTTAAAGAGATTGTTTTGTGCTCCTATAAAAGCTACTATGAAAATTATCTCTTAGTTGAAAAGTACAACGAGAAAACATTTCTTTACAGTAATGTAGAAAGCAAAAGCCGTGTAGAAATGGTAGCGCCGAATCCACATCATGTACTAAAGTAAATATGCCAAAAAAACTGCTTTAACATTACTAAGATAGCCGCTTTCTAAATAATGCATTCTTAAAATGACCTATGCTTCTATTACCAGATTTTGAATAAATCTAACTATACACCAGACATTCGAAACAATTATCTTTTTGCAATTTTTTATAAATTTGTTTCTTTAAATTTCCTGATGCGCGTTTTATTTATTATCGATGTGAATGGTTAGTATAAAAATAGTATTTAATAACTATATACAACAGAAACTATAGACCAATCTTATCTATAAATAATGGTTTAAGTTACGAGGTAGAGACTTCATAATACCCGTAAATAATTGATTTGGTTGAGTATTTGCGGTCGAATTAATATTTCAAAAACATAATTAAAATTCCCTGGCAAATTTACGGACTTAACCAAACAACCCAATTAAGGATGTTTATTCATGATTAACAGAATTGCACCATGAACGGCATTTACCTTTAGTAAGTAAGCAATTACTTACACAAATTAGCCGTTTCAAAGTCGGAACCAAAAGCGATAACGAGGTTTAACTGCACTAATATTTTGTCAGTTCAATCATAGGGCTGGAATTCAAAGCTCTCCACTAATTAAATATACAGTTAAGCAATAATTTGCGCCAGTTGCACTTATCGCTAATCTGAACCACTGCAAACCGCTTGACCGCTTACATAAAATTTATAATTAGAAAAAAATTTTATTTTAATTATCATTTTAGTCATAATATATCGAACAATCATTACGCCGCATTTGACGTTTCAGCAGCCAATATTAAAGCTTAACCCGATGAGTTTTCACGTAAACATTATATGCTTTTATCAAAACCTTCAGATGTACTACTACACTAATTTTGGCAATTTCTAACACCACAGTTTGAGACTACGCTTCAGCAGAGAAAATCTCTGGATCTCAACGTTTTTACGAAGTTAAGTATAGTGTGGGGCCAGGACTACAATGTGTGCGCTAGAATGGAGCAAAAATGGACGTTTTTAATTTTTTTTTAATTTTAGAAACGCGCTAGTAACAGAATTGTACTACCTATAGATGTAATGAACCCTGCAAAATTTCGTCTTTCTAGCTCATCATCTTCAGCTGCCACACAACGATCAAATTTTTCCTCAAAAAGAAAATCAGTGTTTTTATTTATTTGTACGGGCTTTCTCTAATTCATTATTTATTTGCAAATAAATAAATAATGAGCTACCCAGATAACACCGCGAGGAGGTACCCGTACCTAGAGTTCCATCCCACCCACCCACCTTAACTAAAACTTCTTACTTAAATTCCGTTTTGGTATCAAATTTGGGCATTTTATTTCTTTATTTTAGTTTTGCTGTTATATAACTGTCCCTTGCTTCTATTCGAAAAACAGCTAAAGATGCTTTATAACCGTTTTCACGGTCTACGTATGACAGGGAAATTTCATACGGTTCATTTCAGGAACCGATTTTATTAGTTCGTGTAATGTTTCTGTTGGCATTTTTCTCAATAAGGGAGGTTCACTTAATTTACATGATTGTCAGTCAATAAGTTCTTCATAAGTTTCTGCACTAAAATTCAATGTTGTTACTTTGAACTCTCGTATCCTTGCACTAGAGGTAGTTCTTGATTTTCAAATCCGCCTCAAACCTAATTCCCTAATATGCTTTCTTTCATCGTTTAACATGCTAAGTATAATATTCTCGGGGTGAGCGAAATACGCGTTACGCTGAATAACGGGATCTAAAACCTTTCTAATGTTTGATGGTAAATATCTGATACGTTTTATCATGTCCAACAAATAACGTGGGCCGATGTTGAACCAAGTAGGAGCATACACCATCATCACAAATGTGGCTAAAATTTCAATACCTTCTTTAGATGTTCCTTTGGAAGCACACAGACGCAAAATTCTGTTGGCACAAGTAAGCCATCTGGAGTGGGATAACGCTCTAGGATGCCTGTGTTCTAGGTCTGGAGGAAATTTCCCTGCTGATACTGCCCTACATATTTGGTATAAATATTTTTGATCTGTACTTAAAATTGCTTAGTCTTTATCGGTTAAGTTTGTTTCAATGAGCTGAAATTTTAAGATTGGAAGGGATTCACACTGTTCTAATTGTTTGCCGATGTTACCTAAAAAAGTAGTGGGACCAGTCGTTGCTCCATCTAAGACATTAATCAAGTGTCTTAGAGGCAGTTCGTTTATATGAAGTATGCAAACAAACCACTGGAGTGGTCGCTTAAGTGATTTTTCCATTAATGCAATTACTCTATCATAACGATGGTACCGTCACATCCTACAGTCGTTAAGTCAATGGTGTCATATTTTTCTTCAAGAAATTTAAGCAAACTCGAAGAAATGTCTTTTCCAGAACCACCAGATATTTTCCTCCTGGCTCGCGAAGTACTGCGATATGCTCTTCAACAATAATTCTTTTATGTCGTTTTGTTCCCATAGTCTTGTAGGTGCACGTCTTATCTTTTCTTTCGTCGAAATAAATACTTTGTATTCCATTAATTGATTCGTCATCGTCACTTTTTGTACTAGAATCCTGCAGTTGAAATCTCATCTTTTTCCTTGTCCTTCTGACCTTACCTCTGTCAATTACTTTAAATTTATCTTTTTCATTCACTATTCCTACATCTCGAACTGCGCTAGCTAGCATTGCCGCCAATCTATCTGATACCCCTGTCCTGTCGCATACAAGAGCCAGTTTATCCGAATTTAGTCGCATTTGGGCTCGCCTGCTTACAGAATACCCGCTTGAAAATGTTACTGTACGACTTCGGTACTCTGCGAAAAACATGATATAATGACATATTTTGCCGCACTTTATTGCGTAATGCGTAAAGATATGTATTTTGTGTGAAAAGTAATTTCCTCAAAAAATCGAAAAGAAAATTAAATTTTGAGCTCATTGTGGCACCTGAAGATACTATCCGAAAAATTCCAAATTTTGGGAAGTGTGCGCACAGTATAGCAGAGACGTACAGAAAGGGCCCAGAGGCTGATCGAGCCTCTGGAATTTGGCAGTGTGTCCAGCATTTTACATTTATTTTGTTTTTAAGTCTTATTACTAACAATAAATATATATAGCAATGGTGCTGTAGCAATTACAAATAATAGGGTAACAATTTTACAGGAGATACTTTTCTTTATTTAAGGCTTAGACGACCAGACAATAGTTGATAAGTGCGTGACGCATTTTCGTCTCCGTCTCCGTCTCCATGCACGAGTTTTAGTCCTATCAAATATGCAGGTGCCGGCAAAGAAGTTTCACAAAAAATTAGCGTACTAAAAGCCAAATTAAAAAAAAATAGGAGTTTTAAAAACGAGGTGCTACTTGGCCCATTTTGGTATTTAAAAAGCTTATTGTTAGCAAAATAAAGAGAGCTTTGTTTTGTCCCTGCATGGACCCAATAAAGTAATTTAGCAGGCCAAATTTTAAGAAACATAAAATAAGCAGATATATCAAAAATTTATCGAAATAGTATACTATAATACAAGTGTATAAGCAAGCCTTTAAAGCACGCGCAACGGGTTTAAAAGCACGAGGCAAAGCCGAGAGTCTTTTAACGGAGCAGTGCTTTAAAGGCTCTTATACACGTGTATTATACGCTATTTTTTATTATACCTGCACTACAATCTGAAAATTATAACAAAAAAAGGATATTGAAATCCCTTTTTCGAAGTAATCTGTGTCATTAATAAAATATAGAAACGGTTAGCAATTGTTGTTTCGACTTAGTTCTGATTACCTGTGTATTTATCATTGTTCAAAATTTGTAGGTAAATTTGTTGTTACCTAGGCCCGATTTTGCACGCTTTTTAGTTTCAAAATAGTATATTAAAAAACAAGTTTCATAAGACATGATTTTAGAGTACGCGTCCGAGTTAGAAAACGAGCCGCTTGCGGCGAGTTTTCTAATGGACAAGTGCGCTTAAACGTCTTATGAAACGTGTGTTTTATACTATTTCTTCTATTTTGGTCCAAAAAAGTTAAAAATTACCTTATTTTATATTTTAATTTAAAAATATAATCGATTAGGAAAATTTTTGGTTTTTTCTTTTTGTTATGTGGCTGTTGGTAACATTTAAAACACATTTCAAACAATTCAAACTACTGTCAAATTAAAATTTAGACAAACAATTTGAAAGTGATTTAATTTTTAAAATACCTAAGATTTGAAGATAAGATGGAAGAAGAATTATCTTGCACCCCACCCGAGCTACGCAAAGTAGCGGAAAATACGCTAAATAATCTTTTTTAGAACTTACAATTTGAAGGTTATGTTTATAACGCGTGAAGGTTTTGTTGTCACATGGTTGTCACCAACCTAACAAAATAAAATTTTGAATTCTTTTAGGAGTTGCTTTATGAAATCCAAATGAGTTTCATAAAGTAGTCAGTAAAGAACCAAAATAGAAAAACATAGATTATGATTCAGGTATAATAAAAAAAAACTGTTTACAAAATGCGAAACTGGCAGCGGTAGTAAGACGTTTTTTTGATAAAATTATTTTTCAAAAACTGAACTGTAAAACGATGAAAAGAGAGTCTTTTAAAAATACCTTAAACCAAATCTAATATTATTTTTTATTATTTCAAGTAAATCGAAAATGGTTATTTATAGTCTAATTATTTAAAAGCGGGTTTCGAGGACGAAATAAACTTTACTTAATGTAATAGTTCTAGGGGAACACAATGTTACTATGTATAAAATGCTTTGAAAGCGTGAAAACTGTGAAGCGAAAATATTTTTATAATTTTGGTAATTTTCAAACACGTACTGCTGAAAAATTGGCGACACGATTTCTTAAAAACCTGCGTAGGAGAGTTCCTAGTACGGTATAAACATTATTTATTATAATAGTACTAGAGGGGCACAACTTTACTATTTACAAAATTTTTTGAAAGCATCAAAACTGTGGTAATATTTTCATAAATATACAAATTTTCAAAAATATATTGCCACAAATTAGCAGCAGGATTTTTTTAAAACTTGTAGGCTTATAGAGTAAGAAATGAGCTAGGCTTATAGAGTAAGAAATGAGCTACAATTTGGTTAGTGTTTAATCCGCTAGCTTGTTGTAACGCCTTCCATGAATTTTTGAAAATCAAACAGTTTTTTAATAAATGGAAAACGATAAAGCATTTCTGTGTGGCTAAGCTGCTCATTAGCAGAATGGAATTCTAAACTTAATTTTTGGATATAGAAATATTTAAGGAGTCTATTTTCACTTATCCTCCCATTTTTTTTCTACTAAATTTGTTTTTTTGGTTGCTGGTGTTCTAATTCCAATAACACCTTTTTTGCAAAATTAAAAAAGGTAATTTTCCTTCATCAAAAAACGTTTCGTTGTATAACTACAGCAGGTGCCTGGCTACAGCTTAGTGCCTTACGCTCCCCTTACAGTCTCAACTTCCAATGCAAGAAACACTTGGTATAACGAACTGTATATGACCATGCTTATTTATAGATCCGTTGCTTAAAACCATGTATTTCCAACAAAATTTGAGAACTATTTTTATCTATAAAATATAAATTTTTAAATGTATCTTTTAATTAACTACGACATTTTGTTCTTTCAAACTGTTTCGTTTTAATTCACTTTTAATACGTAAAAAGAAATGTGTGCCGAGCACGCAAGTTCTAAGTGAAACTTCATGTGCTCTCATTAAAAGCGTTTTCCCTTTAAACCTTAAGACATTTATTAGCTCTTGACTGCAGAAACGCACATGCACTAGCAAATGTTGCATTTGTGTTAAAAAGGGAACCAAGATCTTTATTTATCAGTTCTAGCTTTACTTTGAAGAATCAGAAAAAATTGCTAAAATTATAAAACAAAACAAATAAATATCTAATCAGTTTTAAAACAACTAAAAACATTTTAAACACTTTGTTTAATTCAAAATCAAAAACAGATGATTTGCTAAAATTAGGTATTTACAAATTAAATTGTTTGCATTGTAATTTGGTTTATATAAGCCAGACAATTAGACATTTTGATGCTAGGTATAAAAAAACACGTACGTTGTTACAAATACAAACACCTAC
This sequence comes from Ctenicera cuprea, assembly GCA_958336395.1. Classification (NCBI taxonomy): domain Eukaryota; kingdom Metazoa; phylum Arthropoda; class Insecta; order Coleoptera; family Elateridae; genus Ctenicera; species Ctenicera cuprea. Next base: position 33,390,438 of record OY284488.1, read on the forward strand.
ATAAATCGAATTACGGTAACCACTTACTAGAACACGATCATTCAATGACATCTAATAACACTATAAAATGTTTATACTTTTGTGATGATAAACGTAAATTAGATATACTAGAAGCTTTTGAAATTCACAAACATTTAAAAATTGTCCCGTCAATGAATAAGCAAATTGATCTCTTAAATTCACCTTTGTTGGACATTTTGGAATAAGAAACCAAGCCATCTACAGACGATTACCGAAATCAAGTCACCAAGTTCTATTGTTGCTATAACAACATTAACTGTTTAACTTTTACTATAATCTTTGACAATGGCATGTAAACATGTCGAAATACGTATAAGGTTGAAATAAATAAATATTGTTGAAGTAATAAAGTATTTTATGTACCATCAATAGATAAGGATCTTGTCCGATTGTATTTCTCAACTTGATATCATTTTATTTTGTACCATTTTTAGTATTTTTACAGCTGAATGTTTATTGCAATATTAAACAATTGCTGTTCTGCAGAATTACGTTTCTTAAACAAATATTCGCATCACGTCAATGATTTCATGTTACAGAAAAATTTTATAGAACACTACACGTACCAGTCTTACTCTTCCGACGCAAACGGACGGTATTAGTACATATACTTCTCGCACACATGCTTTGACTTTTAACTATATGAACATGTCCAACTGTAAGGGCTCAACCGAGGTTAGTTTTACAGCACGAGTATACATTGTATGAGAAGAAATGTTAGATTGTAATGAAGTTTTGTATGTGACAAAAAAAGTAAATTGATGTCGTGAAAAAAAAAAGATATCAATATGTAAAATTAACAGAATTAGTTAAAAGTTCGTAAAAGTCTACAACAAAATGTTTTTAACATACATGTATTTACCTACCCCTTATAAATATTAAACCAAAATAAAAGGCTAGTAAGCTACACGTTTAATATAAAAAAATTTAAGAATATGTACAGGGTGGCCTAAATTTGCTGATTTTTCCAGCTGCCTCGGATATTTTTGCTGATAGACATGCAATGTGCCAATTTTTTAAATACATTTCGATAGAAAAAAGGACTTTAGCTATCTTCATCTGTTTTTAAGTTAGGCGCCAGAATTGATTTTTTTCAAAATATGAAAGTCTTTCAGTTATTCCAAAGATAGAAGGAATGTGTAAAGATAAAGACGCTATCTACAGCGTGCTTTGTATGTGCGTTCGTGCTTGCGTGGGTGTGAGTATTGCACCTCTAAAACTACAGTACTGGACCGACTTTTATGAATTACTAAATAAAGAAGTATATCGAAAATTGTAGTTCCTTTAAAATAAATCCGAAACCGGAAGCGAAAGTTGGATATGTTTTTTTGATGGCGTTTTTTTATTAAATAAATTTTGTAAATTTGATTTCAGGATCTGAGAAAATCGAAAACTTTCTTACCAAATTTTCTAGCTTTAAAATGGCGGCCGGTACAGTTCTTTGATGATCTCGACTTAAAAGCCCATTTACTCAAAAAGTACTTGTCTGATCGAAATCAACTACACCTTGTTTAAGAGCTCTTAGAAGGTAGTATACGGTGAAGGAAAATTAATATCAAAAATCTAAAAACGATCGCTTCTCCGAAGAACTTTGAAAACTATCAAAAAATTATTTTTCAAAAATGCCTATACCTGGTTTTCAAACTGTGTAGGCTGCTAGAACCAAAGATTGACTACAATTTGATTGTTTGTTGAAAACTACAATTTCACTGTGGCGCTTTTAATAAATTTTTGAAAATCGAAAATGGTCTTTATTTGTTAAACGAAGTCCGATAAATATTTTTTGTTAGGCAGAATTACTCATCATGGCTGGTAGAACCAAAATCTAATGTTAATTTTTAGATTATTTTCTACTTGGTGGGGCTACCGTAGAAAATGCAAATCTTAATTATTTAAAATTTTAAAAATAATATTTTTCAAAAACTGGCGATACGTTTTATAAAACCTTTGCAGTCTTATAGAGGCAAACATGGGCTACAATTTGTTTTTTTGCTGAATATCATAATTCCACCATGGCACCATCTATGAATTTTAAAATCAAAAATTGATACCTTTTTATTTATTAAACGGGAAACAGTAAATAACTTCTACTTCAGAAGAATTACTCGTCTTGACTAGTACCTAGAACTAATCTCCAATGTTAGTTTTTAGAAAATTTTATATTTGGTGAGACTACACGTCCCCCTTTCTAATTTTTTGGTTGAGGAATTTAGGATTTGGTTGGCTACTGTGGAAAATGTAAATGCTATTTACATGTAATTTAAAAAAAAATCTTATACAAACATTTTTGGACTTGGTCAAGCTATGATTGAGCTTGATTACTAAGCCCAACATCATTATTTATGATTTCACAAACTAACAGTAAAAAATGTATGGAATGTAGGGTTGTCTATATAGCTTGTTTTCCTAGAAATCTAACAGACGGTGACATGTACAACGGTATAATTAAAAATCACACTTTTGCAAATACGGTAGGAATTAATATTTAGTATGTGAAAATCTACTCCAAGTTAACACTTCGGCTTTTTATGTTTCACTAACAAGTAGGCTATGAATTTAAAACATGTTTTAGATTCGATAGAAACAAATCAGTAAATACATTTTAAACATTCCTAATATGTATCAAAAGTGGAGGAGAACAATTTTAGCACTGTTTAAATTAATACCAACGTGCTTGTTATAAAACTGCTGAATTACTTGTTAAATATTTTGCCTCTGTGGTTTTGCTTTTGTTGCTTTGTATTGTTCAGTTAAAACTAGATAACATTTCTCAAAATTGTTTTAAATGGATTTACCAACTTCAGCTGTTTCTACCGATTCTGAGAAAGTTTTAAATCCATTGCGTACATTTTTATGTTTCACTTATAAGAAGGCTAGCGATTTTAAACGTTTTTCAAAATCGGTAGAAACAACTTACGCCAGTAAATCTATTATAAATAATTTTAAGAAATATTATCTAGTTTTAAGTAAATAATAAAAAACAACAAGAACTCAATTGCAGATTGAATACATTCAACAAGGAAACAGTTTTATAACAACCGCATTGATATTAACAATAAGAGCGCTCACATTGTTTTCCTTCACTTTCGACACATCTTAGAATTGTTTGTAATATTTTTACTGACTTCAGTAAAGTAAAGTAAAGTCGGTGGCACACCACCAATGAGGAGTTTGACCTGCAATGCGGTAGGTCAGGGCCACCGGGCCATCGCTTCCGATACCCAGCCGTCTCGCACTCTTATAAGAAATACGGGGTGGTGTGGTAAGCACCACGCCATAGACGACTGCCTTACTTCCCTCACCCCTCGTGGGCTTTGGTTCCCAATTTTTAAAAAGCGACTGGGTAGACCGCCCGCGAGGCATCCAGTCTTCGGGTTTGAACCCATGACCTTCCGCGTAGCAGCCAAGTGCCCTAACCACTCGGCCACTCGGCCACTCTAACGCCTACTGACTTCAGTAGTTCTACCAAATCTGAGAAATGTTGTAAATCTATAACACTTATTATTAAAACATAAAAATGAAGAAAAATTGCTGTAAATCGATTGCTATTGGAAATATGACAAAGCGTATATTTTCTGAACCGCAAAACACTATGGTTTCCAATTTTAAAAAACATGAGTTTGTGTTATACCTCAAAAACAAATGAATGTTTTTAATAATTTTGTAGGTCATTAAATTCTATAGAAACAAATTTGTAAAATGTTTTTACATTTTTCTTCTATTTTTTGAAATAACTGAAATATAAAAACCTTCCATATTTAAATAAAAATTAGTTTTGGCGCATAACTTAAAAATAAAATTAGATAGCTTAAAACAGTTTTCGCTAACAAATTATAATAAAAAAATTAGCCTATTCCATGTCTATCAGTTTTCTTCTAACTGCAATAATAAACGAGATACGCTGCACAACCAACAAGCTTGGGCCACATTGTACAACTAACTAAAGTTATTTTTATATGTATACAGCTTTAATCATTATTAAGGTATTTGCCTAAGATGCAACACGAGGTGTTTTGATAAACAAATTCAAACCATCAAAATCATGGTCATATAATATCTGTTTATAGCTTTATAATATTTCTCGAAGTTCATTTTAATTTCTTCGCTGCATGTATATGTTAAAATCTACAAAGAAAAACGTGTGTGGCTTAGTAAAAACTACATTGAAAGCAAAAAGTCATATTCGTAATTTCTTTGGCCAAAAAATAATTTTTTGCTTATACCAATGTTATTCATGTTTTAAACGACAATATTTAATTTAAAAATGATCTTTTTGTTGTAGTAGAATGGAATTATACAATTCGAAAGTAATCTCCCCTAGATGTGCTGTTCGTAGGCTGACTATATGAGCAAAAATACAAAATAGGCTAGTTTAAGAGTTGTGTAGCTGTGAAGTCACAACTGAACATTAATCGCTTTAGTTTCATATTCTCGGGGTGGACTCCTGCCGACAAAGAAGTTTCCCTTCAAAAATAAACGTACAAAAAGAAATTGATGCAGTTAGCAAAATCTTGGTGAGTCTAAAATAGTATTTCAAGACATAAAACTTCATAATCGTCATTAGACTCGCCGCAATTACGCTCTTTTATCTCCCATCTTAAACATTTAACAATTCAAAGAGATCAAAGTAAAAATGTGTGTTATTGCTAAATCAGCTGAAAATTTTAACAAATATCTAAAAATAGTACTAATGCTGGGGGAGTAGCTGGCATTTATGAAATTTTAATGGCGAAAGCCGATCTATGAACACGAGCTTAATCCTTCCGGATTAGCACAGATTTTCCAATTCCTCCTGAACTATTATTTATATATCATCTGTTGACAGGAGCACTAAGTTGACACGAACGCAATGCAACTGCAATGTCGTATTGATCCTGACTGGACATATTTAGGTACAAGCAATCCAATTAGTACAGCATGCTCGAAACTGCAGTGTAATTATTGCTGCACCGCATATTCCTTTTGTTTTAATTCCAAGCTTTGCGAGATACTGAAGTTTAAGACTTGGCCGTAAAGAAAATGCTTGATGAGAAAATACTGTGATGTGACGTTTACAAAGTTAAAATAAAACAGAGATAGTTTTACATTGTTTGGAAAATCCTCTCTTTGAAACTATTTGAAGTTTATCATACGTTAAGTCTGAGGAGCATGATGATCTATTTCTAAACCAAATTTCCCAAACATCTGCAGCTGTCAGAAATAAACATGCAATGATAATATTCATTCCAGCACCCGCTGAACGCTGTACTTATTTTACGCTTTGCTCAAGTTAATATGAAACATATTATTCTTCAGGAAAAGTTGCTGGTAGTTGAAATACGTATGCTTGCGGAAAAATATTTTCTTGTTTGCTGCTGCAAATTACGTCGCTGAGTAGCAGCAAGACATATTTTCTGTCGTAACGGTTTATGTAATACGGAAACACATGGGCGTACTACGAAAATTTTTCCATTTAATAAAGACAATTTTCTGGGAAAAAATAGAAAAATAGGCAAAACGCTTCGGTTTGACTTTACTATTGACTATACTTTGTGGTCATAAATCTTTTGTATCATAAGATTCTAGTCCCAACAGTTACTATATAAGATCAGAATACTACTGGGTTTTTTCATATCACAGTGCACCAGTTACCTGAAAATACGTACATCAAAAATTTTGAGGAAAGAGTGTACCTACAGTTGGTGCGTCTAAATATTACTGTTCTACAAATAAACAGTTCCCGATGAGCAACTTATTTTAAACTCAACATTTTTATCATCCCTGGTTAATTCAATATACATAGTGTCAAAATTCCCCAGCCTTATAACTTCTTGATTATTAACCCAAATTATCGATAAAATGCTTAAAATGTATTGCTGTTATTAAATTACGCCTTTTTGAAAACTTCTTTTTGCAAATACGACCGTATGTTTTTAGAAATGGCGTTGGATAGATAATTTTATTCTGTTTTAAATGCCGTATTAGCGTCGTATGCTTGCATATAACAAATTTTTCAAAATAAGCGACTTGTGTACATCCTTAAAAATTGAAAAATGAAGTCATAACAAACAAACATACTTAACCTTCGTTTCTAGATTCGGGTCGTGTTGAAAAACTTTTTCTGGTAAATTTCTTTTATATCTAGTTATTCCAAATTTCTTTAAAATCGGTCTTGAGAATGAGGTCGTCACACTCACACACCCATATTAAATAGCAGGCAAATATTTTTGAAAACTTTATTTTTTCCTAGAGGTTCAAAACATGTGCTTCCGTCAAATAGTCCATTTTTTACAAACACAATATAATTGAATCAATACTCAAATTATCCGATACAGAAAAGCTTGAATATTTGTAAGAATTGTTACCATAATAACATTTAAATATCTTTGCAGTTTTCTAAAAAGTTAACCGAAAATTTTAGTTGCGCCACTGGAAATGTACTACATTCCAAAATGCATTATGCATAGTTGATAATGCAAGGCATTTTGCGCCAACGTTTTCTGCAGACAGCGACAGCTATAAATAAGCAGTTTAACTGTACGAGAAAATGTAAAAGACCATCGACAAGAAGTAAATGACGGCACTTTTCAGAAAGCTTATATTTTATAATCCTGAATGATTTTGTTTTCCAATAAATGCTCTTAACTGCTATACGGTCTGGAGATAAGAAACATAAAATATCTTCTCTAAGAAAAAGTTATTGAAAAGTTTTTACATCAATTTTTAAGCCTCGTATAAAAAGCTTTAAATTGATTGCAATTTATGCTTTATGAATACACTGCAATATTATAGCAAACGTTACAATTTCTTATCTCATCAAACTCAATGAATCTGAATGAGCACAATACAATGTCTAAATGTCAAATTCTCTCAGAAATCAATATAGACAAGAACACATCATTATAATACATAACGCACACCCAAAGTCACGCACTAGTAAACATGAAATCAAATATTACATCATTGTATGTAAACACCTTGTTTAAGTTTGTATACTATTGTTGGAATATTGTAAAAATGAAGATATGCAAAATATGTAGTTTTATTTTGGTTATCTGTACAATATTAAGCAGAACGTTGTGTGTGTTTGTATGCTAAGAAGTACTAAAACACTTCCAGATGAGCTAGAAGTTTAGAATTTTGGGCGTTCATCGTTCACCAGAAAACTCCAATTTTTTGAGTTTAAGTATTCGAAAAAAAAATGTAAAACAAGTCGTTTTGTAATTTTCCTCTAAATCATGGCAAAAATTGAACAAAAAAAGCGTAATACGTAGAGTATAGCCAGAAAAAATGGAGGAAATTGAATGAAAAATGTGGGGTAGATTTGCAGGGAAAATTATGGAGGTAATTGCATTTTTCTCTGCCAAAGCGGTGGCGTGGTCCCGGGTTACGCTGCGTATATCTGCTAGTTAAGTAATAAAATAAACACAACTTGGATAAATTAATACTTTAACTTTTATTTCTCTGTCTCAATAAATTTTTACTTATATTTATCGACATTTCATGGCGTTACTTTTACTTCTTGCTTATTTAACAATACATTTGTACAATTATTGCCTTTTCTAATGTGTGTATTATTTCGCTGAACTTTTACCTTCCTCGCTATACGGAGTATAGCTGTAGGAAGGTATTGTTGTCGTCAAAATTTCGGAAGTTAAGGTTTTGACGGAGATGCACGTTTTAGGATCCAAGAAACCGAAAATCTAGTTTTCGTCATAGTGTCTGTGTGTGTGTATACACTTTACAGCCCAGACGTTTTAACACAGAAAACTCAATTTACGTTTAAAACATTGGTAATTGCGTAGCATAACACCGCAACAAAACGAGATTGGTTCGCCCAGAAAAAAGCGAGCGGGGAGGAGTATACATTTCAATATAGGTGCGCTTGAAAAAGAAGCTCAGGTTACTATTCTACATCTGTTCAATAGCCGATATGCGCAAACGCGATCTCCCCCTCCCGGTGACTCCCATTATCGATATTTTATTTTTTCAAAAGACGAGAGCACAGTTTTGTTAATCGCCCAACGACCTTGTCTAAGTATTGTATACTGAAAGTATAAACATCGGAACAAGTTATGCGCAGTTAATTCGTACACATAGACCTTATACAAATACATTTCATTAGTAGCGCCTAACTTTGCTTTTGCTTAAGAGGGCCATTTTCGGTTTATGGAGAAAACGTCCTTGAAACAAGTCCCAGGACACATTCGTTGGGAAAAATAATAATGGAAAAAACACCCGCCGACAAATATCATCTGAAAAAACTCCGGTAAAAACATTCCCCAAAAATAAAACCACCCTGGTACAATAATTTTCCGGAGAAAACAACTTGCAACTTGCTGCTGGATCACTGTTTAATTAGAAAACGCCTTTTCCTGAAAAATGTACGTGTTTTTTTTCTTGCTGATCAATTTACATGAACAAGAGCGGATTTGATTTTGGAATTATATGCAAATATCCTAGAATTTTTTTTTTTTAGTAAACAGGAATTTTCTCTAAGGGCTGGCTATGATAGCATATTTTTTAGATATGTTTTTCTTGAAGCTTTATTACAGGAGGAAAAGGTTTCTTTCCTAATTCTTTTCCGAGCTCTTTTCTTGGTTTATTCCACGAGATTTTTATCGTTTTTTTTTTATTTCGCCAGATTTTTTTTCGGGACCAGCCTTAATTTCCGAAACCGGCTCAGCAAAGAAGAAATCGGGAGCGGCGAAAGCCGGTCATAAAGTTATCAAAAAAATCAGGAAGGAAAGGGCGTCGCCCACAGGTTGGTAGTAAAATGTTAAATATGGAAGTGATATTAATTGTTTAGGCTGTCTAATACTCAAATTTTGGTTTTCACAATTTTATCCTTATTCTATATTTTAGCTACGTTTTTCTTCAATTGTTTCTATTTCTGTTTTAAAGAATAGGTTTCGAAAAACGTGTTTACTGTAATTTTGAAGTAAATAATTTTACATTTTAACCAGTAAGTTACAATTACGTTTTTTATTTTAATTACGCAAGACAACGCAAAGTTAAGCCGATAACGTCGACAAAATTTGAGTTAGTAAAACTAATAATAATAATCTACAGTTCAAACTTTTTTTAAATTCCTGGAGGAAATTCCGAGCATGACATTATTCAAAGTATGGGGATCGAAACCTGCGAACTTAATAACACTGTTCGAAAGTTCAAGTTTATTATTTGAAAGCAAAAACAAAAAATAATAAAGCTTTATACTCTATCATTTACGAATCATAAATTCTTGGCTGCCAAACCAATAATTCAAAGTTTTCGACTTAGAGGTGTTTATCAAAAAATATATAAAAACTTAATGTAGCATCCTTCACATTTTACTCTATAAAAAATTTATTAAAAACTCACTAATAGGCTATGCTTAACCTTGTAGCCAAAATGGATCGTTAACTCTAGAAATTGATCGCGTTATCCTTTAATTAATTTTTTAAAGCATTAATTAAGCTATGTATATTGTATACATGGTTTCTACAAATATTTCATCAAAGAATAATCTGCAGCGCTTCTCGTTGAATTGCAAAACTAACGAGTTGTTCGCGACATTCCGCATTACGACAAAAACTTCTATAAATTTAGCAATTTCTTTGAAGTTCCAGGCATTCATTAAGCTAAAATCTACATTTCGTGTTCCGGTTTTCAAATACAAAACAAACTTTAAAAGCTCCTTTTTAAATTAATGAGTCAATAAAGTAAAGCTTGTGTACTCGTTTAGGTGCAAGTATGTCAGTTCTCAACGCTTTGGTCAAATATAATTTGACATTTAAACTTTTTATCGCAGTTTGCAGCTTAAAACTCCATTTACAACTCGTGCGTGTTCTTAACCAATTTAGGAAAACGTTTGAAAATGCTAGAAACGCTGGAGAGAAAATACGGCCCATTTGGCTGCTTACGGAAGCCGTTTTTGTATGAAAAGAACTTGTGTGCACGAAAACTTTAATATTAATTTTTTTTCCTACTTAAATACTTCATAACACGCAATCTTTTCTGCGGCAACGTGGTCGTAAAATTTACTGGCGTAACACTGCTGTTCGTAGTTTACGCTAAAACTTTCACAGTTTTATCAGTCGCTGTAAATTAAATTTCCTTTTTTAACATTTTAATGAACTTTTTTATGTTCCTACCTATTCATTAAATTTTAGTAGCGAATATCGTATTTCTGGCTGAATCTAGAAATCTACAACGTAATATTGCAGATTTGTGGAGATCAATCGCGCTCATTACTCGTTGCTGGAAGTTCATCTCAAACCGAAATAAGGGAAATGTACCGAAAACAAAACGTGCGCTAGATTCTGCTTGGTAAACGAGTGATAGACATAAATCCGATTTCCTTTTAGGGATCTCACAACAATTTAATTTTAAGCCAAAAACAGTTTAACCTGAAGAAAATGGTAAAGTTAAAAATAAATGTATTCAAATTTAATCAGCTTTAGCTTTAAAGAAGCTATAACAAGGTGGAATTTTCATTACAATCTGCTACCGTTGTAATTTTATTCTTACAGGACAAATGTGTGGAACCTTTTGAATATAGGTTGAGTTATTAGTGCAATATTGTTTTCTAACGTTTTTATTGTAGGCAATAAAAAAACTGTTCAGAAACATTACGTAAAATTATTGGTCTCTATACAGGAAGTTTTGATTTGAGGGAGATCCTTATACTATGGGACATTTTTTACATTTAAAATTAAAACAATAATTTAAGTTTTATTTTTAAAAATATAAACAGGTAACAAAGAGACTAGTTTTATGGTATTAAAGATATAATAGTGTTGTAATACCGTAATGTAACATAATTATGTAATTTTATATAATGTGCTGCAGACTTCCCAAAGTACAACCCTAGGACTTTGCTTTGCGACAACGGGTTTGTACTTTGGGACATCACTAAATTCACTTTACCTAACATTGCAAACCCACACTAAGAGTAATTTCTTCGGAACATATTTCGACGCCACCACTTGTATGTGGATTTTCTAGTTTTAAAACTATGGTAATTTCTTTTAATGCTCCACCAAAAGGCAGTCGGTTTCAACACTATTTTAGCAACGTAATATTTTTTTTCTTTGTTTCTATTTTTGCAAATATGAAATTTTCGTTCCTAAATTTTTATTTTCTAAATTTTCTGCTTCTACATCTTCTTCTCCGAATTCCACGTCTTTAAGGGAATCAGACGAATCGTGCTCATCTTCTTCTATTTTTCCTTCAGAGCTACTCTCTAAAAGAACCTTGTTCATTTTTCTTGCCGTTTTCCGTTTTTCTTTTTTTTTTTTATTCATTTCAACAAGCAATTCTACCTCCAATTTCTTAGAAGTGTCTGTTACTATTCGATACCTTTCTGGTTTTCTACCATCTGTATTTTGTATTTTTCTTGACTGTGCTTTTGGGAAGAGACGATACTGTTTTACAAGCTTTTGTAGAAATCACTTTGGCAGATGTATGGAGGGTGAAGATACCCGTCTCGTCCATTTTATAATTTTTTTGGACTTAAAGTTATACCTTCCCACTAGGTCTTCTAATTTGTCAAAACATTTATTAACATTTTCTGGTTAAACGCAGTAGAACGCGCTAATCTAGTTGCCTGTGGTTTAACTTTATATTCATCTTTTTTCCACCGCAAGTCTTGTGACTTTTCCACCTTTCTCTAATTATAGTAAAAGCATTTACTTTACTTTATGCATACGGGACTATGTCTTCGCCAATAGGCCTGGAGCGTTTGACATTTGTGTTACTTCTTGGCATTCTTGAGAACAAACATAGGTAATAATTTATAAAACTACTGTGTTAAAACAGAAGGCATGTACCTACCAAAGTACAAGCATAAGAGTGTCCCAAAACATAAGCCACTATAGACTTTAATATTATGGCTATGGTTTTGGTAAAATTTTAAAGTTAGTATTGAGTATTTAAAAAAAATATATTCGCTGCTGGTACTACAAGAATCTCCCCTATTGGGACAGTGTACAACTATATTATTTTAAATAGAACACCCTATATCGGGTCTAACAGAGAACCGGTTCACCTCCTTTGTTTTCGTTATTTATTAAAATAATCAATCCATTTGGTGTGGTTAATACATGCACAGGGCCCTATTATTTCTGGCGCATCCGGTTTCGCCGGAAGAACACCAGCTTTCTTATTTTAAATGGAATACCCTGTATATTTTTACATTTTTGAATTTGGGATGTAATTCTGCATACGATAGTGTTGTTGAACAAAATGTTTTGTCATAAAAAATTTTGGCGGCAAAAATAAGTTTCTTATCTAGAGTGTCATGACCCACCCAAAATTATTGCTATTGAGTAAAATATTGTTTTAAAAATGATTTTAGAAATTTAAACTTTACTGACATATATGTACAGGCTTTCAAATTTCGTTATAATGTTTTTTCCGAAAACAAAGTCGATGTTTTAAGTGGAGCGATATTGGATCGTCGTAGTTTCCAGAGAGAAAATTTTTTAACGATTACAGCGACACTCATAACATGACATTTTATTGATTTCCCTCATTAAATAATGACGTTTTATTTAAAATAATTACAATACGACTGTTATATCAATACACAAACAAACAAAATAAAGAATATTGAGTGTTATTTGTTTGACAAGGAATACAACAAGGTTCACTAGCAAACTAAAATATATTAGAAATAAACTATACGTGAATACAATAAATTTAAAAAAATGAAGAAATACGCAAAACGTTACAGCCAGTGTTCAAAATGTTTATGTTATAAAATGAAACATAAACTATTTTCTTAATGATCAATTTACACTTCGTTGTTACGCTAGAAAATTTGTCGAAAGTATTCACCAGAACTACCAACTGTGTTCGACCAAATAGTACTGCGATTCAAAACAGCTGCGTATCTCTTGCATCTCGACTAAATTTATGACCATAACACATCATCTTCGCTCTGTTTATTGATTACTTTTGGCGAATGTTTATATTACTGTCACTGCTGCTGCTATAATTTGGTTATTTATAGCTTACTTTTATTCTGCCAGGTTGAGAAACAGGCACAACACATTTGATATTATTTCTTTCAATAACTGATAATTAATATAATAAAAGCAATGCGCACAGAACATTATTTCAATTTTAGTAACAACATCATTTATTTGTGACAAAAGCAATATGACAAATAAAGGCAATAACTGGCAAAATAATTACTCATGCGTCCAAAATAAATAGGCAAACACATCAGCAACAAAATAACAATTTAATCAGTGAATTATAACATTTATAACAGGAACAGAATATTAATGGTTCCTATAAAACAATTTTTGTCAGTCTGTTTGTTTCTTATAATAAAACTGAGCGGCTCCTTACAGTATGCAATACAACTTAAACATATTTTGCCTAGAACGTTGTAAACAATTTTGGTAGCTGCAAGAGTGGACGATTCTGTTTACAAATTCGACACTTTATTGATCCAAAAGCTCTACTTAAAATAACAAACGCTAAAATTCAAAAATCACAAGAATTAAAGCAATCGCAAATTAATTTAGAAAACTAGCTGAACGCATGGGCTACACCCTACGCTTTTCTGTTACACACAATAGTAGCAAATTTACGGAGATATATTGATATAACCTGTACTGAGAGGTAAACCATAAATACGCAGGTCACCATAGGTTAAGAAAGGGGAAGGAATTCAGATCTAATACATATACGATAAATATCCTGTGTCATACTGGATAGGATTCGGATTTATTATAGAACACAGACTAAGACTTTGATTGGTGGCTCGCTAGGCTACCATTAAAATAAACAAGAAGATGTACAAAGCCCTTCGCCTGGACTTTCCCATACTTTAAAAACAATAACATACTATATTTCCAAAATTTACAACGCACAACGTTGTAATACAAACAGCAGATTTAAAAAATTCTATTTTGGAAAAGAAATGCTACCAAAAAACATGCCCAACTTCCGCTTCCGGTTTTAAATTTTCTTAAAGCTCATTTTGCTATGATTTTTTGATATAACTGTACATTCCGAAGCTCATCGAAATAGGACTATCCGTTTAGGAGTTATGAAGTGCAAATGCCCACCCATCTACTCGCCCATCTACCCGCCTACTTACCCAACCACCTACAAACATTTTTTTAAATTCACTTTTTTGGATTCCTGGAGGTCCAAAATATGTATTTCCGCCAAAATCTCGATTTTGAACATTTTCATGAAATGCATACTCCCCATACTGAAAGTATAGAAAAGTAAAAAAAACGGAGGGCGTAGCCCATGGATTTTATTAGTCTATACAGAGTGCCCATTGTAAAACACCGAGCCTAAATTTTTTTCAAATAGGCAGCACACAATACAAGTCACTGCCGACTATTATTTTAAAACAAAATATTTCCATAATTCAGATCAGAGCAATCATCTTTGCATTAACTTGGCAGTTTACTAATCAAATTCGTTAAGCCACATTACTTGAACGGTGCAAAACAAAGATTATCGATCACTAATCTTTGGTGCAAAATGCATTCCAACACTGACAAAGTGGACATGCTTCTAATTCTGGGTGAATCTCGAAAAAATGCGAGTGCTGCCAGTACTTTGTATGCGCAACGCTTTCCAGGTAGACGAATTCCAACAGACAAAACATTTAGAATGCTTCTTCTGAATTTACAAGAGTATGGGCAATTTTCAAAACCAAAAGTAAGGGCACGGCAACTTACGGTTGAACATAACGAAGTAGCTGTAATTGAAATGGTTACGGATACTCCCCATACAAGTCAAAGAGCGATTGCAAATGCCTTAAACATTAGCAAAGGTTCTGTTTTCAATATTCTTAAGGATAACAAATTTCACCCCTACCATGTTTATACCATACACCATCTTGAAGATAGGGATTATGAGCATCGTGTTCAGTATTGTCAATTACTTAGACGGCAATTAAACGGCAATGCGGAATTTTTAAGTATGGTATCATTCTGCGATGAAGCGAGGTTTTCAAACAACGGCATTGCCACTATTACGCAATCCCCGCTGGATCAGGATAACTCATTTTCAGAGAATTTTTTCTCTTAATGTGTGGTGCGATATTATTGGCGATTTTGTAATAGGTCCACATTTCTTTAATGGAAATTTAGATGGTGAAATGTATTTAAATTTCTTAATTAATGAACTACCGGCTCTCCTCCAAACAGTTCCTCAAAACGTACGGAATAGCATGTGGTTTTTAAATGATGGTGCACCTCCATCACCTTCATAGGGATGTGAGAAATTATCTTAACCAACGTTTTGAGGGACGCGTAATTGGACGAGGTGCATTGCATCCTTGGCCTGCCCGTAGTCCCGATTTGACTCCGCTAGACTTCTTTTTGTGGGGCAAAGTAAAAAGTCTATAAAGTGCCCATTCGAAATGAAGAACATCTACGCGAAAGGATAATTCAATGTTTTCGCTCTATCACACCGCAAATGTTAGCTCGTGTTAGAGGTTCGTAGAAGAATTATACTCTGCGAAAACGAAGGGGGAAGGCAATTTGAACACCTGATTCGTTAGTTTTTGTACTATGTTTCTATTAAATTATTGTAGTTATTGTTGTCAAATATTAAATATGAGTTATTAAAGTAACCTTAAATTTGTACTTAATCATTAGTAGATACATGTACTGTAAAACAATTCCGATCTCAATTTAAAAAAAAATGGTAGAAAGCATAGTGATCTGGGGTTGCATTATGTGTTGCCTCTTTAAAGAAATTTAGGCTCGGAGTTCTAAAATGGGCACTCTGTACTTTATTAAAACATTCATTAAATTTGAGTTCTCACTATTTTGTTAATTTTCCAAGACGAATACTGCGGTGCACGCAAAATTTGGGGAATTTTTTAAGAATATTAAATAAAAAACTCAAAAATGCAAATGAATGTAGCATGTTCCATTACAAAAAATGGGATATTGGAAATCGAATTATGCCAAAGCAGATATATGCCAGAAAGTATAACATTAAAGGAGAATTACACTAGTAACGCCCTCTATTATGTGCGGCGAAGAAAAGTTGCAAAGCAACAAACCGGCAAAGTTGCGATCGGAACCTGCTAAGCAGGTATCTGCGATCGCACCGGCCTCTAAGCACAAAACACAGAAACGCCCGTGTGGCAAGAAATAAGAAAGAAGAGATTTCAATTATGGCTAGAATAGACCACTTTCGTTCTTATTTGAACTCATCAGGTGGAAAAGTTGCAAAGCAACAAACCGGTTTGTTGCTTTGCAACTTTTCCTCGCCGCATATAATAAAGGGCGTTACTAGTGTAATTCCCCTTTAATGTTATACTTTCTGGCATATATCTGCTTGTTTGCTTTTGGTTTCAATTATGGTTAGAATTATGTCCACCTGATGAGTTCAAATAAGAACGAAACATGTAGTGGTCTATTCTAGCCATAATTGAAACCAAATCTCTTCTTTCTTATTGCTTGCCACACGGGCGTTTCTGTGTTTTGTGCTTAGAGGCCGGTGTGGTCGCAGATACCTGTTTAGCAGGTTCCGATCACAACTTTGCCGGTTTGTTGCTTTGCAACTTTTCCTCGCCGCACATCATAGAGGGCGTTACTAGTGTAATTCCCCTTTAATGTTATACTTTCTGGCATATATCTGCTTGTTTGCTTTTGGTTTCAATTATGGTTAGAATTATGTCCACCTGACGAGTTCAAATAAGAACTAGCCATAATTGAAACAAAATCTCTTCTTTCAAATTTAAGTGTTTGAACAAGTGCTGAAAATAAATCTATGATAAATTACAACAACAAGAGATAGTTCAAAACGATAATTGACAGGAAAAATTACAAATATTGTTTCAAGTGTCTGAAAATTACGTGTTCAATTAAGCAGTGGCACGCTATTGGCTGTTGAAAACAACATGTCATTATTTACTTGTTTCATAGTTTGCCATTTGTTTGTGTTAAGGTGCGACAGAATGGCCGCAAATTATTGGAACAATGAGTATTATGATATGCTGATGGCATTGGAAGCGCCTAATAAACAAGCAGAACGAGCGGTATGTTTATACGCGACCATTTTTTCGCACTTTAGACCGATTTAAAAATTAGGAACTAAATTCAAACACATGACGAACTATGAAACAAATAAATAGTGACGCGCTGTTTTCAACAGCCAATAGCGTGCCAGTGCTTAATTAAAAACCTACACAGAGGAACTTTTTGTTCCGTTTTTATAGTAGAATACCCTTCTGCAGTCCGCGTCCACGAATTTTAGAACACCTTGTACAAATAGACCTAACAATGTAGACGACCTGAAGGGGAGAATTTTGCAAGAGATGCGTTTCATAACACCAGCAATTATTGAAAATGTTTTGCAAGAATTTGTTTTTCGTCTTGGTCATTGCCAGGCTGTAAATGGGCATAACTTTGAACAGTTTATTTAGATTATTTTGATGTAGTAACTTAAAATAGAATTTGTTGGAATTTGTTGTCGAGATTTAATTCTAACGTAATGTATCTTTTGTCTTGATAATTTTCTTATGCAATCGCATAACATTTTTATACCGTCGCGTCGTAAAGAGTACTTTCTTATCTATCAAATAACCTAAGAAAAAAATCATGTTATTATTTAAAAAAATAATGACGACGTAGCTATGAATTAGTTGACAAAAACAAGTTTGTGGCCACTGAAATGTGTGTTTTAAACTACATGGTTATGCGGGTTCAAGGGTTTTTGCGTTTATAATAACAAGGATACTATTTTTTCTTTTCACACTTACTTCTTTCAATTTTGGTCATACTAAGATCATCGTTTCTCCTCCATCCTTTGAATAGATTTCTGGGTAAAAGGATGTGCAATAGACCTCCATCCGGTTTGATCTTGCGACTCCGGAAAGCTCTGACCTGTACTTCCGCTTCCGAAGAGCGACAGCTCGAGGTGGATTCGTCCTCATAACTGCTGATGCTTTTTTTATGGAAAGATATGCATCCACATCCCTTCGATTTTCTGAAGCCCCTCATTCTTGAACAGACGAAATCACTGCAACGAAAAGTTTTTTTCATAAACTCTGGTTTTAAATTTAAGATTTTATAGAAATTTTTTACCGACTATTTACAGTGCACTGTGGTTAAAAAATTGTTAACCCTTAAACTTCTCTACCAAATTGAGTTTTCAATGTCCTCTCATTTACAAACAGTGGCGCTTTTGACGGAAAATTTATACAGCTAATAAATTTTTGTCAAAATTTCCGTACGTTTACGTATTTGCGTTTTCGCCTACATTCTGCTATTTTAACAGGCGAATTAATTTTGCTTATAGCTTAAACAATGTTTATGTAACATTGTGTATTATGCCATTAGACATAAAATAAGTTTATGTGCTATTTAAGAGTATATTCGT
Source organism: Ctenicera cuprea (assembly GCA_958336395.1). Classification (NCBI taxonomy): domain Eukaryota; kingdom Metazoa; phylum Arthropoda; class Insecta; order Coleoptera; family Elateridae; genus Ctenicera; species Ctenicera cuprea. The sequence continues at coordinate 33,408,795 of OY284488.1, forward strand.
ATGCTACTTCGTCATAAAGTTTCATCAGGGGAGCAATGTTATGTTACAAAAAATGTATTCTAGTTTATGTAGGGCAAGAAAGTAATTATGATTGTACTTAAAGTTACGGATAAAATAAAATCATATTTCAAAATCAAAAGTTATTTAAATTTTAAAGCAACGCACAATGTAGTGGTGGTGCTGCTGCAGTTTATTTTTTTATGGCTGTATATTTGCATAAATCTGAATTGCTGCAGTGAAAATTACATTTTAAGCTGAAATGCTAAATCTGAAAATCAAAATTCAAATTAAGTGAGTTTATAATGTAATTGCCTCAAGTTACATTCGTTTGAAGTTTCCAGACTAAAATTCTTGCGCATCCTAAGTCAATTTCGATTTCACTAAAGTTTATTTAAAAACTCCTCTCATACAGTATGAGGCAGCTTAACTGCCCAAGAAAAGACGTACAACAATAGAACCAACAGGCGTTAGATAATAGCAACTATAAAATTTTTCACATATAATCTCCTTTTCGGACATTATAACTGCCTTTCCTTTTCTGGTTCCAAACCATATACTTGTCGGCAAAAAAACGAACAAGAAAGCTGACGTACAATGGTCATCATCATCTTACCAAGCTAAATGCTAAAAACCCTAAGCCGGAAAAAATATGGATTTTTCTATAAGATTCGATAATAATTTTGTAGATCCTGTAGTTAAATCTCTTTTCTGTTGCAAAAATTTTCCGAAGCAAATCCGAGGTAAGTAAAAAAAATCCTAAGCTGAAAAACAATCACTCGGGGGGTTAGTTTTGATGTCGGTGCGAAGCGAGAGATTGAAGAAAGTCGACCGAATCCGCTTTTGAGCCCTTGGCTTGATTTAAAATTTTGTTTGCACGCAAATATTTGCCGGTTCTTAACAATGCGTTCAGTAATTGATGTTCATTTATTTACTGTACATAAAAGCATTGCAGATCCTGTCCTACTTTAACGGTTTATTTCATTTAGTAATTGTAATCTGGGGTATTTTAAAGTTAGCCTGTCAATCAGAATCAAGGAAGTCGGGTGTTAATTTCCATCCTAAATTCGGGATAATCAGGTTAGTACGCGCCCTGGGATTTCGCACATACGCAGAAATGGGGCACAAAAGAGATTGATGATTCATTCCTTCAGGGTCCATTATAATCCGAAGACATGTTCTCGTAGACAGGCTGTCGAGAATGCCATGATCTGAGGCATCACAGCCTGTGGCACTCGCGAATGACATTTTAGAAATTGGTAGTTTCATACTTCATGCTTTGCATTTGTATTATGTGTTCGAACAAGTTTTAGCTAAATTTGAATGACTAAGAAATTCAATTGCCTAGAGCTTGCAGAACTTCTCATTAAAGCACAAGTTCTGTTTTATTCTTAGCAAGGAACTTTAACTATGGTTAATATTTTAACTCTGATTAATCACTTAAGCTTCGATTTAAATCGATCTTGAAAGCTCTGTACTTAAAATAAATTAAATTAGTTCTAATTCTAAGATTCTAGTTGCGAAACGATATTATCTTGCAATTTTTCAGTTTTAAACAAAAATTAGCTTAAAATTATGACTGCATGCGGGGAATTTTATTTCCGTGATTTAAACCGTAGTATCAAGAATTTCGCCTTGAAAATCCTTGCAGTAGGGGTCGCTAGTTTTAGAACCCAAAAAATGTCAAAATGTCTAATGTGTGCTTGTGCGTGCCTGAGCATATGCATGGGTGACGACTTACGTTATGTATGTGTACATGTGTACAATGTATGTGTACATCATATATGTATGATTGCGTAAGTGTATGCGTAAGTACGTGTGAACATGTCTGTCCGATGATTTTTCCTTTAAATATTATCCGCTGATGGACTATGATTTAATTTGCATTCCAAGACCCCAATCAGCCTCTATTAATTTTTGAAGTTAAGAAATAGATACATTTTTGGTCAATAAACGGAAACCCATTGAAAATCTTTTGTCAAGCCACAGGGAAATAAAAGTCTAATTTTATTTGTTAGAAGGTGTAATATATAAGGGGGCTGGCTATTTCTGCCCACTTCTTTCCATTTTTGGCTGACAAATTTTGTTATCTGGCCTCTCGTATTGCTTTTTATATATTTTCCCCTAAAAATCAAAAATTTGATTTTTTGCATTTATTCCGTTTATCTTCAGATTCTAACTTGTTATCCTTTACTACGGCTTCCGTAAGATGCAGGAAGAAGGGAACATGTTTGGCTTTTATCTACATTTGTATTCATTCTTATAAACAAGAACTACGAAGAGTTACAGCTTGCATACATTACATAAACATATTAAGAGTATTTTACTCTGCAAGCAACTGTTGAAACTAAAAACGTTATGGTATAAAAAATGTTTTTAACAAATTTAAAATATATTTGAAGATTGAGGACAATCGGGAGAAGCGCTTCTTTTATTTTTGATCTATCAAAATATTTAAAGAACCATTAGATTAATAGCTTAGTTGTACTGAAATCGCATTGAATATCAAATCTGAAGAAGATTAAAAAAATACGTCTGTGTATAGTTCTGCCAGTTTTTGTTAAAACTTTATTAAATTTTTCCCACACAATTTTATAGCTCTTTGTAGATGCAAAATGGTTTTTATTCAATTAACTCGCGAACAAATATATCCATCTCGCCAAAGCTTTTAAACTTCAAATCATGAAAACCTGAAACTCCGTTTATTAACGGTCCATTTATTAGCCCATCGAGTGATATGAACGCTGCGGTTTCGCACAAATGTTGGAAAAGTGGAAATGGTCTTGATTAACAACACATAAACGTATCCACCGAGGCATGCAAGCACGACACAGGCAAACTTGTTGCTGAATGGGAAATATAGCTTCTCTGATACTAACGATAACTTTCATCTCCTTGTACGGGACAATTGTTAACTCGTCCCTTTGTCCTTAATACTACCTTGTTTAAAAGCTTCACTTTCAAAATTTTCAGCTTATAATGTTCCGGTCGTTTATACAAAATATAATAATCATCAAATCTTTGATACTTTTAGATATAATCGACGTGATTGTTAAATTTTGTAGAAATAAAATTTTACTTAAATTAACAATAATTACTTTGCCATTTCTTTCACACAACTCTGGTTCATCAAAGCAACACAACGTTATTTACAAAGCGTGCAGTATTACCATGTTAGTCCGTTTTTGCTCGTAACCTCGTCAACGTAAATGAGCAAGCTTTTTTGTAAAAGGAAAAGCAAGGAAGTAGAAAATCCGCTTTATAATGAACATAAACATAATGTCTAATCCCTGTATTATCTCTTCATATTTCGATGTAAAAATAAATTCATTAAAACCAGGATGTTCTTTCCACCTTATAAAAGCGAACAAAACCATAAAATAATTAATATTGCAGATAACTACTGCTGCTTATTTTTCTGAAATTTTTGTTATGTTCCAAGCTCTCTAATTTTTCTCTTAAAATTTATAGCTAGACGAGCCTGAAAATGTTAATTATTTGTTTTGCTCCATTTAATAGCTTTGCATAGACCTTAATTTTCTTTTCTGTCGCCGTAATCAAGCCTCCATTTATACGAAAATGTTTGCCGGAGAAGCTAGGCAAAAAATTCGATATTAAGAGAATGTTTATAGTCTACTTCTCATGAAAATAATTCAGTAAGCGTTTTATTTAAATATTCGATCTTGGGTTTGGTAAACCTGACTAAAAATTGAAGGACTATTTATGTGTAAATCACTTGCTTTAATACATTAAAATAATTGTAGGTCTTGCTTGTTAAAATTAAAAGATTGATCAGCTAATATTCTAATTTTCGTTAGGTTTTTTGGCATGATATAACGAATTTAATTGTCCTTCGCCAGCTGCTTGCATCTTCACTTCCCGAAGTCAAACATATAATGAGAAACTCCAACCCCTCATTCCACTCGCAAGCACTTAACGTCAGTGAGGCGTCGTTTTTTAAAACTCGCGGACGGGTCATTTCTCTCTTTCTTTGCAAAACTACCATGGTACGTTTCAGTCTCTCTCAATGCTGTGACATGCAAGTCATTGGAACTTACAAATGTGTTTCAAATTCGACCCGCTGTTTTGTTTTATTGTTTAGACGTGTCTATGTAATTTGTTGATATTGCTAAGCAACGAAATCATTACAGACAATTGCGCTCCAGGATCGATCAGAACGGTCTAAAGTAAAACTAACCTCGCAGCTCACAATAGAGCTGCACTCTGTCTCAGAATAGAGCAGTAGCCTCTGGTCGAAAACAAATTATTTTTACAGGCTTCTTTAAGTTTCAAGTAACCCTCAACTCCTCCCAAAGCTTCCAAACCCCTTCAGGAGCAAGAACTAAGAACGCCAAACAATCCCACATATTCTTTCCAGAGCAAAGTAGCATTTACACTAGATCACATCAAAGCTTCCCCAACATCAGTAGCTCCTTAAAAACCCAAACAGCGGCTACACCAGGTCACGTCGAAGCACCTCTAGCACCAATAGTTTCTTCAAGAGCGAAGCAGCGGCAGTACCAGGTTCTTTCAAAACCACTCCCAAGATCACGAGCCTCTTCAAGAGCGAAGCAGTGACTAACCAGGTCTCGGCAAAGCTTCCTACCATCACGAATTTTTTCTCACCTAAGCAGCGCCCCGCAAAAGCAATCATCGCGACTGCAACCTAGAGGCTTGGTCTTTACGCACATCCTAACCTTCTGCAGCTAGTGCTTCGACAATACCCAGACCAAGTCTCTCCAATCTGAGAGCCGTGCTTTTGACAAAAGTTTGTCCTCATTTCTTGAATGATACACTGTTCAATTAGTGATATACTGTTATGAAAAATTTCAAAATCTACATAATTTTAAAACTTATCATATATTTTTTATTTTTAAAATTTTCGAAAATTTACATTGTCAAAATTCTTTGAATTGATTGAGTGGTAGGCACGTAGTAAAACATTATTAATAAATATTTAACTTTATTTATAAATACTAGCTTTACATCGTTACAGTCCATATTTAATGATTATCTGTATATAAAATACTTAAGTACTTTAACTCTTTTAATAAATTAGCAATTGGAAATTTTGCATATATGAAATGTCTTTCTTTAAGAATCAATTCAGAATTGACTGCTAAAATTTCTTTAAATAACCAAACATTATCGAAAAGAATTGAAACAAACATTAGAAAATCCAAATCCACAACCACCAAAACTATACGGTTTATTAAAAATAGACAAACCCAACATGCCCATTAGACCAGTGGTATCATACATACATGCACCCAACGATATGCAACAAAAATACTAAATATCTCCTCAAGAGTGTATTCTTTTGTTAAATAATATTCTTATTAACAAAAATGTTGAATTAATAAAACGGACAGAGTTGATTCAATTATATGAACTTTGCACCAATCAAAATTATTTTACTTTTAATAATAAAATTTAGTTCCAAAAAGATAGTTTACCCATGGTAAGTCCAATTTCACCTCTTTTAGCTAATATATTTATGGAACATCTAGAAGATCATATATTCGAATCAAATCAATCTGATAAAGTTATATTTTGGTTTCGTTACAATACCACACGATTCTTGTCATCGTGAAACACATAAATTAGCAGCATACAGGTCCCTGATACATAGAACTTTGACGGTTCCTTTAGATGAAATTAATTATTATAGAGAAATTTCAATTATTAAACAAATTGCATATAGTAGTGGACTAATGGTTATAATACTAAACTTATTGATGCATTAATAAAAAGAAAAATATTATGATAGCCATTCAAAAAATTCATCCGAATACCCTAACTATATTCGATACAATTAAATATGCCTCGATCCCATATTTTGGTGATAAATCAGAAAAAAAATTGCTAAAAGTATAAACAAAACAAATAAATATAAAGTAAGTTTTAAAACAACTAGAAACATCTTAAACACTTTATTTAATGCAAAATCAAAAACGATTTGCTAAAGTCAGGCATTTACAAATTAAATAGTTAGCATTGTAATTCGGTTTATATAGGCCAGACAATTAGAAATTTTGATATTAGGTGTAAAGACCACGTACGTTGTTACAAATACAAACACCCACATAAAGCCAATTACGCTAAACACTTACTAGAACACAATCATTCAATGACATCTAATAACACCATAAAATGTTTACACTTTTGTGATGATAAACGTAAATTAGATATACTAGAAGCTTTTGAAATTCACAAACATTTAAAAACTGTACCGTTAATGAATGAGCAAATTGATCTCTTAAATTCTCCTCTACTGGACATTTTGTAATAAGAAATCAAGTTATCTGCAGACGATTACCGAGATCAATTCACCAAGTTCTATAGCTATAACAACACTAACTGTTTACTTTCTAATATAACCTTTGACTATGGCATGTAAACATGCCGAAATACGTATAAGGTTAAAACAAATAAGTATTGTTAAAGTAATTAAGTATTTTATATACAGATAATCATTAAATATTTAACTACACTGCTCCAAGAAATTAGCGCATCACTATTAGGATCTGATTTTCTTATGTGTTTTACACATAAAGAGGTGCTTTCATAAATTTGAGAAATCTTTGAATTATTCTTTTGTTTTATTTTAAATAGCGTTTTCATGTTTATTCATTCTAAATATCATTTTTCTACTTCCGTCCTTAAAGTGCCATTTATCGCATATGTTTCCATGACGCTAAGTGACCTTTAAAACACACCTCGACAAGCCGTGACTTTGTGCAGTTTAGTCACGGGCTGAAGTTAGCTCTAGGTTTTTAATCGCAAAAATCAATTGAAAATCAACTGAAAATCAAGTTAGTCGTCACTTGTCATCAATCTGGCAAAATAATTAATATTGCTTAAGATAATAAAATAATTTCCAAATTTTAGTATTTTTGTGATGGCAGTAGAAAAAGTATAGTATGCAATTCGTTTTATAAACTTCTCTAGACACTCGTTTTAATAAACACTCGCTCCGCTCGTGCCTAATAAAACTCGTGACTAAACTGCCGTTTCTAAAACTTGTTGTATAATATACTATTATATGCATAGGTTGGTTTGTGTACTAATCTACAAAACACAAAAAATCAGATCCTAATAGTAATGCGCTAATTTCTTGGAGCGCTGTATTTAAAATTAATAGTATATTAATAAAATACAACACTTGGTAATTGTTTCACAATTTGTGAAACAATTACCAAGTGTTTCATTTTATTAATATACTATCAATTTTAAATAGTTAAGTATTTATTAAAATTGTCGAAATTTTAAAATTTTAAATATTTACAAAAGATTTAAAAAAAATAAATTTCTCAAAGATTTCAAAAAATGCAAGAAAAGTGGTGTGCCGGTTGCCCCACAGCTTTCTTTGGTTTGGTATTTACAATATTTTCAAAACTCAGATGTTTGTTTCCTTAACGAGGCAGCTTCTAACAGATTACTTGAGGAATCCTCAGATATTTCCACAGTATCTATGTCACTGTCATTGCTGCTATCTTCAATTACACAACATTTTTTTAACGATTTACTGGTACACGCGGCTACAATTTTCTTTTTGATAAGTACAAAAGTAACTTTTTAGTATAAGCAACGTCTTGGCCAATCAGATGATCTAATATCAATTCGGGACGAAGTAGTTAACATAAACTATCAGAACCCGTGAACTACGCTCCTCGCACCTGCAGCCCGCGCGGAGTATTTGCAGTACAGACCACTGCAACGGAGAAATTCGTGAGAGTGATTACTGCTTTTTCATCCCGTAAAGGTGAGACAGTTCTGGATTTAATATATAGATTCTTCAAACCGTATGTCGGTTTACCTCAACCTATCTATATACAAAAACGCTTCGTTGCGGAGTTACAGTTTTCCGAAGATGGAAAAATGTTATTACTCTTTTCTGGATAACTTGGAGCGGCCGTAGCTCAGTGGTAAACGCGCGAGCTACCAATGCGCCGGATCCGGGTTTGACTCTCCGGCCCGGTCGTTCTCTATCACAAGGCAAAGGGAAACCAGCAAGGTGGATTTTTCCCCAGGAAAACTTCTCTGGAGAAGAAGTACATGCATTTGCTGTGGTTCGGAACTCACGTTAAACTCTAGGTGCCATATGTCTGTGCAAAATATCTATCTCCTCGCACCAAACACAGACATAGGAGAAAAGTGGGTAAAGCGCTGACTAGAAACGAAGAAGGATAACTTTGACAGTAGTTGCATTATAACTTTAAAATTGTATATGTGCACACTATCCATGTAATTTAGTGTCTTTAACTATTTTAAATATACCAGACGTGTGATAAATTTAAATTATGATGATTATTAATTTTTCCTGATAACGTGTGCAACTATGTGTTTTTAAATTTACTACAATTTGGTAGCGAAACTTACTTTGCAGTTAAAGATTTTTTAATATTTTTTTTTTCAATATAAATAATGCACTATTTCTAAAATTAGTCAATTATTTAAAACTGTTCATTACTAATTGCCGGCGACTACCAGGCTAACAAAATAATAAATAAGCTATGTCGAAGCCTAAGAGCATGGCGCGTCATTGCCTAAAGTTGAGACCGTTCCAGATTTAGTACATTGATATGAATATGTGACATTATTTTAATGTGCGGAACGTGATTTTAAGGACATCAAAGCGATAGCATTTCTTACAGAATAAGAATGAAGGGCAATGGGTATTTGTAAAATACGATTAGCCTGAAAAGCAACATCTCTGTTTGAAGCCGTGCTTTTCCATTTTTTTGAAAATTTTCTACTTTAACTAATCTCAAGTAAATTCTATCCTATTTTAGAGATTTTTAAAGTTCTCTCTAGTTTTTCATTAAAACGTATGTTTCTTTGTACGCGACATGTTTTGCATTGTGAATTTGTGACTGTCAAAACATTTAATTCCAAAACGTCGAGCGTGCTTTCAGCAGGTAAGAGTACCTCGTCTCTCTGTAATTATTTGGGTTTTTGACAAATAAATAAGTAGGGGAGTATGGACCTAACTTCAGTTGACTAAACGACCAAATTGATTCGCCACAGAGCATGGCTATATTTAGGTTGATATAATTACTTTCAAATTAATGAAATTACACTAAAATTATGACAGTTTTTAGTGCTTCGTTTGTAAATATTCTTTTGCTGTAATGTTCATCTTTACGTAAATTTGCTTTGCAATTAGAACTCAATGATAATTGGAATTATTATTAAAACGGTTTAATAAAATTGTGTGATAATTAGTTTCCTACAGTTATATTGCATTGGTTTCTGTATGGAATTACTTCAAAAGTATAGAAATATCTCGGAATGGCTTGAATTACTTTGAAAGCAGTTTTTGGTTTTTTTGTAACCTCTTTTGCCAAACTAAAGCTTGTCTGCAATCGAATATTGAGGGTTGTCTAAAATTGGCTGTATTATTTTAAATATAGTAAAAATAGTAGTATTTTTTTGTTATAGCTTAGAAATTTCACAGTTTTAAAGTACATTGTAATTAAAATTAATAGAGATTTGCTAACGCAAACCGAATTTATTTGCAATTAAGAGAAGTGATTTGAAAGCGGTATACAATGTCTATGTAATAACTACCGGAAATCATTTCATCTTTCGTACAGATTATTTGCTAACTAATTTAACCTTACCTACTTTTTTTAGCTAAACTAAATGTATGCCTTGCAATTAAAAGGCATTACGAAATTATTTTATAATTAAACGTAATTCTACCCATTACCTTAATGGAAGACCATATCGACTGCTGCTAATTATTGAAATATCTCCAATATTCTGACACAAACACCCAAATATATTGTGTTTATGACAGTGATTGGAATATAAAATTATTGAATAACCCAAAAGTGTAATAGTGTTTAAGTTTGTACGTCAATAAATATAGATTGTTGTGTCTGCTAATGATTGTGTCGAATAACTTGTCTGAAGCTCTATAATTATCCGGACTAACAACGTTGTTGTTAATATCTTGTCGTTCCTCCTACCAACCACCCCCTGGTGGATTTTCACTTACCTTTTCAGTTTTCTTATTAAACCTAAATTCTGCGGGAAACGGAAGTTTAATTAATTATCAAATTGTGTGACTAATAACATGAATACGTGTTATAAGGCACTTCTTTAAAATTATATTTATTTTTAGAATTACTGGCTGTAAAAGCGTACATCTCTGTTAATTAAAAGTTAGAAATGAATTCTTTGTTTGGCAGAAAAACATTTTGTTGTATTGAGTATTTTAAAAGGAAACACATTCATTTTATTTTTTCATGTTATTTTTTTTCGTCGTTTTATTTAGATATACGTCTGAAAAATGCTTTCCAAGGTACGAACTTTACACGCCAATATTTCAGTATCTTGTCACAAATAAGCGAATACAAATAATAAAATTCATATTTGAAAATATGTACCGCTTTACAGCCACTAGAAAATCCTTTTGTAAGTTAAAATTTCCTATATGCGGCTCGCATTTTACAACCTTCTATAGAGATATAAAACTAAATTCGAAGCAATTTTCTAAAGCTGTGCGCCTTCGAAAAATGATCTTTTTAGATATCAAGTGTTTGCTCTATTTTCATGCAACATTTCTGTTATTTGCTTGCACTTATTTGCTTTTTTGTAGCGGAAGCTTTTCGGAAAATAATTTATTTTCCTATATTCGTAACGCACGCCGAATTAAAGCGGCCGGCTTTCGGGTCAGAACGGCATGACTTACACGATTTTCCTGTTGGTAAAAAATCCGCACGATATAAATAGGCTTTTAGTACAGATCTCTCGTTCTAAAGTAGATTATTTTGGTGCTCACCTCCATGACATCATCCCATTGGCACAGTATTTGACAATTTGAAATATACATGTGTTTTGGTTTCTTATTTAGAACGGAAACAATTGAAACGCTCACACAAAGAAATACTTTGTATCAATTAGTTTAGAAAATTTCAATTCCATTCATGAACGTAGACATGAGGGACTTCAAAACGCCCTTAAATGGGTAAGAAATTCACAAAGGCTTTTCACAAGTCTCTTGTAATACTTTAGAATACAATAAAAATATCTGAAAATCTAAATAACTTTTGCAAGAGCTAGGATTTATGTAATATAAAAGTTTTACGATATCCATTATATCGCGGCAGAAATGTAGCACTTCGATGTATAGTGATGTAAAATTATGAAAGATAAAATATAATGAGTTGACATTTTCGTATCCGTTTTGGTTTCTGAACCTGATAATACTTTGAATGAAAACTTATCTATATCAGTACGCGTCCAGTATGTAAAGCGCTTGTTCGTATGTACTGGTATTCATCGGACTGTGGTAAATTTTTGGATGCAAAGAAAAAAATTGGCTTTGCGCTGTTTGATTGAATTAGTAGAAATGCAATTTAGTGCTAGCCTTCATTTACAAACAAGACTTACCGACGGAAGCATTCGCTGCATATGAGGTTTCGACTTTTGATATTACTAAATTGAGTTGGTTTTTGTTAAATTGTGCTGTATAAAACGCTAATATTTAAAAATAAGTAAGTTAAAGTAATAAAATTTAAAGACAAAATTAATTATGAAATTGACAAATTATTTATTAATCTGAAGAAGGTATTAAAATCTTAAAATTACTTGATATTAAATTGTGCCGAGCAAACATTAACGCTTCATAATGAATGAATGAATTTCATTAATATAAAACAACCTACCTACTTTATTGAATAGAATGATATACAATTATGCTTCTATCTTCTTCTACAAGCTCTGATACATACAGGTAAAAGAAGTGAAACGGCGCAGTATATGCGCGCTTATTATTTTACAAAACTAACGAATTAACGAAACACCTTGCATATTCTATAATATACAACACTTCTGAATGCATTAAGAACACATCTAACACCTTAGCAAAGCGTATTTATTATTATTTTAAAACAAGTTTATAAAAAAACGTCATGGAGCGTAGTTCACGAGTTCTGCTAGTATCTTAATATTACTTAAAGATTGACACATTATCAATATAATCTTCTAATCTTCTACCTTTTTCATGAGAAATTAAAATTCTTTCCAACACTTATTTCAAAGAGAAAGTGGGATTTGGGGCAAATGCGATCATTCTGTGAAATTTTTTTCGTTTTGGACTTACTACTCGATATACAAATTATGCCTAAAAAGAAGGTGCCGATCTGCGCAACCGCGATCATTCCCTCCCCGTGCCATTTGCTAACGATTTTTCAATATTTCAAAACTTTACGAATTTCGGCTTTAAAATCGGTGTAAACCTATTAAATGACAATAGAAACAATTTTCTATTATGAAAACACTTCTGGGAGGGTTTCCTTTGCTTGTTCATCTGCACAAATTAATTAGATAATTGCAGAAATTCAATTTTCTTAAAATTGTCTCAAATGTAAAAAATTTCAAAGAATGTTTAAAATAAAAAAATTCAATACATGCGAGGAAGGTTCCCTAGCGTTTGAACGACACCTACTTTCTTTTCTCAGTGTTCAGAAACATATTCTTCTTTATAGTTTCTTTTTCGTACCTTCCTTCGGTATACGAAGCATACCATAGAACATTGCTTTGCGTATTAGTTACCTCATAAATAGCATTTATATCGAGTAACTAGTGAATTAGAAAAGAAACAGACACGCACCCAAGCAAGTGGCTCTCCAAATACATCCAGTGCCTACTCAAATGCCCCCAAACAAATTGTAAAATATAGATTACCTAAATTAATGTAGATTTTACTTAACTCCCACAAAAACTATTCTGTTTTTTTAGAATCCATCATAACTTTCTACCTTAACAGCTACTTTAAGGTTAATGCTCCACTATGTAGCTAGATCGTAACATTTTGCAGCATTCTCTTAGACTCTGAGCGTCTATAAAAGTGTCAGTGTAGTTAAAGGCTGAAAATCTTTCAAGTACGGTAGCCTTAGAAGCCAAACGAGTATTAAGTGTACTTAAAAGCACAATGTCGATTACAGCCGAGAGTAACATTACCGCAATTTTTACCGCCACGGGGGTAATAACAGTTTTAAATATAACACACTTTCTTACACAAAAATAATTGAAGACTTACACAAAAAAACAAGAAAGTAAAGTTAAATATTAAGTACAGAAATACTAACCTAATGTCAAATAGTAATACAAAAAGAAGGAGTATTCAATAAGTGCATAATTCCGTCAATTAGCTATGGAGCGAGCCGGCGGGTGGTCTAGTGGTTAAAGTCCCAGGCTTTGAAACTAGACTCCCAATGGCAGTTGGTTCGAGTCCACTGCTCGTCGGTAATTTTTCTGAAGAAGTTAAATCCGACGGGTCCATGGATGGTGTATGTAGGTGTGTATGTTAGGTTGCATGTCTTCAGGGGTGGGGCATGTTAGACCCGTGAAGAGCACTTAGTGTGCTGAGCCCGGGTAAGGGGGTGGGATGGGAATCATGGGGTCGTGCTCACGCACGGCTTCATGAAAAAAAAAAGCTATGGAGCCAAAACTTAGAAGCTGATCAACAAATTAAGAGCTAAACTAAGAACAGTTCGAACAAGGATGGAGAGAGCAATCGCATTAAGTCATTCTGCAGAAACTAAGCTTCCGTGGTATAAGAAATTCATCACTCTCACTTTTTAGATCTTATCTTCAAAACAGGAAAAGGTGTGTTACTATAAACAACGTAAATTCTGTTGTTAAACAAATAGTGCGTGGTGTTTCGCAGGGCTTTGTCATAGGTCCTCTGTTGTTCATTGTTTTTATAAATGATTCTTATCATTACATGCTCCCAAAAATTGTGTGTTATTTGCTGACGACACCGCTTTATTGTTTTTTGCTAAAAACATCGATAACTTGATTGAATTCTGTTCAAAGCGAGAAAAAGCTGAGAATTGGTTCTGTACCAACAAACTTAAACTTAATCAAGACAAAACTCAGAAAATTACCTTTTCATCTGTCAATAAGTTTGCGATTTGAGTCAACGTAGTGTTTGACAGCTTTTTAAACTGTCTTTAATCTCACGTTGATTATTATCTTAGTAAAAAACTATCGAGCGCTATATTCTTGCTCCGAAATTTAAATTGATTTGTAACAACTGACATTCTAAGACAGTCCTATTTCGCTTTATTTCATTCTCTTATCAGTTATATTATAATTTTATGGGAAAACTCAACACATGCGTTACCAATTTTCCCTGTGCAAAAACGAGCAATCCGACTCCTTGGTACTGTAGGCAGCAGGGAACTTTGCCCTCCTTTATTTATTAAGTTTGGTATAATGTCCTTACCATCTATGTTTATTTATGTTACCTTGCTCGAAATTCATAAAAACATAGTTTTATTTTGTTTATAGGGAATTTTATAATATGACACAAGATTTAGTAATAATGCACTAACGAATTCCCGATTTAGACTAAGTACGTAAATCAGAAAAAACTTCTCTCGGCCTGAAGTTATACAACCATATACCCGGTGTTATTAAAACCTTGAATTTAAACTGTTTCAAATCCAAGGTGAAGAATTATCTTATATAAACTAACCGGTGTTTTTATGTTGAAGAGTACTTAAACGCTCCTTTTTGTTTGCCTATTTTGTAATTTTTTGTGTGATAAGTTTGATGTAAAGAACTTTAACATTTATATTGTAGTATAAGTAATTTCTGTTATCACCAGACGTTCTGCAAATGTATTTTGTTTGTAACGCGGTTTAATAAAGTATCTTATCTTATATATAAAATTAAAGGACAAAATAAGAATAACAGAAATAATACAAATAGCTGAAATAAAAGCTATGGGTTGCAAATGCAAATTTTTCAAGTGAAACTCGGTGAACCATATTAGAAAAGTGTTGGATAATACATAGAAAAGTAAGATTAAAAAAACTGAATACAAAAAGATGGAGGTCCCACCACAAGCAAGATTGTTAGACATTACTGGAAAAAAAACTAAGAGAAAAACCAACGGATAAAAAAAATGAAACGAAATAGAGGAAGTCTGCCCAAAAATCAACATAGGGATTGAATGGACAAAATAATAATTATTATGTAAATTTTGTATATGTGTAAACACAAAATCATTTTGAGAATTTTAAATTACAAAAGTAGGCATCGGTATAAGAGCAGCAGAGTACCTAAAAGCTCATTTAAAATTGTATTAAAGTCTTTTAAATTGTATCTTATAATATCCTGCTATATAATAAAATTATAAAGATCTCACATAACTTTACTAAAAGCAAAGATTTATGAAATATGAAACTTTTACGATACCCGTTATATAACGGCCGAAATGTAGCACTTATACTTATACTGTTATAAGGAAAATTGATTTTAATATAATAGACATTTTCTTATCTTGGATTTTATACCTGGCGATACTATAAACTATTATTATACTATAAACAGCTCCTCCTTACTAACTTAAGATATAAAATATTGCCAAAATAGTGTTATAAGAGCCCAATTTCCTCATAGGGTTTATTTCAGCTTAAAAAAGTCTAATGACCCTCAAACGTGATTTCCTGATTTTCACTATCTAAAAATATTTATTATCTTATCTCTTATCCTTTAAACAATTCTAACAAATTTTTACTTTTGCCTGAGTATTATCTAATTCAGGTCCGAGACCCGAGGCGCTGCTTGACATCATACAGCTCCGCCCCCGTAAAAATTTTCACCTACACTTCCAATGGAAAACAATTTTGGACATATTTTTATGTTCTAATTTATATAAAAAAAATCTTTTTAAAAGGTACGCAAAGATATAGTCTTTGAAAGTAGTCAAGGAGGCCACCAGAATTTTTTTAAGAAAGGGCGAACTCCACTGTCGGTTATTTTGATGGAAAAATCTATATAACAACAATAATTTTGTTATTGTATTATAATATTATCACTGCGTGACTACAATCGCTGTTGTGACCAGCACTTTTGTAGGTTGAAGTCTTTAAGCAGAGGTGGCAGTTGTGACTAGAGTGGCCGTTGTGACCGGTGGTTGGGCGGCTTGGGTTCTGCAAATCCAACATTAGGTATTCTTATCTTACACATAATCCTAATAATTATAGAATTTTTTTAATTATTACAGATTTTGACTTATTTCGTAGGAGGGACGTTGATTCCTTGCTTCTTTCTCCCGGCTGGGAGTAGCCAAGATTCAAAGCAAAGAAAAGAATGAATAATCTCATAAAATGATTTATTAAATGAAATTTATGAAAATTTGGCATCAGGTGCCTTAATGGCCTACCATAACGAAGAATTGTGATGTAGATTTATAAATACAAAAGCAAAAACGCGTTGGGATTTAAATATACCTATATTAATATGTATTATTATATTAATAATTGTCTGCGCAAACGACAAAATAAGCAGTGGCGGCTCGTGGTGTGGTGTACTGGGAACCATTTTAAAGTATTTTTTTTGAAAAAACAATTGTTCTTACCCAAGTTTTAGGTAGCCTTATACATATGTCAAACCCATCCTTTACGTTGGCAAAACGATCTATTTTTACCAACATTTTCATTGAGGTCTTTAATAGACTTTCGATAAGCACTCTCCAATAAAATTATTGTAAATTGATACCCACATTGCCAGTGTGTCAAAATGCACAAAATTTTTAATGTGGTCTACTATTAAAAAATGTGTTTGAATTTTAGCTTTTAAATGTTTGCAGTCAATATCACACAATGCATTATCACACAATAGCAGACTGTGGAAACAAGTGAAAATATTTTCTTACATGGCATTCACAACCCAAAAGTATTTTGCACGGACATCGTACAACACCACTAAATTATGATTATACAATCAACAACTGGTTTCGCACTACTACATCGTGTACGTGCGAATCCCGCAAATTAGGCGGGTATTGGCATGCGCTTACCACGGACAGCTGATAGCATAATTCTCGGAAGTGCTGGGTCCGTGACCCTGAAGTCTTTAATACGCAGATACTTCTATCCTCTTTTAGCTTGTGTAATATGAATGTTACCGCAATGAGCTTTCTATTACACTCTTATTCATTTGAAGGCCTTTTAAGCCGGCGGCTTTATTCGGTGGCGTATAGCCGAATTGGGGACTGACAGCCAAATGGCCCTCGCATAGATTCGATTAATGCGAGCGAAATACCCAAACATTCAAACGTTTTCGGATTCTGCGGCAGTTCTTTAATAAACGTTCTCGCATAGAAATCTCATACAAAAGTTAACTATAAAGTATTGTTTAAACATTATAGTGTATAATATGTAATGTACTCAAACAAAAAGTAATTATTTATTTTTTCTTATTTTATTGGAAGGTCAATGACCATTTGACCCAATGGAGAAACCGCCACTGAAAATAAGTAAGAATTTTCAAAACGTAAATAGGAAAAGCGGGCCGATAAGTCCGGCCCTGATCTAACTTGTAGCATTTATATCGAGAAAATCAGAAACGTCTTAATTTTCAGTAATATTCAACTACTGTTATTGTTTGTAAAAATAAAACATTAATCATTACGTCTATTTTTCTTATTTTCAAACCTCTGTAAAGATTTTTACATTTTTGAAACACCCTATAAGTTACATTTAAAGACGACATCAAACAAACTTTATTCTGATGTGCCCGTTATTTTATTTTTTTTAATAGAACAATAAATTTTAAGCCTTATTTTAACGAAATTTAGATTAGCTTTTGAAATATAATTCATTTATCTCTGCATTTTTAACGTTTTAATTTTAATCTGAGCGGTGCTAAGCCTCCCCCAAGCATCTTGTTATTTCAACAACGATCATATTACTGCCGCGTTTGGTGGAAAATTATAAAGCAACTACGGAACTTTCAAACGCTCTGAGGTTTTTTTGTAAAAGGTACATCCAATTCTCTTTCTGCTTGTTTCTTTTTTCGCGTTTGCTAATTATCATTGTTTTTGGTTATTAGTGACATTGCTAGAAACCAGTACAAAGGTGATTACTTAAAATAATTTTGAAACGTTTTGATTTGAACATAACTTCTCTTTGCTTAAGCCAGAAAAATAAATTAGAACCCGAAATCTACTGTTATTGTGAATTGCGTGCCAGCTTAGATTAAAACGCACGAAAACGAATTTATCGACATTACTTTTCGAAAAATGATTTTCCGTATGTCTTACTTCCGTTTCAAACATTCAATTTAAACAATCTTTACGAAATTTTTATATGAACACAAAAACACAGAACAAATATGACAAATTTGAATGACAAGGTTTGGAAACATCTTTTATCTGAAACGCATGAACAAATTGCAACTTTATACGCAAGCATCTTCTTGCAAATTTCGCTGGGTCAATAGCTTAAGATTATCCGCCCAGAACATGAAAGGTTCCTCTCAACTCAATCATTATCGAAAATTTTGCAAATCAGTGGTTACCTTAACAAAGACATCTACTATCGGAAACCCAATTATCTTAGCCATCCTATCTCTTTAAAGGATCGGGTTACGTCTTAACTTAGCTAATCAGCGTTTCAGATCACATGGTATTATGTTAGGTCACGTTGCTTGAAAGGATAAATTCGGTTAAATTAATTCAGAGACAGAGTTGGAAAAGGGTTGCTCGACGTGAGGTAAAGAACAACCCAAACTTGAAAGCGCGCCAAGTGCGGTTACGTTTATTATTCCTGTCCATACTTTCTTTGCGTTGATTTCGACATTCTGGTCTAACTAAGAACTTAAGACCATTATAAGTTTATGCTGACCACGATATACTCGCCCTCTTAATGGGGGTTGCTTTACCATTGATTTATTCACGCAGCATTTGGGAATTTTAAACAGGACCTATTTGGGGCCGGTTTAGTACCACTAATTCAGTTTGAACTAGCGCGATGAAAATTTCCCGTTTGCTCTACTTGACGGTTTGATAAATTACTTTCAACTACTACTTTAACTACTTCCGAAACAGCAGAAGAAAGTAGGTCAAACTGCAAGCAAACTTACTGTAATGGATTTATATGGGAGACAATCTAAAGCCACAAACATAAAATAACTGTACATTCTTGCGAATTGGAATTGTTGATAAGTACACTTTCTTTTCACCAAAATTAATAATCATAAATATTACCTATTTTTGAAATTAAGGTGCTAATAGCAGTGCTAAAAAATGAGCAAAATACTTCAGCTGAACTTTTATTTACTTTAGAAATTGCCTTTCAAAAGTATGTTGTAATTTTGTATGTTCAGCGCACTAACAGTAAGTTCGCAACAATAGCCAGTGCTTCCAGTACACCGACTGTCCGCCTCGGCTAGCAGAAGCATACGCTGGTAACTTGTTAGTCTCTTGGATCATGTCCTATTGTATTTAGAAACCGAGAAAAGATAATTTGATTTTTATGGAAAATGATTTCTTGAGATTGAAAAAAGAAAAACGAAATGACAAATTCGTCCGCCAAAAATTTTGTGGGAGGGGAAAAACTAACCTCTCTAAACAAAACTGAGGCGTGAATCTTACTCTATCTACTATCACTCATGAGCAATTTAGTTTAAGGGCATAATGCCGCATGTTCGTAGAGTCACATTCGTATAATAATTATTTTCACTTAATTATTCCCTAAATAAAATTATAAAAAAAGCCAAAATGTCTACAAATGTTTGTTGGTTGTAGCTAAACCTAGATAATTTTATGATAACTGCAGGTTGGTTTATAATAAAATTATGCATTATATAATAATAAATATAAAAATAACTTATACACAATTTTATTTAATAAAGAGGCCCTAAATTTTCGAATTTTTAACAATCATACAAGGTTTCAGTGAGAAATTAGAGGAGTGCGACAGCAACCAAATTGTAGCCTTTTCCTGTCTCAATGAACATACAAATAAAAAAAAATGTGTAGCCCGTTTTTGAACAAAATATTTTTTTAATTTTGAAGCTTCCAAACAAAGCTACCAAAATGACATTTCCAACTTTCGCAGCAGGATTTTTACTTTCCCATACCTTCGGTGTACTACTTTAGGTAGGTAGGTGGGTAAATGTGTGAGTGAGTGGGTGGGTTTTAAACCAAGAGGTATATCAATCCAAAACCGGAAACGGAAGTTAGACTTGTTTTTTAGTAGCGTTTTTCGAAAACAAAGTTTTGGAAATTTGAGTGCGGGGTCTGAGAGAAGAACTCAAGACAAATCGAAAACTTTTTTATCGAACTCTCTAGCTTCAAAATGACGGCCGTTACAACTTTTTAAAAATATCGACTTTTAACGCACATTTGCTCAAAAGGTAGTTGTCTGATCGGGATCAGCTACCACTTGTTTATGAACAAATTGTGGGTAGTATACGATGAAGTTATAATTATTTACGTTATAAGGCCGGGAGATGACTTATTAGTATTACAGTAACGAGTCGAGATGTTTCCGGATGAGGCGACGAAGGAGCCGAATCTGGAATTTCGAGACGAGTATTGTAAGATCATCTCACGGCCGTGTAATGTACAACATTTTATTTCATACTGTATCGCTTTTTTAAATTTTTAAATAAAGAATAATATTTTAATCAAGCAAATTATTAAGGATAATCTGGTTGCCTTATTTAGAGTAACGATAGCAACGAAACGTTTGAAATTTTTTTTTTTGTTTTGTGATTGGCGAAAGGTTGCGAGGCAACACTTCCCGGCCTAGTACTGTAATGTGCCATTTCCCGGACTCAAATTAATGGCGTAAAGTAGTGTACGGTGGACAGTATGATATAAAATTAATTTTAAAAATCCGAAAACAATCGCAATGACGCTGTTTTAAATTTTTAAAACTTTTCAAAATAATATTTCTTAAAAATTGACCACACGATTCTTTTTTAACTTTTTGTTATAGCAATTTCTGTCCGACATGCGAAACGGAATTTGTAGGGCGCGCCGCGCGCCTGCTTTCGTGCAGTTTAGTCGCTGCTACTAAGTGTATAGTTAGTTATGGTACGAAAACCAATTGCAAAGGGTATCACATGTTCAAATGCCAGCTGTTTGTTTTCTTAGAAATCTAATAATCGGTGAACAACGGGATAACTATAAAAAATTACACTTTTGTAAATACGGCAAGTATTATTATCGTGAAAAATTAGATTAAAAATTTTGACTGTTACCATGTTAGTCCTGTAGGAACCCAAAAGAGGAGGTTAAAAAATGTAAAATCACGTGCCCATGCGCCATTCTGTCTGTGTACTTGGGCATGTGTATGTGTGTAGTGTGTGAGTGTGTGTGTGTGTGCTAGTGAAAGTTATGATTTCATGGAAATTTTCAAATTTCAAATTTTGGATATGGGTGGGTGCCTGCGTTTTTCTATAATTCCGGAACACCGTGCCTGATTTTTATAAGATTTAGTGTGTAGAAGTTTTTAAGTTGCAGGTAGTTTATTGTTGTAAGGTCGTAAATCGCAACCGAGACCAGAAAAGGAAATTAGACCTGTTTCTTTAGTGTAGATTTCTTTCTAAACACTTTTTTCACACTTTGAATACATAGCGTTGTAGTGCAACTAAAGACAAATCAAATGTTGTTTTTTCCAAATGCTATATCTTCAAAATGAAGACCGTTACGAATTTTTGAAAATTTTAACGTTAATGCCCGATTACTCAAAAACAAAATATCCAATCAATACAAATTGTCATATTATTAGATGACCCTTAATACGTATAATCAAGTGATCTAAAAATACTTTTGGAAATATGAAAATTATAAATATACCTACTAGCTTCTCAAAATTTTGGACAATTTCAAAAATTACTCCTCAAAAACTGCCCACACCATTTTTTTTAAACTTTCTGAACCGTTAGAGCTTGTAATGAACTACAAATTTGTTTTTTACTAATCTCACAAATTAATTTGCAGTTTGAGTTTTAAAAGAAAGTATTTATATCATCATTATTCACGTATTTTCAAGAAAGTAGCGTCCTCCAACATGTTAGACATGTGAGACGTGTGCAAATAAGCTTCAAATTTCATAATCAAGAATTAAAATGATGAAGAAATACATCTACCGAATTCAACTTCAACAATAACATAGCGGCATTAAAATATGTATTCAGTTGTGACATTCCAAGTGGTTAAGCAGTGAAAAGTTCATGTTAAATTTAACATGAATACAGTCTTTTATTTGAAAAACGTTCTTTATTTAAAAGCACTAAGAGTTTTGAAAGTGTAAAATATATAAAATTTAATGATGTTGAACATTTGATGCTTGGCACTTCACACCCAGCGCTAGTAAACGGGAAGCTTCTGCTAGACTTTTACATGTATAGAGCGAGGAAAAATACATGTATATGAAAAAAATTACGCTTTTTAACTCGAATATTGCCTGAATTGCACGTAGATACTTTAAAATGCTTATTTTTGAAAAATTAAAATATGTAATATGCGTTGTTACGGTCCTGTGCCTTTAAATTTTCCTACAACTAAAGAAATCAAACATATTTTTAGTACAAGCATCAAGAGCTTTGAAATTAGACTAAACTTGATTAGATTGGAGTATGTTTACTATTTTAGATTTTGTACGTTACATCCGCCAACGAGACAATGGATTAGACTTAGCCCAAACATTAAACTAACCTTATTACATAGATATAACGATTTTGCCGTAATTTTAATAAGCACCTGAAATTGGAATTTTCTAAAAACCCGTGTGTTGTAAATCAAAATTGAAGTTTGGTATATAACTCTTACAAATTTCGAAAGCAGACATTATTACCTTTTTTGTGTTACCAAACACGACTGGTTTCCGACTATTAAAAAATTCTTGAAGCCGGTGGCAGCCATATCTTTGTCAACCGCCCCAGTGGCTTAAAGTATTAGTTTTATGACATGAGCCCGCAAAAGTTTTGTTCAGTAGACAAAACTATATACAAAAACTGGCATTAGAACGACTGACTACCTCCTAAATGCCGTAAAATTGGATTTTTAGACCACCATTTCGTTTCTTTCCAATCTCCTAATTTCTCTAGGACGCTCTATAAATTGCTGAAATTAGAAAACAAACGTTTTGTATAAATTAAATAGAAATGCTAGGAAATCCGTTTTAAACTATACCACCAGTAACAGAAGAGCAGGACATTTAAGGAGTCTAAATTCCCAACCACGTTTTGGCTATTGTTTAAATTTTCTGGTTATTAGTGATTTTTATTTCCAAGCAATTTTTTTCCGCAAAATAAAAAAATTATCAAAGATGAAAAGTTTCTGCTGAATACCAACAGCCGCCACCCTGTGTGCAAAGGCTGCAAAAGTCGACCGCCAAGATGCTACTAACGCAATGCAGTGTTTACACTACAATTCTACGTTATGAAATATTTTTTTAATTTAAAAGCTGTTTATTTGAGAGATAAAATTTAAATAAATTGCTATCCCCAATTTTATTTGCTGACTATGAATTATGATTAAAGAATATTCAATCGGTGCGTAAACAAGCTTATTACAAGGTACTGTTAAATTTAATCAGATACAGTGCCAGATAAGACATGGCAAATTATAAATTCCCATACGAGCACCACGCCCGTTAGTTACCCAAAGGAAATCATTTTATTCGTTAGTCCTTTTCGAATTTATAGCAATTGCTACTTTTCCATACTTCCAATATAGATGGTACTGAGTTCATGAAAACTTTCGTTTTCAAGATTTTAGCGCAAAAATACGCCATAGGGCTCAAAAAATCCAAAGTTTTTGAGTATTTTCTGTAAACAAGTGGGTTTAAAATTTTTTAATCGGAAATTTTCGTTCCCTAATTTCGGGAATTTTTTTAATAACATTATATTCGATCCCGATTCCCGCGAAGAATTAAAGAAATTTCGGAAAATTTAGGAATGTGAAAACTGGAAATAGCAACTGTTTGAAGACATTACTATACTATGACGACCACATACTATTAAGACTTCCGACTTCACGTAAAGTTACGAGTATCTTAGACCTATAGGTCGGTGTTGGCGATAATCATATTCAGAGGCTAATTAATAATACTTCTTGATTCATATAATAGTTCATATTTATTGAGAGACTTCAAAACAAAACAAATTATAGAAACAACGGAGATTGCGTAACATAGAAATAATAGAAATGTGTAACGTTGGGCCAATTGTAAATGGTTTGATAACCGATCAAGAAATTGACTCGAACACACCTATTATAGTCGAAAAAACTTTAACTTGGCAGGTACAAAGTTCGGTTTGTATTAGTATGAAACGAGTAACGACGTACTGTATTATTATCGAAGGGTACTTATTGCAGGTAAACGAGGGTCGCGTCCAGTAGGTAGTCCGTCTGCGGAGTTGAAACTTGCGAAAATAATGAGACGCACTGCGTTGATAATTAAGAGAGAAAAAGAAGCAACATGGTAATGCTTTACTATTTTTACCTGGAATATTATAAAATATTGCTTTCTAAGATTTTTATTCGCTTTATTTTTGTAAAATAGATTAACTAAACTGAGTTTATTTAATGTTCTAAAACATGTAATTTATATTACTTGTCTATGAACCAATCAAAACGCATAACTTATTAGTTATGAAATAGGGCGATTAAAATATAATTAGCACAGGCGAATATGAAGTGTTATCGTTTGTTGGCGACGGGGTAGTTACAAGGCTCTCAAGTGATGTTAAGGTCTGAATGGGTTAAAATGGCAGCGCGGGATGTGATTTATAACTTCTACAGTACCAACAACCAATTTACATTAAAAACTTTGCTACAAGCTGTAGACAATCGGGAAATTATAAATATAAGTTTAAAAACGTTTCCTAAACTTGCAAAGAACATTGGTTTTAACTATAAAAAAGACTGCAACCGGCGGTATCTTTGTGAACAATCACACATTATAAACCAAAAGATACATTTTTTGAAGTCATTTGTACGTAATTTGAATACAAAACTCTACAAACCCGTTTTTTCTGTATGAAACTTGGAAAGTCTGAAGAAAAGCGGTTCATGATCGTGCATGCTGGTTCATCAGACGACTTTATTCCAGGAGCAAGTTTAACTTTTTCCACCACGTTCAAACTCGCGGATTACCATGACAACATGAACAGCGAATCTTTTAAAAAATGGATTGAAAAAAAGTTGATTCAAAATTTAGAAGAGCCATCTTTAGTAGTTATGGATCACGCATCGTATCACTCGCGATTGATAGAAAAGCAGCCGCGATGCAGGTGGAAAAAGGCAGAAATCGCGAATTGGCTTGAGTGTAATGAAATACCGTTTCCACCAAACGCCTTAAAAAAGAGTTGCTTGCCGTTACAAAAGCACGTAAAAAAAAACAAAAAAATATGTTGTTGATGAAATGATCCGCGAAGCTGGCCACAAAGTGGTGATAGTTCGTGGAACATACGGAGAAACTAATTCAATCTTGGTGGCAACGTGAGATTATAGTTGATGATATTGATCCTATAATAATAAACGTAGGTGAAGATTCGTCGAATAGCTTAAACCAAGAAAGCGTGGATTTCTCTAATTAATAGTATTTACTTCTAATTATTTTTTTTTATTTTAAAATTTAATATAGGAAAATTTAAAATACAAAAATTGATTTGATTATGACAAATAAATTTTTATTATTATAAATAAAATAATCAATACTTCAACAGTTTTATTATTCTATTATTATACGTATTTCGGTGTGTTTACATACCATTATCAAAGAATTTTTTGCGAAATTCTAACACTGCACGAAAATACTACGTTTAGATGTTGAGAACTGTAGTATTGGCTCGTCTTAGTTCAGACGCAGCGTTAGCTTGAGGCGACCTTTGTACCTGCCAAGTTAAAGTTCTTTCGACTATACGAGAACGAACAGCACTCGAATAGCAACAGCAAGAATAAATAGCGACCGATCCCTAGTAGGAAGAAGGAGCACAGAACGACCGAGGAAGCGCTAGAGTAACAGCCTTGGTTGTCCGTCAAAGACAGAAGAAGATAATAAATTATTTCATTTGTTAGCGTACAGTGTCACCAAGAATCAATCGACTCTGTATTATATTTCTTCAATGTTATTATCTAAAAATAGAAGTGAAACAGATTCATGTATCTTCAAAGTTTATTTTTAGCTTGATTCCTTAAACCCACAATATCGTTTTTGTGAAGGTTATGGAAATAAAACAATAATATAGGATTTTAGTATTATTAAGTATACCACTGTTTTTTAAAACGATCCACTCTAAGTATCTAGAGAATAAAAGATATCTGTGATATACGCCAAGTTGCAGGATACAAAGAGGGCCATAGTATGGCATTGTAAGGCGCATACTCACCTCTTTACCCATACATATTCAGTGTGATAACATCAAATTAAAGCGCTTAAAAATTCAATCGATCAGTAAAATGAAAATTGAAATCCGACAATCAATTGCCAAGTTATGGCTACAACACATTTAAAGAATTTTCATTTGAGAAGCTGTTTGTCATAAAAGAAAATTGACTATCCGTTTGTTTTTATTTCCTTTTGTTGGCAGTATTGTTACTTTCATAAAGTCAACTTTAATTCAACGATTTATTTTTCGCAGACAATCTCAGTTATATCTAAAACAAAGAAAATCAAATAAGGTATATTTAATTTAAAACGTTTAATGTCTTCTACGATAGCTATGTAGCACAGCGACCTTTAAAGCATTAAATGGATGAAGCAGTAAACTGCGAATTAAAAGATTACATAATTTGAATTCTTAATAATAATTTTTGCATTTCTCATACAATTTAACTAAAAAAACAAACCAAAAATGTCTAACTTCCCAAATTTGGCCGTATTAATTTCTGAACACAGTATAATCTATTTTCTAATTCTCTTCTTAGTAAGTATCCCTTGTTAGTGATCTACATTCCCGGCATATTTCGTTTCATTTTGTAGTTTTCTAAAGATTATGGTGCTTTATTTATAAATTCTAGCTTTACTTCGTTAAAGTCCATATTTAATGATTATCTGTATATAAAATACTTAATTACTATAACAATATTTATTGATTTTAACCTTATACGTATTTCGGCATGTTTACATGCCATTGTCAAAGGTTATATTAGGAAGTAAACAGTTAGTGATGTTATAGCAATAGAACTTGGTGACTTGATCGCGGTAATCGTCTGCAGATTACTTGATTTCTTATTCCAAAATGTCCCATAGAGGAGAATTTAAGAAATCAATTTGCTCATTCATTAACGGTACAGTTTTTAAATGTTTGTGAATTTCAAAAGCTTCTAGTATATCTAATTTACTTTTATCATGACAAAAATGTAAACATTTTATAGTGTTATTAGATGTCATTGACTAATTGTGTTCTAGTAAGTGTTTAGCGTAATTGGATTTATGTGGGTGTTTGTATTTGCAACAACGTACGTGTTCTTTATACCAAATATCAAAATTTCTAATTGTCTGGCCTATATGAACCGAATTACAATGCGAACAATTTAATTTGTAAATGCCTGATTTTAGCAAATCGTCTGTTTTTGATTTTGCAACAAACAAAGTGTTTAAGATGTTTCTAGTTGTTTTAAAACGTGGTTCATATTTATTTGTTTTGTTTATAATGTTGGCAAATTTTGTCTGATTTTTCACCAAAATATGAGGTCGAGGAATATTTAATTGTATCGAATGAAGTTAGAGTATGCGGATAAATTTTTAAATGGCTAATTTATAATAATTATGGTGCTGTTTGTACACAACATATTTTGTGTTAAATCGTACACTGATATTAATATTATGGTAACCAAGGCGTCAACAGAAAATACCTCTTTACGGTACTAGTGCCGTAAAGAATTATTTTATAATATTAGTAGTATAAAATAAATTCTTTGAGGCTTTCGCGGTTTCTCGAACTGTCAATATTACAATTTACGTTTGGCTTAGACCGCGTCGTCATTTGGGGATTACATCCATCATAATCTGGTAAGGACCGACCTGTAGCCTGCCTTTACAAGCATTTGCCGTAATAGTTTGAGCCACATTTGTTCGTAGGCCCTGCCTGCCTAAACAGGGCCGTGTCCTTAGATTATTTAAACCCTGAGGCGGACAAGGATTTGATGTTAATGAATTTTGTTTTGCTTTAGGTATCTTGCCGCCCGGTGCTACCGTTTTCAATCTGCCCAAATAATATTTGGGATAATGTAAAGTTTGGTTCGTAGTTCGTAGTTGTAAATGAAACACTAGTTTGTGGAAGAACTTTTTATGTGTTAGCTTTTACAGAATAATCTTTTATGAATGTTTTTATATTAATATAAATAGCAACCAAGTCGCTAAGTTACTAAATACAATTGATACAACCAGGTTGCTACAGTACAAATTAAAGCTTTTTAGCGTCATTCTGGAGATAATTTTCTATGAGTTTAGAATGTTTGTGCTTTATAGTTGTTAAATGTGAAATAATCCCATCTCAAAACATGCAAAAAAATTAACTGTTTCTTAAAAATATAAAACAACAATTGCCTGCTAAATTACAGTAGGTTTTTAGTACTTTACAACTTAGAATTTAAAAAATACAGATAAAAACAAAAATAATAACTATTCATAGAAATAATCTTTGGTTAAATAATAATATAATATAAAAACATGGAACGAAAATTTAATTCTAGTATAATAAATTAACATAATAATTATAAGTGAACCTACAAACGAACAAAAAATAAGGTACTTAAATCACATTTGAATATTGCATCAAAATTACAAAATAAGACCAAATTACTTAAGTTGAGATGATTATAATTGTTTAGTATACAATAAATATTTTTTATTGAATGTTGGTTATTTATTTATTAAAACAAAAAAACGTATTAAATTTTGAAATTGACCACGAACAATGCGATATGGGAAAAGAAGGCGGCCTAACTATTTTTGCACGCGGACAGCCAAATGGCTAGAAACGGCCCTAAACAGGAAAGTAGGGGTAAATTCGGAATGAGTCGTCCGAGCTCCCTGAGTAAACTAGATTTAGAAATTGGTTATAAATTAGGTAGGGTTGCCACCTTTATTACAGAGGATCACCGAACTGTATTGTTGTGAATTGTTAATAAAAGAGTGGTCCAAGAAAAACCCGTTTAAAATTTGCAGAAAAATTACCTTAAAATAAGTTATTTTATGAGCTGTTACAGTAAACCATAACACTCAAATTAGAAAATTGGAGTCTGTAAATGTAGCTAATTGTTCAATATTAATAAAAAAAGAAAACTTATTTTAAAAAATAATATACATACACATGAAAAATAAAATAACAGTTGAATACATTATTATGCATATATTTGTATTTGTACAATATATGACCTTAATTTTAATTTATATTTTCTGAAAAACATTTTATTTATTTTTGATATAATCATAGAATTCCAAAAACTGCATGTTAAAATTTAATATAGTCTGAAGTTTTTTGTTATTTTGTAAGTTTGAACGTGTAGCGAGCATAAACTGAATTACTGAATAACATTGGTCTTAAAAGTGGATCGTAAGAGTGCTTCCTTGCGTGGGCTTCTTTGGTGTGAGCACTTGTAAATTGCTTTATACCAATAAATAAGACTTGCGCTGGGAATTACCGGGGCTTTCACAGCAACTTTATTTTTCACACAGGTTGCATTATCTTGTAAATAATTACATTAAGCGAATTTAAACAAGAGTACGTTTTTGTTACAATTAAAAAGTGTAAAGATCTAAAATATTTTGATGAACATATTATGCCCCCCCCCCCCCCTTATAGAAACTTGTGATGCAGTTATTCAAACAAAAATAAGTACAAATACTAAACTAGATAAGTAGTTAGCGTGCGTATAAAATTAAACTGTAATGCAACTGCTACTCTAAGTATCATCAAAAGTGTTAAGTAGGAGTTGTTCAAAAACTAGTGCACCTATTGTTTTTAATTAATTTTAATTGTTTCAGATCAAACATCACCACTAAATAACATAACTATAAGGTAACGATTATGGAACTGTGATTTGCTGTCCTGCATTACAGCATATACGATATTCAGTTTAGATACAGGTTTTCTTATGTTACCGGATTACAATTAGTGGAATTTTACTCTAATTTTAAAGTTTTTTAGAGCTGTGAAACTGTTCGCTCTGATCAATTACAACAAAAATGTATTAACATAAAATCTACCTAAGGGTTCACGGTTTTTTGTTACTTTCTTAACAAAAGCTTTTAAGGGGCTTTTAAGGAGCTTGTCTTTAACGTTAATATCGATCAGAAATGACAATGTAACGTATTATAGTACAAATTTAACTCTTCCAAAATTGTAAGACAAACAATCATATGCGGTCCCACGGCTATTGCAACTGTTGAATTTGTACATCTAGTCTAATAGGTATGTAATCTAAAAGAACATACTATAATACTACGGTACGCAGTATAGCAACATACAGAGCGGAAAACCAGATATTAAAAAAAAACATCAAAAATAAGATCAATGCAACCGAGATGGAATTCTGGAGAAGGAGTTGTAGACCCACAATAATGTACAGAGTAAGAAATGAAGAGATAAAGAGAAGAATAGAAGTAGGAAAAGACTTACTACATCGAAGAAAAGAGATTCAATTGGTATGGACACGTTAGAAAAACAGATAGAAACAGATGGATAGCGAGAGTAACAGATTGGAGTCCTATAGGAAGAAGAAAGAAGGGTAAGGCTCAAAGGTCATTGAGGGACGAAGTAGTTGAGGCGATGAAAAGGAAAGACCTGGAGGATGGAGAATGGCAGGATAGAGATCAATGACAAAATAGTTAATAGGTTCCTATTTTAAACAATATCGCGTGACGACGTAACTCAAAAACAATTAAAAAAAAAATTTTATATCAATAACAATTGTTTTATTCACAGTGAACAACTTTTATTCGACACATTTTTTTCTAAAATGAATATTAACGACAAAAAATCGGCATGTCCATACTTTTAACACGCTCTGTAGTATACAAACATGCTTTATATTTTAATAAATTATTATAATTGGAAATTAGTGACTACGAAAATTATTTTTTAGCAGAACTTGAAAAGAGTCAACAATAAAAATTTGAAACTTTGGCTATGTCATTTTTATCATTCTTTATTTTAGAAAATATATTATATAATTGAATTCATGAGTCACGTTGGAGGCACTATACTCTTGCTAGAAAGCCATACGATCAAACGTTTTAGAAAAAATCAAATAAAATTATTAAAAAATTTTAACAGCATGCGTTTCGTTTGTGATTTTTATTAATATTTAATTAAAATATTTAAATGTTATTTTTTTCGTCTGTGATTCGCTTGAGCAATATTTAAAATAAAAAAAGTTTTCACGTACGTTTCTGTTGTCGGAATTTATGAAAACAAAAACTAATAGAAGTTTGAAAACTTCACGATTCCATACTGTACCAAAAACTATATTTACTAAAGCCTAAGTTGATGAAAATTATCTTAGAACAGTACTGTATCCGAGCTTCCTTTGGGTATTTGAAAACCCGGCGCCTATGTATTGCAATATTACCTTAATATAAGTGTAACCCACAAAACATCTCAAAAATGTTTATTCTCTATGTGTTGTTGAAACATTGCGCAATTTAAACATGTTTATATGGCATCATCGCAACCCAGCAAGATAGATATAAACAGACTGCTCGATTTACACTGAATATAGCTTTAAACATTATTATATCATTATGTGCCCAAAGCAAACAAAAATATAAGGTGTCATTATGTCTATAACTTTTATCAATCAGATTCTTTAAGAAATGCTATAGAATAGTTCTTTCTAAAAATAGTTTAGTTTAATTAAGTATTAAAACACAAAAATAGTAGCCGATAGCAAACAAAACGAAAAGGTATCAATTTAAACATGCATAATTTTATTTATTTAGTTAGAATAAAGTACTCAAACAACTTGAATAACTTCATTAATGCTTTCATTACATTTACATATAAAGTTACGCTTCAATTGAGCCACTGTTTATTTGTTCAGACGTCGACCTCCATTGGTAATTGAAACCTCGAGTGTAAACAACTACAAAGCATATATTATGAGATTTTAAACTTTGAACTGAGGGTGGCTGGGGGTGGCATGATACTGACATGATAACTATAGTGACTTACGGCCCCATATGCACTGACTGATCCTAAAATTTCAAATTTGTAACTTGAATAACACTGGAGATAATCGCACCCGAAATTTCCGCACGGACACCTTGTATATTGTTCAAAATTTGACAGTTCTTTTTGTAATTGTTGACCCGTAAGACGCTAATACTGAAATACTCTTGAAAATATGATAAGTAACTATTTCTACAGTAGAGGAAAGTCCAGGCGAAGTGCTTCCCACTTTTCTTATATTTTGTGCAATGTTATTACTAAGTTGCAAACGCCATCATAACATGCATTACAAATTTAAAAATATGTCTTAACAATGTATTTGCGCAATATTTCACGTTTTTACCACTTTTTCAAACTTTCAAACAATCACTGTTAGAAGTTCTTATATTTCTGCGCTACGTTTTTAAGTAGATACAAATTAAATGTAAATAACTGCACGTAGAGATGCAAAAGTCTATTTAGTTATAAATTGCAATTTACAGCAAACCAATCTATAATTTACAAAATAATTAATCAACTTTTAAGAGCCGTTAATAATATATCAAGGGCACTGGACTCAAATAATTTAGATTTACGTTGGCTCAAAGCTCTAAATTATTTACCATAGAAGTGCACTTGGAACTCATTCCAGCTGCATTTGTATGAGCTCTAAATGGATTTATGCGGCCTGCAGTAATTTCAATATTTATATTATTGTACGTATGCATTTATTTTGTAAATTTGGAGAAGTTTGGCAACAAATTAAAGTTGGGGCTGTCTTCTGGTTAAAACTCCGATTTTTGTCGAAAACATGATTATGTTTTTCTATTATTATGTGGAATAAATTTTGCTAGAAGGTCATGTTTGCATCATTCTATTTGTTTTCCTCAGGTTCGTGCGAACTTTTGAACAAAAAAAATATTGTATTTGTAAAGGCTGAATTATGTTTGATTTATTCAAAATGTTAGAGACATTTTTAGGCCACGCTACGTATTTAAAATAAAATTATTGCAAGCTTATTTATATTTGTCACTTTCATTGCCTCTCTTTTACGCTTGGTGCGTATCAATTCGCTTTGAAATTTTCCTATAAAATTTTACACATTCCTTCTTTCATAATTCACTATCATTCTAACCCTACTCTTTTTCTTTATCTTTTTTCCATTTTAAGCTTTCATTTATCATTATCTACCAACCCTAATCTGGGACAAAAATTGCCAGAAAACAAAGCCACCTTTTAATAAAGATTAATCGTCCGAAAGAACTTTAAAAAACTCCTTTGAGACGCATTTCTTACCTGAATAAAATTATAATCTTGCATTACCTGATAACATTTCAGTCAGAAAATGCGGCATGGGCCAGCGTGAAAAGCACCGAAAAGTTTTCGTCTCTTCGGCGACAATTTTTCAAAAAATAACTTTCGTACCACGTGAGGTTATAACCAGACCTCGTATCTATTTAGAAACCGCAAAGTTCAAACGCCCGAGGCCGACTGCCGCACCGACTCGCCGTTACAGCTATGCAACTTTGGCGGCGCCGAGCGTCGGCGTCGAACTTTCACGCAAGCGTTTTTAA
Organism: Ctenicera cuprea; assembly: GCA_958336395.1. NCBI lineage: Eukaryota > Metazoa > Arthropoda > Insecta > Coleoptera > Elateridae > Ctenicera > Ctenicera cuprea. The sequence goes on from OY284488.1 coordinate 33,442,292, forward strand.
TTATTAAGCACCTGTATCTGTGATGAAAGGCTGCATAATTTTTTTCGATAAAATTTTTTCAAAGTTTGACATTTATTCAGGCATTGTTCCTTAACTAGGAAGTTTGCAAAGTTTTCTCATTAACAAAATGAGCCTTTATATACGCTTTTCAGCTAACCTTTTCAGTTTGTTAATAAAATATGGCAGTTTTTATGGTCTATTAGTTTCCCTAATCTTAATCATCAAACAGAAATAATAAGCAGTTTAAGAAGTTATTTTAATGCAAAGCATGAAGAAAATTAAGAAAAATCCAAAAATATTAAACAATTTTTTTTCTCATTTTATTTAAATTTAGTCTTTATTTTAAAACCGTAACAAGAATGAAGAGAAAAATTTTAAAACTAAATTAATAAACTAAACGGGAATATTACAAGGAAATTGTATCTGTCTAGGAATCAAATTAGATACACAATTGGAACTTGCAAAAATAATAAGGAGCAGAAAACTTAGAAAAATAAATTAGTTAGAAATAAGCAGCGTAATGAACAACCTGGCATTTCACGCGAATAGGGAAAATTGCATGAAAGCTCACCTTTGAACAGCCAAAGGAAAAAAAGAGTGTAATTTGTGAAACTTCTAATTAACCGTAATAAACCAAAATTAAATTTGATGCTTTCATGAAAATGTTTATTAATGGCGAATTATTAAAACTCGCTTCCAATTTGCTAATTTTAGTATTTATTGCAGCGATAATATTTAAAATTCCGAATATTTTTGAAATACAGGAAATAATTCACGAATAAATTATGGAAATCAAACTGCGTGCACGCAAAATCTTGACATACGAACTCCTAAAAGTATTTTAACCTGAAGCTTTGAAATGAAGAGGTGTTGAAATGAAACAGAAATGTTTAATTGACTTGTAACTCGTTAACCTTAAAGTTTTGTTTTAAATTTAATGTTAACATTTAATTTTTGTATGAGAATTAATTATTACTGAAACCACGTTGAAACAAACCATACATTTTTACTGTCACGTATTTGTAGTGGTTGGGATATGCTGCAAAACTAAATTGTGTACCGATATTTTTTCTAAACATAAATTATCCAAAACTAGTGTTTTTGTACGCACATATGTACCTACTAATAAATATGAAAAAATGCCTATAAGGGAACAGTTATTGCAATGTATTCAAATAAAATATTTTATTGACCCTACGAAAGTATAAAAAGCCGATAACTTTCTTTCCATTTTTCTTTGTCATGAGAAGCAATCTACTCCAGTTTTACACAGGCGAGAAGTGTACGTTCAATGTGAGCAATTCTAATAAAATGTTTCTTTGCGCTTGCTGACATTTGTCGCAAGCTTTGCTTTTATACATTTCGGATCGTGTTTTAACAAATATCTATGTACAATAGCAAAAATACATATAAATCAGATCTTAACCAAGATGTGCTTCCAGGAAGCTTACAGTTTTTTAAATTTATTTGAAATAGTCAATAAAATAAAGCATGTTATAAACATTTTTTACTTTCCCATACTTTCTACTCAAGTAAGGAAAGTTATGACTTCATGCAAAATTTCGAATATCAGATTTTAACGGAAATAGGTGGGTGGGTGGGTGGGCGTGTGTGTGACGCTTCTAAAGACGAAAATACTGGACCGATTTTGATAAAATTTTAAGTAAAGCGGTACATCAAAAATTTCAATTCTAGTTAAGCTTTTCACAAAATCCGAAACCGGTAACGGAAGTTAGACATTTTTTGGTGGTGTATTTTACAAAACTAAATTTTGGAAATTTGAGCACGGAATCTGAGAGAGGAACTTAAGGCTAATTAAAAACTTTTTTACCACACTTTCTAGCTTGAATATGGCGGCCTTTGCAACTTTTTTAAAATCTCGACTTTAACGATCATGTACTCAAAAAGCAGTTTGTCTGATCGGAATCAGCTACAACTTGTTTGAGAGCTCTTTGTGGGTAGTATACGATGAAATAAAATTAATTCAAGAATCCGAAAACGATCGCAATCGCTGCTTCAAAATTTTGAAAATTTAAAATATCTTTTTTCAACACTGTCCACACGTATCGCAAGTTCAAATTCGCGCTGCTTATTTTCTTAGAAATCTGACACTCGGTGAACTGTACAACGTTATAATTATTAAAAATTACACTTTTGCAAATACGGCAAGTATTAATATCTAGTATGGGAAAGTCCACTCGAAGTCCACACTTCAGCTTTTTTTGTCTTAGCACAATCGTAACACTAACGTAACATTAAGATGATTGTGAAAGCGCAGTATAAATGAAGCCACAATCTCTGTGTGCTTACATGTTTAGTCCCGTTGCTAAGTTCGAGCTTTACTTCGTTGAAGTTCATTTTAATTTATTGTAAATAAAACACGATGCACATGCGATGACAAAAGATGAATTTTACGGTAAACTACACAATATAATATCGGAGATTAAAGACGACAAAGAAATATGTATATTAGGAGACTTAAACGGACGTACTGGAAGGGAAGAAAATATCCCAGTGGTGGGCAAGCATGGCGAACTAACTACAAATGATAATGGATTACGTCTAATAGACATATGCCAAAGCATGTCGCTAAAAATAATGAATGGCTTCTTTCCCCATAAGGATATCCATAGATTCACTTGGACACAATCAACAAGAGGACTTTGTTCGGTAATTGACTATGTAATACAACAACAAAACTCAAAATTAACAACCATAGACGTAAGGGTGTACCGTGGACCAGAATGCGGATCAGACCATCATTTGGTGATGGCTAAAGTAATAATAAATTATAGAAGAACAGATACCAAGAGACAACCAGATAAAGAAAAGAAGTACGAAAACGTAGATGAACGCAAATACAACCTGGAAAGCCTTAAGCAAGAATCCATCCAATTCCTATACAAACTGAGACTGGCATATAAATTGCAGAAGGTACGATGGGAAAATAATGCCAGCGAACTATACTATCAGATTAAAACATATATACAGGAAGCAGCAGAAGAAGCCTTAGGTCGACAAGAGAAACAAGGTAAACAAAATCCTGAATGGTGGACAAGTAAGACAGAAGAACTGGTTCAAAATAAAAAGACTGCTTACCAAAAGTGGCTGCAAACTCATACAGAGGAAGATAGGAGGGTATATGCGTACTGCAACAGGTAAGTGAAGAGAGAAGTAGCAAAGAACAAAAATGAGATGTGGGAAAGGAAATGCGAAGAAATAGATAGATACATGGGAGGAACAAGAGTATCGGAAGCGTGGAAGACAATAAAAAATCTCAGGAAAGACGGAAGAGAGGAAAGCAAATTGCATCTAATAAGTATGGAAGAATGGGAGCAGCATTACAAAATACTGCTAACCGAAAATAGGAGCGAACTTAAAACAAAAAATATAGATGTAGAAAGGGATGCAAGTTCACAAGTAAACAGGATAACGGTAGAGGAAATAAGGAAAGTTTTGAAGGATTCAAAAAATAGGAAAGCGCCAGGGCCTGGAAACATTCCCACAGAGCTAATAAAACATGGACCAGAGGTATTAATCGAGATACTAGCAGAATTATTTAATAAATGCATGATAGAATGTGACGATATTCCGGAAGACTGGAACTTACCTTATATTAGCTCAATTTATAAAAAAGGGAATAAAAGACTATGCAAAAATTATAGGGGCATAAGTGTAATTAGCTCAATGGGGAGGTTGTACGGCAAAATACTAAAAGCGCGAATAGAAAGCGACATAGAAGAGATAGAAGAACAAAGTGGATTCCGCGCGGGAAGATCATATACTGACAACATATTTGTATTACAACAAATAATGGAGAAACGGAAAGCTAGAAATCTATCTACTTACTTAGTGTTTATTGATTTGGAGAAAGCATATGACACGGTACCCCTGAAAATGCTTTTTGAAACATTGACCAAGGTTGGCCTCAATAAGACCTATGCACAGGCCATCCGGAACATATATGCAAAGTCAAAAAGTGCAGTTAAACTTGGAAATAATATTTCACAATATTTTCCGATAACGAAAGGACTTAGGCAGGGATGCAGCCTTTCACCTACTTTATTTAAAATATATATTCAAGAACCACTGAACAACTGGAGAAGAAAGACTGCAGGAATGGGGATTTAGATGGAAGACCAGTGTCTGACGACTCTCCTGTTTTCGGACGATCAAGTAATCATAGCTTGTGACGAAGAAGACGCGGATTACATGCTGAGAAAACTAGAGGAAGAATATAAAAAATGGGGCTTAAATATGAACATGGAAAAAAATGAATATCTAAAAGTAGGGGAAAGGCAAGAGGAAGGCCCAGATTTGCGAATAAGAGAAATAAAAAAATGCAAGGAATATAAATATTTGGGAAACATTTTGTCGAAGAAAGGAACATCAAAAAGAGCCATACAAGACCGAGTGCAACAAGACAGGAAGTCTATTCGGATTCTAAACTCTGTATTATGGTCAAACAAGATGAAGTTCAGTGTTGGGTAGTATCTAGATACATGTATCTAGATACTGGATCTAGATACTGTTCAAGTATCTAGTATCTGTATCTAGATACGTTAATAAAATTGTATCTTGTATCTGTATCTAGATCCTATTAAGCGGTATCTTTTTTTATTAAACAATAAAAGATCCTAGATACATTCAAGAATTATAATTTATTTTATGTAGTTTTCGAAGTTTATTAAAACATTTCTTCAATTTAAAATTTAGGACATTTTTGGACATTTAAATTTTAGCATTAATTACTTTTCCAGAAAAACCCAAATACGTCTTAAGATAGGTAATGGTAATAAATATTCAAACATCCCCATTTTCAGGGGATAAGAACTGTAAGAAGCTTAAGGTTTTATGTATACATTTACCCATTGTGGCAATACAACAACCGCCCTTGCTGTTTTGGATATTGGGAATTTCCAAGTAAATCTCATAACCAGAGCGGTAGGCTTGTCTTGACAAAACTTGAAGTGTCCTCAGTTTAAATAGAAGTAGTGGACAAGTCCAGAATCAATTCTTGTGCCAGTCAGCTAGTTATACCTTGTGATAACAATTAGAAGAATGAATGATAACGAAAGTGCTTTTTTGGAAGTGCCAGCGATACTGGGTGGCGAGTTTTTTAAGATAGTGTCGCGTTGTGATAGTAAGGTTGTCACACAGTGTCGAAACTGCCCCTCAAAGATTCAGGGTGATGTAACTTTAAGTGGAAACTTTATCAAACATCTTAAGGTGTGTAAATAATTTTTCATTTATACTATTAATTAATATTATCATGGTTTATGCGCGCTTTCATTTCTGGAAGTGTAATTTTTTAATGTGGTATCTAATTTGTATCTGAGAAGGATCTAGATACATTTAAAAGTATCTTGTATCTGTATCTAGATACACTTAGTAAAATGTATCTTGTATCTGTAACTAGATACACTTTTTTAAAAGTACCTGTATCTGTATCTAGATACAAATAAAAAGTATCTTACCCAACACTGATGAAGTTGAGTACAAAAATGATGCTATACAGAGTCATCGTCGAACCAATTCTAACCTATGGTTCAGAATGTTGGCAGATGACAAAAAAGGACAAAAAGACCATAGAAACGGTGGAGATGGATTTTCTGAGAAGAGCATGCCGAATATCAAGGCTACAACACGTACCAAACGTAGAAATAAGAAGACAAGTGGGAAGGATATACACAAGCGCCGATAGAATCGAGACCAGGCAGTTACTTTGGTATGGCCACGTAAGGAGAATGGGGGAGGAGCGATGGCCAAAGAGAGCATTAAAATATACACCACAAAATAGAAGAAGGAGGGGAAGACCTGCGATAACATGGAGTACAGGAATTGAACAAGTTATGAGAGATAGAGCTATAGGAGAGGACGACTGGAGAAATAGAGAGACGTGGCGGTCGAAATGCGGGATGCGGCAGAAGCTGTAGGAACCCCGCTATATATATGTATGTATGTAAATAAAACAATTCTTAACTTCAACAGGTTTTATTATTTTAGCGTTATACGTATTTCAACGTGTTTACACGTCATTATCAAAAGCAAGATTTAAGTAAACAGTTGGTGTTTCTATAGGAACAATTAATCTTCATAACTTGATCTTGGTTTTCTATATCTGCGTCCAGACGACTTGATTGCTCATTCCAAAACGTTTAATAACGGCGAAGTTAAGAGATCAGTTTGTTCATTCATTAAAGATACAGATTTGAAATATTTGTAAATTTCAAATGCTTTTAGTATATCCAACTTATGTTTGTCACCACACAAAGTGTAAAAATTTTATAATGTTCGTAGATGTCATTGAACGGTTGTGTTCTAATAAGTGTTTAGCGTAATGTGTTTTGTTTGCGCAGTAGCTAGGATATTAAACCCCACTCTCGAATTTTCTCAGGTGATAACACCAAAGTGCTGTTAAGTTACATACAAATGTCATTGACAGACATTTTCCAAATTGTGTATTCTGATTGGCTATTTATAGTAAGAGTGGAATAATCGCGAATAAATTTAAGGCCCTGTTCATTTGCTTTGTTTGCTGGTTTTAAAAATACAGTTCATGCTACAGTTTGGTCTATTATTCGTGAAATAATCCAGTCATATATTAGATACCACTCGTGAATTGTAAAATATATTTGAAAAATTACTCAAACTACAAGCAAAACTAACACTTATTGGTTGCTACGCACTAACTTTTCGTAAGTTTTTGCCCGGTTACATTTAATTTCAATCGTTGTATAACTGTTGGAAATTCCTAAACGGTTTATTGTTCTGAAAGTTTTTCAACATACTTGAAAGTGCTAGAAGTAGCGAAATATCAGAAAACGGAAGCCAAAACTACGAATGCGAAAAGGACCTTTTTGAAACTTTGAAAAGCTTTAGAAAACTGCTTTAAAATAGATCTCAAAATAACATTTCTAGCACGCCCTGAACAATGACTTTCATTAATTTCAAAGTTGAAAATTTTTCTTCTTAATAACTAACAATTTAAAAATTGTTTTAAAAAATTGTCAAACAGTCTTATTAGAAAATACAGTTTTATAAAAATTAATACATGTTTATTAGGATACATGGGGTGAGTTATCCACCTCTTTTCATTTTCATTAAACTCTTTATGAAATCGAGTTTCGTCCTTCTTTCAATTGAAGATTATTGAGCACCAAACTAATCAATTGTGTGACCTATTTAACTCTATTTTTTACTTGCCTATTTTAATCAACAAATTTTTCTGAACAAACAAATATCGAAAGCTATACGGAAAGACATCAGAAAATACAACACAAAAGAAATTAAACAAACTATAGAAGACAACAAAAGCATGAAGGTGCTACCCAGAAAACTCGGAAATGGAAAGAGAGAAATAATTAAAGTCAAGTTTTAATGATTTTTTTTAAATATCGTGCATGCTCTGTAACACCCACTTAAAAAACATTTTCGCACCCAGTGTACTACCAGATTTTCAGGAACGCTTCACCCATTTCTGAACCTACGAGCCGCTAAAAAAATATTCGAGAAATAGTCCATGACTTTGACTACAATTTGGCGGAAAGGGTTTGTTTAACTTGTGAAAATACGGCTTGTGCAGATATTATTGGTGAGATTTGCAAATAAAAATTGTTCGAAAAAAGTGGTATAACTTGGCAACATCGTAACCAAATTTCAAAAACAACATGTTTGTAGAGGCAATTGAACGGCGGATATGATTATCTAACATATTTTATTGACAACTTAATTAACATAGGCGATATCTTGCACCCTGTATATTATATACTGACAAACAGCAAATATTTCACGTTAGCATTTTTCAAATTACTTGTTGCTACTTTTTCATTTAAAGAACACCAAGTTAAAAGCAGTAATTTTATGTTGTCAGCTGACACGGATTTATTAGATTATGTTGCCCAGTGTTTTGAAAAAGAGAAGGACCTGGGAAAATAATTTTGAAACTTTCGCCTTTGTGAAAGTATTAAAATAACCAACGGCTCAATCGTAGTATGTTTTAGTGTTGTTTATACAGTGTGTTAATAAAGTTTGGATACAAACTTATACCTCAATAATTTTAGATTTTTCGATAAAACCGCAGGACGCGTCAAAAGGTAATTTACTCTTGCCGATTTTTTGGTGTATTTGAAAAAAATGTAACGGGTGTCCAGAAAGTCTTTCAGTCCTGGCCGGCTATGGATTGTATAACATATGTCTTTGGATATCTTTGTCGAACTTCTTGTTTACACGCATTAATGGAATAATTCCAATTTCCGTTTTATAATTGTTGGCCATTGCGACAATAAGATTTCACAATAAAGGTTTTTTGTTCTTGCGTAAACATTTTATAACAAGAAATATGCAGAAAGTAAATAATTCAAAATAAAAACCTTTTTTTCTATAGCAACTGTTAAAACGTGCTATTATTAACTAAAATTAGAGGGAAAAGTAGCACTTTACCATCAAGGGTAGATAAAGTAGTACTTTAACAGCAAGGATAGATAAAGTATTTTATTTTTTTTCTACATTAAATACACTCTATAGCAGCCAAAAAGTTATTAAAGCCACCTACTCATTTTTTCGTGAAACTGTTTTTTTCCTGACACTTTTAAATTAAATTTATCATTGATTTTTCTTCATTTTTTGGTCTTCTTTAACAATTGCTATAGAAAAAAATTTTGTATTCCACACGACGATAAAATTTCATTATCTTCTCGATGCTTATTAGCGTCTCGGCTGACGCCTCGACGCTAAAATCGCTCTCGAAGATAAAGTGCAATTTTATCATCTTGTACAATAACTAACTATTAATTTAAATTGACTTTGACTTATGTCAAATAAATTACTTAGATATGACTGAATAAAAGACATGCGTTATACAATTCATAGCCGCCCTGGCCATTTTTTTTAATTTACTATATATTTTTAATTTGGTTTTTGGGTTCCTTATGGCATTTTCTTTATGGCATTATTAAATGTTTTTAGGCTTACATCAGAAAAATTTTGACATTTTCGTCATTTTCGTGTTCTTGTGAAAGTATTAGTAATTTTAATTCATTCGATCAAGCAATTTCTGTAAGCATTGTTGAGATAACTAATGAGACAAACGTTGTTGTATCTAGGTATTATCAGTATATGGTAGTATTAAAAAAACATCCCATTGCATGCATTCGATGCGATTCGAAACTTGGCTTTCTTTCTTTGTTGGGTATGTATAGATGGCACTACTTAAACAGACTCTACATTCGATTCTAACCTTCGGTTTTCAATAATAATGATAACAAAAATGTCAAAGTGTTGGACAACAAAACTTTAGGAGTTGTTAAAAACATATAAGTAGGAAGAACATTTTTTCCATATTTCTTTTTGGTATAATCAATGGGTAAGTAGCGAGGTTGCGCACATATTTCGTCATTCATTTATTCTTTTTCGCCTACTGGCTTTAAGAAAACAGTCTTTTATGACGTACTGTTGTGGGGTTAATTTTCGCAGTTTACCTTATTTTTACTTTTTTTTCGTACTCCGTTTTCTCTTTCAATATTTTAGTTCGAAATGTGATACAACACCGCTTAAAGCTGATAACGAGCATACTACAATGAATACCTTTGCTGTTTGCAGACAAAAAATTACATCAATGAGATTATTGAATAGCGAAGACACCAGTTTGCATTTAAAAGCTAAGGAAGACAAAGTTTTTAGTAAAACAGGCGAGTTTACATTTAAACTAGAGGGAGGTGGAGGCGATACCCATACTAATGTTATTTGGGTTCATAACCCACTAACGCAATTGATCAACACGGAAACCTGTTCGGATATGCCTGCAGCTACTATAGGTAGCTCCCAACATCCTAGTAATGAAGAATGCGGCATTCGGGATGTATGGGCACACAATTTGGAAGATGAATTTCGAACCATACGACAAGTAACAAACCCAACTCGACATTTATATTTTATTTTACTTGAAAAATTTTTAGATCGTCCAAAAATACACATACGTAGCGATGGATACTGAGTTCCCTGGTGTGGTTGCAAGACCTATTGGAGAATTTAGAAGTTCAGCTGATTACCAGTATCAAATGTTAAGATGTAACGTAGATTTGTTAAGGATAATTCAATTGGGACTTACATTTTTAGACGAAAATGGAAAAACACCAGGTGGTTCTTACACCACGTGGCAGTTTAACTTTAAGTTTAATTTATCGTAAGTAATAATGTAATTTCAGCTTTATTATTTGCTATAAATGCACTTATTTACAGCGAAGACATGTACGCACAGGACAGTATCGATTTGTTACAAAATTCAGGCATCCAGTTCAAAAAGCATGAAGAGGAAGGCATAGAACCCTTAGAATTTGCGGAATTGCTAATGACTTCTGGTATTGTCTTAATGGATAACATTAAGTGGTTGTCATTTCATTCGGGATATGACTTTGGTTACCTAATAAAGCTCTTAACGGATATCAACCTACCACAGGATGAAAGCGAATTTTTTGAACTGCTTAAATTGTATTTCCCTACTATATACGATGTCAAGGTAAAAATTCAACAGGGTTGGTATGTGTTAAACAAAGTGTTTAAAATATTTGTTTTTTTAATCAAAATATTTAAACAAGAGTTTGTGAGGTGTCTGTAACGTAAAATTTTTGCTTTTCTAAAGTAACATACTTTGTTTTAAAATCTTGATTTAAATCGAGCATACTTTGAGAAATAGTTTATGAAACAAAACGACAGAACATTGAACTTTTAAAAAAAATGTCAAGTAATATGATGATATACTAATACAGGGTCTGTCAAAACCCTGCCGTTCTTTTATAACTGGTAATATTAAAGATAGAGAGAAAGTTGTTGATAACTAACTTTTGCTTATTCTAAAATTGTTATCAATTATACTGGGTGTTTGGTTACGTCCATACAGCATTTTAGTTTGTTGTTTTAAACACAACACTGTGTATTACTACATTATTAGATTCTAAATTTGATTACAGGTATAAAAGTACCTCATCTTCAAATAAAAAATACATAACAAGGGTTGGCCATGGAAAATACAATTACTGTCTTTGCATGCTTTACAATTTAACTGTCATCACTCTGTCGGTGTCACTACAAATAACAAGTTACAAGCTTAACTTAAAGATTTTATCCACAACTTACATATTATAGAGGCATAATTCTACTTGTATTAATAAAACACATGGGTCTTATAAGACACCTAACAAAATCAAACTATATTTAAACTTCCTTGTTAACATTTACATTTATATTCACATTAAAAGAGAAAATATTGTCGGTTTTTACTCACACTCACATTGATATTATTGGTATTTATGTGGTTTAAGCCGTTTAATTTATCATTATGACAATTTTGACAGTTTCGATTAGTGACAACTTGCTACTCTTATCTTTCATATAATTTAATTTGATGTTTCAAAATGATCAATGTCTGTATTAGTGATCCACATAATTATTATGCCTCTACAATATTGTAAGTTGTGGATAAAATTTTGTATTGCATTTGTGGATTACCTGCAAATAAAACTCTTGAAAATTCAAACACACTTGCGGTCTCGTGCCTAAACTTTTTCGCAAGTTTTATTTGCCTCATAATCCACTCATACAATAAATAACTTTTTCTACACCTATTTAATTATATGACAATTATTAGCATCTTTTTCGTGAAAAATCGTACCTATAATGCACTGTAGTGAATTATGGATTCATAATTCACTGTATCCGACCAATCACAAGTACAAATTCAAAAATCACTGTTACGCTGATTGGATGATATTTTAAATCGCCCGCGATCAACTCTTTCTGCAGCTGACAATCGACTCGCGTGACAGCCAAGTGTATCGCCATATTGCTTGTTTACGTTTTACAACAGTGATGTGATTTTACCGGTAAAATAAAAAACGGTAAGTAAAATCATTATTTTACCGGTAAAATACCGGTAAAATTAATTTCACGTCAAAAATGATGGATCATTGGATTCCTTATGAAAAACCATTTAGTTTGATACTAGATACTCGACAGGTCTACTTAATACTTGATACCAAAACACAAAAATACAATTATTTATAGTTTATAAAAATATAAGGGTTATGTAACTTACAGTTACAGTTATAATTATTAAAGTATACCTAAATTAAATACAAAGCAAAATGTGATAACGAAAATAAAAAATACAAAGATATAAATCGCAATAAACATAAAATAAAATAAACTTATGCATATAAACATAAAGTTAAACAAACTTAATAAATGTAATTGATGTAACTTTTAATAACAAAAATAAAAAATATTTAGTATATATTATTATATTATAATATGATTGGTTTAAAGAAATTACTCTTTATTTAGGTTTCCTACCACAAAACATTTCTGACCCTTTCCAAGAAAAATAATGTTTTGTTTTGGAGTACGACGAATATCTGCGCCTGCGCGCGGCAATTCGAAATGATTTTACCATTTTACCGGTAAAATGTGATTTTACTTTACCGGTAAAATACCATTTTACCATTTTACCGATTGGTAAAATACCGAGACTCACATCACTGTTTTACAATCTTTGCAAACCAATAATTCAACCACTAAAACGAGTCAAATTTATTAGTTTAATAGGTGTAGAAAAGGCATAGTATCACATTCGCGATTATGGCCATTATTCACTCGGATGATTTGCGCCACTCGCCTGGGGCTCGTGGGCTCAAACATCATCTTTGTGAATAATGGCTGTCATAATCGCTTATATAATAATATACTAATTTTCCCAACCCTGAAATTCAACCTTACTTTTCATTCACAAGTTGTCATTAAATTGTTTTAGTATCTAATGAAGTCCTGTAAGAATCTAAAAGGAGGATTACAAGAAGTTGCCGAACAACTCGATTTGGAAAGAATTGGCCCACAACATCAAGCTGGCTCTGATTCACTACTCACAGGCATGGCTTTCTTTAAAATGAAGGAGGTACGTTGCAAAAGGTCAATATTGATTGTAATAAAGGACTTTAAAAAAATTTTAGATGTTTTTCGAAGATACGATCGATGACTCGAAGTTTTCTGGACATTTATATGGTTTGGGAACATCCTTTGCGGTTAATGGAAATGCAAACAGTTACGCTAACGATAACGGTGATAATAGTAATTCATCATGAGAGACGTCGACTACATATTTAAATAAAGTTTAAGTAAAATACTTCATTCATTTTTTTTCTTTATTTTGTGTTGTTACTTAAATTTGTTTAAACGTCGAGGTATTGAAAATTTACAATGGTAATTTTCTCCAAACTTTTAGTTACAACATTTGGTTTCATATTTTCTTTCTCTACAATACATAGGATAGTAACTGCCTTTTTTTACATTTACAAAAAAAAATTGATAGGATATGTTGTGTCCTTCTACATCTGATATATGAATTTTATTAATAAAAGGTTTGAATATTAATAATGCTGAATATATTTACCCACTTTAAACCCGTCGGATCAAGTTACTGTGATCACCCGGTATGATTAAGTGAATAAATGCTTCAAATTACTTAGTTTCATTTAATTGAAATCTTATTGCATACCTGACGACCCAAAATGCGATTAACAGAGGAGGCAAAGCTACTTTCAAAAAGTAGCTAGCTACGCTACTAGCTATTTTGTAGCTAAGCTACTTTTTTTTTCATATAGTTAAGCTACAGCTATATCAGAAGTAGTTATTAGCTACTTTTGCCCTACCTAAAACAAATCAGGTATACCTATAGAATTTAGAAAAAACTTAACGTCAAAAGTTTTATTGCGTACCTTCATACTCTACGGTAAATGGTAAAATAATCCAAGAAAATGAACCCATGGAAAAAAATCCACAATATACAATGTAGTTGTTTATTTCATTATTATTACTAGAGTTGGAAAAAATTGCTGTAAAAAGAGTCTTTAATTTGTTATTGATGCAATTTATGACTTAATTTAAATCACTTGATTCAAATCAGGTGATTTTTTGAAAAGAATTATGAGATAAATTAGGATTTTCAAACCAAGTACAATACTCTGAAATGTACATTCTACAGATACTTGCAAGAAATTATGGATTAATGGAAGGAATGAGTAACTGGCGCTTGTTAGCTCCTTTAAAATTTGTGGTCTTATTTATTGATCAGCAAACATGCTCATTCGAAAATGCAGCACTGGCATGCAATTTCTGTTATTCATTACCTATTCCCGAAATCAAAATAAATCATTAAAATTGTCAATAATGATTTTAATTAGAAATATCTTGGAAATAGATTGGAATTAAAGAAATCAATTACGTAAAACAAAAAAAAATCATTTTAATTTAAAAGCAATTAATTTAAATTAAATTTTTTGTATTTTGTATGTTTAATTAAAACTAGGCATTGATATTCAGTAGTTGCTTTTCCCAAAGAAATTCTCAACTTTAACTACTTTGAATATTTGAATTTTTTTCCGCGGGCCATTTTTCCTCAGAAGTTTTTTCCTGTTTCTTTTTCTTGGATTGTTTTTTCCCTGGAATGTTTTACCTATATTCAGTCATTACAAAGGAAATAATAAAAAAATGATTATAATACTACCAGGCAGCTACACACATTTCTTCATTTCCGCTCATGGCGATTTAACAAATCACATATCAAGCAGAAACACTATAAATAACGTACACTCTCTATCTGTTGGACAATAGGTAGTACAGTCCGTAAAAAGAAGAGAATAAAAAAGCAAGTAAAAATGTCCACAGATTTTGTGTTAGGAAATTGATAAATGAAGAGCAAATTTGTGTGGAATTAATTGCGGGAAGACCCGAAGGCAGTTCCGCACCTGGACCCTGGCGCCATATTTACATTTCTGTATCATGCGCCAGTGGGACTTCGAACCTCCGCCAGCTGCATGTTCATAGTTTTATATGGGTTACCCATCTAAGATGTGACCAGGCGGATCGTTGCTTAACTTTGAATACCGTATGACAGCATTCGCAGCTTTCCGCTATGCACCTGACGATAAATAAATATTCTTGTCTTAGTGTAAAAGTGTTCTAGGAAGTTAGTTACCTGTACTACCTAACCCTAAGTTCCTAACTATCTATTTATTATTTTAAAGAAGTCATTTAATTCTTGTTAATAAGATGCAACTTCTTATCACAGATACAAAGCTAAAAACGCCACGAATTTTGGAATTTTCAGGTCTAAATCCCACTGTTGCAGGAAAAATATGTTTGAAGGTTTATCTAAATTTAAACTAAGTAGGGCCACGGTATTTGCTCTAACTGCTTTTCATATGTAACTCGCTACACTACAAGCTATTTTTTATTAAGAGTAATGCGCTGCTTCCCACCTGTGGCGATTAGTTTAGCTTGTTTACTTATACATATACAAACAAACGACAATAGTGGGCAATTGTTTGAAAATGTTTAAAATTGAAGAAATGCAAATCTGTTATGTTAATCTGTAATGTTAATTCGGTGACAGTTAGCATTAATACAATACGAATTTCTAATCATGGTACGTTGAACAGAAACTGAACATATCGAAATTTTGATGATGATCGGGTACGGTGATAACAAAAGAACTCACAACGATGTGTGCGCTTTATTTAATACTGTACATCCAAATCGTGAACCTGTTACGCGGTCCACTGTAACCAAAATTAATAGAAAATTTAGAGAAACGGGCCACGTCAAAGATTTGGATAAAATTGGCCGTCCAAAGATAGCAACAGACGATAAAATGTTGGACATTGTGCTTACATTTTCCGAAAATCCTCATACTTCAACTCGACAATTAGCCCTGGATAATAATGTTAGTCGAGGAACTGTACTGAATATTTTACATACAGAAAAATTTTATCCTTAGAAGGTTAAACTTGTTCAAGAATTATCAGAAGATGATTTTGATAGGAGAATTCAGTTTTGTGAAGAAATGATGGACAGGTGCAATAACGACCCACAGTTTGTTAATTTCTATTATATTCTTCGACGAAGCCACATTTTCTTTAAATGAAGCTGTAAATCGGCACAATTCCCGTTATTGGTCGCGACATAACCCACATTGGATGGAAGAATTACACACACAGTATCCACAAAAAGTAAACGTGTGGATATAGGAAACAGAATTCTTGGTCCTTTTTTCTTTGATGGCACATTAAATGCTGATCAGTATTTGGATTTTTTGAGGTTGGAACTTGTTCCCGCGTTAGCTGTTTTATTTCCAAATGCAAAAAATCCGGACACGCTGAACGATAGAATTTGGTTGCAACAAGATGGTGCTCCACCTCATTATGGCATTCATGTTCGTCAATATTTAGATGGAATTTTTACAAATAGGTGGATAGGAAGAAGAGGACATATTGAGTGGCCAGCGCGAGATCCGGATCTAAACCCGCTTGACTTCTTTTTGTGGGGCCATCTTAAAAGTACAGTGTATACAAACAGACCAGACAATTTGGAAAATCTAAAAATTCGTATCTGGGAGCATATACGAGCAATATCACCTGCTACAGTTCAAAATGCAGTTCGAGGATTTTCTTATTGTATTGCCCACTGTCGGGCAGTGAATGGCGAACAGTTTGACATTTGCTTTCTTAAATTGATGTTAAATATGATTTGAAACTAGTTTACTAATTTGTGGACCTGCTATTGTCGTTTGTTTATCTTGCAATAAGTGTACCTGATGAAAAATGTTGCAAGTGACAAAAATAAATGTTTATCGTGATTTTTCTTGAAATTTTTATTATGCAACTGTATGATATTTTTACATGGCTGTATAGAGAATAAAAAGCACTAACTGGTCATGCCATAAAAAGTATAGGTTGCCATTTAAAAAAAATGTCCATGACGTCATAGCTAATGACAATTGAAAAAAAAATGAAAAACGCCAAATTGTGGCAAAAAACTTGATAGGAAACTTTTGTTAGAAACTTTTTTGCGTAAAGTTATTATTTAAGGCTGTAGCATCGATGTTCCTTACTTTTTATTCACCCTGTATAATAAAAAGTTTTCTTATCGCCACATTTCTCATACATTTTATCTTTAGTTCCTATTAGTGGAGTGGACAATGCCTAGAAAGTTCTTGCGGTAGAAAGATATGGGACATTTACCATCTTATTAAGGGACCATTAATGCATCAGATTCTAGCTTTTATTGAGTGGTACTGAAAACATTTATAAGCGAAATAATCTGTAAAATGAGCATTTTCTTCTGAACTCTTTTTCACAATTTATTTTTTTTTCATCGACATGGAAGAGAACTGAGTACTAGTTATTTTTTTTACAGATGTGTTAATTTTTGTGGAATAACTGTATGCATGTATATTAGAAAAAAATTCTCAATTTTGGCAGATATATATTTTTGCTTGCACACGCGACAGGACAAGTTTGATAAAGTGCAGACTTTAATAATCATTAACTCTTAACTTATTATTTCACGATATTGAATTCAATTTTTTTTAGTTTACCTGTCTGAGTTAAGGCCTTATGAACATAAGTTCTTACGTAATTAGCTTTACTTCGGCGAAGTTCATATTTAGTATGAATATTACTTCTACAATATTTATAATTTTTTACCTTATACGTATTATTTCGACATGTTTACATGCCATTATTAAAGGTAATAAGAAAATTAAATTTTGAATATAACCTGTAACAATGGCAAGGAAGCAGGTCAGAATAGGTATAAGGTTAAAACAAATAATATTGATGAAGTAATAAAGTATTTTATTCATACTCAATTTTTTTCCAAATTGAAGCTATTTTCAATTAACTTAAGTTAATATAATATTAATATTTCTGCTTATTCAGCGATTACACCGTACCAACTTACTAAACGCAGTTTATTGCATTCCTGACTTACATTAAACATAGTACGTGCT
This sequence comes from Ctenicera cuprea, assembly GCA_958336395.1. Classification (NCBI taxonomy): domain Eukaryota; kingdom Metazoa; phylum Arthropoda; class Insecta; order Coleoptera; family Elateridae; genus Ctenicera; species Ctenicera cuprea. The sequence continues at coordinate 33,460,131 of OY284488.1, forward strand.
TAAATGTTATATGTTTTTCGTTTGCGACTTTTATTATTAATTAAGCATATTAAACTTTTTTCGTTTTGCAACGTGTATTGAGGATATTTTTTTAAATAAAAAAAGGTTTCAAGTACATTTTGCCTTTTATTTTGTTAGAAATAACAAACGTAAAAATAAATAAAAGTCTGAAAACTTCATACACATACTTCACAAAAAAATATTTACTAAAGTCTAAAATCATGAAAGATCCCTGATAACACTACTGTTTCCGAGCCGGTGCCTACGGACAGATAACATTTGTTTACATCTCTTGATGGCAAATTATTGTAAAATTTAATACAAGTACGGCTCTAAATAAATTATGTCATAATAGTCAAGCCAATGGTACATTGGTAAGTATATAGGGTTGCAAGCAATTTAAAAAAAAGTAAATAGATCCAAGAATAGAGCACATAGATGTAAAATTTAAATTAAACAGGACGAATATATCGAAATTTATTATAACCCTTAAAAAAATTTTTACTACCGTAAAGAAAATGCTTTAAGGACCAAAAACAGAATTTAAAAAGATATAGTGTTATTTTAACAAAACCTAATGTTATCACTGCTTGAAAAGGGGAGGAGGGAATTTTTTAAGTAAATCAAAATATGCGCAAGAATAAAAACTTTTTATGTGTCCGAGAGTTTTTTCGAAAAATGTAAAACTATTAAGATACAATCCATATTTTATTAAGATCCTGTATGTATAGCCAAATTTTTTGTAGTTGTAATTTGATTAAAATGAATTGATTTAATTAGCACAAAAAGTTCTTGTCATTAAATACAAAATTTTTTATTTTAAAACACTGGGGGGGGGGGGGTTGCTTTGGGGCGACAAAAACCCTGTAGTTAGTTAGACCACAGAACATAAACCTACCTTGATGCTGACCAAAATACATTATGGTTATACTGCCCTAGTCTTTGAAACACCCTGTATAATGGTAAAGTAAAGATGACATGTAGGGGTTGCAACTGCTAAAGGCTAAACACATAATATAATTACATAACCTGCAAATTAGGTGTAATTATCTGTATGTAAATAACTGTGATGTGTATTTGACGTTTACCTATAATTAGATCTAATTTCAAGTTTCCTTAAAAATGTTAAAATTAAATCGTACAATAAAAATATATAGATCACTAGTGAATTTTCAAGATTTCCTTAAAGTAACTAGTGTAATTAACAGCACACCCAACCTCAAAATATGTTGCACCAAAGACAAAAAATATCATAAATCCGATGATAGAAGCGACTGGTGGTTTAGAAATGATCCTAGTTTGTATACTTTATTGTTCCCTTTTAGTTTAGGTGTAGTTTATTGCGAATCTTTCATCACTCACGACGAAAAAAGATTTTTTCGAGCTGTTCAGTATGGAATCGAACATGAAATAAAAAAGTAACACATTGGTATGTATGAAGATTTAAGGATACTAATTGTAGTCGTGTAGGATTTTAGATTCATCTAAAGTAAATGTAAATAAACGTCATCAACTGGGATGGACTGCACTGATGGTGGCGGCTGTTAACGATAAAGCAGATATTTGTAGGATATTATTAGAAGCTGGTGCTGATCCTAATTTGAGTGATGAATACATCAATTCTACTCGTACAGGACATGATAAAGGCATGCATTCTATAGAAGGTGCGACTCTTAAGCATTTTAAAATTATATATTATTACCTACTTTTCTTTTTTTAATTAAAACAGTGCTTATGCAAAGAGACGAAGAATTCTCTAGTCGTCTAAACAATAGAGCAACTTTTCTTGGTTTTACTGCACTTCATTATGCATCTTTAACAGACAGTCTAGAAGCTGCCAAAGTGTTACTAGCTCATGGAGCAAACCCATGTATAGAAAACGATTCAGGACATAGACCATTACAGTATGCTAGAGAAGGTGGTGAAGTTAAAAAATTGTTGGAAGAGTATACTGCTAAGGTATGTAATACAATTAGTATTAAAAAAATGAATCTGAATTAAACTTACTATTTTACTTAGTTTGAAGAACTTCAAAAGGAAAAAGAACTAGAAGAACGGCGAAGGTTTCCTCTTGAAGAACGACTTAAGCAGTTTATTGTTGGTCAAGAGGGAGCAATAACAACAGTTGCTGCAAGTAATTATTTATCGGCTCTTTTAGCATTGACATCACTTTTACTTTTTTATCAATTAAAAAAATCAGCCCACTAATGAAGACTAAGCTTTGTCGTTTATATTTTATTAATATATTTTAAGAAACGTTTTTTTTACTGATTATGTTTTTTGACATAATTTTTGTTGAAGCTATAAGACGAAAAGAAAATGGTTGGGTGGACGAAGACCATCCCTTGGTATTTCTTTTCCTTGGTTCATCTGGCATTGGCAAAACTGAATTAGCCAAACAGTTAGCTTCTTATATTCACAAGGATAAATCCACTTCATTTATCCGCTTGGATATGTCAGAGTACCAGGAAAAACATGAGGTAAACTTGGATTATTAAACTTAAGTTTTACTCAGTATCTGTATATAAAATACTTAATCACTTTAACAATATCTATTTATTTAAACCTTATACGGGCCGGCGGGTGGTCTAGTGGTTAAAGTCCCAGGCTTTGAAACTAGACTTCCAATGGCAGCTGGTTCGAGTCCACTGCTGGTCGGTACTTTTTCTGAATAAGTTAAATCCGACGAGTCCATGGATGGTGTATGTAGGTGTGTACGTTGGGTTGCATGTCTTTCAGGGGTGGGGCATGTTAGACCGGTGAATAACACTTAGTGTGTTGAGCCCGGGTAAGGGGGTGGGATGGGAATCATGGGCTTCATGATTCTTTTTTAAAATAAAAAAAAAACCTTATACGTATTTCGGCATGTTTACATGCCATTGTCAAAGGTTATATGAAAAAGTAAACAGTTAGTGTTGTTATAGCAATAGAACTTTTTTACTTATCTTGGTAATCGTCTGCAAATGACTTGATTTCTTATTCCAAAATGTCCAGTAGAGGAGAATTTAAGAGATCAATTTGCTCATTCATTAACGGTACAGTTTTTAAAATGTTTGTGAATTTCAAAAGATTCTAGTATATCTAATTTACGTTTATCATCACAAAAGTGTAAACATTTTATGGTGTTATTAGATGTCATTGAATGATTTTGTTCTAGTAAGTGTTTAGCGTAATTGGATTTATGTGGGTGTTTGTATTTGTAACAACGTACGTGTTCTTAATACCTAATATCAAAATTTCTAATTGTCTGGCCTATATAAACCGAATTACAATGCGAACAATTTAATTTGTAAATGCCTGATTTTAGCAAATCGTCTGTTTTTGATTTTGCATTAAACAAAGTGTTTAAGATGTTCCTAGTTGTTTTAAAGCTTGCTTTATATTTATTTGTTTTGTTTATAATTTTAGCAATTTTTTCTGATTTGTCACCAAAATATGGGATCGAAGCATATTTAATTGTATCGAACGAAGGGTATTCAGATAAATTTTTTGAATGGCTAATTTATTATCTTTTTCTTTAATTAATGTATCAATAAGTTTAGTATTATAACCATTACTGTATGCAATTTGTTTAATAATTGAAATTTCTCTATTATAATTAATTTCATCTAAAGGGACCGTCAAAGCCCTATGTATCAGGGTCCTGTATGCTGCTAATTTATGTGTTTTATGGTGACAAGAATGGTGTGGTATTGTAATGTCTGTTTGTGTAGGTTTTCTATAAACTGAGTACTCAAATTTATTAGTTGAATTAATTTTTATGTTTAAATCTAAAAAGTTAATGGACTTATTTTGTTCAGTTTCTAGTGTAAATTTTATGTTTGGGTGCAAGCTGTTAATAAAAATTAAAAATTCATTAATTAAATCAAATGAACTATTAAAACATGCTAAAATGTCATCAACATAACGAAACCAAAATATAACTTTCTCAGATTGATTTGATTCGAATATTTGATCTTCTAGATTTTCCATAAATACGTTAGCTAAAAGAGGTGAAATTGGACTTCCCATGGGTAAACCATCTTTTTGGAAATAAATTTTATTATTAAAAGTAAAATAATTTTGATTGGTGCAAAGTTCAAATAATTGAATCAACTCAGTCCGTTTTATTAACTCAACATTTTTCTTAATAAGAATATCATTTAACAAAGGAATACACTCTTGAGGAGGTATTTGGGAAAACATATTAGTAACATCAAAACTAACTAGCTTGCTTTGTGGTGGTAAATGTAAGTTAGACAACTTTTTGATTAATTCGGAAGAATTTTTAACTGAATATTTTGGTTTATAATCAAAACTGGTAACTATATTATTTAGTATTTTTGCTAGCATATGGTTGGGTGCATTTATATATGATACTACTGGTCTAATGGGCATGTTAGGTTTGTGTATTTTTAATAAACCGTATAGTTTTGGTGGTTGTGGATTTGGATTTATTATTTGTCTTTTTTGATAATCTGTTAAACAAATCTGGCAATTTTATAATGTTTGTGTTAATTCTTTTTGATAATTTTTTAAAAATGTACCGTTATTGAATGAGCAAATTGATCTCTTAAATTCTCCTCTACTGGACATTTTGGAATAAGAAATCAAGTCATCTGCAGACGATTACCAAGATAAGTAAAAAAGTTCTATTGCTATAGCAACACTAACTGTTTACTTTTTCATATAACCTTTGGCAATGGCATATAAACATGCCGAAATACGTATAAGGTTTAAATAAATAGATATTGTTAAAGTGATTAAGTATTTTATATACAGATACTCATTAAATATGGACTTTAACGAAGTAAAGCTGGAATTGATAAATTAAGTTTTACTGTTTTAAATACTGCGATTATTCATCAATTATCCCATTTGAAAGAATGATAATTTTTAATTGTAATCTTTGAAGGTAAAATAGAAATTTTGAAAATTGCAGGTAGCAAAACTTATAGGAGCTCCTCCAGGTTATATTGGCCATGATGATGGTGGCCAATTAACTAAACGTCTTAAAAAGTGTCCTAGTGCAGTAGTTTTGTTTGATGAAGTTGACAAAGCTCATCCAGATGTCCTTACTGTACTTTTACAACTATTTGATGAGGGCCGTTTAACCGATGGTAAAGGAAAAACTATCGAATGTAAAGATGCAATTTTTATAATGACCTCAAACTTGGCTAGTGAAGAAATTGCCCAACATGGTTTAGAATTGAGGCAAGAAGTTGAGAATATTCGTGCTAAACGCTTGAAAGAAAAAAAAGGTATTTTGATCTACTCTTTATAACTATAACTAGTCCAGTTATAATGTAGTTTTGTAGCAAAATAACCAAAGAATGGAAATTTTTTTACTTACACTTTTTATTTGGGCGTCCGAAAAAGACCCAGAGTTTGTAAATATAGCTCCATCGGAACACAGAAAAATTTAAAAAAAAAATTCACGAAATCGTGGATTGTTCGTTTCCATTGCATCCTACGTTAAAAGTAGTTCTAAGAAAAAAGAGTTAACAAAATTCTGCGTAAAACTAGAAACAAATATGGTTTTACAGCCAATTGCTTCCAAAATACACCCTTTAAAAACCCCAATTTTTTAAAATTTTTGGCACAAAAATCGTGCTTTACAGATTCGTTGAAATATCGTCGCTAATGATAATAAGTAAAAGCGGTCCACAGATGAGTTAAAATCACAAACCTTGAAATAGTAAACTAATTATGCATACAGTCGCCACTCACGAAAAGTGTACCTGAAAAGCAGCCATTTTAGGAGTCTCGTTTATTATTTTTTTGATGTAATAATTTTCTAAAGAAGTTTCTTCAGCAGGTTGGTAACAAAAATTATGTAATCAATCAGCAAGTAAGTAAATGCCCATTTTGCAGCCACAGATTGTTTAGTTATATTATTATGCAATGTATTTCTTACACCTCTTGTAGGTGCGTACTACGAAAAGTTGGGTTGACGAATTAAGATTTGATATGTAGTTAAGATGCAAACCATTTTACTTATTTTAAGGGAAAGCAATGTGCTGTGAGGGAAGTACGAGGCACGTGAGATAGCCGCCTTGGGTACACATTTAAGCAAGCATACTCAGTCTATTGTTTTCTACTTTTGTGATTAAAATACACTGAATTTGTGAATCCCCCAAAAAACAACTCTTAATAGATCGCGACCATTTCCTTTTGAGTGCATCTAATATAAAAATTAGCTAGACTAAAATGAAAGAGAAAAATTTTGCGTTTAAACTAAAAAAGAAAGAATGTTCTAGCCGTAATAGTTACCAAAATATAACCTTTCAAAAACCTAATTTTGTTGTATAAAAATATAAAATTCCGTTTTTTCGTAATATTTTTTTTGGATCAGCTCACATGAAAGTTTCATTGGGAAAAAATAATAGGGGATTTTATTTTGCGTAAATCAAACGTAATTTTACTATTTTATACAACAAAATCTAGTTTTTTAAAACATCATATTTTGAATACTGGAAGGGCTAAAAAATTCTTTCTTTTTTGTTTTACGCGATTGTTATGCTCTTTCATTTTTGTTTTACACGGATGTTATTCTCTTTGGTTTTTATTTAGCTCATTTTTTAAATTGCTTGGAATTAAGGAAAACCAAAAAGGGAAGGATAAATTTGTCCACCAAAAATTGGGTGGAGGGGAAAACTAATTAATTAATATGTTTTTGGAAAATATCAAAAATTTGATATTTTTTTCATTTCACAGTTTTAGTAGTTCCAAAAATTCTAGTAGCTTGTAACATTGGTACCTTTAGGGCATTTTCCATATCAAATTTCATCCCGATCTGATAACTCGTTTTTGAGTAAATAAACTTAAAGTCGGAGAGAAACTTGCCAGCTTGGACACGTATCAAATTGTAGCTCATCTTTAGCTCTATGAGCTTACTCAATTTAATAAAAATCATGTGACTAATTTTTGAGTAATATTTTTTTGAATATTTCATTAATTTTGGAAATTTTTCGCTCCTTAGCTCCGAACTATTTGAAAATTTTTGTGCACAGTAACATTGTGTCTTCATAGCGCTATTACAATAAAATATTTGAACTTGATCTGTCAACCTGTTTTTGAATAAGAAAGCGCTAGACTCAAAATTTTCAAAACATCGTAGCCGCCGCCATTTTGAAGCTAGAAAGTTCGGAAAAAAAGCGTTGGATTTGCCCTAAAGTCTTCTATTGGATTCCGTTTTCAAATTTATAAAATTTGGTTTCAGATTTAAATTAGACATTCGGTTCGGAGTTATCATGCACCACACACATACATACCCACATATCCACCCACAGAGAGCCTTTTTTAGAATCTATTTTTTTGGGTTCCTGGAGGTCCAAAGCATGTATTTCCGTCAAAATATTGATTTCAAAAATGGCGTAATTTGGAAACTATTAGGGCATAACATTAAAGTGGAATTACACTAGATTCTCTCGTCCAATCATTCATTCCAGCTTTCAATAAAAAAATTAAGGCAAAGTTACGATCGGAACCTGCTAAGCAGGTATCTGCGATCGCACCGGCCTCTAAGCACAAAACACAGAAACGCCCGTGTGGCAAGTAATTCTTTCTTATTTCTTAAACTATTAGGGCTAGAACATTTTGTTTTTAGTTTTACACAGAATTTTGTCAGTTTTTTTTCTTAGGACTACTTTTAATGTAGGATGCAATGAAAACTAACAGTTCAAATGTTGTGTTTATTTGCAACTTTTTCAAAAAATGTGCTGGGTACCTGTCCGAGTTAGAATTCATAAATTCAGGTTAGTTTTTGGATGACCAAATAAAGGGTTTAGGCAAAAAAAAAATCGATTCCTGGGTTATTTTTCTACACCCTCATTGTAACATGATGACTGGACTAAACTAATTTGCTCTTTAGATGATACGGACATAGGGGATGGTGACAATATCAAAATATCGAGAAAATTTAAGGATCAAGTTGTCAAACCTATTTTAAAAAAACATTTTAAACGTGATGAGTTTCTAGGAAGAATTAATGAAATTGTTTATTTTTTACCATTTTCACGTACTGAATTAATACAGTTGGTTGGACGAGAACTTGGTGTTTGGGCTAAAAGGGTAAAATATTAATTTGTTGTATTTATAATCTTACATTAATAAAACAACAATTTTAGGCAAGCGATAAACATAAAATAGACCTGAAATGGGATCGAAGTGTTGAGTCAGCTTTAGCTGATGGATATGATGTGAATTATGGGGCTCGTTCGATTAAATATGAAGTTGAGCGACGAGTGGTAAATCAGCTAGCAGCAGCTCACGAACGAGGACTAATTGGCAAAGGTAGCACTGTGCTGGTATCAGTGCTTTGGCATGAGCAGTCAGACTTACCTGAAGTGAAGTTAAAAGTTAAAAAGAAGGGTCTTAAAGATTTTGTCGATATTGAACAAAAGTTTCATTTACCTATAAAGAATATTCATTCCATTTTTGGATAAAATATATTTAAAATAACTAATAAATACATTTGATTTTTATTTATTACAATTTTGTATATTTTTGTTATCTTAAATTATTTTTAGTAAAATATAGGAACCTCAAACTAAAAGGATATATATATTTTTATTTATATAACATTCAACTCCATCCATTTATATAAAGTAACGGAGTAAGCGTTTTCATGTGGATATATTAAGTGACGTGTTACTTTATATGAATGGATTTGGATTCTTATCACTGGAGTTTGCACTGAACAATTTATGCTATTGTTGTTCAATACAAAATTGGTCACATAAATTACAAACAACATATGTGCAGGTACATACAAGTATGTTTACATAACAACAGAACTGGACAACACATTTTGTAAATTTTTTAAGTATAATTTTTCTTGTATAAATTTATACAATTTGTTATAACAATTTCATAAGAAACACTCAGTATAGGTATGTCATAAGTTCAATACAATGAGCTCCAGAATAATACATTTAATTAAATACAATAATACTTTCTTTTGTATAAAGCCAGTGGCAAATTTTGCGGCAGCAAAGAATGGGAAACTGTTTACTGAGTTGGGTTTACCGTGGCTGAACTAAATTGAATAATTTAATGTGCTTTAATACTTGGGTACATTCTTGAGGAAGTCTATTGTGTACCAACAGCAAAAGAAAAGTGACAAATGAGATAAACAGCTTACAAAAAAATTTTAAAGATTTAGGAAAACAAAAACTAGTGGAAGGTAACTTTGTTTAAAACTCTGACAGGGAAGCTTCGTTAAAGGAGAAAACTGGGCAAATAAATATTATGCCAGAAACAGAAACAATTGCTGAATCCAAAAATGTGAAAAAATATACTACCTGTAAGCGAAACTAGTACACACCCTTACTTTTCCTGCATTTTTTGTCTATGAAATTTAATTTGAGGATGTTTCTTTATTTATAAAACACTGTTATGTAATGTATAGGTCACTAATCTAGCACTTCGGTGTAATGATGCCAACTTTTATTTTTTTTTTTAATAGTTGCCTGTGTATTTATTAATACATTCTTGTAGAACAAAATTTTCTTTCCAACTGTTTTTTTCAAATTTGAAGTTGAATAAATGAGCGAGAAAACTACAACTAGTGTTCTGCAGAAAGATGGTTATAAAATTAATATTTAATTAGCAATTTTTACCAAGTACCAGTAGCAAATTATTATTAAAATGTTATAGTAAATCGAAATTAGTTTAGAGTAATAGTCATGATATTTGTTAAATTTTAATCAAAAATACTAACTACGAGAGCATTTTTCAATTTTAAATAGTAGTGTATTTTTAAATAGCACCATATTTAAAAATATGTTTGAAATTGGCGTCATTTCCGGTTAAACTGGAAGTGCTAAATTAGTGATCTTTATGTTAGATAATGCATGTGTAATAATACATAACTACATAAATTATTTGCACACACCGTGTATAAATAATTAAATCTACCCTAATTTAATTTTATTAACTTAAAAGTAGATATCAAAATAACCAGTACTGTCCCCTCTTCAAAATGTGCAAATTTTTTCATAAAAAAATTAAAGAAAAATAGGCCAAAATTAAAAAACACTTAAAACTCGCTAAAAACAACCATTTTCACTGCAAAAAATCAGATTGACAAAATCAACAGACCCCGTATAATAGCGATCAGAAACAGTTCGAATTCTTTTAAAAGTGACAGTAGTACATCCTCTAAGGACTCGCAAGCATTATCTATCTCACGATCACGCTCCACCGGACCCGTCTCCGCCCAACGGTTTTGCGCGACTGAGTCGAAGGGGTTTAAATACCTCCGGTCCAGGATTTGAGTTAAACGCTTTCATCACTCCAAAGATCAATCTGCAATGTCTTGCGAATCGATAGTTTGTATGTGTTCACAAACAGCTAACAAGCATAAGCCGACTAAGTATTCTTGTCCTGACATACAGGTTTTAACAATCTAAGGATAGGGCCCTCTTTAAGCAGGCAAGACACACCAACAACTATGGCTCAAACTTTAAGAGCAAGTGCTTGCAAAGGCTTACAAGCTACAGGTCAGTCCTTACCTGATTATGCTGGGTGTCATCCCCACATTACGACGCGGTCTGAGCCAAAAGTAAATTGTAATATTGTCGAATGAAAACTGTCTGCAAAATGTATAGATCGTCAAAATGAAATACTTTTTAGTTCTATAAATTTGAGATATATATTCTAATAGCAGAATTAAAGTTATTCAAACAATTTACCGAGTAAAAAACCAGAAAATATGTTAAGGCTTTTCATTTAATTAATGTCAACAATTACAATAAATTGGCTCTTAAATATTAAATATAATTTAAAAAAATTGTTAAAATATAAGTCTTTGTGTATTAACATCCTGTCATAAATTAAATAAAGGATTTATGTAAACAGACGCTATTGTAATTATAGTTTTATAGGGAGTGTGCAACCCATTGAAAAACAGCTACCCAACATGTTTATCAAATTATAATGATTAAACGTTGAATAAATATTTTTAAACTTTTAATACTATTTAAATCTATGAAAACCTTTACACTTCTCCAAACTATCAAAAGCTTGACTTATTTCGAGGCTTATCTTATGGTTCCAATTAGTGGTTCTGAAGTATATGTAAAACCAGTATCAGACTTAGTAGTTGCCTTCATCGGTATAATACTAGAAAATAAATTCTGTTGTTTGAAGTATTATCAAATGAAAATTTTTCTTTAAATAACTTTGTTATGGGGTCTGGGTGGTGATTCAAATTTGATTGTGGTTCACTCTTGTGGCTCATCAACTAATAATATTCATAATTGGGAAATTGTTTGAATACCTCTAATTTTTCTGTATATTCTGAATATATGTCCAAAATTCATAGAATTGAAAAGCATCTCTTTTGATGATCTACTTATTTTACAGACAGTTTTTATTGACTTACCATTTGCACTAAATTCTGTCAATAATTTTCTTACTCCACATAATGCACTTTTGTCTCATCATAGACTTGCGTTTTCTGCATTTACACTGTATTAAGTTTATCACATTATCGACATAATTTGTGTTTTTAATTAATTTGAACTGTTTTTGATCGCTATTATATGGGGTCTGTCAATTTTGTTAACCGGATTTGTTTCTTTGTTGTGCAAAATGGGTGTTTTTAGTGAGTTTTGGCTTATTTTCAATTTCACCTATTGACAAAGATTATTTTTTCATAGATTCGATATTTACAAATTTACAGACATTACGCGGTACTATTTACTCACCCTGTATAATTAGTTTGAAATAATCCTTTTAATTAAGTAAGGTTTCCTAACTTAAACAGACACTTAAAACATCAGTTGGTTCAACACTGGCTTTACAAACGTTGGGTATACAGTAGACAAATAGTTATAAATATAGCAAACATGTACCTATTATAATTATACAAGGGACGTGTGTTAGGAATATGATAATTAAACATCCCTTGGCATGAACGTTGTGCTAGGGATACAGAATCGTGCAGAGTTAGTGATATGGCAGAATATCAGTCACAAATATCTGTTTAATACCTACAAATACATGAACTAGGAATTATTGGGAATTTAAAGCCATGTAGTGCAGTGCAAAAGGAAGCATTGGATGTGGTTCTACCCCAAGAATTTCCACTTTGAATTGGACTAATACAATTAGAGCAGCAAAATGTATAAAAGACCATCACGAATGTGTAAAATTTGCAAATCCTACCATATTAAAAATGCTTACTTATAGAATTCGAATGTTATTCTTTCTTTGTAAAATGTTTTAAAAATGACAAGATGATTGTCTGAATACATGAAAGGACTAAGGACATCTAGTCATAAGCAGTTTTTCATACCCATTTATATAATGAACATCGACGTTGATAAAAGTTATTTGTCTTCCATCATAATCAGGCCGTCCTGGGGCTTAAATTTAATTATAAATTCGTCGATTATCTTTTTTGAGATCTTTATATTTTAAGCGTGACTTTATAATTTATATCATACTAATAGAAAAATACCTATTTACTTAATTTGATTAAATTAATTGACGAATTATAATAAATTCATTATCATCACGTCTAGTTTAAGCCGTAAATAATGAAGAATAGTGATACATCTGTATAATAATTATTATTAATTAATATATAATATATAACAACCTACAAAATATATAACTATAATAAACAAAGTTTTGTACTAATATTTCAAGTTTACTTATTAACTTCTGTAGGTACTAGTTTATTTAAATATGACGATGTTTTGATTTTACTTAAGAATAAATAGGAAATCGGAGAACTGTAGCCTGTTGTGAAAGTTATCTCGATGTGAAGCCCAAATTTAGTCATTTATCCCACTTATTGACTTATTACTACAGTTTATATAAACTCGCTCATGTAGAACTTTAAGGAAATAAATATTGCAAACAAACAACACAAGAAGCTACGTCTTATTTTCAAATCAAAAATACTGTAACGTTATAATTTTTTTGGTTGTAGCTTTTAATTTTCGAAAGTGGGCTATCCATACACTAATATTTTATTTTCACAATAAGCTAGATCTTACTGTAGGCCAGAGTTTATGTTCAAAACATTTCGTTTGATTCAGTAAAATAAGGAAGATATTCACACTAAAAATAATGATTCGATAGATTAAAATCTTACAAAATTTTAATTTTCAACATCAATTATAGTAATAAAAAATAATTATGTAAATATAACAATTTTAGCGCCAATTATCAATCAAAAACAGTATCAGGCCAAGCCCCTGCAAACTTCATTAGTCTTTTGCAATCGTATCAGTTTTAACAATTAATCCTGAAGCGTATTTTTTGTGTTTATAAGCCAGCTTTTTGTTTTTGAGCACTAATTCTTTTCACCTTACCGCAGAGTGTGCCAACAAGCAACAGCTTTTCTTGGACTTTGCATCATATCTTGCCAGTGGTCCCTTTCAGGCCCGGACTCCCTAGGCCCGATAAGGCAGCATCCTATTAGTGGGTTGCTTGCTATAAGATCGTTTCCTTGGTCTATTACACATACCTATAATTAAAAAACAAATTCAATTTAATCCAAGAATTTAGGTGAAAAAATACAATACCTAACTTAGAAGATTTAAAAATATTTTTTTAAGAAAAGGTTTTGTGAAACGGTTTGGGAAATTGTGTATAAGAAAAATGTGTTTAATAACGGTGTGCAAATATAAGCAAAGCTCTTCGACTAGTCTTTCCCATACTTTAAAAGTATATCTGGTATTTTTGCGCCTAGAGCAGACTTGCTGAAAAGATGCGTTTAATATAGAGAAAAACATTCAACATATTTAAGAAAAATAACGCAAATAACTATTACATAACAAGCCAGGAAAGTGATGCTTTGCAGGACGCAGGGGTTTGTTGAAGTACGAGACTTTAGGTTGAGTAGGTACTTTAAGCCCCCGATGTACTATTTTTTCTGCAATCGCTTTAATAACCTGAAAACTTTAAGTCATCAATTCATAATTTTGACTGACAGTTATTAGTGACAGTGAAATAAGTTTAATTAAGTAGGTTAGGTAGACATATGTTTGTATCTCCAAGGAAATATCTAAAAATCAGACATATTATTTTAAAACAGTAAATTTACGTGTAGTCCAGGCACTGAATAGACATAAAAGGGGGTTTTCGCTACAAAAGGTCAAGGAAAGTTCTAATTTGGTAGATTTGTACAGTTTGGTGTCCTCATTAATAATCCGAGTTTGCGACCTTGAGCGACCGCCGCTCGCGCCGCCATATTGGAAAAATGGTACCGAAAACCAGTTTTTCAAGAATATCTTCTTTCCAGCGCCACCTAAGTTAAAAATAGCTATTACAAAATTATAGAGCATAAAATTTCCTGCAACTTTTGTAGAAAACATTTTTCAATCAGATGAATAGTTCACGAGTTACAGCGGAGTCAAGCTCAGCAAATTTCTACAATTCGCAAAATCGCTACATTTTTTCTCGAAATTTCAGTAAATATTGATTACTTGTTTTTTACTCATTTCCGTACAACAAATTGACGGTATTTACAGAACTTTCCAAACGTTTACCTTCGCAAACCAGGCAGAGGAAAAATTGTTGAAAAAATTTACTCTCCTCGAAGTCTACAGTATGGAGAAATAGTGGCGGACAACATATTGTTCTTGCATGCGTTCAGCGGTTGTGACACTACTTCTGCTGTTTTCAACGTAGGAAAAATTAAGTTTATAAAAACATTTGAAAAGAACGAATATTTAAGCCGAACTATACAAGCTTTTAAAGAGCGAAACGCAGATCCCGAAGTCATTGCTGCAGCGGGGAAAGCTTTTTTATCGCTCTTTACGGCGTTTCCAAAAAAAAACACCATTACTTTGGGCTCCCTACGTTATCAAAATTTCGCAAGATCCGTGACGAAGAGTAAATTCAATCTTGCTACATTACCCCCTACAAGAGAAGCTGCACGGCAACATTCCCTTCGGACCTACCACCAAGTTCAGGCTTGGTATGATATACACGAGAGTCCAGAGCAATGGGGTTGGGAAATAAGCAAGATTGGGTTTACTCCAGTGAAAACAACAAAAGATCCGACACCCGAAGCACTTCTGAAATTCATTTCGTGCAAGTGCAAGAAGGGGTGCGGTCGAGCCTGTGGGTGTAGGAAAACAGGCTTGAAGTGTTCTGTTATCTGCACATGCTGCCATGGAGACGCGTGTGAAAACAGCGCAGAGATTTTTGCGGGCTCTGGAGAAGATGCAGAAGAAGACGACGACGACGAGAATGAAGACCTGACCGTTGCGAAATTATTAGCACACGAGGTCGAAGAAGACGACGAAGATGAAAACTTGGAAGAGGAGGAAAGAAATTTGCAAGAAGATATTGATATCAGTGAGCCTGGAGCCCTGGACCATCTAGGGCATCGAAATGGAAGGAAAGACATCAGTAAATAATGAATCGTGGATTAGGCCTACTGGGGATACCACATGAAAAAAAAACGCGCCTCTCACTCTACCTCATGGTGGTACGGAAATGAGTAAAAAACGGTGGTACATATTAAGTAATCGGTATTTACTGAAATTTCGAGAAAAAATGTAGCGATTTTTCGAATTGTTGAAATTTGCTGAGCGTGCCTCCGCTGTAACTCGTGAACTATTCATCTGATTGAAAAATATTTATTACAAAAGTTGCAGGAAATTTCATGCTCTATAATTTTTGTAATAGCTATTTTTAACCTAGGTGGCGCTGGAAAGAAGATATTCTTGAAAAACTGGTTTTCGGTACCATTTTTCCAATATGGCGGCGCGAGCGGCGGTCGCTCAAGGTCGCAAACTCGGAATATTAATTAGGACACCAAACTGTACAAATCTACCAAATTAGAACTTTCCTTGACTTTTTGTAAGTCAGAACCTACCCATTGCCTGGCCTAGTGACCAAGTAAGGAAATGAGGGTGATTATTTCATGAATGTGAAAGTTGTAACACGAGCCGCTGAGCGAATGTTGTAATCACATGTATGCATTTGAAATTTTGGCATTTTCATGGCACTCGTAAATCAATTCGAAAAATCAAGATTATCTATACCAGTTTTGACCAAATGATCTCATTATTTCACTGAGTGAAATCATGGAGTTCATTACCTAATTCAAATCAGTGAAATAAAGTATCTGTAACTTAAAGGAAGTAGAAAAAGATTCATTACACTATTTAGTACTGTAGCCACTTCTCTGCCGCAAAAGAGTCGTGTAAGCTCTTGCAGAAATATCACTATTACCGGGTTTGTTTTTTCCGGGGTCTGTTTTCACCGAAGAATGTTTTCTATCGAGGCTTTTTTCAGATGCTTTGTTTCCGGGAGTGTCTTTCTGGTGATATTTTCTAATACATTTTTTTCTAGGATTATTCCACGTGTTTTTAGAGATAGTTTCTCCGTAAACCGAAATTGGTCCCTATAAGTACAAGCAAAGTTAGGCGCCATTGCAAGTAAATCACTTCAAAACCCAAGCATATGTCAACAGCGGCAGATCTTTATGTAAGCCTTGTAGAGAGTTCATACAAGGAATAGGCAAGAACGGAAATTGGTGAAAATGAAAACGAAGCATCTATTTTATTAAAAATTATAGAAAAGACCCCCGAATAAATAAATAAAGACAGATATTTTTTGACGAGTCAAAGTTGTACTTGACAGACATAAAAATTTAAAAATTAAGTTTTTTATAAAATTGCCATAAATTACTTTGAGAAATTCGTTATCGAGAGAACAAAGCCATCGTTCGATTAATAGCAGATTTGAAATATTTTTCACTGACGTAGTTTATTTAGATATTAAAAGCGTTGGTAAAATTCCGAAACTTTAAATAATTAATACATGTAGAAGCGACAATGTTGACGATTTTGATAAAGAAACTATTGCGTGTAGCTTATAAAAATTGAAATGCCAAGGAATGCAACTAACGAACATAATTTTGCTGTACTTGAACAGGTTAAGAACTCTTCGCAGGATAAATTAAATGCTTTGGCACTTTTGCGCATTAGGCAAGAAATAGTCAATAATATTAATTTCTGTTTCTGCGCGCGTGTCAAAAGTGACAGATTAAGAGCCAAAAATTGAGCAGGGTGCTCTACTTTATATCAAATAATCAAATAACCGATCTGCGCAAACGCGATCTCCCTATCACCCCCACTGCTCCACCACCTTCGATTCTTAGTTTTTTTTTAATTTTACGAATTTTGGCTAAATCGATATGAGCATGTTAAATGACAATAATAGAAACAACTTACCATCGAGAAAACACCACTGAGAGGTTTCCTTTTGGTCGTTTACCAGAACAGTTCAATTGAATAATTGTCAAAAATACGGCCATCAGCCGTGAAAAATCAATTTTGAGATTTCAATTAATAAAAAACATTGGTTGTAACTAGAAAACATTAAATATCATAAGAGGTGGGAACTGCTTTAAAAAATGGTGGGAGGAGAGGATGATGGACCTAAAAAATCAAAATACCCGCACCCTGACATACTGGACAAACTGGTCGTTCTATCGCGTTAAGATTGCGAGAGCACAAAGGTGATTGCAAACACAAACGCATCACAAAATCTGCGGTGGCTGAACATACTGGTTTAACTGAGACTTTGACAATGCTCGAGTACTCGCCAGAGTACCTCATTACTTCCCTCGTATCATACGTGAAGCAATTGAAATTGAGAAACAACCTAACAACATAAACAGGGAGGATGGTTTTAGACTCAGTAAAGCTGGACTCCAGTAATTTATCCTCTAAGGACTCCCAAGCATCATAAATCTCACGATCACTCTCCACCGGATCAGCCAACCAAAACTCCCCCGTTCTGCCCGACTGATATACATTATGAAATACATTAAGATCAAATCCTTGTCCGCCCCAAGGTTTAAATAATCTAAGGACACGGCCTTGTTTAGGCAGAATAACTTACTTAGGCTTACGAACAAATATTGCTCAAATTTCTAAAGCAAATGCTTGTAAAGGTACACAGGTCGGTCCTTACCTGATTATGCTGGCTGTAGTTCCCAAATGACGACGCGGTCTAAGCCGAAAGTAAATTGTAATATTGACAGTTCGAGAAACCGCGAAAACTTTAAAGTGTCTAGTTTGGTCAAGAACAAAATCTCTGAAGACAAAACGGGCAAAATATTTTTATATTTCTAGCGATGAGACTAAAGACCTAAGTAAAGAAAGAAAGAAGAACAAATTTTTTTAGTGGTGCCTTACTATTTAGACGGAGGTATTCACGAACGGTTTTTTGGGTTTAACAGTACATATGGTTTGATAGACGCCGCAAACTATGCAAATAATATTAAACGAGTATTAGCTAGTACAATTGATTTAAATAATTGCGTTGCTCAGTGATACGTGCATCTGTGATGAGCGTATATTTATCCATACATATATAAAAGCACAAAGGGTTTTTTCTCCGGTTCCTCCAGCGGCTACCGCTTCACCAATTTGGACCATTTTTTTTTAATGAAAGGTCTCTATCCACAGATGGAACATGAAACATTTTTATATTTTTATTCTACGTCGATTTTATAATAATAATAATTTTAATTTATAATATATATGAAGGTCGGCTAGACGCGCGTCACTTGGGGCGCATCTACAATAACGTCGCGTGTCATTATTGGAACTAATGCATCACGTGACTTGACATTTCGCCGGTTCTGTCAACGCTGTCTGTCATTGCATTGTGTGCTGAGGTAACACTAGTTATTATTTATGAGCACAGGCTCGAGTACAAAAAGAAGTTCCACGGCAGAGTATATTTATTGTTTCAACTACCTATTAAATTTTGCTGCAGAGGGTTTACTGAAGCGGTGTTCTTTTTTCTCATTTAGAAAAACTGTATGCTTTTGTTAGTTATTCTACAGCGCACCCTAAATTTATCAACACGCAAAAAGAAATATACCCTAAACAAAAACCAGCCGAACTAAATCGACCGAGTGACAACCGTAGACTGTACAGTTTCATTCATGTACTGTGGTGATCAAGACAATTATAGTGTTAGCTAACGGTGCAGGAAATTTAAAAAAAAATAAAAGTAATCGTCGAGTGGATGCTATTAAATTAAATGAAAAATTTGTCATGTTTCTTTTTATATAACGTATTAGGACAAACAAGTTCTTTATCTGATCATTCATAGAACCCAAATTTAGATTATGCTAGGGCCTTAGATTTAGTTGACGCAACAATGAGTGTTCTGAAAAGTTGGCGTAATGAGGATAACAAGTGGCAAAATATTTAGTCTTCTGCACACACTTTATGTTAAAAAATTGGTATATGAAACGGACATATCAAGAATAGAATAAACAAACGACGAAGTAAACTGCCACAGAATCTGCAGCAGTATAATACTGAAATTCCAAATTTGGATCATACAATTAAATTTACTAATAATGAATCAAAAATTCACTTTTTTACCGTGTTCTTGATGTTATTATCAATCAACTAAAGAGAAGATTTTCAAACAATAATGTTATTTTAAAATCTATTGAAATTCAATCCCTAAATCTTTCCAGTAGTGAGTTTTTAAATTCAGACGAGTTGTCGAAATTTGCCCAATTTTATTTTGTGAACGCAAGTACTTTAAATGCAGAAAATTTATTATTAGAGAGATTGTGCAAAAAAGGAAAAAATTGATTTAATGCCAAAACTTCTTAATTTAGTAGATCAATATCATGATGCGTTTGAAACGGTGTACAACTTATTAAAAATTGCGGTGACCTGTTTCAACTACCTCATGCAAAAGATCGTTTTCTAGTCTAAAGAGAATCAAAACCTTTCTTAGAACTAGAATGACTAATGAGAGGTTCTACAACCTTTCCATTTTATCTGTTGAAAAGTAAATTGCCAAAAAAGTAAATTTAGATAAAGTAGTGGATGCGTTTGCCTCAACTCATAAGAATAAGCGCATAGTTTTTAACTAGTGCCTAACTGTTGTAAAATTGTCGTTTTATAAGTTAATCTTAATTTCATGTACAGAAACGAAAGAGTATTTTAAATTGTTCAATAAAAATATTTTTTACTAAAAATAGTATTTTTGAGTCACATAGCTATAAAATTGATAATACATCTGTTTTTGAAGTGTCCCCGTATTTTTAACTTGTCCCCCCCCCCTGGGCTCCCTCAAACAAAATTTTCTAATGACGCCACTGCCATTACGGTATACAATTTGTATAATAATTGAACTTTCTCTATTATAATTAATTTCATCTTAAGGAACCGCTAAAGATCTATGTATCATGGACCTGTATGCTGCTATGTTATGTGTTTTATGATGACAAGAATCGCGTGGTATTCTAATGTCTGTGTGTGTAAGTTTTCTATAAACAAAGTATTCAAGTTTATTAATTGAATTAATTATTATTTTTAAATCTAAAAAGTTAATTTTGTTCTGTTTCTAGTGTAAATTTTATTTTTAGATGCAAGCTGTTATTAAAAATTAAAAATTCAATAATTAGTTTAAATCAACTGTTAAAACACGCTAAAATGTCATCAACGTAACGAAAACACAATATAATTTTTTCAGATTGATCTGATTCGAATATTTGATCTAATAGATTTTCCATAAATATATTTACTAAAAAAGGTCAAATTGGATTTCCAATGGAAAAATCATCTTTTTGGAAATAAAATTTATTATTAAAAGTAAAAAAAAATTAATATCCAAATACCCCAACTTCATCCGATACAATGAAATATGCTTCGATCCCATATTTTGGTGACAAATCAGAACAATTGCTGAAATTATAAACAAGACAAATAAATATAATGTAAGTTTTAAAACAACTAAAACATTTTCAATACCACTTTGTTTAACGCAAAATCAAAAACAGACAATTTGCTAAAATCAAGCATTTACAAATTAAATTGTTCGCATTGTAATTCGGTATATATACGCCAGACAATTAGGAATTTTGATGTTAGGTATAAAGAACACGTATGTTGTTACATATGCAAACACCCATATAACGCCAATTACGCTAAACACTTACTAGTACACAATCATTTAATGTCATCTAATAACACTTTAACACTTTTGTGATGAGTAACGTAAATTAGATATACCTACTAGAAGTTTTTGAAATTCACAAACATTAAAAAACTGTACTCTTAATGAATGAGCAAATTGGTCTCTTAAATTCACATACAGCATACAGCGAAGACCAAACAAAGGGCTGCGGAGCACAAATTCTGAAACGCGCATTTGCATAACACGTAGGAAATACCGAGTATGACGATTTTAATAAAGTTGGTGAAAGACCAGATACGAAATTAAAATAGTAGTTACTAAATTACTATAATTGAAGGTTATTTCATGAGGTGTTTGAACGATGTATTCTCAATAATCACCGCAACCGCAAGCAATGTTTTTCTTGAAACCTAGGGGGAGGGGGCGAAGTTAATCTGCTGATTTTGTAGCAATTATTTTAGTTGCAGCATAATCTAAAAGTGACTGCAACTTAATGCTGGCTCCTTTTTCCGAAACACTATGTTATCTGGGTAACATTTGCGTTGTTCTTGTACTAGTTTTTTGTACGAAGGAAATATTTTATTAGCCAAATATTTTCCAACCGTTAACTTTAAATCGACAAACAAATTCAAAGCATTTTGCATCAGTTTCTTGAAGGTTGGTGTTGTCAGCACAAAGAGGTATTTTATTAGATAGCGAAAGCTTCCGTTTGCGCATAGAACGCTTCGCAACATGTTCAGTTTGATCTGTACCATACACATTCAGAATTTTGTCACTCCTTATGGTTTTGTTTTTTAAGAACATTTACTGAAATCCTTTGACTTAAATTTACACATAGAGGTTGTTGCTTTTCCAGCACCAGTACAAGACGCTTCAGAAGACTCGTCCAAACATACTTTCAATTCTTTGCGCAGTTCGTTGGGCATAGTTTTTTACGAATTTAGATTTTATTCTCATTGCCTTACTCCAGTTGTTTCCATACCTTCCAATAAACTTATTTCCGATTGCTGATTTTACACGATTTAACTGATCTTCGTCTAAGTCATTATTGGCAGTTATATTTTCTATTATTAAAGAAAGTCTTGGCTCTTTAGAGTTCAAGTTCTTTGAAAGCCACAAAATATTGCACAATTCTAGATTGGTAATTGAAAATGTTGCTCTTTTTAACCGACTTCAAAAAAAGGAGGAGGTTCTCAATTCGTCTGTATATATTTTTTTTTTTTTTATTTTTTTTTTTTTTTTTTATGTATGTTCGGGCATAACTTTTTTGTTTATGAACCGATTTTAATGATTTTTTGGTGTTGGGTTCAGTATAGTTCCAAGGTGGTCCCATTATAATTTCATTGGTATTGGAGCTTGAACTTCGATGATACTTCTCAAAATCTATTTTTTTAACGGACTTTTTTAGTGTTTCCGTATTTCATCTTCCGTTTCAACTAGCAATCGTTTCCTCATTGGAGAAGCACCCTTGCCAAGTCTGCCCATCACTTAAAATTGTAAAATAAATAACTTTTAAAAAAAAAGAAAACCGACTTCAAATAAAAACACAAAAGTAACATAAGTTAACTAAAAAGCAAAAAATAAATGTTTTTTATACAACAGTTTTATACTTATTTGTTGTTCCGTTTAATGTAATTAAGAAATTGTTGTTTATTATATAATTATTAATTGTTTTATAATTGTTAAGTCGGTGCCAAGTATAACCTAGATATAACATTAGATTCGAATTTTTGTTTTACTTGGCGCCGACTTAACAATTATAAAACAATTAATCCATACATATATAAAAGCACAAAGGGTTTTTTTCTCCGGTTCCTCCAGCGGCTACCGCTTCACCAATTTGGACCATTTTTTTTTTAAATGAAAGGTCTATATCCACAGATGGAACATGAAACATTTTTATATTTTTATTCTACGTCGATTTTTTAATAATAATTATTTTAATTTATAATATATATGAAGGTCGGCTAGACGCGCGTTACTTGGGGCGCCATCTGCAATAACGTCGCGTGTCATTTTTCGAACTAATGCATCACGTGACTTGACATTTCGCCGGTTCTGTCAACGTTGTCTGTCAGTGAATTGTGCGGTTTTGAGTATGGAGCGACATATTGTTCCTATTATAGGTGACGGAAACTGTTTATTTCGCTCTGTTTCGCATTGTGTATTTAATAATGACGAACATCATCGCGAAATACGCATGCAAGTCGTCGAAAAAATTAAAAATGAATGGGAATATTATGAAGGTTTTATTGTTGGAGATTCATCGTATAGGTTGCCGATTACTAATTCCACTGATTATGAAAATTTGTTATCTTTAGATGGTGAGTTCGCCGGACATGTCGAATTGCACTGTATTACTCAGCTGTTTCCTGATCATCTGTTCAGAGTGTATATAAATGACAATAACGAATCCCTTGACTATGGTACTGGAAATATTATTTCTAATTTACTTTTTTTTGGTAATGTTGATGCAGGGCATTATAGTGTTTTGGAATTTCGTCCAGTTAAGTCCAATTCAGTCACTAATGATGCGGATGTGGAAAACGCAATCTGCAATGTTGTGCAACATAGTGTTTCAAAAAAAAGGAAAATAAAAAAGACGTTAACTGGCGGCAGGGAAAGGAGACGTGAACGCACACAAAAACGTATAAAATACGAAGAAAAAACATGCTTTACGATTCGATATAGATGTGCCGTTTCTGATAATATTTCAAATGTAACTCCATTCAACTTGGGTAACTTAAACAACATATGTAGTTATTGTTCAGCTCTATACTTTTCATGTGAAAAAAATTCGTCTGGCTACTTTGGGCTTTGTTGTTGTAATAAAAAGTTCAAATTACCGGAATTTCGGATTCCTGATGAAATAAAAGAATTATTTGCAGGGAATAACGAGATATCGAAAAATTTTCGAGATAATATTCGACAATATAATAATGCTTTGTCGTTCGTGTCATTTGGTGCAAATATAAAATTACCTCCCGGATATGGTCCGTATTGTTTAAAAATTCTCGGTGTCGTGCATCATAAAATTTCGTCATTATACCCTCAAAATGCAGGATATGCTTTTTATGGACAATTATACATTTTAGATTTTTCTGAAGCCAATCAAATTAGACTTAAACATGCTGCGAACAGTTCTTTGAGAAAAGACATTCTAGAAATACTAAATCGTGTCTTAAATCAATGTAATCCTTATGTGATGTCATATAAGACAATGCATCAGAAGATATGTGAAGAAAAGGAGTTGGCTTTAAAAGAAAATCGTGTACCTATTAATTTGGTAATGCGTTTTTATCACGAACCCAAATCAGATCCTCGACGGTATAATGATCCTACATGTTCTGAAGTTGCAGCTGTTTTTGAATCAGCCGACGGTGCTCCACCTTCTCATAGACATATTGCTGTTTATGCACATGACGGTGGAATAAAAAATATAGATTTTGACAGTATGCATTGCGATCCGATGTCATATGTATTGATCTGGCCGTGCGGGGAACCAGGATGGTATATTTCTATGCCAACTGGAGGAGAGCGCAAAACTAGAATTCGCCAACACATTTCTATGCGAGAATATATATCTTACAGACTTATGGTTCGAGGTTCTCCTCCTGTAGGAGACTTCAACCCAATAATTAATGCTGGGAAGTTAACGCAGCAGTTGATTGTTGACTATTACTGTCGCATCGAAGGCGACAGATTGAAATTCATCCGTAACCAACAGGTGAAATTGCGAGTAGATACATACGCTGGTCTCGCAGACGCTTTACATGTAAGGGCCGACAACGGAAACTTAAAGGCTGGACGCGTTGTTATTTTACCCTCATCTTTTACTGGCAGTCCCATAAACATGATGCAAAATTATCAGGACGCAATGGCCATTGTAAGAAAATTTGGTAAGCCAGACATTTTTTTGACGTTTACATGTAATCCTTTATGGCCTGAAATTACAAACAGCATACATTCTTATGAAACTGCTAATAATAGGCCAGATGTTACTGTTCGCGTGTTTCATGCAAAAGTAAAGGAACTCTTACGTTTGATAAACCAAAAACAAATTTTTGGCGAAGTACTAACATTTTTGTACACTGTTGAATTCCAAAAGAGAGGTTTACCTCATGTTCACCTATTATTATGTCTTAAAGATACTTGCAAATTTAGGGAAATCTCAGATATTGACAACGTTATTTCCGCAGAAATACCAGACCCCAACAGTAATACGGCCTTATACAATTTAGTCAAATCTCATATGGTGCACGGGCCTTGCGGTATTCTTAATCCAAAGTCGATTTGTATGGTCGACGGTAATTGTAAAAAGGGGTTCCCAAAAGATTTTATTCCTGAGACAAGAGATAATGTAAATGGCTATCCCAATTATCGAAGAAGGAATAATGGTAGAACGATTACTAAACATGGACAAGGTAGTTATGTGGAAGTTGACAATCGTTATATAGTTCCTTATAATTCCTTTCTCTTACTTCACTTTCAAGCCCATATTAATGTAGAAATTTGTGCAAGTGTCCACAGCATAAAATACATTCATAAATATGTCTACAAAGGACATGACTGCGCCAATTTGCAGATAACTGCCGAAGGTGACATGCTTCATCATGATGAAGTATCAGCTTTCTTAAACACCCGATATGTCAGTCCGAGTGGGGCTGCGTATAGAATTTTTTCCTATCCTATGCATGAACAATCTCATTCTGTAATTCGCTTACCTGTTCATTTACCACAAGAACAACAAGTGTATTTTCATGAAGACAATGCCGCTGAAGCCTTACTTAAAGCAGAATTAAGAAAAACAGAACTGATTGAATGGTTTAACTTAAATAAGGATTTGTCAAAAAGAAGCCCTTACATTTATCTAGAAACGCCGAATTATTATGTTTGGGACAAAAATAACCGAATTTGGAAAAAACGTGTTAAATTTTGTAAAATTATTGGTAGAATGTTTAATGTTTCCCCCGTAGAATCTGAACGATATCATCTTCGCTTGCTGTTGCTTCATGTTGTGGGTGCAACCAGTTTTGAAGATTTGAGGACATACCGTAATGTTACTTATTGTACTTTTAAGGAAGCAGCAATGCGTAATGGCTTACTTCAGGATGATAATGAGTGGCATCGTTGTCTACTTGAATCATCAGTCATTCAAATGCCGTTTCAATTAAGGCAATTATTTTCGTTTATTTGCATATTTCAACAACCATCCAATGCACTTCAGTTATGGGATGTTTTTAAAGACTCTTTCAGCGAAGATTATGTACGTCTTCACAGCCAGGATATAGCTTATCAATTGAGTCTCAGAGATATAAATGAAACCTTAAAATTACATGGGTTCTCTCTTTCAACATTCAACTTACCCAGTATAGATGATTTACCAATAGCAACTTCAAGCATAGAGTATCCCATAATTCCGAATTTGGATTATGACTCGATGATACAACAAGCTAATGATGAACAACTTTTGATCATCAACGAAATTATTCATGTAATGCAATAGAATCATAAAGGCAAATCCAATGCCTATTTTATAGATGGCCCGGGCGGTACCGGAAAGACTTTTGTATACAACTGTCTTATACGAAAGTGCTTCAATTTAGGTTTGGAAGTAATATCTGTAGCATGGACTGGTATTGCTGCTATGCTGTTACCAAATGGTCGTACGGTACATAGTAGGTTTAAGTTACCCCTAAAACTGCATGAGACTTCTATCTCATCTTTAAAAGTCAACAGTAAAGCAGCAGCTGATATCAAGTCAGCAAGACTGATTATATGGGATGAAGCACCCATGGCCAATATATATGCATTAATGTGCGTTCATAGACTACTGAAAGACATTATGGGTAATGACATACCTTTTGGAGGAAAAATTATTGTACTTGGGGGAGATTTCAGGCAGGTCTTACCAGTTGTTCCACATGCTTCAAGAGAAACAATATTCCAAAACTGCATAAAGTTTTCTCCCTTATGGTCAGAATTTCGGGTATTTAAGTTGTTTAGAAACATGCGAGCAAGACCAGAGGAATTGGAATTTGCTAATTTTCTGCTTAAAATTGGTAATGGAAATTATCCTTCCGTAAATGACGAATCATCACCATTATCAGCTATTATTGATTTGCCGTCCAGTATAATTGCGAAAGAAGACATTGTTTCTGAAATTTTTGGGAAAGAATTTGTGTCACCAAATGCCGTTATTAATTTTTAAAAATATGCTATTTTAGCCCCAAAAAATGAACACTGCGATGAGATCAATTCTAAAGTTATAGACCTTATACCCGGAACGTGTAGAACATATATCAGTGTAAATAATTTGATAACGGAGGAGGAGAATGAAATTCTTCAGTTTCCTATTGAATTTCTAAATAGTTTAGAGTTAAGTGGTTTGCCTCCACATATCCTCAAATTGAAAACTGGAGCTATTGTAATGCTGTTAAGAAACCTAAATGCCTCCCAGGGGCTATTAAATGGTACCAGATTAATTGTTCAAAATATGTACGACAATTGTTTGGATTTGGAAATTATCACTGGCGAAAGAGTGGGTCAAAGAGTTTTGATTCCTAGAATCGACTTAACGCCATCAGATACAACGCTTCCTTTTTCTTTCAAAAGGCGCCAATTTCCTATTCGTCTTGCGTTTTGTATAACTATAAACAAAGCGCAAGGGCAAACTCTTGATCGTGTTGGTATTTATTTACCCCAGCCTGTATTTAGCCATGGCCAGTTGTACGTAGCAATGTCTCGAGTGCGATCGTTCGACAATTTGAAAGTACAAATAATTCCAAAAGGGAATAGCACTCTCAATGTAGTATTTAAGGAGGTGCTGTAATATATGAAACATTACATTTTCAAATATGCCTGCCGTCGTATTTCGACGGGGTAAAACTAGTAATTATATAATAAACAACAATTTCTTAATTACATTAAACGGAACAACAAATAAGTATTAAACTGTTGTATAAAAAACATTTATTTTTTGCTTTTTAGTTAACTTATGTTACTTTTGTGTTTTTATTTGAAGTCGGTTTTCTTTTTTTTTAAAAGTTATTTATTAATTATTGCGTCTTACAATGAGAAAGCCGCGGAGGCTTAACAATAGTATGTTTGTCCAGTTGGCGTGAGTGTTTGCCCATAGAACATGATAAATTAGCGCATCTGTTCACTCAAAATTTTGAGACGCTCAGAAAGGCAGAAAAATGCACCTGATTTCCTCAGCATTAGTTAGAATTATTCTATAGAACAATAAGCTAGAAGTACTCTATAGAACACACCTGTGTCCAGCTGCAAGATGCCACGCTAGACAAAAACACAACCAGTAAAAAATCGTTCAACCTAGAGATTTTACAGCAATAAAAAATTAATACAATTATTAGCAAATATTTTAATGTTATAAACAGCAACTTGCGGTATCGCTTTTAGGTAGGTTCTGTAAAAATTGTACTTATTAAAAATTATATATTTCTCATATTTTGGGACGTTCCAAATAATATTTCACATACAAAACATTAAAAAGAATAGGTTGAATTGAAAACATTTGTCCGCCTCGGCCACATTGTGCGACGGCGCGGCGCCACGAGATAGAACAAACGTTACGTTATCCGAAATAGGCCACACTAATAACATGCGATCGTTTTTTTAAGGAATTGTTTTTGGGGTTATAGTAGGAACGTTTTCGAAAAATGTTTTTTCTGGAGATTTTACAAGGCTTTTTCTTTCTCAAACTTTTTTCCGGATTTTCTTTGCGGTTTTTTCCGAATTTTTTGTTTGTTTTGTCAAAGCTGTTTTTTTCTGGTAACAGCTCTCGTTTCCTAAACCAACTCAGCGGAGGAAACATTTGGAGCGACGATAGCCGGGTATGAAGTTGTTACAACAAAAATTCGGGAGGCGTAGCCCACGGGTTCAGCTAGTTATTATTAAATGTGCAATATACAACACTGCAACAGTCCAGTCTAGTCCTCTTATTCATTTGATCCGCAGTCTGTAAAGGTTTAAATAAGTTAGGTTAGCACGCAACTATGGATCTGTCCCCTGAAATTAAGATCTAACAAATCTGGCTGTAGTACGAAACCTGAAAATTCCCCAAGTTTTTCCTTATAGTTAGATACTACAAATATCATTAATATCGGCCCAGTATTTATTGGGTTATCGTTATTTTTCAGAAATTACCGTTTTGGAGTCCTAGTGATCCAAAGCGTGTATTTCCATCAAAATAGAATTATTTCAGGATCGGTATACATTTCTATACTGAAAGAATACGCATGGGAAACTAAAATGGAAACTCCCTCCCTTCGATAAATGTTCAATGTTAAGTACTTATTCCCAAATAAATTGTTTAAAAAAATGTTATACAATAAATATAAAATTTTACAAATAAAGCAAAAAAATGTTACCTTGGAGTGCAAGAAAGTTATTTTTGTTAAGTGAGTTTATTTGGAAATTGTAAAAGTTTTATAGGAATCCAATGTATCACTTTAAACCCGGAAATATTTTGATGTTTGCGGTGTGTCCTCAAAAATTGTTTACCGGTAGAAATGTGGGAGAAAAGAAGTTTCTGATGTAAATCGATCGCGTCTCGAATCTACGTCAAGACGTCACAAAATTATAATTGAATCAGTGCCTGGAGGGCGTTACATGTATTGGAGAACGTTTTCTATATTAAGTTTTAAAATATAAAACGCGCACATGCCTGCAACTGAGGGTTGTTATTTTTGTCCGTAGTTACTTATTCACAGATTAATTGGTTTTTTCACTGTGTAAGCACCTCATTGTGTTTGTTGATTTAATCAAAAACTTTGTATTAAAAAACATTGAAATGTGTTTACCTCGATTGCGGCATTAGGAAGATTAGACGAGGAAAGGCTGAAACTTAGCGCTTCGTTCCAAACAGGATTACGTGTATTCTTCCTTGCAGCGGTCTTCTTCTTCTTCACACGTTTCCCACTAACGAGTAGATAAACTTTGACGAAAGGATCTGGATGTAAATATTTAAATATGATTTTCACTTTTAATGATGTGTACAGAATATTCTTACCTACGCTCTCCTTATCTTGCGGTAAAAATAAATTCCTAGCTTTCAACATCACTACCGTCAACCTTTCTGCGGACGGAAGGTAACTTAGCGATAAGAGGACTTCTTGTATCTCTTCCGGAGGCTTCTTGTTCTTCATTATTTCACCCCATACCTCGATATTGGACGTCACGTCGTACTCGTCCATGCTCATTCGAACCTCCCCGATGACATCGTTCCGTGAAAAGCGGTCATAATCAAACACTTGAAGGACCAACGTTTTGTATTGCAAGTCGTCATGAGACACCGGAAATTTGAAATGCTGGTCGAAAAAGGGATTTGCGTCGTTACGGTGAATCGCTGTTTGTCTCTTTCTAGTATCAACTTCCGGAAGCAAAGACAGTTTAACGTACGGATCATTGAAGCCACCTTGATCACTGCCTGCCAAGTCGTGCGCTAGAAATAACGACAGCAATAGCAAAATTGTTTTATCCCTTTTTTCGGTATTTACCTTCAATCAGATGTACAGTCAGATCGCTTCTGTCAAAATCGTATTTGACCCTAAAATGCAGTCTTCCCATATTAATTCCTGACCGTGGACTTCCTCCTAAAAATAACGGCCCGTCTTGGCGTGTGTACAAATCGGGTTGGATAGCACCTAATGGACTTGCAGGGGGTGCAGGCCCCCCTGTTTCAGGGGTTTGCCCTCTTGATGGAATCAACAACGGAGACAAACATCTTCCTAGACCTGTAGTTCGAGGAGACGCAAGGGCTGGAGAATTACAAGTCGAACTAGCAGAACCTCCAGTAAGGGATGCTAAACTAGATTGGGAAGGCGATGGAGTGCGAAGCTCCCCACTGATCGTGGTAGCCGCTGGAGAGGAACATCGCATATCCAAGGAAGCCGCTCTAAGTGGAGACGGGGACCTACTTGTGCTATGAAGAGGATAACTGGAAGAATGAGTTGCCTCTTGGTGTTGAAGCACCCTGGCCTTGCCATCTGGCGCGTAAGTTCGAATTTGTGGGGAAGATCCTCGGTGGCCCTAAAATACCAAAATTAAATGTAAAGAATGAAGTGATTTTTGTAATAAGGTACCTGACGTGATGCGCTGCTTTCCAAACTGCTCTGGGAAGAAACGCTGGGGGTTCTACAAAGGGGCGGTTGCCCTCCTGGGTATGATTTGGACTGATGTTGCAAAGCAGGAACGCTTGAAGAGTTCTGACATAGTTCTAGAGGAGTTTTTAGTAATTCTGCGGTTAGTGCGTGAGACGAAACGTTTTGGGGCGGTTGAATTTTGTGTTGTTCCTTTGCTACGTTAAATTCCTGAAAATAATCAAAAGTTTGAGTTTAGATATTTGAGCAGAAGCTGATATAAATAAACATGCATTTGTAAAAAACGCTTTCAGAGCTGTTTGAAAACCATGTTTAAAGTTTATATTCACTTTTTACAGAATAAGTTACATTTTAATGTTTTATTTATAAGTTAGAGCTTTACTTCGTTGAAGTTCATTTTAATTTATTGTAAATAAAACCATTCTTAACTTCAACAGGTTTTGTATTTTAGCTTTATACGTATTTCGACGTGTTTACACGTCATTTTCAAAAGCAAGATTAAAAGTAAACAGTTGATGTTGCTATAGGAACAATAAATCTTCATAACTTGATCTTGGTTTTCTATATCAGCGTCCAGATGACTTGATTTGTCATTCCAAAACGTCTAATAACGGTGAATTTAAGAGATCAATTTGTTCATTCATTAAAGGTACAGATTTTAAATGTTTATGAATTTCAAATGTTTCTAGTATATCCAACTCCATATTTTGGCAATCAATCAGAAAGAATTGCCAAAATTATAAACAAAACAAATAAATGCAAAATAATTTTTAAAATACCAAAAAACATTTTAAACACTTTGTTTAATGCTAAAGAAAAAACAGACAATTTACTAAAATTAGGCATCTACAAATAAAATTGCTCGCACTGTAATTCGGTTTATATAAGACAAACAATTAGAAATTTTGATATTAGGTACAAGGAACACGTACGTTGTTACAAGTATAAACACCCCCATAAATTCAATTACGCCAAACACTTATTAGAACACAATCATTCAATGACATCTAATAACACTATAAAATGTTTACACTTTTGTGATGACAAACGTAAGTTGGATATACCAGAAGCATTTGAAATTCATAAACATTTAAAATCTGTACCTTTAATGAATGAACAAATTGATTTCTTAAATTCACCGTTATTAGACGTTTTGGAATGAGAAATCAAGTCATCTGGACGCAGATATAGAAAACCAAGATCAAGTTATGAAGATTTATTGTTCCTATAGCAACACCAACTGTTTCCCTTTAATCTTGCTTTTGATAATGACGTGTAAACACGTTGAAATACGTATTAAACTTAAATACAAAACCTGTTGAATTTAACTCTTTTTTTATGTGTAATTTGTAACTCTGAAGCTTATTACCTGTTAATTAAAGAGATTAGCAACTAATTTAGCTGATTTAACCTTCATATTTTTGGTGCCAGTGGGATACTTGTGTCCCAGAAGATGTTCAGCGTATTCCACAGGGTCATTTGTAGTCTGTTTTAACGATGTTATCATATGTACTAGTATCCCCGAAGCCTCAAGCCCTAACTCCAGAATTTCACTTAATAAGGGCACGTGCAAAGCGTACATTATTGGTGTTGACCTTTTAACCTATTTATACAAAGCATATATGTGACAAATATCCAGACTTATCCCCTTGCTTGACAAATGCTTAAATATTTATTTCTGGCTGTTTGTTTTCCAGGAGAATAGCTCATGACAAAATCTGGTTAGTTATTACTTTCAAAAAAATTGTTAAATTACGTTAATTATTATTTTACTTTAATCATTTTTGCATCGGTGCAAAATTACATTACAGAAAGGTTAATGTATAATTAACCTTTCCACGCCTTCAACTGTCTTTCTGCAACTTCTAAGATTAATGAAGTTTTAAAGACAGACTTCTCTTAAAGAACTCTAATCACGGTTTGAAACTTTACCCTTTTAAATGAATAATAAATTTACGCTCTCCGGTTCAACTCCAGAAGTTTAGTTTTGCTGCACTTTTGCATAGTTTTGAGGTTTTTGTTGCTCTAAAAGTTAGACTGACTAAATGTTAAATTAAACTCAACCTTTGCAAACCACCTACGCTTCAGTCCTTTAACTTTTACCATTCTAGTTAAAATTTATAAATAATTTAGAAAGTTTTGTTGGGAAAATTCTAAACGCAAACAACCAGAATTGGAATAAATATGGATGCTTTAAAAATTTACATGAATTGAAAAGGTGGCAAAGGTTCCGAATAAGTGAATTTCGTGCCGAGCTTTTGACACATTAAATTCCACAAACACGAAGGATAAACACGTGCTTCACTAAATACGTTTTCAATTTCACTGCGGTAGTGAAGGTTTTGTTTGGATATTTGATGAAATGTTTTCATGTATTATTTTGTTCTTTTTTAAATATATTTTGCGGATTAAATTGAAATTTAATTTTTACTGAGTATCGAAATGAATTGTTTAATTTGTTTTCTATATCGGATATTTAAAAAAGTCAAAGTCGTAAACTAACGCTGACACAGTTGTCAGTACCCACAAGAAGGTTTTGTAGTAACTTTTAGCAAAGGCCAAAACTTTTGTAGTTTTTGGTATGGTTTACAAATCTCTGAAATTATGGCACTTATTGTAAATTCTGAAAATGTCCAGAAATGAGAAAGTTAAACTGCAAGTATTTTTGTTGAGCAGTTTGCTCTTCAACGGTATCCAAGCAACCTAAGGACCACGAGGGAATATTGATTGCTAAAATACAACGCGCAACATTCATCCCAATAATAATATGTATAAAGCAATCAACGTCATGTAATTACAACTGACACGCAAACTTAATTACAAAATTTCCTTGTCAATTTAACTTTTCACGTAATGGACAAAGTTAATGATATGGAAATGAGACGTAACGATAAATTTTTAATCGAGGTTTACTGAAGTTTTAATTGTGTTTGTGATACTTTTCCCGGCTGTAGTTACAGAAAACAATGTAGTTTAAGGGATGTTCAGAAATGCTTGTACAGGGGTGTTCGGGTACATTACATCAAATACCTCATTTCAGATATGCGGCAGGTGACCCACGGAAGGTCGTGAAAAGCTGAGAGGAAATATCGACCCGGCGCGAGACCACAAGTGACGTCACGGGGAGCGGTAAGTGAGCTTTTCCTAAGAAGCTTTCGCTCACAATTCATCCTGCAGGAATGTTCTTCCCATTTTAATGAGAATCAGGAAAATCAAGGCTTTTCCGCCTTGCAACGAAAATGGGGTACTTAATAAAGCAGACACGCGTCTCGTTAGTAATGTAGGCGTTACTACAAGTTTGTGAGACGTAAACAATGTGCTTTTGACTTATTCCTAGTACATACCTCGACGCTGTTATTGCTGCTTGTGCTATTGCTTCCATTTTCTGTATTTTTAGGGGAAGTCGAGCCCAAGGCCCGTTCTTTTGCCGCTCGCGCCCAAGACTCTAATTTTTTATGAGTAACCCAACAACTCGCGGGTCCCATGCCAGCCATAGTGCACTTTTTAATTCACAGCTCCCCCCATACCAATCCGGAACAAATTAGCAACGTAAACATATTACAACAAATTAATGCACGGCGCACAATTGGTGTTCCAACGCGCCATCTTATCGATAATCGGATTTTAATTTTGCCCATTATCGATAATCGAAAAATTCAATTGGGCGCTGCGCTTATGATTGCGTTTACTTGAGCATTTTGGTACAAATAAATAATATTCCATACGCGCGCTCGACGTCAATCGCGTCCAAAATATACTGAGTTCGTCGCGGTGCTTGCGTCTCTCCCGGGCTCAACAGGTTGAGGGGATGGGGAGCAGACTCAAAGCTCAGACGCACGTCTTTACGCCCTTTAGAGGAAACTAAAAATTGGAACGCTTTAGGCACGTCGAGAGTTACTTCGAAAATATACGCGAATTTGTAGTGCTTTTACAGTAACACTAATGCAGTACATCAATCCAAATGATTTAGACTCATCAGTTCGGATTTTTCGACATTCTGCGGGACATTTTTGACTTGTCCTAAACGTAATATAATTTGTCGAAGAAGCAAAGGTGATGAAAAAATTAAATGCAAAATAATTAGCTAGGCGTAGATTCTTCAAGAAGATACGTTTCTGTGGAATCTAATAGGCTTGGGGCGGCGAATCGAAGAGGAACCAAGGGAAACGAATAAGGGTAGAAAGTTGCAATTGCAAGATAGCGTATTGTTAAAATGTTGACATAGTATTGGAAAACGTACCTACTGAAGAATTCCATTACTGTAAATGTAAATTTACTTGATTTTTCTTTGTTATTACAGTTTGCTATTACTGGAATGAAAGTGAATATAAATCACAAAAAAATAAACAAATAAAATTTTATTCAATATCAAGACGCTTCTCGATTTCAATCAATAAGTCAGACCAATTTATCAAAATAATAAAGAAAATAAATTTTACTTCTAAACGCACTTTATCGTTTTAATTATTTTAAAATAAGACAGCTAAGTGCTAAATCCTATTAAAATTTAACGTATTTAATTGGAAGCCAACGAACATAGATGACTTAACGACATATTTATAATTTCGTTTCGATAATATAAAGGAATACAGAGCAGAATTTTCGCTCTTTTTAATTGTTAGACATCCTTTTATATACTTTAAAGAAACTACCTGTTCGCCACTCGTTTGTTTTGAACTACTAAAAAAATAAAGGTTTAGATTACGGATACGACACAAAATTGTCAATAAATAGACATCCCCCTGAGAAAATACAACCTTCCAATTAGTTAATCACGCGTTCTATCTCGCTCCTGATATTAGGAGCGCCTCCAGCAATATTTACACACTTCAACTAGCTCGCTTTCTGATGCCAAGATACATTAGGACCGATTAACCGAACTTTACAGTAAATCTTCTAAAGTAGTTATGATTAAATTAAATTTAAATTTGTCTAAATACCAAATTAAAAGATTAATTTCTAACTTCCCGGTTATTAATTAAATATTTATGCTTTGATGGGTATTTTGTATACAAAAAAGACTGTTGTTTGTATTCTAATTTAAATTTGAACAT
This sequence comes from Ctenicera cuprea, assembly GCA_958336395.1. NCBI lineage: Eukaryota > Metazoa > Arthropoda > Insecta > Coleoptera > Elateridae > Ctenicera > Ctenicera cuprea. The sequence goes on from OY284488.1 coordinate 33,496,225, forward strand.
AGAAAAAGATAAGGAAAAAAAACTCAATACGTTAAATTGAATTAGAACCACGAAACAGTTACAATACGGAAGCAGAAAATATAGATTTTCTTTTAAAGGCTTTCAATCAAGCACCTATATCAAGCAGTACAATCCACAAAAAATTCAATTTAACAAGAAAACTGCCAGACGGTGAACAGATCGATGACGAGTTATTGGCTAATATAAAAGAAATGAACAAGATTGATAGAAAGATATTGAAATAGCTATTGTGTGGGAATTCTAAAAACAGAACTTGCTACCCTTACTATTATTAAAAAAATATTGTCTATTGAATCTTCTACGTATTTTTTTATCTTTCGAACAACTTTTATAACATTAATTTAAAATTCGTAATGAGGAGCAAGAGGCAATAGCTTTTAACAGTATTATCATAACAGCAATAACTGTAAACACCAATGGCGTTTTATTTCTTATACTTTCAGTATAGGAATGTATTCTGATTGTAAAGAAATCAATATTAAAGTTTTAATAGAAACCAGCTCAAGCCATAGCCTTCGTTCAAGCTTTTTTGATAACTTGTAACAACCACGTCGCACTACGCGATAGTTACATACATTTGCTCAAAATAATAAACAAACTATGTCGAGATGTAAGAGCCCGTCGCGTCGTTACGTAAAGTTGAGACAGTTCCTGATTTAATGTAAATATGATCCAAGGCTTTATATGTTAATAAATTATTATAAATATTTCTTTTAAATCTTCCAATATTTAATAAAATGTTTACCGATTAGAGTAAATCCTTAAAGCATGTAATTTAAATATTCCAATATTAAATAAATCATTATAGAGGTTAATAAATGCATAAACGTTTATTTAAATATTTGAATATTGAATAAATCTGAACGTATTTACAAAAATAAAACTTCCGCTTTTGCATCAGCCGGATCGGCAAGATTACATTAAAAAAATATTTTATGTTTTCACTTCCGGTTTTGGATTTTTTTTAAAACTTATTTAGTCGATTAATTGTTGATATATCCCTGCATCCGTTCGAGTGATGTGGGCCAAAAAATAAAAACAAATAAATAAAATAAAAGTTATAGCTCTTTTCTAGCTTTATGAGCCTAAGAAATTATAAAACAAAATTGAGACCAATTATTAAGTAATATCATTTTTTTAATTTCTTAAATTTTTTACTTCACAGTTTTTATTGGTTTCAAAGTTTTTGTACATATGTAGTAACTTATCTTTCGTTAAAGTCAAAATGTTCAAATAATTGGAGCGGCCTTTATTTTATAGTTAGATATGTTACGAAAATTAAACTTTCGATATGTGTTAGCACCCTCTACTGCAGTTTGTCTTTAACTTTTAATTTTTACCAATACCAAAGCGCCATATTATCTAACTTCTGTTTCTGGTTCCGGATTTTTTTTAAATGTTTTGACCTGATAAAATTTTATTGGAGCTAGGTGTTTCAAAATTCATTAAGATCGGTTCAATAGTTTCTGAGTTTGCGAGCCTCACACGCAGACATACATGCAGACAAACATTTTTAGAAACTACTATTTTTGGCTTCCTAGGGGCCAAAACAAATTCTCACAATCGAACATTTTTACGATTTCCATTTTCATACTGGAAATATTAAAATGTAAAAATTGCTGAAACTATAAAATATGCAGGGTTTCCAAGATAACGAATTCATGCATGGGGATCTCGTAAACGGTAAGTGATAGAGATTCGGTTAAATTAAAAGAAATATTCAGCATCTCAAGTACTACTATGATCTACATTCAAATCGTACAATGTTTGCTTAATTTTCAGTACAGACTGAAAAAACTAAAATTTTCAGTTTTCGTTTTTTGTGTATATTTCGGTTATTATCAAAAATAGCGCAAAGAGGTTTTGACATTATTAAGACATTTTTTACACAGATTTAGAATTTCAAATTAAAATTTTTATAGGTCTTTAAATTTTCAAGATATTGACATAAACTTCGCTTTGTTTCCATTGAGGTTTGATCAGTTTATCTTCCCAAATAATAAAAGTATAAGGGAGAAAATGTTTGTTCATCGTAGGCTGTGAAAAAACAAAATAAAAGCACTTCAATGTTTCAGAGAACAAACTGTTAATAATGTAAAAATCGATTTTATTCATTAAAAAATTGCCATAAAGTTTTCTACGCGATTCTGTTTTCAAATTGATAAAATTTGGTTTAGAAAAAAAAATGGTACCAAAAAAATATGTCTAACTTCCGCTTCCGGATTTTTTTAAACCTTATTTTGTCGGCCATTTTTTGATATATCCTCAGATTCCAAACCTCATTGCAATCCGACTATTCGTTTGATAGTTATGATGCACCAGACATACTCACATTACCACGCACAGACATTTAAAAAAAATTTTTGGGTTCCCGGAACATGAATTTCCGTCAAATTCTCGATTTCAAAAATTTTCATGAAATCAATATTTTCCTATACTGAAAAAATAGGACAGTAAAAATGTTAGCCTGTTTCGTGCTCTTAAGTAAAACTACCCTGTAGATACTAACTTTTTAAAGATATTTGATAAATAATAATATGGATTGATACTTAATAACTGAAAATGTATTAATTGTGTTTTAATTGTTGGCAATGTTTTGCCTTCAATCTGTTAAAATATCAATTATACAAACAAGCCGTCATTTTGATACGGCTACAATGATACGTAGTTTCAAAAATTGCATTCAGTTTTTTTTGCTTTGAGTTTTCTGGCCGATTCACGAGTTATGTCCAGAAAAAAGGTACTTTTATGCAAAATATGTTTAACCTAAACATATTAACTAATAAGCAGATTTTAGGGCCTTGGGAGACCAATAAAGCGGACGCTGCAGAGGTGTCTGTCTGTCTGTTTGTACACTTTACAGTCCAGGCGCCTAAATGCAGAAAAACCAAATTTGGCTCAAAGATTGCTAATTGCAATAGGACGACACCGCAAGAAAATGAGGTTGGTCCGTCAAAAAAGACGCGCTCGAAAAAGAACCTTAAATTCGTATTCTACACATGTCGAATAGCCGATCCGCGTAAACGCGATCTCCCTATCACCCAGCGATTGACCCCACTATCATTTGTTTGTCTTTTCAAAAATTTATGAGATTCTGTTTCAAAATCGGTATATTAAATGATCATTGGAAACACCACTAGGAGGTTTCCTATTGGTCGTTTAACTGAACAGATAAATTGAGTAATCACCAAAGTATAAAATCGATTTTAAAATCCCCCCCCCCCCCCCCCGTTTTCTCAATATTTCAAAAATAGACGATTTTCGGCTTTAAAATCGGTATAAACATGTTAAATGATAAGAGGAAGAATCTTCCGTTGAGAAAGCACCTCTGAAAGGTTTCCTTTTGGTCGTTTACCTGAACAGCTTAATTGGAAAATTGCCAAAAAGAGAGACTCATCAAATGATTTTGTGTAGCCTCTCTACAACTTTACAGGCATTATTTGTGTGGTTTCTGAATGGACTTGAAATTATTGTAATATTTGTTTGTCATAATTTGAAAATCAGATAGTAAATATTTTTTTATAACTGAATTTCGTAAATTTGGGGATAGTTTGCCTAAGCAAAAATGCTAAAAAAATATCTTATAATGACCGTTATAGGAAATTGTTTCCTAATCGAATAAAAAGTGATTTCAAACTGCCTTTGTTTTTTGGAGGCCGTAGTTTGGTATTCATATATGTTCGCCTGACCCCTGAGACATCCCTTAGGAAATTATTTAACTTCGCTCGTTTTCGTAGTCTGTAGTTCAGTATAGGGAAGCGTTTTTGAACATAATGTTAAAATAATTTTCTCCTATTATTTAATCAAGGAATGCACCGACGTGTACATAAAATACTTTTTTTCTATAGCAACTGTTAAAACGTGCTATTATTAACTAAAATTAGAGGGAAAAGTAGCACTTTACCATCAAGGGTAGATAAAGTAGTACTTTAACAGCAAGGATAGATAAAGTATTTTATTTTTTCTTCTACATTAAATACACTAAATAGCAACCAAAAAGTTTTTAAAGCCACCTACTCATTTTTTGTGAAACTGTTTTTTCCTGACACTTTTAAATTAAATTTATCATTGATTTTTCTTCATTTTTTGGTCTTCTTTAACAATTGCTATAGAAAAAAATGCTGTATTCCACACGACGATAAAATTTCATTATCTTCTCGATGCTTATTAGCGTCTCGGCTGATGCCTCGACGCTAAAATCGCTCTCGAAGATAAAGTGCAATTTTATCATCTTGTACAATAAATAACTATTATCGCCAACCGTCAATAGAGCCATGCATTACCATAGCGATTTTCGGAAGTAAACAAACACTTTATCTTACTGTAAAAATCAAATACTTTATCTGCCGCTAATATATTTAAACATAGCCAAAACAACGGTTTGACATTGGTTTGACATTAATCAGAAATCGTTTGTCAGTGTCACGGCTCCAACAGTAAAAGTTCGTTCGCGAATTATTTATAGAAAATAATGAAAGAAGACATTTTTACGGTTGGCGATAAAAGTTTGTATGCACCACGTCAGTAAAGTGTCTTTATCGAACTCGCCTGTTACTCGCCTCGCTCGCTTGGCTCATGATCTCAGACTTGTTCGATAAAGAATCACTTTCCTGACTTGGTACATGAATAACTATTAAAGCCCTATCTGTAAGTTAAAGAAGTAACATTAATACTGGCGTGACGTACAGTAATAATTAAATCTTTATTTCCTTTTACTTTTCCATACATCTAAGTTCTACTAAAGGCAAATCAAATATTTTTTAGCGAATGCTGTACCTCAAAACTAAGGCCGCTACGTATTTAAAAAATTTTGATTTAATGCCCAATTACTCAAAAACAAAATATCCAATCAATACAAGTGTGTTATAACTTAATATCCCTTAAAATATAACCAAGAGATGTATACATATTTTTGGAAATATAAAAATTGTAAAAATGCTATCTTCTCAAAATTTTTGCCAAATTTTACTCCGACACCTTCCAAGAATTTTTGAAGAATTGGGAATAAATTCATTATTTAATCAAAAGCGCAGACGCCAACCGTTATACATTTTAAACAGTTCAATAGTCTATTTAAAGTAGTTTGTTAGGAATAACAAGAATTTTCAACTGTATTAAAAATTAAGAAAAACCGATAATTTTTAATATCAAAAACGCGTTTTCAACGTGATTTTACGCCTTTCAATTAACACAAGCTACGACCCCCTAACGTGACAGTATAAATAAAATACTTTACTACTTTAACAATATTTATTTACTGTAACATTATACGTATTTCAACATTTTTACATGCCATTCAAAAGTTATATAACTTTTGATAATGGCATCTAAATGTGTCGAAATACGAATACGATTATTACGATATTTTAGATAACTCGTTAAATAAAGTTGTTATAAACATTTATAGTCTGAAGGCGTGATCGAAATATATAGCTAGCACTTTTACGCGAGTAGCCGTGCCTAGGAACCTAGATGCCGTTGACAATGACAGATTTGATAGATCTGTCATTGTCAATGGCATCTTGGATTCCTAGCCGTGCCGTGCCAACGCCTTCCGTTAGGAGCGAGCGGCTTGTACCAGGTGTAGATGACTAGATGTAGAATTCAATGGCTTATTGGCGCAAAAATATTTAAAACGGTAAATGTATGGGAAACTACTAGCGACCTGTTTCAGCCATTTTTTAACACAAAACAATGTATGAAAAAAGTCATCGTATTATAGTATTTCACGAATGAGAAATACATACACAGCAACAATATAAGAAAAACAGGAATAATTTAATTAAATTAAGGAAGAGAAAATTCATTTAAGTTATAGTAACAGTTGTCTAACAAGAACGAGAGAATTTAATTTTTGAAAATTATATGCGATGTAGTAGTAACGATATGGGATACATCTATCAATATGTCGAATCAGCACCTCTCGAGAATATCCTCCTAGCCTTATGTTATTCTACTTTGTCTTTAAAAATTAGTCAAAAGTATTCAGCAACGTTTAAGTCGGGTGAATGTTCTGGTCATTGCGTTTCATCAAGATCACTTTCGAAATCTTTTAAAATTTATTGACTTATAATTAACTTCTGATACCCGAAATAACATTACGTGCAGAACTATTTGCAGGTAATAGTCCGATGCACACCAGGAGACCATATAGTTCAGTGGCGTAGCCAGGTATTTTTTTTGACCGCGTCGCAAAATAAGTGACATTTTTTTAGGAGTTAGAGTTGTTTTTCCATGTGACACCGCAAATACGCCACAGATTTTAAGTAATTTGACTTTTTTCTGTACCAGTAGCCCCAAGGGGCCCCTAAATCTTCGGGTCCCCATCGCCTTGCAACCATGCCGCTGTTATAGCTCCGCCACTGATGCCATGCATACATAAAAATTGTTTTGTTTTGTCCAGTGTTAATAGAATTTCTGGAACGACCTTGTTCAAGCTACAATTGATTTACTTATACGTAGTTTTTCTATATACGTAACTACAATTAGAGCTTCAAAATTAGGTAATTTAGTTAGTATTTAAAACAACGAGAACATGAAATCGTTTTACTAAATTGATGAATTTGAGATAAAACTATTACTGTAATACTCGTATGGACGACTTTAATAATATTGCTAACGAGAAATTATTTCCGGGAAATTCTACTTCTCGTACTAATAGAATTAAGTCATTCGTAATCCCTTTGGCTTTTTAATGAAATTTTAAATAGCCGGGGATTGTGCAGTTCTGTTTAATTGAAAATTACTGGCACACGGATACTCTCCAACATCATCCCGACACTTGAGTAAATTATCGTTCAAAAACGTTATCTCACTTCAGTATGTGTGGGTGTATGTGTGTGTGTGTGTATCAAAGGAAAGGTAATTATTAAAATTAGGTTATGCTCCGGTGTAAAATAAGGCAGTCGCAGGTGTGATATTTGTCATTTAATTCGATTTATTTTCCAGTCTGTTAGCTTTGCTCTCGTACCTTCCGTGAGAGCTCATTCTGCTTCCATAGCTACGGATTCAAAGCTCAAGTTACGTGAAATATGTTCTGTATTTGTCGTTAAAATTTACGGTGGGACATCGATGCCGTGTATCTAATCCAATATCGCTGACGCACCGCTTGGATGTGAAATGCATTTTACAAAATGTCAAAGTTCAAAAGCTTTCATTATTTAAACTTGTTGAACTCTAACATACGTTTAAATTAACCCACATTACAGCTATAAAATCGACAATTCGGCAGGGTAATCGATCAATATGAGGACAACCACAATGAAGTTTTTCTTCCATTGTATGCATTGATTACCATTTTTAGCATGGCTGGGACTAGGTTATTCGGCGCTCGATGCAAAATAACAAAATTGCCCTCCCCCTCCTTCGTTTATTTAACCAAAAATGTAAGAAAAATACATAAGGCTAACTTAAAGAGCTGGGTAACGCTTTTAATCACAAGAACACTCGTCACACTAATAGTTTTCCAATTCCAGCCGACGGCATTTGAGAAAACAAACAATTTCCTCCCATCTGAAGTAGTTGCCACTCACTCGTACAAATCTTCACATCAGCCAGTCTAGTATAGCAGACTGTGGCCGCGTGTCGCCATGGTTCCCATGACAACGCCGCTTGTGACTGCAGAAGGTTTTCTCACGCCAACTGCACTCTTCTGTGCGTCTCAAAATACGTAATTCCGTTTATTTTCTGTACTGCAGTTGATACGCGCCCTTTATAAATTGCGTTTGCACGTTCTGCCTGCATTCAGTATAATCGTAAAATAAGCGTACTATAAAACTAAATATATATTATTTATTTCATGACTCAAATATAATTCAGGTTATATAAAGTGAAGAGGCACTTCACACACTTCACCTGAATAGCTGCTACTTCAGTTTGAAAACCGCAAGCAAACGAAAACAATTATGCTACCCTTGTTATGTCTATGAGACGACAAAATAACAACTCATCTGCAATGGCCGGTGGCTTACTGCAAAGATAAGAAAAAGTGGGTACTTCATATCACACACTGAACCAGGGCGGTCATTACATAAGGAGAGAGGGCATAGGATCCATAGCTCCCCCTCCGAGCCTCTGCGACCAGTCTTAAATGTGCGTCCGCCACATAACAGAATAATGTAGCATATTTTAAGGATTATTATTTTTAGTTCGCTTTTTTGTGTTGGACTTTATCCAGAGTTGTAGAAGTTTTAAATTTTTATATATATTTCTTTTAGTTTTTCCTCCGATATTGTCTGTTAACAAATAAAAAAATTTTTAAAATTCAAATAATTGTTAAAAAATTATGTACAATGTTAATAGCTTTCTCTCTGAAGACCGCCCTTGCACAGAACATAGAACAGCTCTAATACAAGGCGCCTGTAGACGCCGCCGCCGCGACGGCGGTATTCTAGTACACCGAAAAAATAATATACAACTGCTGTAAAATTTAATTTTGTGATTTGTATTGAAGATCTTTGATTTTGCGTAGAAAAAAAATTGAAAAGCCATTTTCTGCTCCTCGCTATAGTCCCGTCCCTGATTTGTAGTATTAACCTTGTGTTCGGGTCCAAAACGACCCATTACGTTAAAATGACTGGTTAATATCACCTAGCTTCTTTTTTGTATTAAAGTAAAAAATTAAAATTAAAAATTCTATAGCGTAAAACCAAACATTTATTTAATAAAAGGAAATTGAACAATACATTTCAAAACAAAAGCAAGAACTAAGAATAAACGTTTACTTAAAATAAACGATGCGGAAGTAAAAATGAACATTTAGTAAAGAAAAGAACACTTCTAAATTAAATTTATAATTGACAAAAGAAAAAGTAAGTTTATAAAAGCAAAAAAAGTCATTTTATCTATTAGTAACACTGTTTGCATATTTGCTCTAAATGTTTCTTACAACAATAGTTTCCACACTTGCAGCACAAACTAGAACACTTATTGTCTGTTTTTTAACCATATATTGAGTTGATGTTGAAGCTGCTTCATCTTGAACAATTGCTATAGCAGATTTTACTTTTTCAACAACGTCCCTTGCGGCTTTTGTTCTAGGAAAATACTTTCTTCTTTCAATCTGTGGTTTTACCAGTGACATGCCCAAATTTTCTAAAAAACGTCGTCGTTTTCGACAATCTTTTGAACCCCAACTATTAGCTACTTTCAAGAATAAAACGTAGGCATTGTAAGAACTAATGTCAATTATATTATAGAAGACGATAAGTGGCCAACGGTTTGTTTTCCTTTTTGTTGTATAACACATAACCGCTTTATCCATGGTGTCGACTGCCCCTTTTGTTTTATTGTAATCTAGTATAATTACGGGCTTTTTACTTGTTTGGTTTGATACTGCTTTTTCCGAATGTAATGTACTTTGCAATATAACACATTTGTTAGATTTTTCGGGAAGGTATGAGACCAAGCAAGTATCAGAAGTAAATGCAAACTTTGAAGACATTTTTGGTACATTTTTCGTAGTAATTCTGGTGAAATACAAGTCTTGTTTCTTTTCATTGTACCAATCATTGTGATATTTCGCTTGAGTAGAATCTGGCCTAGTTCATATGACGTAAAAAAATTATCGCATGTAATATTGTGGCCTTTCAATCCGTAAGATAGGTCCAAAACAAACCGCATACCCTGCTTTTGTTCTCTGACTCCTCCAGGAAGTTTCCCAAGGTACGGCTGGATGTTCGTACGTACGCTGTGTTATTGTCGCATAATACCCAAAATTTAATTCCATATCGAGCAGGCTTACTGGGCATATATTGCCTAAAAGAGCACCTGCCTCTGAACCCAACCAATTGTTCATCAACGGTTGGTTACATTTGCATCTGGATTGAACAATTTTGGTAAAACTTCTACCCATTTGTCCCAAAGCTCCCTAATAGCTGCAAATTTATCCCGGGCTCTTCTTTCAGTTCGTGTTTGTTTATTGTCAAATCTTATTACTCTAGAAATTCGTTTGAAATTCTCTAAAGACATTATTGCACGAAATATACTCCTACCTTTTTCGGCATCCCATAAGCTTTCTGTCGATTCGCTGTGAGATTTGACAACCCCTGCCAAAATCAATAAACCAATATAGGAATATAAAACTTGCGCATCCAAATCTTTCCAATTTGTGTCATAGACTCGACGAACCTTCTATGTTTGAATTTTCTAAAATTATTTTTTCAATTAATGGTGGAAAGATAAGCATAAAAGCAGATTCCGCCCTCGAAGTGGTGTACCTAGTAAGTCCAGGTGTCATTGTAAGAACGTTGTGTGCAGCAAGTCTCCCTTGATGTATAGGAGGTTCAGAAGACCATTCGATTTGCTTGTTTTTCGATAACATAGTTTCGGATGTCACATTTGAAATTTCTGGTTCTTCCTCTTCTGATCACCTGCCGAACAAACAGAAATATGATCTTCAATTTCAGAGCACTCCTCTTCGTAAGATGGATCCCATCCATCAGAGGAATCTTGAAAATTAAATATTTCTTTGTCTGAATTATCAATTGCTTCTTCTAGTTGCTTTTGTGTCAAAGAAGGCAAACATTTTGATTGTTTTGAAGTCATAATAAAAAAAAGTTACTCCGCACAAGATGTACACAGAACTAAGATTCAACACTCACTGAACGATATACAAGCACTGTGGGATAAGAAATACTGGAGAGGTTTACATGCAGGTCTCAACCTGTTGCCATTACTCACACCGCACTGTACGGAATTGTGCGATTTTCAGCTTGTTTCCGCTTCTAAAGAGGAGAGGACAAAAGTGTCCCAAACAACCTATGTGTGTAAATTTAAACTACTAAAAAACTGAAATGAATATTTTTCCGCTAATCACAAAATTTTGAAGCTACATTAATTACAACTAAAGTCCTAAGAGCTCAAATATCTAGAACAAAAAATAAAAGTTTAGGCGATAAATAAAGCAGCAACTGGGTCGAAAAGGACCCGAACGACGCACCAAGGTTAATAAAGGCACTAAAAATTTCAATTTTAATTTGAAACTAATTATGGGGAACGGTAAAATCACAAAATTAAAATTCATAAAGACGATAGTTTAATTTTGAAAACTTTTATAACTTTACTGAAAAATAATTTTGTAAAAGTTACTGTATTTACGCGTTAATTCAGTAAATGGTATTTAAAAAAATTAACCAACTATTTTCAGTTAACGATCATACCACTGTTAAATTTTTTTGGAATTACGTCAATTAATTTCACGAATTACGTCGATTGTATTTTAGTCACAAAAAAGAACACATTTTTGTTCTAAATATGTTTGTTGTACTAGACACGAAATGTATCAATTAACTAATTATTTAAATGCTGCTGCCGTGATGTTAAACCAACTTCTTAAACATTTCTGGTTTGGATTTCAGCTACCAAGAAGGAAATTTGAAAATCACATTATATTAACTTATTTCAGGTTGGTTTCCCAACTACAAATGGGAGATCATCTTTATCCATGAAAATCAGCTTTCAGGTTTGTTTCACAACTGTACATAAGAAAACTTCAAAGTTTGCTATCTAGGTTTGCTTCCCTACTATCAGAAATTTAGCGCTGAAAATTCACCGCAGGTTTATTTCTCAGCTGTATAAAGGAAGTTCGATGTGGAGAAAAGCTTTTAGTTTGAAACTTGGCTGACTGTGAAAAGCTGCCATGGGGCTTTTGCAGGTTCGCAGCTGAAATTGTCTGCAGTTCTGTAAAACAAGTTTTTAGTTACGAGCTGTTCCGCTATGGTCAAAAGGTTAGTTTTAAATTTTTGTTTCAATATATTTTTCTAATTCTGAAAGCGTCTCCTATTTTTTTCGTTCCTGACAGTTATTTGAGTTGGATAAGTGTCGTGAGTCGTAAAGTGTATAAGAAAACTTTATTCTTGATTCGAAGAGCTTTCGTAAGTTTAAAGCTCAGATTACTGGAATTTATATGAAATAAATTGTAAGGAATAGTTTTCTGCTAGGACAGTAAGTTGAAGTTAAGCTGAAGCAGTGCAGTTATTGAAATCGGACACGGACACCTTCCATATATTATTTTGGTTCAACTTTTTTGCACTAATTTCCAGGGTCGTATAGCCCCTAATCTAACATGCACAAATATTGTGATTCACCCAGCGCCACTTTGCTCCGGAATCGAACAAGACCACGTTTGGTACAGCAGTTCGAAAACTAGTGTTTCGCAATATTGTGGGATAATTTCTGTTTATACAACTGCAGGCCTAAAGCTATAATAACAAACGAGATATTTAGATTTAAAGAGACGTACGCAACCAATGGTAATGATTCTAAATCAAGTGATTTTAGGAGGCTGTTAGTAAGAAAATGACAAAACCATAAACAAAGTGCAATTCGTGTAAATTAAACATCAGTTCTCTATGTTTTAAGAATCTCCAATCAAAAAGTCCATTGGAGTTAGGTCAGGTGACCTAGGTTGACAGCTAAAAGCGCCTTGATTGGCAAATTTAAAAAAATGTCTTAATTGATCCGCAAACTATATTGTGACAGATGTTACCCGTTTCTATATCGCTTTGATTACTATCTTAGCAACAGTTTTCTATAATCAATTGCAATGTATTTATAATCATTACCATTGCTTAGATACGTTACTTTAAATCAAAAATATCTCATTTGTTATTAGCTTTAGCCCTACAACAGTTGTGTTATAGTTTCTTAAACAGAATTTATTACAAAATCTCATTACGGAATTAGCCTAAAAAATACAGAATGTTTCATTTAAGCTCCCGCTTAAACCAGAAGTCGGTCATTTTGTTTTTTTGACCAAAACACCCGTCGCTAACTCGCTATAAACTATATAACTTTTTTATATACATTTTTTTTTCTACCACTGATAATAAATGAACAAATCAACTGGCCCTGAATTTATAATCAGCCTGTGTATGCACAAAGTACGTATTATTTCAAATTTTTTAAATAGATAATAAAATCATATCATTTAATCCATATCCGTATAGAAAAAGTCTGTTAATCAATAGTTTAAACAGTGCAAGAATGTGAGCAATGCAAGAAAATGAGCAATGCAAGAAAATCTTGTCATTTTTGCAAACAAATTTCTTGTCTTGTTTTGCAACTCTGAATAATAACTCTTGTTTTGCATTTTGTGCAAGAGCAAAAAAAGAAAAAGAAAAATTGAAAACTCTCGTGAAACACTAGCGAAAACCAGCGGTCTTAACTGCTGCTCTACCGACTTCCACCTGGGTTCAGTTTGATTTAAACAAATAACTAGCAAAACTAAGTTTCGAATTACAATAACGCAATTTTTTGTTTTTTTAACTTGCTATACATTACATCCAACCACCATTAGTACCGTCAATTTATCTTGAAAACGTATAATTTCTAAATTTTTCCACTAAGAAAAATTTGCATTCATTAATATGAAAAACATGACATATTTTAATATCAAGAGATCTAAAAAAAACTTATCCTCAGCGGGCTGTGGAATGAAAAGTCAAATCTTTGCTAGGCTAAAGGAATGTTTATAATGTCAGATAATAATTAGTTGTCATACTGACGTTTCATTATTATTTAATTCCAGCTGAGACAGCCTAACCTGAAATTGACATTATAAACATTCCCTTAGTCTAGTAAAGACGTGACTTTTCATTCCACAGCCCGCTGAGGATTAGTTTTTTTGGATCTCTTGATACTTCAGTTTATTTAAAAAAAATCTTTGTGTTTCCTACCTTCTGCGTTACAGCAGCGTAAATAGGTTTGCTAGATTTCTTGTGCACGGTGATACCATCAGGATACGGCATACGATCTAGCGAACCCCATTCCTTATCCTTTCTCTTGAGGGTGTAATAACGATAAACCACAATCGTCATGGCCACAATTAACGCCATTCCAGTTCCTGCAGCAGCGCCTAGAACTGCCGACGCCACCATTTTCCTAAAAGAAGAAATCAAGAATAACTTCGTGTCTGCTCTCTAAAATCTGTTCAAGTTACAAATTCAACAAATCTACATCATTTACATTTTTGATAGTTTTGCTTAGACAAATGGAGCTTTAGATTGATGGCACCATCAATATTCTGCTTTGTGACAAGATGTTCTAAAGAGCATCAAACATATCTCGGTCTGTATACTGTATAGATTTACATCAAAGAATCGTGTTTGATCTGTTTATTAATAATAGGATGATATGAAAAATCCCTGCTTCTATGGAAAAGGTTTTCTTTTCAAACACTGACATTGATCCGTAAGGTCAACAAGAATATCCCTCGTTTCTTTGAAGTAAAAAATAAACAACTTTGGTGCAAATGAAAATAAATCAAACGCATAGTGATAAATGGATGTTTCAGCAGCGTGTTTATGTTGTGGGAGGGAGGTAAATGTACTTAAACAAAAACAATGTGGTTCTAGATATATTAATTAACGACTAGAGTGAGAAAACCTATTACCTAATTTAAATGGAATAAAATAGGTTTTTATTTGTAAAAACAAATTGCATATTAATATTTCTGATAAAAACGCGTTTCTCAGCAATCTGATTACAGAGCTGTTAGTTTCATATCTTTGTACATTTTTACCCAAAAATTGTGATTTAAATTTCAAAGTTATTGACAGTTTATGATCAGGTTTCGGATCAGTATGCAGTAGGTACTGCACGTTAGCATGTTTTATACAGGATGTATCAAATTGCATGTTAACTATGGGGATCTCGCTTGTTGTGGAATTTTATGCCCATTAATAATTTAAAAAGAAATTGGAGCTATCTTGCTTAGTTTCTGAATAAACTAAAAACAACTGAAATTTGGGATTTTTTGTTTTCGGCTATAACTCGTTTGTCATTTATATTACGTATTTTTCATGATGATTCTAAATTTTTTATCAGATTTGGTATAACTGTTACCATTGCTCATTTTCGACTGTCAAATTTTTTTTCTTATGGTCGGCATTTTAAATTTTTTTATATTTGAATAGAGTTTTTAATTCTGAATTCAACGATGTGTCACACTTTGCATTTTGTTTAAGTTTTGAGCGTTTTATTACAGAAAATAAAAATATCATGCTTCGTGCCATGGAAAGACCACGTCATTTAATTTATTTTGAAAAAAATCTAGTAGGTCATGAACTGATCAAAGTAAAACAAAACACCACTTTTACTTACTTTGGCCTTTAGATACATTAGGTACGCGAAAATTTCAGGAAACTTTGTTATGACCGTAGGCAGCAGGTTAAGTTATTTTTTACAAAAACAAATGAATGACACAGTTACTAACGCACAGATTAGAAAGTTAATTTTATACGAGCTTCTAAACATGTTGTATAAAGGTGTAAAATGTTTTAAACATTTATTTAATAATTGTTTGAATTAGTGCAGTTCTAGTGTTATCTGTTGTATTTATTTAACCTGTTATTCAAATTTGTTATGTCAGATGCAAACATAAACACTGCAAGTGGAATTTTCAGTAAATTGTGTGTTAGAAATTTCATCATTTATTTGTTTTTGTAAAAAATAAAATAACCTGCTGCCTACGCCCAAAAAAAGTTTCCTGAAATGTTCGCGTACCTAATGTATCTAAAGGCCAAAGTAAGTAAAAGTGGTGTTTTGTTTTACTTTGATCAGTTCATGACCTACTAGAGTTTTTCAAAATAAATTAAATGACGTGGTCTTTCCATGGCACTATTTGAAATTTTTATTTTCTGTAATAAAATGCTAAATCTTAAACAAAATGCAAAGTGTGACACATCGTTGAAATCAGAAGTAAAAACTCTATTCAAATGTGAAAAAATTCAAAATGCAGACCATAACAAAAAAAATGACAGTCGAAAATGAGCAATGGTAGCAGTTATACCAAATCTAATAAAAATTTAGATTTTGCATAAAAAAGTGTCCTAATAATGCGTTAACTAGAAGTATGTAACATAAATGATAAATGAGTTATAGCCGAAAACAAAAAATCCAAAATTTCAGTTTTTTCCAGTTCTTTCAGAAACTAAACAAGATAGCGCCAATTTTTTTTCAGATTATTAGTGGGCATAAAATTCCACAACTTTTCTCTAATTTAACCATCGTCGTATCTCTTCAAATACGCGAGATCCCCATAGTTAACACGCAATTTGATACATCCTGTATATTTTTATGCATTACAACGTATCTCGTACATATTTTAACCATTCATTTTTAAACTTTTCTAATATTATTTTTAGCTTGCGCTTCCGAGTGGCGGAGCTCCGTCATCGGTACTGCTACTGCCGACGCTTTGTCCACGGTTGCATGAGACATCTTCAGAGCTGTAGACGCTCCTGCCGTTAGAACATAACTGTTTCGTGCAACCATTGACGAAATGTCCGCAGTAACGATTACGCGGCTCTAACACGGAAGCCAAAACAACAGCCGCGGAAGCGTAAAACTTAGATTATGTACAATACATTTTAATACAACCTTAAAAAAATGTTTCCCAATTTGTATGCAACACTACAAAAAATGAATGAAATACTTCGCCTAGACTTTCCTATACTTGTTACTCATTATTTTTCCAAAAGTATTTTTACATTAACGTTGTAGGGTGAAACGGTACTATAAAATCACAAGGTTATCTTAGATTAATTTACATTATCATAATATTATATTCATAGCTATTCGAGTGAACTTTGCTTAATTTTAGTAGAAGCCCATAGCGAAGGGTTTTGTAAGTGAATTGTTATATTAGATCGTTCATAGTTTATTAAATAAATACGCTTACATTTTTCAAATTCAAAAATTCATAGAAGACGTCTCGGAGAAATTAACGGGCTGGGATCCCAAACAATTTGTAGCTCATTCCTAGCTCTATGAGCCTACTAAACGTAAAAAAAAAACATGTGGCCACGGTTTTGAGCAATAAATTTTTTAAGAGTAAGAGAATAAAACACTTTGTTACTTCAACAATATTTATTTATATTAACCTTATACGTATTATGACATGTTTACATGCCATTATAGTACAAGATAAACAAAAAAAAATAAACAGACGTTGTTGCCATACTTACAATAGAACTTTGTGATTTGATTTTGGATAATTATGTCTGCAGATGACATGACTTATTAGAACACAATCATTTAATGACCGATAATAACACTATAAAATGTTTACATTTTTATGATGATAAACATAAATTAGATATACTGGAAGCATTTAAAATTCACAAGCATTTAAAAACTGTACTGTTGATGAATGAGCAAATTAATTTATTAAATTCACTTGCATTGGACATTTTAGAATTTAGAGTATAAGAAATCAAGTCATCTGCAGACATAAATAACCAAAATTAAGTCACAAAGTTGTATTGTAACTATAGCAACACCATCTGTTTATTGTTTTTATTTATCTTTGATAATGGCATGTTAAAATGCGTAAAAGGTAAAAATAAATAAATATTGTTAAAGAAATAAAGTATTTTTTCTTCAAACGTAAAATAATTAGGTCATAATTTGACTGAGGCGGCTGCGGAAAAATGCAACTTTTCCGCCGGCGACAGTTTTACTTTTCCTTTTCCCTCCATGGAGGGAAAAGTGTTGCTATGGAAACGCTAAAATAATAACACACAACAATGAAAATACGAATTTAAACGTCATTTTTATTTGTCAAACTAATATTAAACGTGCAATTTGTCAATGTTGCATTTTGAAAATTAAAACCATGCAGTACTGTAGAAGTCTGTGCAGACGAAGTTAAATTTTCTGCAATCAAATGAGATGCTGATGGTTCAATAAGATTTGTCTTGCTGCCACTAGGTGTTATAACTTCATTCAAATTTAATATTTTACTTGCATTCTCATTTTTATTTCGCAGCGACTCCTCTATGTAGCCTTCCGCTACACTACTTGATTTCCAGCCCCCGTGCCGCTTTAGCGACTCAATATTACCTCCTCCATCAATTAATAGTGTAGCCGAAGTGCGTCTTAAAGAATGGCCTGTGTATTCTTTTGAATTACTTAATTTTAAGAAAGTTGCAACCTTTCCAGGAACACTGCTAATAATGTGTATTCCCATTACACTTCTGCAGCATTTTCCATTTTGATATTTTAAAAAGAATCTAGTTTCTGGCATGTCTTTTGGTCTTAACGCTGCGTATTTTCGATAGATTTTGACGTAATTTTCTCCAATTATTCTGAACGATCGAACTTTTCTAGTCTTACTATCCGGAATTTTAATCAAAACAACATTCCCCATGTCCTCTATATCTGTAGTTTTCATTTTTACCATTTCATCACATCTGCAGGCTCCAGTTACTCCAATTAATAAAACATTCTGAAGAAATTACATATTTAAACCACAAAATTAAAATTACCTAAAACGTATTACCTTTAATCCTAAATACAAATCATCTTGCGCTTCAAATAAAAAAGTTTCGAACTGCTCCTTCGAAAAAATTCTTGATTTTTTTGCAGAATACCCTTCGTTTGCTTTTTTCAAGAACGCGCGTAACTTTAAACATTTACTTATATCCATTCCGTTTTTAATTATTAGTTGCGATTTGATCATGGAGTATCGCGACCACATGGTCGATGATTTCCATTTTTTCTCTTTAGCCATTGTGTTGAAATATGCTAGAAACACATTTTCTTCCAATTTATTTACATTATTTGAATCGCACCACTTTTTAAAATGATCGTACGCGGCACAATATTTCTCGCTAGATTTTGTGGGTCCAAGAGAGGAGACAGCCTCATTGGCCGCAGCCTCAATTTCTGCCGACAAGCTCGGTTGCATTTCAAAAACTAACCGGTCACAACTAACAGTAACGATGAACAATTTATATCTGTCAAAACGTTTTTTTGTATAACAATCGAAACTACTCGCATTTATTAATCGCCTACTACATTTCTAGTATTGTATGCATAAATCAAACCCAGAGCTGAGTATCAAAAACACAAAAACATGGCAGCTTTATAATACATATTTTAAAGCGTTTGAAGAAAAAATAGCATATTTAATTTGGAGGAGAAGTGACTTTTCATGGCTTGCCTTCTATTACCCGCCGAACGCAGTGACTCAGGCGCGCCATGAAAAGTCATACTTCTCCTCCGCTTAAAATAATATACTATTATTCTTGTTCAATATGAACTTCAACAAAGTAAATATTTCCAAAAATATTTTTTCTTCACAATTTTTATGCTTTTAAAAATTGTCGTAGGTAGTAACATTATGTTCTCCTACTACAATAGTACAATACCTAATGTGATCCCAATCTATCACCTCGTTATGTAATAAAAGCCGTTAAGAATCAACATCTAAAAACAATCCTCCTCCTCCATGGTCGTCAGTCCTGGGACTGGTTTGTCGCAGCTTTCCATTTTCCCCTGTCTAAGGCCTTTCTTTTCATTTCCTCGTAGCTGTTACTTCCCGAGTCTTTAATTTTTTGTTTTATAAATTGAAGACCTTTTTTTGGAAATTTTAATTTTTATTTTGAAATATATTTATGAAAAATATGTATGAAAATTATTAGAAATTTTAAAAATTTCCAAATTTTAAGTTTGAGGAAGTATTAAAAATTTATGAAAATTTTGAAACCAAAAAAATAAAAATTAATTTAAATTTTAAAGCTTCGACGTGTGTAATATACGAAAAAAAAATTCCGAGCGCGTCTATTTTGAAGTAGAGCATCCCTCCCCTCCTCTCTTTTTTTATCGGACCAACATCATTATTTGCTGTTTCATCCAACTGCAAGTACCAATCTTTTAGCCAAATTGGCGTCTGCACTGTAAAGTGTATACAGACACACACAGACACCGGTCATAAAAAGGACAGCTAAATGAACGTATTTACTCCAAATCCAACCTGACGATCACAATACCTTCTTATAGCTGTAATTCATGTATAGGAAGGGAGGTAAAAACTGAAATATTTTGTAAATATTAGCCATTTCCTTTTTCCTTCGTTCTATTTAATTGAAGCCTGGAGCCGCACAAAGGGTATTTATAAACATTAATTGTCTCCTCGACTACACGTGGAAGCCCTTTATGAGAACAAAAGGTTGAGTTTTAGAAGTTAACCTTACACTTTTAGGTATCCATTATTATTAAATGTGTCAGTTGCCACTCCACAAAATCACTTTTTTAAACTACTTGAAAATTTTTGTTTATCGACTAAACAAAATAACATTTTTATACCATACTTTTTACTTAGAATTCTGGGTAAATATTTATAAAATACTTTATTTTGCTTCTACAATAATTATTTATCTTAACCTTATGGGAATGTTTACATGTTTACATGCCATTATCAAAGATAATAATAAAAAGTAAACAAAAATGTAATTTTAATAACTCAAAAGTTATTTTCAGGGAGATGTTGAATTTCAAGTAAAAGGTATACAGTTTGAAGGTCTGTTTTTGAAACCCTGCAGCCCGATTTGAATTCATTATTCTTTGTTTTTCATTACGTTGAGGATTTTAAACGTGAAATCTTTGTAATACTTACTAAACTAAATCGTAATAATCATCTAATTTTATTTCAAAATTATATTTGTTGTTTTGACGACGAGCTTGATATGTTTTAAATGTATATTTTGTTATGAATTGAAATACCCTGGGGTTATCATCATTTTAAAATAACATAGCTAAGGACGTGCTTTTAACTGAATTAGTTGCGTTAAAAGTAAAACGTGAATTATCCCTAAAACTAAAAACTATTTTTATTTCAAAATAGTTCCGCTTTAATCATGAAAATAAATGGGGAGGTTGGTTAAGGAAGTGTGAATGAAATGAAGTTTTCATCTATTTGAATGTTTTTCAGAAAACCTTTTTAGGTATATATCTTGGAATAACCATTACGAGAACCATCTACTTCTCATATTGCTAAAACTAGAATATAAAACTCGAGAACAAAGTGCCAAAGGCGACTTCTTTATTGCACAAAGCAAATGGTGACGTAATGTAGACCGACCAAAAGCTCTAAGAAAATGTGGTACTGAAGCTTTTAGTTTCTGCTTGTATACAAGATTGAAATTCAAGCCAACGCGTACTCTCATTTCTTTCATTATACAAAACGCACCCTGCAAGAATATTTTACTAAAGGCTTATTACACGGAGTTTTGTTTTGGACCAATTGAAATTTGAGACAGCTAGTTCTACGTCACACGCCCATAGCGCTCCTCAGGGGTGCATTTGCATCTACCTCATTTTTAAAAGTGTAATTTATTTGTTCTACAACCATTGAATACCTTATGCTTTTTGTTACTTTTTCTTTCAGTGCAGTTAGACGGATTTGTAGATTTTTTGAAACTGTGGGGTGCATTTGCACACAATATTACATATAAAATCCTTAATTTTTCTAGAACGCATAACACCATTTAAGTTTTACTACAGAAGAGCCATGTTTTTATAAAATATTGCGAGGTGTCAAAACTTCAGATAGGTATGCGAATCCCAGGCGGGCATCGTTGTTTTTAAAACCAGACCGAGGCTATGTAAACAAACTATATAAGACTTAAAAACCCTCAGATTTGTGCTACAGCAACAAATCAAGAGAAGTTATTATTTTTATACTGTATTTAACGACGATTAAATTACGTACAATGATTATGTTATCGTATAAACAAACGCTCCCGCAGGAAAAGAAGTAATATACCGCTCGTCTGATCGCGGTCGCGGTTCCAAACACGTGTGGCAATTTAGTCAGTAGTACTGTTATACTCGTAGTAAACAATATTATAGAATGTGCTGCAGTTTATTTACGAGGTGACGCTTTCAATAAAAAATATGAGCTCAACTTGCCTTAACTTCCAAATTAATTTATCAGCTGACAATTAAAAAAATTATATGAGTTCAACACCAATATGTACAAATCTGCAGACTTGATTTTTAAGTGCGAAATGAGATGTGCTTTATTCTGCTTTATTTTTTTATACATGTATATTACATTTTGTGAGGAAAAAAAGGCGTAGAACATCAATTAAACGTAAGATATAATTTTTGTTTTAACGTTTGTGTCGTCTTCCCGTCGTAAATATTCATAATGACCCACTGGTTGATCTGTTTGCTACCTTCTTCGCTATGCGGAGTACAGCTATAGGAAGGTATTATTTCTGCTGTCCTTGCAACAAGTTTGTGGGAATGCTTTGATAATATAAAAAAGTTTGGTTATTATAGAGTAAGAGAGTAGTGAATACATTAGTTGTGGTGCACGCTAAATCATGGTTTACGTAAGAAATGTGTGTTGGTAGTACCAGGGATACACGTTTTTACTTTCCTCGCTAGAGGGCTATATTGTTATCGTCAAAATTTACGACCTCGATATTTTGGCAGATATCCACGTTTTAGGGTCCAAGAATACCGAAAACCCAAATTATGACGTGGTGCCTGTGTGTGTATCTCCCAGAAAATCCAATTTAGGTTAAAAAAATTGGTACTCACACTGGGATAAAACCACAAAGTAATTAAATTAGAGTGGTGGGGAAGGGCTCTATATTTCAATATAAACGCGAACAAAAAAGAATATCAGATTTGTATTCTACGCATGTCAAATGAACGATTTGCACAAGTGCGATCATCCCCTGTCCCTCCCGCCATACAATTTTTGTTTTTGAAAAATTTTGGGAATTTCGACTTCTAAATCGGTATGGACATGTTAAAACCACAGGAACAACGTCCTTTTAAAGAAAAGAAACCTATGCTGTTTTCTTTTGGTCGTTTACCCAAACAGCTTAATTGAATTGTTGTCAAAAAATTACTGATTCACTTAAAAAATCGAATTTCAGCGTTTAGCGGATAAACATTTTTTGCAACTACAAAATACCAGATATGATAAAACCAGTTAACCCTTTTAAAGATAGGGTGTGGGGAAGAGTGCTATACTTTAATATAGACGCACTCAAAAAATGTTGTAATCCCTTACCTTCAATTTTTTTAATTTGCAAACATTTACTTTAAAAAAATTATTACTAATTAATTATTATTTTATTGTACTACATGTTTCGTCGGTTAAGACAATTCCAAGTACACAGAGTATATGTTTCACAAGTTAAATATCGCCACGATCAAATTTCTAGTTTAGTTATTACAAAGTAATAAATTAATTTGAATAATCGCTAGGGTGCATTTACGCTAAAAAAAGAAGCAGAATCAACTTCTTCAAATAGCGTTTAAAAAATTGCTTTAGAATTGTATTTCAAATACCTTTTTTCAGGATGCCACAAAACCCATTCATCTCTTTTTGGGTTGCCACTCCTACAACTTTTCCCGTAATAATATATCACTCTTCGCAGTTTGAACAGGACAATGAGGCCATAAAAATCCGAGAAACCCAAACAGGCCTTGTTTCGCAACTTTAAGCTAGACTCAAGATGGATCCACTAGTTTATATGACCACTTCACTTCATTCCATTTAGGAAAGTGATAGCATAGCTTTCAGCACTAGCATGGCTGCAAGTGACGTTTTGAGATGGAATTATAATTAACACAGCTCCCTGTTGTCATAGCTCTATTAGTTTCTAGATTGCCTAATTTAAGTTTAATTTGCAAATCTGGATTTGTAACATAAGTTGGTGTTGGAGATAATTACTGTATTATTTTGGTTGGAAACGTCATCAGTAAAAATGCTTAAATACAAAAGGTTTTATTTGTTGCACTGTGTATTAACTTACTTTTCCCCACCAGAGAAGATTTTAATGTAATACATCAAATAGCTTTAACATTCAAAATGGCACATTTTTTTTCTAGTTTTATGTAGACTAGAACTTGATAGTTCTGAAAATATTAATAAAAATTGTTGCAATTTGCAAATTTGTTTTAAAACTTTGTTTTTTTATTCTAGTATAGTAGTACTAAATCTTTTATTTAATAGATATACTAATTTTTAATACAATTTTACAAAATTAATTCAACAGTTATTAATATTGTTCTTTTACATATAACGCTTAAATATCTCTTAAAACTATACAACAAGAGCGTCATATATTTTTATACCATTATAATACAACGAATTTTGTGTACATGATTTTGTCAATTTAAATAATCTAAAATCCAAACGATTCCTATTTTTATAATTATGAACATCAGCGTTTAAATTTAGTTTCTCAGACATATTTTAGTAATTATTATTAATAGCTTTATGTATCAATACTAACGTGTTAAAACAAATACTTAGCCATTGTAAGGCATCCAAAATCAAATTTATATTTGTATATTTTGAATATTGCAAATTAATTCCCATGTCCCTGTTTTGCTGCATCTCCAAATTTTGTCAACCTCCATCGTGACGTAGAAACAATATTCTACCACAGTACTCAAAATGGGGGGGGGGGGGCAATAATGAATTTATATACCAAAATTCTGACCTAAATGCTAAGTTTATTGGATATTCTACCGAAAAAGGCTTATTTTTTTAGCAACTTTCTTGATAATAAAAACTACATTGCTACGAAAATTAAGTTTATAATCTAGAATTACTCGTAAATATTTAATTTGAAAAACATCTTCTAATTCTAAGTCTCCTGTCTTTATTTTTTCTGATTTATTTTCTCGGGTTTACTTGATACAACTAAAAATTTTATTTGTGAAATATTTAATTTAAGTTTATTTATTTGTAGCCATTTAGCTGCGGCCGTAGCGTAGTGGTAAGAGCGCGGGCTACCAATGAAGCGGATCCGGGTTCGATTCCCGGCCCGGTCTTTCTCCCTCGCAAGGCAACGGGAAAGCAGCGAGGTGGATTTTTTTTCGAGGAAACCCTCTCTGGAGAAAAAGTGCATGCACTTCCTGTGGTTCGGAGCCCACGGTAAACTGTAGGTCCCCTATGTCTGTCTGTGCAAATTATCTATCGCTGCGCACCAAACACAGACACAGGAGAGAGAGGTAGCCAATGCCCTGAACAGGGTATGGCACTATAAGAATAAGCTGTAACTTTGAGATTCATATTGATTTTACTAATGTCGTTTGTAACATTATCATCGGACACTAAAACTACTGTGTCATCAGCGAATAAATTTAACGAGCTGTATTTAACATTTACAACTAAATAGCTTATGTACAATACACACAACAGATGACCCAAGACGGGCCCTTAAGGAACATCTAAGTTATTACAAGCTTCCGTGGATTTTCACCACCAAACGCAGTAATTTGAGATCGAGAAGTAAGACACCTTGCAAACCACTTTTTACTTTCCTATACTTTTAGTATAGGGAAGTATTGATTTCATGCAAAATTTCAAAGTTGAGATTTTAACGGAAATAGTCGGGGGGGTCCATGGACCCCAAAAACGTAATTAAAAAAAATGTCTGTCTGTGGGTGGGTGGGTGAGTGAGTGGGTGTGTTACGCTCCATATCTCCGGAACGGCTGGACCGATTTTGATGTGCTTTGGAATGAGGGGGTATATCAAAAATTCACCGACAAAATAAGCTTTTAAAAAACCGAAACCGGAAGCGGATTTTAGACATGTTTTTTTGGTAGCATTTTTTTCAGAAACTAAATTTTGGAAATTTTAATAGTGGAGATTAAAGAAGGCCTTAGGAAAAATCAAACGATTTGTTACCGAACTCTCTAGCTTTAAAATGGCGGCCGCTACGAATTTTTGAACATTTCGACTTTAACGCCGATTTACTCAAAACCCAGTTATCTGATTGGAATCAACTACATTTTGTTTGGTAGCCCTTCAAAGGTACTATACCATGAAATATAATTAATTTTGAAAATATAAAAACGATCGCAATGACATCACTCCAAAATTTTGAAATTTTTCAAAAAAATATTTCTCAAAAACTGCCCACACGTTTTTGTTTAAACTTTTTAAGCTGATAGAGCTGGGAATCTTCTACAATTTGTGTTTTTGCGCATTGCTATAATTTCACTGTGACGCCCTCTATGAATTTTTGAAAATTGAAAATTGGTACCCTTTTATTTATTTAACGGGGGGCAATAAAATATTTCTGTTAATGTGAAATAGCTCACCATTAATAGCAAAATCCGAATATAATAATATTTTTTCGATAATTTCATATTTAGGGGGGCTACTGTCCCCCCAAATTTTTTCGATAAAAATTTAAAAATTTGGTTTTTTGTTTTGTTTGCTCTAGGAGAATCTTTTTACAAAAAATCGAATTTTTTGCCCCTTAATAATCTTTTTGTCCTTCCTGAATTTCACATACTTTCTACAGCAGTTGTATTTTTGTACTAGTCTTTGGCATTTTGGCTTTAAAATCAGAAAGGTTTTGAAATTCTAAATACAAATTAATAAGAGTAATTTCTTGCTAAAAATAATACTTCTCGAGTTATTAATATATTTTCAAATATCAATTTCCGCGCTTCCGTTGATTCAGTCCGAATATTTTACCCAACCTTATGCTTGCAGCGCAGCGGTCGGTCTTTCTTCAACCGCTTCAAGATGTTACAACTTATAAGAACTATTTACTTTAACTAGTCGTGTCTAGACAGGTGTATATCGAAAGTGTTGGAAAATATAAAACAATGTATTTAAATGTATAGGAAAGTCCAGGCGAAGTGTTTCGCTCATTTTTGTCTTTACCGCGAAATCCGTATTTTCCAGCTTCATTATCAATCTTTATCGATCAATAATTTTAAAGGTGCGTTTATAATCTAAGAACCTCCCCACTACACTTTTATTTAAATCAACTGCACTTTTTAGATTGGCTAAAACAAGGTTTAATGCTGTTTCACACGAATGCTTATTTCTGAATCCCGACTGAGTATAACTTAAGGTGTTATTTGATTCTTGACACTTGCAATTGCTCTTTAACAATTTCTTCTAAAATTTGTTCATATGCCGGTTGCATATTTATTGGACTGAATTTTTCACATTTTTTTGTTAACGTGACTTTCTGAATAGGCACCATCTTAGCCTTTTTTCATGATTCCGAAAACATTCCAGTTCTTATAAATTCATTGATTAAATGCACAAAAGTATTTGCTGTTACGGTAGCGCATCATTTATATAATCCGAATAGACACCATTCATACTACCATTTCTTTTCATATTTGTTACCGTTTTCTTTAAGTCCATGAATGTTACTTCTTCAAGTTGAAAAGTTTTAGCTGTTTCTGAAATAGGAATTTATTTGAAATCAGACGTTGCTTTGCGTTATTTATTTCTGTGGTACTATTCACAAAGTGTTAATTAAATTATTGAGAAATTTCTTTAGCAACAGTTAATTCTCCATCCTTAAATATTACCTTCTTGGGTGCATCTTCGTATCATGCTGAATTATAGTTTTAATTAATTTCCACATGTTCTTCGAGTTTCTATGATTTTCTTGAATTTTAGCTTCATAACAGGTATTTTTTTTACTTTAATTAAATTGCTGTAGTGGTTTCTTATATTTTTATAATGACTCCAATCATTTTCATCATATAATAATTTAGCTATTTTATACAATCTGTCTATCCTTCTGAAGATTTTGTAATTCGGTCCTAAACTAGAGGATATTGACTTTAAATGTAAAAGTTTTGTATGCGATAAGGTCATTAAAGGAATTTTGCAACGCCTGCACCATTTCCTCTGCTGTCGTGTTTACGCTGACGTTTGTTGTATTCCATTTATAGTTTGCTAATTGTTTTAATAGGTTCGTCGGAGTATAATTTGCATAAATTGTTATATGTAGCGATTGTTATCATGACATGCATTTTGTGCTTCAAACGAGCCTAATAAAGCTGTGATCGGTAATTTTAGGTGTATGTAAAACATCAACTGTTAGATTTATGATATTCGTTATTACCATATCTATCAATGTGCTAGAATTATCAGTTACACATTTAATTTCATATTTAAATTTTGAATAGTTCCAATTAACTTTTTTGCATAAAAACTATCTTTGGGCATCTACATTAATGTCTCCTACAATTGCATATTTTTTGTGGGCTTGCATTGAATCCTCGCACCATTTTTCAAAATTTGTTAAGAATTCACCATCACTGGAACTTGAAGACTGATACACAACAGTATACAAACCTTGTTGAAAACCTTTCGTTATGCTAATTAAAAGTAACCGGAAGTTTCTGCTACAGGCAAAGTTTGAAATTAATTGAAACTCAATGTTGTTTTTAATTATAATAACTACCCCACCAGTATGCCGAGTATCACTGTTACACGTAAAATAGTAATGTAAGCTCGGAAACTTATTTCACAGTCCTTCACAACTTTCCTTTTCTGTTTCCACTTTTTTTATGTACTGCACATTCAGTACTCCACGTTTCGTAATGAATATCTTTCTTGTTTTTTAAACTTTTTTGCTACCAATTTGAAATTTATGCGTTTTACTTCATTATCTTCTGCTTTGCACTCGCTTATACTGTGAGATCCTGCATATTTTAAACATGTCGTTTCATTTAAAACATTTGGTTACAGTGACAGCGTCATATACTTTACATCTGTCCCATCCAATGTTTATCTTCTACTCCTGCATCAAATTTGTGTAGCTTTCATAATCAACTTCTGCATAAGCAAAATAACTCCTCCTGTTTGTAATAAATGCAAAGTGCATGACTTCAACGTAGGCTTTTCAGCAACTGTAAAATCATTTGGTGTCTTTATTTTGTCTTCAATTTCGTAGTTTTCTATTTTCCATCATTGCCACTATTTTTACGAGTGGTTTTTTTTGTTTAGGTACGTTAACGATATAGTTTTGGCCAAGTTTAATTTTAGCTTTTTCTTTAAATTTGGTTTTCATTCTTTGGTTTTAATACTAATACAGGTTCGTGTTTCTTCATTTTTGTTTTTTGCATACGTCTCTTTAATTTCTTTCTTATTTTTTTAAGAGTTTCTCAAGTCCATTATCAATTTTTCTATTTTTACCTTGCACTGCTGCTTTCAAATTGGAAATCGCTGCTTTTTGTTTGTAGAAATCCTTGGTTTGATTTCTTATTTCTGTTACCCAAAACTCCTAAGCATTTTTTTTATCTTCCAGGATGTTCCTCATTGTGTATTTTTTTGTATCGCTACAAGGATCACAACACCACAGCACGTTCTTTTTCTCACTTATGAATTTATATTCGTTTTTACTTAATTTTGCACATAAATATTGTTAACAACACCCACCAAACCGCATTCCTCTTTTATTTCTTTTAACTTCCCCTTGGCATCTTTCACAAGTCGAAGAACATGGCTTCGACTGCAAGGTGAATACGTTCACCGTAGGCGACACACTTTTATTATATTGCAATAATAATGACGTCTGTTCAGCACGGCTGACACAACTCAACTACTAGAATTTTGTAACTGAGAATTTTGATATTTGCACAGATTTCTTTATAGGTTGACTAGATACGCTACTTCAGCTTCTGAACAACCTAATAAGTGAAGCCGGGCGGTAATTTTGTAGTAGGTCAAAATGTCAAATAACAAACGAAAAGTACTATTACGTATAGTTTTAAATCAATGTTTTCATATATAAATAATTGTTGGTTGTAATAGAATTGCTGCAAATATCCATATTTTGTGTAGGTTCTATTTTTATTTCAAAATGTTCAATAGGGAATAGTTCTTTGAAAGTAGACGGGATAGGTTCTGAAAGTTCTACTGATAACGTATCTTGCCTTCTGCACAATTCCTGCTAAAGCATTTTACTGAAACCTGGAACACCGGTGCCAGGACCTGTGTGGGTTTAAAATATTTTGTGTTTACACAGCTTACATTTGTTTAAATGTTTTTCGTTTGACAAGGGATATCTGTGTGAACAAGTGACATAAAGATATTAGAGAATAAATGGTAGGAATTATAGTATTACATATTCAGCACAAAATATGAAATCATTGTAATAATCACATGCTTAAAATGTCACAAAACTGATTTTGACCTTCCACAAATTGGCGTGTGGCTTCATTTTTTGTAAAGCAGTCGTGTATCTAGTAAACATATATGGAAACCTGTCGATATTTGTGTCAACTATTTAATAGCAAGATTTTGACGGAAATACATACAGTGGACCCCTCTAAAATAAAAAAACCGTGTTTAAAAAAATGTCTGTCTGTGGGTGCGTGTAAGGGTATGTGAGCCTGCTATGTTCGGAATGAATAAGCCGATTTTGATGAGCTTCGGAATTGGGAGGTATATCAAAAATTCCTAGACAAAATAAGCCATTGAAACATCCGAAACCAGAAGCGAACGTTAGGTATGTTTTTTTGGAAATCGAATTTATAAATTTGAAGATAAAATCTCATTGAAGATCTTAGTAAACGAAAATAGATAAATATCTCTAAGGACCTGTATTACCGTTTAGAAGATTTTGGGGCAAATTTAACAGTTTTTCCCGAACTTTCTAGCTTCGAGTTGGTGACCGCTACGATTTTTACAAAATTTCTAAGTTAACACTTGCTATGGTAATAGGCCTATAGGCACAATGTTACTATACACCAAAATTTTCTAAAAAGTGCAAAATGTCAAGTGATATTTTCAAAATTTTGCAAACCGTCAAAAACGATTGCTCAATAACTGGCCATACGATATTTTTTAGTTTTTAGGCGCTTAGAGCCAGGGATAAGTGTTTTAGTCTAATAATTTCTTTGTGACGCCTTATGTGAATTTTTTATATTCAAAATGCCTTTTTATTTAATAAACAGGACGATGAAACATTTCTGTTTAAGCTAAATTGTTTATTAGTCATAGTAGACTAATCAGATTAAATTTTACATAATTTGAGCTAGCCCTTCCTCTTTCTCAAACTTTTTGGCTTACAAAATTAGTATGTCATCTCTAGTATTCTGTAATCCGAAATCATCCTTTTTCACAAAAATGTTCTTACAAAAAAGTTAGCTCTAGTTTGCCGCAGTGTTATAATAAGCGTTTTGTAACGGTACAATGCCGACCGGATAGTTCTTTCCCTACCAACGCCTGCTCTACCCTGGAATTTCTAGGCAGGTAGTTCATAATTTATTGGTAGTTGTGTTTCATGCAATCGGGGATTAATTTAATGATTATATTTAAATATTCTAAAACTTAAAACAATTTTGGGCGAGAGGTGCCACATCGTTGGGGCTACACATATAAGAGGAATTTTTTATATATATGGGGTAGTACAGGCGAATTGTTACGCCTTTTTTTAAAGTTGAGCTTCTACAGTTTGCCGGAGAAGAATGTATTACCGACTTAATAAAAATGTACTAAGTACTACGTAATGAATCTAATCAGATTTTTTCAAAAATATCGTAACGATTATCAAGATTTCTCTCACAATAGAAGTGGGTAACGCTCATTCTTGGTGTTAAAAAAGATTAAATCCTCGTTAAAATAAATTATAGTGTACTGTGAAGTTTATAGTGAACTTAAAATATTAATAGAATACAAATTAACAAATGTGTTTGTATACTCGACCTGCGTTATGCGAGAAACTTGAAGAATATTTGATAATCTTTCAAATCCTTTTTTCGCACGTGCACAGAATTCTTTATTAGAAGTTCTTTTTGCGCTTTCTGTAAAATAAATCTTGGCTTTGTTTACACATCCAATTTTGCAGATAAGACGTTCTTAACACCCTCTCATGACTACGTTTAATAGTTACCAAAGAACACTTCTACTTAAATATCCTAACTAATCCGTAGTTTCTCGTTAATATTAAAGAGCGCGAAAAATACAGATCGTAGAAAAATTCATATGCAATTAAAATATTAAAATATAAATTTAATGACCAGAAAGCACCTTTTTTTGAATGTTTATTCTAATTTTCAACAATGTTCGTATTTATTGCAAACACGACCTTTAGCACATTTATTATTTTTCAGTCACTGAACGAACAAATTAGCTTTTCTGAACAATTCGCAATTTAGGTAAAATTTCACGCATCAAATAGTTTGTAAAACCAATTTCGAACCGACTATCACACTGGGGCAAATAAGCTACAAAGCTGGCATTAAATAGAAAAATGAAATTCAGTTTAGAAGTACCCACTTAGAGAGCATTAGTAGACCACTTAATAACAAACACTTTGACAGTATTCAAATGTTTGGGAATGTATCCCGATCGTCACTAGCAGTTGTTATCGAAGTGGCTTTGTATTTACTGTTGTAACAAGTGACAGTTTGAGCATTTTTTAGTGTTATTTTCATTTTGAGTTTCTGCTATAATTAATTAATAATAATAGTTTTTGGTTATGGAATCATCAACTTCAGGCATGTAGCTATATTTAAGTAACTTTTAACTTGCTTTTGACGTTGTTACTATATATTTAAATACGCTTAACAAAATGGTAGTTGCATATTTTTTGCATTATGATGAAATCTTTAAACACTTAACTTTTTAGTTGTGTTCCAAGGTAGATTGACTGCCGAAATTTTTTTTTTTCTATTAAGTTTGACTTACCAGGAATGTAGAAATCTTTCGATTTTTTGCAACTTTTTGCACCTTTGATAGTTATTCACTTATGCTTTCTTAGCTACTGTTTCTTACTCTACCCACATATCTCCATTATTTATTGTTTTATTTTAGGAACGAGTTCGAACACATTATTTATCTCTAGAAAATAACTCATAGACATCATGAAACGATCTGGAGCAAGTGGTTTAGACCAACAACACAATTTCATGGTAGAAGAACTCAAGAAGCGGAGAAAGTTTGCGTCTTCAATTTTATTTGTTTATTTCAGGATTTTAATTATGTTTTTCGGTTTTCGCCACCCTAAAAACCACCCTATTTTATCCAAGAGATTTTTTTCACTATTTTTCCGTTAATTCGGCGGTCGAATTCTATACGAATCCGAAGTTTCAGAATTTTACTCGGCTATTTCTATTTCCATCTTCTAAAAACCACCCCAATTTATCAATAAGATTTTTTAAATTATTTTTTCTGTAATCACGAGCTTAATTTGAACTAGTTTCATAAGTTTCAGAATTTTACTCGGCCATTTCTATTTCCATCCCCCAAAAACTACCCCAATTTATTAATGGGATTTTTTTTATTATTTTTCCTGTAATCACTAGCTTAATTTGGACCAGTTTCATAAGTTTCAAAATTTTTGCCAAAAAAATGTTCATTCTGCTCCACTGTGACTGCTTAATTTTAATTTTACAAACTGTACAAGATATTCCAAAACTTTCTCAACATAAAACTTAGTTTGTTGTGTACGACTGTCGATTCAGTAAATGTATAAGTTATTTTTTTGTTAGTTTAAAATAATAGATGTGTTTGGCAGATTAACTTAGCAAATAACCTTATTAAGCTGTTCAGATGTTTCGCTTAATTCGTTAGTATAACACGGGGAAGTACGAGAAATTATGAAGAATTAAAAATGATAAATTACAACCAACGTTCAAGCTCAGATGTTATAAAGAATTAACGACGCGCTTCGCGTGAACTTCTGCGAACTTCTAAAAATTTTACTTTTTATGCTTGCGCTAATTAGCGTAAATATTAATTTTCTTAAAAAATAATTACAGTTTGTTTAGAAATTATAGCGCATTTTGAAATTACAGTGCATTGTTAATTCCAAGTTCTGATGTAAACTTCAATTTTCTTACGTATATTTTTGGATAGAACAGAATGTTTTTCAATCTATACAAACATACAATATTTTCTATAACAATGTTTTTGAGAAAACAAGAAAATGGGGTGCAAAATGTTTAATGTTTGACGTAAGCTTTTGAAATGAAGTGCCGCGTCGCGTCGCTTTCGTGACTGTAACATAAACATTCGCTCCAAATGCTGCAAACTAGCAATTAAAATTTTTTGCGTATAAGCTCGTGTTCTTGATGGTGGTAAAGTAGGATTTTATTTTAACAGAATTTTTCATTTTATAACAATATATCACTGCTTAAATTAGACAATATTGTGAAACTTATTGTTTGCTATAGCAACAGCAAACATTATAAATTTATTAAACCACTATTGGTATTACAGAATATATTTGAGAAGCGTTTAATTTTTCTTATAAATGTATAATTGTTTTTAAGGTTGTGAAATACATTTTTTTCTGCTAAAACTATTGTGGCTTATTTGTGACCTAATTATTCTAAAAATATAACTTTTGGTTCTTAAAAAATGTATATTTTTGTCTACCTTTTCGTCTTCTTATTTTAAATAATTATAGTGCCCAAAAATCACAGCCCTAGTTATAAATGCTGTTTCTACTACAACTTTAACAATGTTCTCCGTGGAATACTTTTTTAGTATTGAATTAATTCACTGTTAAATTATTTCAAATTGTTTTATATTTTATACTAACTTCATGAACACCATGCAAAAATAAAAATAAACAAATAAATTGAAAATGAAGAGCCCTCAATTTGTACCCGCATTGGAGAACGTTTTTCTGAAATGACGTCACTGTGCGATATTCTCAA
Source organism: Ctenicera cuprea (assembly GCA_958336395.1). Classification (NCBI taxonomy): domain Eukaryota; kingdom Metazoa; phylum Arthropoda; class Insecta; order Coleoptera; family Elateridae; genus Ctenicera; species Ctenicera cuprea. The sequence continues at coordinate 33,530,444 of OY284488.1, forward strand.
ATTCAGTCAGCGATCTTAATATGTGTGAAGATAAATTATACAATAACTGTTAGTCCAATTATTGCTTTGACTTGTACATATCTTGAAAAGTGTTTTATTTTGTAATAATATTGTATAACACGCTGTAACACATTTCTGCAAATGCGTGCAGCAATTGCACGTGTGCTGTAGTGGGCTTTGCTATCTACTCCTCCAACAAGACCGTGAAAATCTAATTTTCGTATTTGTATCAAAAACTATACTGGTCTAACAGACACTAGCACATACGGGTATTCGTGTGCAGACCTGGCTTTTGTAGCGAAGGCCCGGCGGGAAGTGAGACAAGTGGAAGAGATCTAGATTTAGTATACAAATTGAATATATAAAGATAGATACTTCTAGATGCTCAAATTTGTGTTTAGTTCCCGCTTATAACAAAATAAAAGCAAAACTTGATTTTTGAGTTCTGCGGAATTTTGTGCATACGAATGTCATGGTTGAAAACTAAAATTCAAAAATTAACAGTTTTTTAAAGGTACTTTATCTAAAAAAATAAATTAAGAATTTTACTGTATCGCTTAGAAACAAATTATCTTAAATGTGAATTTAGATTTTTCTTAATTTCCAAATTTCAAAAATTTGGGTGCATTAAGGAATTGGAGAAATAACAGAATGATATCCGATCCCTAGCTTTACAGGCTTACAAAATTTTAATTGCACTAGGTGGTTAGGTTTTGATAAACAATTTATTTGAGAAACGTTTTGAGAAACCCCCATTTAAAATTTCTGAAAATGCGCAAACAATTTTCTACTAGCAGAACCCGTGAGTAACTTTACACCCGGCGTCCGCCGCCTGGAATATTTCTTCCGCTGAGTAGGTCTCGGGAAAAAAAACGAAAAAAACAAAAAAGTGCTTTAACAGAGATTTTCAAACTGTTTTTAGAACTAATAAATACGCAGTAAGCAAATCTTGTTAAATATTTACATATGTTTCCCAAATGAAATCCGCCCTTATTCATATAAATCGATCGGCTAGAAAAAAAAACTTGTATCTTTTTCATGGAAATCTCTTTCTTAATACAATGATCTACTAGCAAGAAAATACACATACTTTTGTTTAAGAGATGTTTGTTTGGTGATTCTTTTCCCGGGAATATATTTTATCGGGTCGGTTTGTTCCGGGGAATGTTTTCAGTGCAGCATGCACCGTAGCCTTTTCATAGACGATGTTCGTCGGCGGATGATTTTTGCATCAATGTTTTTCCTAGCAAATTAATACTCGGTCATTTTTCAGGGATATTTTCACCATAGACCTTAAATGACGCCCGCAGTCAAAAGATTTTTTTGATCGCATGTTATTAGTGTGACCGCATTTTGAAAAATTTTGGCAAAATGATTACATGAATATATGATTATTAAAGTAACGACAGAGCGCGGGGCACCATATTTTTAACACTAACTCTTTGCAAGCTATTGAATCAAGTGCTTTAGCCTGTTAAATCAACAGCGGGAAACTGCATGCTTCATCCTCTGTGTTAGTGTTCGAAATGACTGCAGCAGATTATATTACAGCACCGTAACCGAATACTGCACAGTGCACAGTATGTTTCTATTTTATAACGTAGCGGGCTATTGCGTAAGCAAATTTGTGCTTTATGTAATCAGCGCCTAAATTTGTTGGTTTTAGTGACACCACTAAAAGTTGAGACAGAGGGAAGGGCTTCGGACTTACTATATAGAATATTACATTTTGCTCTCCAGGAGCTATTACGAATTCCAATATTGTATGCTGTTATGTTAACTCTTTTTTTAGTAATGAGTAATTAAAAAAACGTTCGGGTCGCCGCGCCATTTTGAAGTTAAGGAGTTCACAATAAACATTGCATTTCTATAAATGTCTCTAATTAATACCGTTTCTACATTTATAAAATTCAGTTTTTGTAGGTAATCATAGTAAAGAAACATATGTAACTTGCGTTTCTGTTTTCTGATTTTTTTGAAAACATATTTTTCCTATAAATTTTTTAATATACCTCCACCGATAAACATCTTAAAATTTTTTTTTCTGATTCTTTGAACCTCAAACCGCAATTTTGTTTAACATTTTAACGAAATAATTACTTTGCTATACTGCTATGGGAATAACTTAAAATTGTGAAACAATTATACGAAATTAAAAAAAATATATACCGGAAAACCAAAAGCACGCTAAAATAAATTAAAAAAATATATTGAAAACTTTAACATAAAAACAATGACGCAATCAACTTCCTACAAAACCCAAGATATTTCTATAGACATAACTGAGTTATTTTCAACGTCTACAAAAGCTTATTCACCAAACACATATCAGTGATAATAATTGGTTTTTCCACGAAGTTACTGATGACACTTCCAGTTTCGGCCCTTATCTTGTTGGCAAACACGTGCTGCTTCCCTTTCGTACCATAAACTTCCCAACTGACGAGCGGAAAACTTTTAAACCATACTCCTTACAAACCACCGCTTCTCAAACTTTTTAAGAGAAATCGTAAACTTTCATCATCAAGTAGTTAAGCTCGTTTCAGCAAAATCACCTAAACTGAAGTTATAAGCTGCATGATTTTCAATTCTTTAGTAGAAAGTTTGAAACATCTCCACCACTATTGTAAATAACCTTCAAATGGAAATCTCAGCCACAAATAATGCCACGATTGAACGATGCAAGCTCGAAATCGTAGGAAAAACGAGATGACGACCTTAAAAGAAGCCCCTCGAGATTTCTTGTAAAGCTTCTTGGGGAGGAGACGTTTATTAAAATGCGTTGAGCTATCTCAATTGAGTTCTTAAGATTTATTCACTTCAAGCTCAATTCAAGGCTGTAAATATGTTAATTTCAGGGTGTGAGAACGCTAGATACGCAGAATCCATACAAAATTATACTTCGCGAGGATTGGAATACGAAAACACGCATTTACACGGGGATAACAGCTGAAATTATTAGGAAATTACCTTTTGAGCCCGCGAGCTTTTATTATAACCGCTTCGAAAATCCTGCGTTATATATGACTCCTAAAAATCTGCATTAAAGAACTCTTGTCGTATTCATTTTATTTTCGCGTTATTTGAGACGTAAAACGTGAATGCGATTTTTATACACCTGTCTTAAAGCTTTCCTTATAATAAAACTTGACGTGCTCTGAAAACACTACCTATTGATGTATTACTTGGAATAGAGTTTGCAATTCTTGTAACGTGTCAGCTTCGTGCGAATCCGATTTCTTTTCTTTCGAAAGAAACATAGGATTTGAACCATGGAATAAAAGGAAAACAACCCCTGCGTTGACTTCAATTTACGACGACACCCACGTTCTCGTTTTATTAGATACGTAAACACAAAAGTGGAACGCATTTATCAATATTTCTGTTTATTTATTGGCTCAATTGGAAAGATTATTCCGCCCTGTGCAAACTGAATTGAATGCAAGTGTTAATTTACAGTACCAACGTTTGCTTTTGTAAAGGTATGCGTAATTCGAGTTGTTCATCAAATAAATTCGGTTTATTCGGTTTTCAATTAACAGTAAATCTATAATTGAATTAAAGCTTTAACGAATTCATAAAAGAGAAACGTGTTACGAATTTCTGAAGTATTTCTCAATATTTTTAGCGTTTTAGAATATCTTTCCTTAATTATTTAGTGATTTATTTTTCATTTATTTAAAATATGAGAAAAGTGTTTGTGTACTAAAATACAATCATTCAATGACATCTAATAACACCATAAAATGTTTACACTTTTGTGATGATAAACGTAAATTATGTATACTACAAGCTTTTGAAATTTACAAACATTTAAAAACTGTACCGTTAATGAATGAGCAAATTGATCTCTTAAATTCTCCTCTTTTGGACATTTTGGAATAAGAAATCGCAGACGATTACCGAGATCAAGTCACCGAGTTGTATTGCTATAACAACACTAACTGTTTACGTTCTAATATAACCTTTGACAATGGCATGTAAACATGCCAAAATACGTATAAGATTAAAATAAATAAATATTGTTAAAGTAATTAAGTGTTTTATTTACAGATACTCATTGATTACAAAATGGATGAACCATTTCGGCTGAACTTTTGTGTATTTAAAAAATAGTTAAGTACATTTTTGTTTTGTATATCATAAGGTCACTAAAATCAGGATACTTGTGACATGCTCAGCTTCACTAAAGTTTGACTCGTTATACCCATTCTTTTAAATTTGGACCGGCCATAAGTATACAGAGCGAGTAAAAAGTAACGCATAATGTCCGTAGCTTCGCAAACATTGATAACAGCAACCGTAATAAAAGTTAATTGTTAAATTTTAGCAATTATTCAATTGTAATAGATGAACCAATAGGATGGTTTAATTTTTCAAATCACACGAAACAACTCCGTTGTAGTAAAGAGCTTCAGTGTCATCGTGTTTTCAAGCTATAGTAAATGAGCCAATACAATGGCTTTATTTCTGAAATCACGCCAAACAAAACCGTATTATAGTGAGAAGCCCCAATGTCATTCTGTTTTCAAGCGGCGAGATTTGATTAATTGTTTTGTTTTGACGTAAACGTCAACGTAAAGTTTTGAATTTTACATAGTAAAATGGGCGATAATACACGTTTCTGGAGTTCCTCCATTGAAACAATAAGTGAAAGTATTTATTCTAAAAAGTACGGTAAAGTATGTTGTGTTACTATTATATTGTTGAATATTCTTTCCAAATACAACTTGCAATCAAAATTTTTTAAGAGAATGTTTCTGTGTTTACATGCAAATTATTGCAAATTTCGCTCACCTAAAACCCCCAAATGCCACTCAATTTTCGTCTCGTGGCATTTTTTAATTGTTTTTGTTTCCCGAAATTTTTGAGCAATAATAAGCAGTATCTTTGAATATTTTGTTGATGTTTAATTTTTATACGTTGCTAATGCAACCACCTGTTTATATTTTAAATATGGCATCTTGTATAGTTTGTTCACGTGTACGGACTCAGCAATGAGGTTTTACAGCTTTTTTTTAATTCAAATTTACTTTTTAGGGTGAAAAATATTACTAACATATTTTTTTTGATAGGTGTTTTATTAACAGCAAAATTAATTATTAAATATGTATTTTAAAAGTCGTTTACAAAAAAATACGCCATGAAATATTGGCATTTAGCGGTGAATACGCGCATGCTTAGTGCTGTTTATTTTTGTGTTTTTGTGTTGCTGCTGTTGATTTCTGCTCGCTGCGGTCAACAACGATCAGGCTGACGACGTAGTTTGTTATAATCAACATAAAGGTGTTTTTCCTTTTATTTTCTAACTTTTCCGTTTGCAAACGCTGTATCTTTTATTTAATTTTTAAAATTTGTTAAAACTTACAAATTTTCATTATTACCAAACACTTTCGCATTTTCATAATTGTAAAACGTAATCAAGTTTATAAAGTTTCAAAACTTTTAAAATTTTTTAAATACCCGAAAATCAAATGTATGTACGAATTCATTTAGAATCTTATTCTGCGAACCCTAATGAATAATTTAATCTACAAGCTTCTACATTTTCAATTTTCAAAAAATAATCACAACCGTTACACATTAGAACATTTAAAATAAAACTAAATCATAGCTCATATTCACCTCCGTTAACTAACAAAATTTTGAAAAGTCTAGTACCCAGTTTTCGAGAAGTCAACTTTTGATAATATAAAGTTTTCGTTCGTTTGTCTATATCTCGGGAACCCATTGACGATTTTTATAAAATTTGGTATGTGGAAAATTTGCAGTTGCAGGTAGTTGTTTGTAAGATTTTTTACCAGAACCGGAACAGGAAACGGAAATTAAACACGTTTGTTTGGTATACATTTTTAATAGGTAAATCCGATGTTTTTTTTTTACTATAAATTTTTAAAAATTTTGACTTTAATGTCCGATTACTCAAAAACAAAATATCCAAAGTATACAAACTGTTATATTATTTATTAGCTTTTGATAAGTATAAGCAAGTTATCTAAAAATATTTTTGGAAATATGAAAATTGTAAATATGCTCGCTTTTCAAAAAATTATTCCTCAAAAACTGCCCACACCATATTTTTTTTACTTTCTAAGCCGAAAAAGCTTGCAATAAGCTACAAATTTGCTTGTCAGTTCTCCCAAATTTTACTCTAACGCCCTACAGGATTTTTTGAAAAACTTTAAATTGATTCATTATTTGTATAAACGCAAACGTCAATCGTTATAAATTTTAAACGGTTCAGTAAACTATTGAAAGTAGTTCATTAACATTAACAAAAAAATCCAATTGTTTTAAAAATAAGAAAGAAAAACGATAGTTTTTATTATCAACAACGTGTTCTCCGGAAGTTACTTGATTTTAACTACACCTATCAATTAGCTCTATTTAAAAAAGACATTTTTCGGTTTGTGCACATTTTTGATAACTCTTTAAATAAGGTATTTATAGCTATTTTTAGTCCGAAATTCGAAGCGCATGCATCTAACCAGCTGTAGGGCGGGCGGCTCCGTGCTCGTATGCGGTTTGGCCGAAGTTATCGTAGTTTACTATTTTTATAGGGTATGCGACATCGTATTGCACAGGCTGTTACAAGATCCAATCACTATGGGAGGCTTCTTCTTTTTTTAAATTATTTATTCTTTTTTTCTTGCTTTAATTTGTTTTAAACAAAGTTAATATTCAATCCTTTATTGGCGCGAGAAGACTTAAAATGTAAAAAGTATGGAGAAGTACAAACGGTCTGTTTCGTCCATTTTTTAGTTTAATGTTTTCTTAGTTAATTTGTTTCCAGACTTTTTTCGGGGATGTTTTAATCCTAAATTGTAAATGGTTCCTATAAGAAAAATTTTTCGTCGCATGTTATTAGTAGGACAGCCTTTTGGAAAATGTAATGTGGCTTCTCGTGCCACCGCCGACGTGGCATCTTGCACTGCAACAGCCTGGAACCTAGAGAGGATTTAGCGTTCTTCAGTGTTACGAAATATTATGTAATGCAATACGTTTTTGATAATACGGTTAATGTTCTAGTTATTAGTGAAATACGGTTATGTTATTAAAGATGGACACTAACTCCCGTCAGCGGTCAATCGAAAAATAATTCCTTTCCTTAACTCCCATCAAGAAATTTTTACCTGGGCCAATAACTCAATCCTCATACTGAACTCCCGTCAGAATAATGAAGCACGCGGTTTAAAGTCAAGTTGATACAGTATGTACCGGTTTTTAAATGAAATGATCACATCAGACGTATATAAAATTTGTCCTAAAATTTATTTCAAAATTATACATAGCCAGCTGGACGCCGCGGCGGTCGTTAAAACTACAACTAAATAATGCAATGATATGCTTGGTCTTGTGACTACTAGAAAACAATCCCTAAACTGTCTGCAATTCACGCAATTAAAATCAAATTTGCTATGAGACTCTTCTAATTTTCTCAGGGTCGTTATTAGCTTGTAAATAAGTTATTTAATTTAATTTTAAATAGAAATAAACACACACAACGATATCAACTTTACAAAATAAGTTTTTATTTATTAAATGAATTTCAAAATGTGGTTTCCGAAATATTAAATGAGTTTTTTATTAATTACTATCGTCCTTTTTATTAAAATTAGAACACTTATCTTAGCGTCTTCTTATTTTGACATTCCTCGCTCTAGCAAAACGCTGAGTGTCCAACCTCTATTTCGTTCTGCTGGCCTCTCGAGCAACAAATAATACTCGCCCTTAATCCAAATCTTCTTCTTATCTGTTTTATATTATTTTCAATTTACTTTTACTATCATCACAAAACGAAGAAACTTCCTCGATCGCCTTTTACTTGTAGTACTTTTCACAATTCGTAGATAATCACTTATATTTTCTTCTTTTATATTGAAATTCAGTTTACATTAAGTTTTGAACTCGTTCTTTCTGTTTTCATCCAGAGGATATCAAAATCTCTGTCTTTTTTTTCAAAGACGAGCCGTAACTAATTAAACAAAATCTCTCTCTTTTGTCTTCCTCCTTTGATTTTTATTTTTCCAACAAACAAGCAAATCTCATGGCCAAGAGTATCCTTTTATATATTTGTCACAATGACACTGACATCCTAACTGACATTAGTCGACTTACAAATCAAGTAACTCTAAAACTTCTTATACATTAAACCTTTTTAAAAATTCTAATTTAAATTATAATTACAATTAACATAAATAAACTTCGTATCAATCTGTTGTGTTTTTCTTTTCTTTCAGTAAAAAACAAACCATATGAAAAATAACAATTATTAGAATTTATAACAGGAATTCTAGCAAAAATACGCAACCCTGAGTTTATAAGTTAGAATATTAAAATCTTACAAGTTTTCATAAATCTCCAAATGTAAATTGAACTGCAGCAAGCATTCCAAAAATTGCCTTCCAGCAACCACAATACCCCAGTCAAACCAAACACCTCTAAATATCATAGCAATATATACAGGGTGTTTCATTAATAATTGTCCATAGAATAACTGGAGAATGCTTGACCCAAAATATGACGATTTAACCTAAAACACTTATATAAAATATTCCTCCTAACCGAGATACAGGGTGCTTTATTTAAAAATACAACGATTAAAGATAAACGTTTAAGGTTTCATAAAAAATGTATTTGAACTATTTGTAACACAAAATAAAAATAATCAACATTATAATACATTTTCAAAATGGACTCCATTGACTTCAATACATTTTTGAATTCTTTTGTTAAAATTTGTCCTAACCCTTAAATATGTTTGGTTGATTTCTAAAAAAATTCGCAGCATTTTGTATTTGTTGCCATAGTTTTTGTCGGGTATTAATTTCCTGAGCGTACACTAGTGTCTTCATATGTCCCTACAAATTAAAATTTAGGGTGTTAAAATCGGGACTCCGAGTAGGCCAAGGAAATTCACTTCATCGCTTTATCCATCTATGAGGAAACTCATTATTTAAATAATTTCGCATCACTAAAGAAAAATGTGGTGAGGCGCCATCTTGCATAAACCGCATATCTCTTTTTTGGTTAATGGCACCTGTTCCAACTCATCAAAAGCGTAGTTTGGAGAAATTGTAAATATGAATTACCATTTAAATTTGCAGGTAATTCAAAGGGACCCATTAAACTATCTCTAAAAAGTCCACACCAAACATTTATCTTAAATTCGTGCTGGAAGTGTGCCTCTCTAATGACATGTGGATTTTCAGTATCCCAATAATGGCAATTTCTCCAATTGAAAATATACAGACATATTTTAGAAGTTAAACTAAAGGTAACAAACTATTGTGCTAAATTTATAGGAAACACATTTTATGAAATCGTATCCAGAAATTTGTTGATTATTATATTGTAGAATTTTGTTTTTAATAAAGTCCTGCCTGCGCTGAACCGATTTACGGATGATTTTGCTGTGGGATGCCTTTGCACTGTTTACTTTTATATAAGTGTCAGCTGGCATATTCATAATAACTTTTAAAATTGTCGCGAACTATTATTGGTTTACCACGTTGGCTTAACATTTGTTTTAGCGACATACTTAGGTAGGTTGGTGTGTAACCAGTAGCTGTGTAATACTAATTTTGATTCAAACTAAGAAACAAATTAGGGTGCATTTAAAGGGTGGTGGTAAAATTATTCCTATTGGACATCCGTTATCACTAGCTTCTTAATTGGTTAGCACTTGTCTGTACCCAGAATTTTAGAAAATGTTATTAAAGATATTTGAAATATTTTAAGTTACCTACATGATCATTATCATAATAACTTCTTTGCTTAATCATCAATGCTTAGCCCTGACGGGACCTCAGGACAGGGATTATAGGACGCCTGCGATTTCGTAATCAACAGAATTAACCTGACGGGAGATAGGGTTGCCCGGATATTAAAGTCTGCGCGCGGATTCGGATCTTTTACACACTTTTCGCAAGCTGTTGAAATCAAGTGCTGCGTCAGTTTTTTAATTAAATAGCTAGCAGCTGTATGCTTCATCCTTTGGATTTGTGTTCGAAATGACAGCAGCAGAGTATCCCACAATCCGCTGCCGCAACGACAAATGCGGGTAACGCAGGCAGCTGTAAACTGTAAAAGCAGCTCCGCGGCTATTTCATGCTCGTGATCGAGAAGCGCTGTTTCGTTCTCCGCGTTTTCTTGAGCAATAAGGTATCAGTAGATTATGTTACAGTTTTGTAATCAAACTATGGTATCTTGTTTCTATGATATAACGTAGCTATTGCGCAAGTAAATTTGTATTTTTTGTAATCAGCGTCTAAATATGTGTGTTTTGGTGGCGAGGGTTTCTCACCGCTTAAACTGAGCAGAGAGAAGGACTCTTGATTTAATATATAGATAGATTTTGTTATGTTAAAAGTATAAGGAAGGAATAATACAAAAGAAAACATTTAAATTCCTACTTATTACTACTTGAATTAAAATTGTTTAATTATTCATAACAAATAATCTTTATCTGAATGAAACAATCCATCGATACTCCTGGAAATGAACAATAATAAATTACTTTACTTCATTAATTGAAATTTTAATCAGTATATAGCACACGAAGTAGATTAATTAAATATTATTTTAATCGAAATTATCACCGCTGTGCCACAACAGTGCTGATTGTGAGTTTATATAATAACTTTATTTTCCGTATTTTATATAACTGTATTAGGAACTTAGTCAATTATATATACGATCGCAATACCTACGTAGAATTATCGCTAACAGCTGGAGAATTGGACTTTATTTGTGTTATTATTAGTCGTCTAGTCTATGGATTTTACGCTGATAAAAGATTATAGAAATGATCCACAAAACTCCTGAATTTTATCAGACGCTCATCATCTACTTGAATTTCCACTTAATTTTATTTCTTGCCGAACTGGAATATTTTAACATTTTCTATGTAACAAACATTATTTTCGTGAATTTGAAAAAAGCATGTTTTCTTGGGTTTTATCAGGAATCTAAATTAAACGAAGATGCTCGTCGAAATTTCAATCCCTGTAAAACCGTAAATCTTAAAAAACCTCAAAGAGGTCAGGTCGCCTATAAATTCCAGCGAAAATCCTGTGGTATCTTATCTCGAATCCCTTGTAAGCAATTATCCCAAGCTGCTTTCCAAACATTCCGAACAGTGTTAAAAAGCATCGGATGGCCAGAAATGTTAGCAATTCGTTTTCCCAGTGGGAAAACAGTCGAACCCAATTACTTGTGCTATTTATTTTTATCCGTACCTCTAGATTAGTTGAACATTCATTTCAGAAGTGTCCGCTGTTTCACGCAACCACAATGAAACGAAAACTGCGACATTCCCTAAAATCGATACTGCAATTTGTCAGCTCCTATGAGATGTGCACTAAATTCCATCTTGTTTCTCTCTGCGGAATATTGGGGCGCGTATATATTAGATCAAGTTCTATATTGCAAAGTTAGTCTCGTGCAATTGCAATTTCAGAAAGTTTAATCTCGAATACTTAAAGTTGGGGATAATAGCATTGCGAGAGTTTCAGGTATCGCTTTAAGAACGCAATAGAATGTTCACAGAATCTGAAAATAACCTAGGCTTAGAAATCTCGAAAATAACAGGACTCCTCGCTGCGAAACCATCAATTCGTCGCTAAGAGATTTATCAAAAATGACGTCAACGTAATCTAATCGCCCAGAATTTCCATATTGCGAGTGGAACCGATTTCATGATTATACAAGCAGTTGAAAGGCTATTGATTGTAGATATTTGCAGATAAAAATCGGTGTTTTTCTGTACCTATTTCAATGTACACTTATTATTATTCTGAAGACATCAAAAGATCAGATTTCCCAAACCTTAACCGAGATATCTGGGGTAAGAGCTTTGTTACACACACAAACCGATATCTGAAAGCCTTTTAAAGTGAAACCGCTAAGTCCCAAAATTAATAGTTGCAGCTGTCAGGTTGCCTCATTTACAAAACTCGCCGATTTTGGTAATTTTGTTTTGCGAGTCACTAATTTGCATAAATAAGAGGTGGAAGGTTTTGTTACCGAAATCAAGGAATAGGGAAGAGCTTTCAACGCCGACTACGTGATTTAAACAAAGTCCCTTGAAGCAGTTCGGGTAAATAGATTTTTGCTAGGAAATAGATTTTATAATTACCGGCACTTTTTATCGGTAAAATGAAAAATGAATATTTAATCCTCTATTAAATTGGTTTTAAGTTAAAAGGAAATACCAAAAGCTGAACGTAACGTATGAAAAATTAAATTTTCACACTTGTTCTTGTAAAAAAGGTTACAATGTGAATTTGCTCGTAACTGGGAAAATCTTAGTTGTATTAAGAATATTTTTCTTGAGAATTTATTCAGGGAGGTATTGTTTTTCAAAACATTTTAGTATTTCATCTGAACTCATATAGAATTACAATTTTAAAAGTCGTTAAAATAAAATAAAATCTACAAAGTATGTTTGCTGAAGCGTCTCTTTTAATCTTTTTTTAATTTATATTTTTTTGAATAGCATCGCTGAGTGTTGTAAGTGCAATCTTCAGCAAGTGTATGTAAAATTTTTTATAACGCAAAATTGTAATTTGAGGTGGAAACTTTGTCAGTACAACTTTTATTGTAGTTGGCAACTTCCGCCTATAAAGTGCAAACATGTGAAACGACAAATAGGATACAATGTCGCATTTGATAGGAAACAGACCCTACAAAGAAAGAATTCGTTTGATGATTTTATTTTAGAAATCAATTTTCTTTTCGGTTTTTAATTTGTTATGTGTCCAATATGTCAATGCAACATGGTTATGTAATAATATAATAATATGTTACTTTTCTAATGCTTTTAGTAGTAGTGTGTAGTACCCTTTATAAAGCTCGTAGGTGCTCATTAATCTGGATTTGGAATTTAAGAATCAGTTAAAATTAAGAGTGGTGTCTGTATGTGTGTATACCTATACTATATAATGTTGTTTAGCTGCGGATCCAGTTTTCCAACAACGTGATTTTTCTAATTGTCACTTTCCCATACTTTCAATGGGAATGTATTTATTATATTGCAGTTGTAAAAATTTTCAATTCTGAAATTTTGACGATATGGTTTGAACCTCCGGAAACCAAAAAAGTGATGTTTAAAAAATGTTAGTCTGTAGGTGTGCGTGTGAAACGCAAATTTTCAGGAATCACCACAAACCTGGAAAAATAGATTGGTTATGCATCCAGTTCCCACTCCCAAAAAGTGTACATACAAATCAGGCATCTTATGAGTCTCGTTTAGTATTTTTTTTTGTGCAATACGTTTCTAACGATTGACCTTCTTAAGCAGGTTGGTGACAATAATTAGCTGAGACACAAACTAGAGTCGATATGTCAAATTGCCAAACATGGTTATGTAATCAATCAGTAAGTAAGTAAAAGCCCATTTTGCAGCCACATATTGTCTAGTTAACTATTATTACGCAATGTAGTTTTTACACCTCTTGTAAGTGCGTACGAAAAGTTTAGGTTAACGAATTAAGATTTGACATGTAGTAAAGATACAAACCGTTTTAGTTGTCTTAAGGGGAAGCAGTCTGCTGTTAGGGGAGTACAAGACTCATAAGATGACCAACTTGGGTTTAAGCATTTAAGCAAGTATACCCAGTCTATTGTTTTCTACGTTTGTGGGAATTACTAAACCGCTTTGGAAAAAATTTGGTGTACGTAGCTACAACGAAAATTAATCTAGTCGAAAAGGTTTTCTTTTTCGATCTGGAACGGTAAACGAAAGATGTTTTTTTGGTATCATTTTTACAATCCTCGCTATACGGAGTATACGTATAGGCAGGTTTGTTTTTTCAAAATGTAATTAAAACATTCAGAATTTATAGAGGGCACTAAGACAAACCGAAAACGTTTTCTCGAACACCCTACGTTCAAAACGGCGACCGCTATGGTTTTCTGAAAATTTTAGCTTTAACGCTAATTTACTTAAAAATGAATTGCCAATTTTGCTTTTTATAATAGCTCTAAGGGTGCACATTGTTATGCTCTAGGAGCATTTGCAAAAAGACAAAAAATTATAAATAAAAACTTTAAAAACGTTTTTGTTTTTAACTTAGATTGCTAGGAATAAGCTACAGTTTGGTCAATGACGCAATCCGTTACAATTTCTCTTTGTCGGCTTCTTTAAGTTTTTAAAATCAAATATTCGCGCCCTTTATTTAATAGACGATAGAACATTTCTGTTTAAGCTAAATTATTCAGGGAGAAGCTTATAATTTTAATATTTATATAGTTTAAATATTTAGAGGGACTGGCTCTCCCTCCCCCTAGGGTTTAGCTGACGAATTTAATTTTCAGTGTTTTTCAACTTTCAAAGGTTCAATATAAGCTTGCATACGTGCGTAATCAAATGGGGCGCAAATGAACCCCAACTGGAAACCGTGGCCATAGCATCGTTGATTACATAAACGGTCAGTATTTTATGTATGTGTTTTATCGCAATCATTTTAGCAGAGAAATAGAAAAAAAATCAATAAAAATGCATATTTACTGAATAAAAGCTTTGTTTCCCGATTACTTCATTTTTATCGTATCTATCGTTTTTGCGATTACATAGAAGTAGCAACCGACCTTGAGATCTTGAAGGAGATTGTAGAGAGAAGGTGCACTTAACGACACAAAATGAATAAAAATAAAAATTTAAGCAATATAGGAAATTTAAGGCGGTAATAGAATAATTTAAAATTAATAAAAATAAAAATTCTTAGTATTATTTAACCAGTAACTAAAAATGCACAGCAAAAACATACGGGTGGGGTGGGCTCCATTTGCAATCCAGTTGATTCTATGAAGGTAGATCCCAATTAATCGTTTCCCCTTAAAATCAAATATATCGTTTTCTTCTTAAAACACTACCTCTATTGGTTGTAACAAGCATTTTTGTTGCGACGTTATACGAGCGACCGACAAACCGTACGTCCGAACCGTCTGATCTTATGTAGTAGCAAAGAGCATTAGTAGCTAAGTCTTCTAGTACATTTTTTACCTACACTTATATGATATGAAAAAAGAAATGTGTGTCGAACACGTAAGTTCTAAGTAAAATTCATTAACGTGTTTTCACTGAAAGTATTTTTTGAATGCTATGATTTAAAAGAAATGAGTTACAAATCTGGTATTGAAGTCATCTTCCAAATGTTAATTTAGAAAGTCCAAACAAACATGGATAGACTTTTGCAAGAGAAACTGAAATGTTGCGGTTAATTCAGTTGTAAAGATTGTAACAGAAGAAAATTAGTAAGAAAATTTTAGTCGTTTATTTATACGCGTCAATATTTTTATTATTTCTTTCCGTGCTTTATTAATAATGAGAGAAAATGTACAACTATAAAGTTATATTTATATACAGCTTAAAGCACTATTAAGGTTTTGGAACATGTAGGGTTATGTTTTACGTCCCTCCCCCCATGTGCGTTACAGAAAGCATACAAAGTAAAATCAACAGCGCGCGGCGTTTTGCTAAAAAATTATACCATTGAAATAATGGTTATATGATATACCGTGTTTAAAATATTTCCCAAAGTTTACCCTCAATTTTGTTCGTTGCTTGTATATGTTAAAATCTACAAGAAAAAAAGCTTGTCGCCTAGTAAACATTTCTACAGAGAAACCAAACATTCATATTGGTAATTTCTATAAGCAAAATATATCTTTTTTTGAAATTAAAAGAGTTTATAGACAGCGTTGTTGCATTTTCTTTTAAACGAAAAAAATCAAGTCGAGATATTCCAAGTGTTTCCCGAGATATAATGTTATATTTGTTAAAAAACGCGTAATTTGTAAATTGACGCATTTTATTAATAAAACAGTTCGGTATCTGTCTAATGGGTTGTAAATGGTTATTTTGTACAGCAAATGTACTTAACAAGAAAATGTCAAGGGTATTTGAGGTATTTTTTCTCAAAAGACAATGTTTCGTAAAAAAACAATAAGATACTCTGAACGAAGCGTAAAAGATACACAAAAAAGGTACTCTTGTTGCGTGTCTTTAGTTCCTACAGTTTTGATGAAATAGAGAAAACGGGTTCTCGAACGCATTTAAGCGATCGCACAATGAAAAGTTAACTACAGCATGTGTCGAAACAAAATAAATGCCTGTAATTCGAATTTTTTGACATATTTTTATGTATATTGTAGTTTGCCTAGTGGATTCAGTTCGTTTGTGTTGCTCTTCTGAAATTAGTTTTTACAAACTGGAAAATTTTTTGAATGAGGAAATGACCGACATGCACGTAGTGTTTGCACGTTCTTACGGAAATTCTCTACAGGCGAGAAACGTGTGTCATGAAGCCTTTCCAAATCGCCACCTTCCTGATAGAAGGACTTTTGAAAACATTGATCAGAGTCTGCGAGCGAGAGATACATTATTTTGCTGTAAGTGACTCTTTTCCTGTAATTATTTCGATCCTCTGTTAGGTGCTCTTTAATGTTGTAATACTGACCGAAGAAGATCAAGATCATCAAGAACCCCGAAACTAGACGAGGCTATCTTACACGAAGTAAAAAGAATTCCTGCAGTTGGTACCAGTGAAATTGCACATCATTTGAGAAGTTAGATATACACGTTGAGGATAATTTCAGATAAGTCCAAGAGACGCCCTGGAGAAGTCGATAAGTCTTATGATAGTTTGCGAACATCTAATGCCACAGCTTAGAGGGTCCTCTGAGAACAAGTTCTTCACCCGTATCATGCTCAACGTATACAAGAACTTTCTTAAGCAAAGGATTATGTTCCACGGGTTCGTTTTTGTCGTTGCATCCTTCGGAAATGTGCTGCTGGTAATAATTTCAGAAATGGGATACTATTCACTGATGAAACACGTTTTAGGAGAGATTGTATTGTGAACTTTCACAACATGCATGTTTCAGCAGATGAAAATCGACATGCAATCATTGTATTTCGTCATTATCAGCAATTGAGTTTGAATGTTTGGGCTGGTATTGTTGCTGATAAGTTAATAAGATCTTTCTTGCTTGCTACAAAGACCGAATGGAAAAACATACCTTGCATTTTTACAAAATTATCTGCCGGCTTTACCAGAAGATGTCGCCTTCTTGCAACAAATAGTCTACGGTTTATGCACGATGATGCGACGCCACACTTTAGACAAATTGTCAGAAACGATTTGACTACCACATTTACGCAAAGATGGATCGGAAGAGGAGGACCTCAGCATTGGCCAGAGCTTTCTCCAGACTTGAATCCTCTAGATTTCCACTTATGGGAACACATGAAAGCGATTGTCTACGCAATTTGAGTTCCAAACGTCAGTGAACTTAGAGTAAGAATTATTAATGGCTGCGATCAGATTCGAAATACCCCAGGTGTTTGGCAATGATTGCATCAAAGAGTTCACACATGTGTTAAGGTGGGGAGGAGGGGCATTTTAAACGATTACTATAAAAATTAAATTTATTCACAAGTTACTTTGTTAGTTTACCAACTTGATCATAAATTATTTTTTTATTGTCATTTATATAACTTTAATTTTATTGAATAGCCGTAGCACCGCCCCTGTTGCAGATATTGAGACAAGTTACATTCTACATTATTAGTCATAACCCACTGTAACATTCTACCAATATAGTAAAATTGTAACTAACTGATTTTTTTTGGGAGAGTAGGTAAATGTTAATTGTTTGATCAACCGTCAACACTCTGTATCCGAAAATGAAGTGTTTCCGGACTCATGTTTACAGGAACGTTTTTTTTGACGTCAGGAATACGTTTGGAAATGTGCGTCTGTGGTGACACAACTGAACATTGATCGCTACAGTTTGCATCTAGACGACCTCACTTCTGTTCCATTGCTTCCGTTCTAGCATTCGCGTGGTTACTCCTGCCGGCGAAGAAGTTTCACTTCAAAAAGTTTTGGAAGCAAGTATGGACAAGTTCAATGAAAGTGATTTCTGTTCTCCTTAATTTTAGAACGTAGAATGTAAAAGGCATGTAGGACCACGTGTGCAATATTTTGTTGCACAGGAATAATATTTAAGACAAAAATTTCATATTAGACCACGTGTACATTAACAGCTTTTCCCTAGTCATATGTTTAACTCTATATACAGCGAGTTTTTCTTTTTTATATACTTACCAGCTATGTATACTTTTATAAAAAAACATGTCAATGCATTCTTTTACTGCAATCTGTAGGCAACCAACTATACACTACATTTCAAAGCTTCAATTTTTAAAAAGAGTAGTCTGCTGTGAAAGCATAAAATTAGTGTATTGTTGATATTTTATGTTTTTAAAATAATAGTTTTATTAAAATTTTTTTGATATTTAAATAATTTTGTGTTTTATTCACAAACATACTCATTGAACATAACCTATTATTTTCTGTACAGTTGGTTGCCTATAGATTTCAGTTAAACAACACATTGACATGTTTTTTTATAAAAGTATACATAGCTGATATGTATACAAAAAAGAAAAACTCACTGTATATATTAAATAGGCAAATAGACAAATCAAGTAACTTTTTGATAAAACCACTTGTAAATAATAATTTCTAAATTTTTATAGTCCAGTTCTTTTTATAAATTAAAAAAAAAAGATTTTCAAAATCAAAATGCACACCACTCTCCAAAAAATGCAAATAACTGAAGAAGTTAAAAATAATGAAATAATATTTTGGAAAACTTTTATACTAGTACATCCTCAACCCATTAAATTACACCCAAAAATATGTACTAAAAAATAAACATTCCGAAAATGTAGAAAAATACAATCATCAAAATTGTAAATAAAAGTACTGTTATTACGTGGTTCTTTTAACATTGGATTTACCTGACGATTCTTGTTTCTGGGCGTTTCACATGCTCAAGGTACACTGTGGCTATATCCGTTTATAGTTGCTAATTCTCCAAATCAAACTAAAGCTCGTTAACAGTCAGTGAATGTTATTGTGTTTGCTAACAATGCTTACATGCAGCATGTAAACACCCTTGGGATAGGTGTAATAAAGGAATAGATTAACAATAACCTTCACACATTTGCGGGACCATAAATTGTATACATAATGTTGTATTAATTATAAAGGACAATTTAGACGCGTTTAGAAGTTTAAAGAAGATTATTGCACATTTAGCTAAATGTATATTTGTTGCTAGGAAGAGGAAGTATGTCGGCTAGATATTACATAAACATAAAAATAAAATTCTTGTGATAAATAGGAAAAGTCTTAAACATATATTAAAAATATTTAAGGGTTATTTAAGGTAGGCATATCGAGGCTAACAAAAACGGAACAAAATGTTCTTAATTATGCCAAGTATTAGAACGTCTTCTTAACTACAAAGACCTTTCTAGAGGAAGAAGCATTTCCTATGTTAAATCACCCTCTATTATGGTGATAATGTTACACTCTTGCAACTTCAGTCTTAACCCCACATCTCATTAATTATTTAAACTACCCTAATTTGCCTTCGGCAGAACAAGATGGTATCTGTTACTCTAAAGTTCAATAGATAAACTCAAATTACGTCTAATACGTCAAAACTTCCTAACCCACGTTTTTCCCAATATTTTCAAACAAATCTGCAAAAAAAACTGTTTCTATCAAAACTTTTTACGAACTGGTACAGTTCGTGAACGGGAAATTTTTTTTCTTGGATTTACTATACAACTCGAGCATCTTACAAAGATATAATTTTACAAATAGAATGAAAAGGTAAAGGTAAGAAATAAATAAAAATAGCTCACCAAGAAATCCTAACAACAGGTCTGGCTTACAATTATCTCTTAGCGTTTGTTGGTCCTTATGAGGGTCAAGGAAATTTGTCCGAGTTCAATTAAATATTAATCTGCTGGCTGGTTTTGGTGTGACAACGAAAATCAATTTGAAGGATGCTCGTTTCCCAACGCTTCCGTTCGCTTTACATCCTGCAGTATATGTAGGTATTACTAATTGAGTTGGAGATTAAAGTTTCAGCTTGGTAAATTTAAAGGTTGTGAGCTTCATTTATATGAATTAGTAGGGCGATAGTTTGTTTTTGAATTACTTATTTACTGTTTCGGTACAATGTAAAAACGGTGCTTTAATAATTATTGATTAACAATATAATAACTTTGGAAAAACAATTATTTTGTTCCGGATTGTATATTTTAACCGAAAAATAATAAGGTGGCATTTAAAATGCCTTAAATATTCAAAATCCGGAGTTCGTTATATCCACTAACAAATTAAGCGGTCTAATGTAGATATTATTTTTCCCCAAATTGTACATTACAGTCACATGACGCGATGTACAGCTTAGGATAAAAGTTTGTTAAAAAAAATATAATCCCGTTTAGCATGAAATTCAATAAAACTTTGAATTTTATTATATTTGTCTTCAGATTATGTAGCTCTAGTAGAAAAATATTATCTTATGCCTTATACACATTTGAACATTCTTCTACTGCAGCCCATTTCTCAGATGTTAGTCGAATACGAGTTGACGAATGTGTACAAAGCTTAAGATTGTACAATTTAATCACAAAACGATAATGTTAAAACTTTATAATGGAGCAAAACCTTTCATACGAAATAAAGAAAGGTTTGAAAATAATTACATTTACTCCAAATCCTTCCTTTTATCACCAACGTCTGGATAATAAAACTTTCTCGTCCCACTCTTCATTTCCGGTAATTCCTGAAAGAGCCTTTTAAAAGTTTATTTAAGAAAGCTGTGTTAGCTTAAAAGATCGAACCAGAGGCCAAAATTGAATTAATATTAAAGTGCAAATTTGAGTGATGTTAAATGCAAATCTCGTTATGATCAAAATTTCCATACTTCATTTTTTGTTTTCTTCTCTTCCGTCCGCTTTCGCTTAAGATTAGAAAATCATTTTATATTAAACATTTCTTTCTAGGCTGCAAAAACACAGCTTAATAATTAATACCCTAATTACGAGTTTCCTTGAAAAGTCTCATTATTCTGCTCATTAATTATCGGCTATGCATGGAAAAATAACAAAACTGGAAGAAAGTGTTGAAGAGCAGTTCGCTAAAAAAACTAATTGCCTTGGTAATACCTCCGAGAATTTATCTACACGAATGTGTATTTTTTTCCCGTTGTCGCTTTTTAAATTCGCAACACGGGAGATATAAATTAGAATTTATGGTCTAACGGAACACCGGAATAAAACGTTGTAGTTTGTTAAATGCAAAACAGTGGCGCTGTTATAATCGTGTGCGCTTTTAGACTAAAAACTGAAAATAAGTTGCTTTAGGGTTTAATGAAAAATTTAATTAAAAGTGGTTTGTCTGCTATATTGACGCTTGGAGTGTAGGGAATATTTTCTAGTTTTCTTTACGATACCATTTTATAATAATAGTGATATTAATATTAGTTTGAGATGCGCTTAAAAAAGAAATGTGTGCTGAGCACGCAAGTTCTTAGTAAAACTTCCTAGCGTGTTCTCACTGAAAATGTTTTTTGAATTCTCAGAAGTACGTATACGGTTTTAGATACATATCTGCTATTCAAGTCATTTTTCACTGCATTGCATTGTTAAGTGTTACATGTCATTTATCTAATAGGTAATAATTGTATTTGAGATTAAAATTATAATGTAAAATATTGTTATGATATGCTTGGTCTTGCAACTACTAGAAAACAATCCCTAAACTGTCTGCAATTCACGCAATTAAATTTAAACTTGCTATGAGACTCTTTTAACTTTCTCAGGGTCGTTATAGGCTTGTAAATAAGTTATTTTAATTAATTTTATATAGAAATAAACACTGAAAATTCTGAAACCACTCGCAATTACAATATGCTTTCTCCAAAGTGAGTATTATACTTTGGTTATTTGTTAAATGTTGCCTAGTATACTTTGTTTAAAAGTGAAATTGTAGAAGCTTAATGAGAATGTAATCCTTAAAAACAGGTATATTTGTGAAAAACGCGGCAATTTATTTTTCAGTTAGCGAAACTTCTAAAGAAGCAATAGTAGCTGCTGTTATAATACCTAGCTTACGAGGGGGTATTGATATGTAGTTAGCCTGGAAAGTTTCTAGTAGAGAAAAGTGAATATGGTTGCTATGGTTTGACACCTATAAGTTGAACGGTGATCAAACTGAATTTTTGAAAACAGCATGTCTGAGAAAAATATAGAATAAGAAAAATTCGAGTTTCGGTCATTTATTCAGTATTTATTTTTGAAAGGGTTATCAGGCAAAGAAATTTTTGCTGATATGATAGAAACCTTAGGTGATCATGTCCTTCATACGCCACTATTAAAAACTGGGTTGCGGAATATAATTGTTTTAAGTTCAACGAGCCATCTACATCAGAAGAATCCATTAGCAACGCAATCGGGTAGTAAATAAAATTAATGTGACAGAAAATAAAATTGAATTGGAACAAGATTATCCAATAATTAATAATATACTATGTGTTGTTTTGTAAATTTCTTTAAAAAAACTACACCTTTGTAAAATGTTAAGATAAATGTTCTCAAAGCATCTAGAAGTAGTGTGTATTCTCATATATGCAAGAAGTTAGCAATAATGGAAGAATTGCAGAACTGAATATGGGTAACTATTAACAAATCATGTGAATGTTTATTCGATGAGAAGAGACCCGCGACCCAGCGGAGCGACACTAGTCATAGATCAAGTAGAGCTCTGCACGGGCCGATTTTTTACATGACCGGCCCGACTCACCCGACTCCAAATCAGAAATATCTTTTGGAATCTGAGTTTTTGACCTATCTTCTTGCCAAGCCCGGGCCGGGCCGGCCCGACTCTACCAATGCATTTTCATTATTTATTTAATGTTGCCCATTTTTACTTGAAAAGCATTCCTCGCACTGGTTGCAGATATTTCTTATTAAAACTAATGGCAGTAAAACCAGCTCGGCCCGTGCAGGTTTCTACCTCAGGATCAGTTTTTGGCAAACTCAGAGGAATTTATCATGAATGTTAGCCAAAAGCAATCAAAAAACTGAGCCGATATGCAAAAAACCGCCGGGCCGGCGTGTTATAGTGATAAATCCTTCCAAGGTGTAAGATTTAGTCGTGTTGTTATAGTGAGACAGTTTCGAATTTAATATATAGATTCATAAGGTACAACACAAGTCTTACATTTTCTGCTCCAGTAGTAATTTTTTCTTTTTGCAACACACATCAATCGGCAAAGAAGACCTGTACGTTCAGATGATTTATTTTAAAAACAAATGCTGCTTAAAAAAATACAACAACAAGCCCTACCATCCATTTTATAGCCCGTATGCATAAAGTAAAGTAAATGCTTTTACTACAATTACAGCAAGGTGGACATCACATGTGGTAGAAAATAGATGAGTATGTAGTTAAAGCATTTACTAAACTATATGCATTTCGCCTAATAAACTAGTTTACAAATAATAATAAGCCCACAATTAAACTATCGATTTCAAAGATTATGTTTATTATATTAGTAATTTACACTCTTAATTTATTATTTTTGTATTAGCTTTTGCTTATTTTATATATTCAACATCAGTCTTTACGTCCCACTGATGGGCTCCGCGCTCTTTTCTGCCACATACTCTTTGTAGCACTAAGGTAGAGTACGGGGGACCTGCAGTTTAACGTTGAATCCGAATGACTATATACCAGCTAGGGTTTCAAACACTAAGACCCCACGGATGCCTACAACCGACTGAGGAATGTGCGTAGCGGGTTACGGCATAGATTAAATATCAATAAAATATTATATGTTACTTCATAATAAAACGTTTTACAATTTAATTTTTTATGTAGTAGTTAAAAAAGTAGCTTCTTTAAAACAAATTCAACCACAAAGAAGTTGGTAGTTAAACTATTTTTTGTGCCAAGTAACGTAGTTACTTAGTAGCTTATTACATTTTTAGGAAGTAGTTAGTAGTTGGTGACTACCTACTCTTTACAATAACTTGTCCAGCTGTACTATGCTACCGCCAATAGCAAAATAACAAAAATTTGGTTTTTTGTGTTAAGGCCACCTGGTACAAACGCTACAATGAAAATATTCCTTGAGTGTCTTTACAGACTCTTTCTCCGTGGTCTACATTTGCTTATTAAAACAGCAAAATTTAAATTTATTGAAAATTCTGAAATTTTTAAAATTGTTAATAGGTCATAAGCTAAAGGCAAAATCCAAGCCGTTATTTTCCCCTAAATTAAGCTGTCGTATTCACTGGACTTCCAAATAACTTATTGGTGATGTATGATGTAATTTTTCAAGCTGCGTCATGTCATATTTTATCTATCTTTTAGTACTGTCACATATTTTTCTCGTTTTGATATAAATTTTTCCGTTGACCTATACGTAGACAAAATTTTTATGGCAGTGGCAGTACTATTCCCTTCCCGAGAAACATTTTACTTCATCGTAAAACAGTCGTATTCTCTTCAAATTAAACTCTTCTGCAGAAAGTTTAAGCTGCAATAAAATTTATTATACAACATTTCAGTATAGAGTTACAAATTAAAACATAATTTTAAGTTTCTTGTTCTGTTATTCACAATTTTCTTACAGTTTAAGTGTCCAATTGTTGTATTTTATGCTTTTTATGTTTTGGTAGCTTTCATTCTTACTTCAAATTATCTGGAACATGTTGCGTGCTAAAGACATTTCTAATTAACAAAATAAAGCGGTTAATTATGCAACTCAATTAGCAAAAGTTTCGAAAATTTCTCGTAGTCATGATCGATTTTTTCGAATCATTCAGTTGTGAAATTAGATTTGATGACCGGCAACCGAGTTTAGAAATTTGATTCAGCAAAAAACTTTAATTAGTTTACTCGAGATATTAACTCCTCGCAAACAAATTTAATTATGATAGCCAAACGAATACATGCGCATCACATTGAAATATTAAAGTTGCATCTGGAAGTTTCAGAAATAACTAAAAGCGAAACTTTATAAAGACGCGTTTATGAATATAAATAAAACATTTGTGTCTGTGAAACATCTTGTAATCCTGAAAATACGGGCTTTGAGATATATGTGAAAATCCTCCAGCTATGGTGGCATTTTTTTCTCTCATAATATGGAAATGCTGCGTAAACAACCTCGGGCACATCAGCTAGTGTCAGATGTGGGCGTTTGCGTTAATATACATTAATGCATCAACATGAACGCTTACTAGAATATGAATATTCCAACAATTTATCAAACACAACCCCAAGTATTTTGTTGGTATTTGATTTCCAAAGTTTCTACTTAATATTAATAAACCTGGAATGTTGCCTAAACAGTAATAGATTTCAGCAATAATTCATGATTTCTAGAGTTACATTTTTTACCTAATAAGTAGTATTTTATTACCATTGTTTCTTTTTCTTCCCGGCAAAAAGTTTTATGCAAATAAAATCTGTTTATATGATGTACTCCAATAATCTTATACAAGGTCTCTATTGTAGGCTTAATAAATCATTGTTATAAGTAAATGTGCTTACAATTTTCAACCGAAAAACTCTAAGTAAATACCCTAGTTGGATTGGATAAAGAAAATGCATAAATATAAACATTAAAATGTCATGTTTCATGTTTGGCTTCGTTGAAAATTGCTTAATCTTTTCTTTTCGTATATACTAGACGTCTAGACAATTTAAATTGCTGCATTTCCCTCGAGTATTGTTCGAGAACATCGTTTCTACAAATCAAATTACAACTTTAATAAATCTCGTTTTATGAAGCACAAACAATGTAATCGAATATAAATAAAATTGTATAGACTACAAAGGTTCGTCTGTGATTTAGGTTTTGATTCTGCGTAATTTCAGCCGAAAATTAGAAGCAATACAGAATATGAAGTATATGTCAGGAGAAGGGAATATCGTGAAAGGAGGAGTTTAGAGCTAGGCTGTACATGAATATGAACTGTAACATAATTTTTCATTAATAAATATGTTTATAAAAATCTAGAAAATGATTATCTTTAACTGTATTCTATACCAATTTAATGCGCTTCCTTTGGTCTATCGCTTTTTTACAAAGATCATGAAGCCGGTAGTAGGTCACATGAAATCATTGGGTTTTCTATTAATTATTTATATGAACGGTTATTCTTTGCTTGGTAGGTTTAATAATGAATATAAAATGAACAAAACGTTTACAGAGTAAACAGAGGTTAATTGTTAATTACGGGAAACGTAATTTATTACCAGATAAAACAAAGATGTAAATTTTAAGATTTTATGATAAATTCCAAGAGCATGAAAATAAATTTACCTGAAAAAATCGAAAAACCCTCTCTAGATTGGCAGAAGAGATGAATACAAAAAACAATTAAAATGCAAGATCCAAAAATGAGTGTAAATTATTAGGTTCCTGCAAATATGGTACTTAAACCTTACATAAAACGGCACATTCAGTGGTGGATACAAAACATCCAAGTTTCGAGTTTTCTGATGGGAAACTCTAAATTTGCGTTAAACAACAAGAACAGGCAGGGAAATCTTTGTAATATTGAAAATTCACCAGGCATTTGGTCACATAGCGAAACGGATCATCACATAAACTATTTAGAATTATTAGTCTCATTTTTTGGATTAAAATGCTTTTCTAAGGATGTAAGTGATTGCGAAACAGTACTTCGTAGAGATAATACGACAGCAATCGTTTACATAAATAAAAAGGGAGTACTTAGTTGCCGAAACTGGCGAACCTTGATAGAGCAATTTGACAAACTGGTGAAAAGTGTTTTTTCCCTCATACATCTCTTCTAAAAACAACGTTGAAGCTGTTTTTACATCGCGATAATTAAGATCGGAAACTGAGTACTAATGAAATCTTTTTGCATTAAAACGATTGAGTCGGTTGTTTGGAACCATTTGCTTTAAGAATAAACAAATAATGCAAAAACTATTGCGCATGAAAAAAAGACTGATGCAGTTGCAGTCGATGCGTTTACTTTCTCATGACAAAATTTATTGTTTTACGCTTTTCCCCCTTTCGCAAATTGTCTTAAAATTATTACAAAAGATTGGGCAAGATGAGACTAAGGGTATTTCAGTAGTTATATTACCACCCGTTTCTGGATTTATCTAAAAATCCCATTTTTAATCCGCAGAGCATAAAGGTTGCAATAAAATCCCATTTCACCTTCATCGAATGAGCAACACTTATCTCAAATTTTGCAAAATTATTGTACACTACATCATCAACATCCTTATAAGAAATCGGCATAAATGCATTGTTTTGAGAATGCAACGTCATATCAGTCATTTAATTCCTTGCGCTCTGCATCATCACTGCTTAGGAGACCAGAGATTGGATTTAGTCCAATAATTAAAAGATTTCTTAAGAGAGCATACAGATCCAAACCTTCCCATTCTATATATGGATGTACGTGGGATTCAACAGTGTTTTTATGATACATTAAATCCTTAGGCCCACGCGAAGGAATTAATCCAGAAATATTTAACAAAATATGAACCCTATTAACGCTTACTACGGCACATCGAATTCAAACGTTTTCTCTTATCAAAATGGAAAATGTTATCCACGGTACTGACAAAATACATATTTTATTACCCGATATAAGAACGACATCTAATCCGAACAATTTTCAATTTATTTTAAGAGTTGGAAATAATGATATTTGTGTCGCTAGGCTACTGCTTCAGTACCAATAAGATAAGATCATATAACTTGCCTGTTTATAAGAAAAACATCATTGATAGGTTTCAAATGAGACACATTGCCGATGAATGAAAAAAAAACTCTTGGCAACTGAGTAGAACTGATACAAAAATGTATAAATCCCACTCAAGTAGACGTGCTAGTATGTTCGCAGCGAATAGAGCGGGCGTTAACAGCCAACAGTAAAGTAGATAAACCGACTGGACAGGTCCCTAATATATAAGCCAAATTTTACAATAGTCGATTATTAAATAACAATTGTTTTGCTTAAAAAGTTTTTATTTTATATTTTATTATATTAATATTCCTAAATTGTAAGAGATTTTAAACATCTAGCAATATGATTATGTAGTAAAAAGGCGGTAAATATAATTTGTGATTAAGCAAACTTACCTTAAGTGAAGTTGTATATAATTACAGGGTTGGGCAAAAGTATGGAACAATGGAAATATCTTTAATACAGCATAAAACCGCGATTTTTACAAAATTTTCTACATTTTCTACTAAAAGTTCCGATATACGGCGGATACAATGAAAGTATCGACAGTTTGAAAGGACTTCCGGTTTAGCTGGAAATTATATCAACTTTTTTATTTTAAATAGAATACTTTGTATATTTGTTGATATATCAATAGAACTTTCTTTTGTGAGTTCAGTGATATAAGGTTTCATGCTTTTGTTTTCAATAATTCTAGAGATATTGAACAATAATGTTTCGTAATTGTTAGCTAGCAGCTCATAAAAACAAAAGAATGTGAGAAGCTTAAACAATTATGTAATATTGTCAAATATGCTTGGTTCATGTTTTGTTGTTTTGATGTTTGATAGATCGAGCAGTGTGGTTGCAGTAATCAATTAATTAACCAAAATTAATTAAAACTGCTGAATTGAACATCAGAAATGGTTCAATTAACAGAAGGAGAACGAATTTAAATTTTAATTATGGTTGGTTTTGATGAGCGTCGTAGCAAGAAGTTTGTATTTTATTTAACAATCTGCAATCTTTCTGTTAATTGAACCATTTCTGATGTTAAGTTAAATTCAACAGTTTTAATTAATTTTGTTAATTAATTGATTACTGCAACCAACTGCTCAATCTCTTGAACATCAAAACAACACAACATGAACCAAGCATATTTGACAACATTACATAACTGTTTAAGCTTCTTACATTCTTTTGTTTTTATAAGCTGCCAGATAACAATTACGAAACATAATTGTTCAATATCTCTAGAATTATTGAAGATAAAGGCATGAAACCTTTATATCACTGAACTCGCAAAAAAGAGTTCTATCGATATATCAAAAAATATACAAGGTATTCTACTTAAAATAAAAAAGTTGATATAATTTCCGTTTTTTTTTAACTGTCGACACTTTCATTGTATCCGCCGTATATCGAAACCTTCTTGTAGAAAATTTTGTTAAAATCTATGTTGTCGTATTAGAGATATTTGCATTGTTCCGTACTTTTGTCCAACCCTGTATATGACCGTTTTTTTACATAATGGTCAATCCCTCCCTGATGATCGCTCTCCTACCCTATACATATAATATAGAGATGCTAAGCTGTAAAGATAATGAGATATACGGTACACGGTTGCATGACAACAGCAGCAAAACGAAAATTCTAATACTTTCAAGTGTGCTTCATGCAAGTGGTAGAGGTACTACCAATATGATCATTACGTAAAAAGACGGTCATATAATTATAATAAAACTTCACTTAAGGTAATTTGTTTAATCAGTTATAAAATTTGATAGAATCCAAACAAGAAAGAATAATAATTAAATAGCCAAACAGTGACACAAAAAGTGGCAATATAAACACTATAAATTCAGACAGTAAATAGATCATGAAAAATATAACAAAACGGTGTGTAGTGCGTTTCCTCAACTTTTCAGTGAAACACTACAACGGATAAAAAACATTGAACGTTTTTCGTTGTGGACAAATACGCAAATCAGTATTCGATTGCAGTTCCTAGACAAGTTTCCATTCATCTTATGGAACAAATCCGTGAAGAGTTACAATGTATGGTCAAGGAAGATGCCATCGTACCTGTTAGTGAATCAACTCCTTGCTGTGCCCCTTTGGTTGTCGTACAAGAGAAAAGAGGTAAAAACTTGCATTTGTACAGATTATATCGAATTAAATAAATGGATTCATCGAGAGCGTTTCCAATTACCAGCAGTAGAAAATACTCTTGCACAGTTACAAGAAAATAGATTGTCTTTTTCGTTTTGGCAGTTAGAACTTACCGAAAATTCACATAAATATACAACTTTAATTACTCTTTTTGAGAGGTTTGCTTATAAACATTTCCCTTTTTGTTTAACAAGTTTTCCAGAAGCTATTCAAAAAGCAATGTATTGCATAACATCGAATTTAAATTCAGAAACTGTTAAAGTACAAGTTCACGGCATTTTAATATTTAAAGCTCAGTGAATTATACATGATAAAACTTTGTACAAAGTTTTAAAAGTACTGAATGAAAATGGCATTACTTTAAATTTAAATAAATGTGAGTTTGCAACGACTAAAATAAAATACTTAGGAAACATTATTACTTTGAAAGGAATATCACCTGACCCCACAGGAATAGAAGCTATAATGGAGTACGCTTCTACTTAAAATATAGCCAATGTTCGAAAACTTTTAGGATTTATTAACTATTTTACGAAATATATTAAAAAAACTTGAGAACAACTCATTTATGCGGATTTTGCTGCTTCAAAATTTTTTAAATTTTCTCAAAATACAATTAACAAGTGCCCTGGTGCTAGCCATGTTAAGTACGCAATATGAAACCAGAATCTCAGCTGATGCGTCATTTTATGAAATTAAAGGCATTTTAGAGCAGAAACTTTATCGCCTACAGAGCAGAATCACTCGCAGATTGAGAAAAAAAGCGTTAGCAATAGCGCAGACACGTGATTTAGATTACGACAAGTTTAATTAGGCAAAATATTTACAATTTTAACAGACCATAAGTCCATAAACCGCTTCTTGTGATACTTGCAAAGAGAAAAAAACAACTATCTAAATACACGTTGCAAATTTTTCAAAGGAAGTTTCTAGATTTTGATTGCGTGTTAAAATACGTACCTGGAACAGATCTCCATGCCACTGGATGCTTTATTTCGTGCACCTATTACCTGTGGTAACAACGATGAAGACATAATCTTTGAAGAAAATTGTATAAGTTACGTTAGTGAGATTGTGGAGGATACTACAAGAATTATTGATATGAGTGAAGAAAGTTGTACAAACGAATCTATTCATAATTGTTGAGGCTCTGTAAATGTCCAAATTCTATCTACGGGACATGGTACAGTGAATTTACGTACATGGTTCAACATCTAATAAGTTTAAAATGGCAACAGGTGGCCCACAGGGAAGTAATCTGGGGTCATTTCTATTTTTCATATTTATCAATGACTTTCCTGATGTAATTAAACATTGTAAATGTCTACTTTTTGATGACGTTTTTATAATTATTCTTAAAAATAAGGGGTGCAGGATATGTGGATCATCTGCAGCAGGATCAAGACCCGATTATAAACTGGAATATGACGAACAAGTTGTATTTCAATATTTATAAATGTAATATAATTAGCTACACCCTGAGTAAACAGATTATTCTAAATCATTACTTAATGAACGGCATGGCACTGGAAAGGGTCATATCAGTCTGTGATTTAGAAGTGTCCCTTTCACAGAATTAAATATGGGACATTCATATTAATAAAACTGTTAGTAAATGTATGCAAAACTTGGGCTTCATAATGAGAGCATGTAATGAATGTAATGATATTGATACTCTTGCTGTGCTTTTCTGTTCCCTGATATGATCAAAACTTAAGTATGCTGTCGTGGTATAGAATCCTGGAACTAAAATGCATTCAAAAACTCTGGAAATAGTACAAAACAAATTTCTGTAGTATCTGTACTACAAAAAGCATGAATATATCAGGATTTTAACTCGTTTCGGTGTATTAAAAGAGAATTTGTAGTTGTAAAGTTAATTCAAAAATGTATAACAAAGACGATCCTGTTTATAAAGAAGCTATTAAACAATAAAATAGATAGTACAGTTTTTCGATTAAAAATATCAAAAGCGAGGAAGTTGTTCAATGTAAACTATACAACTAATATAAGAAAAACCTTTCCAATCATAAAATGTGTTTATTCTTTGAAAGAGTAGCTATAAAGAATGAGACTCCTGATGTTTTTGAAGAAAATTAATATAAATTTAAGCGAATTTCGACGGAAACTGTTAGACGCCATGCAGAACTATGTGCCTATGAGCAGCAATACTGTGCGTGATTGTTTTATGAGTATATGATATATCTTAATTTAATTTGACAGCGACAATTCAAGTTCCGTGAATTTTTAGATATCTCAAGAAAGTATGATTTTAGATTAACTACCAGTAGCCCATATTATGCAAAGTTAGATAGACTTGCTGAGAATACAGTTAAATTCGTTAAACATATCTGTGACAAATCTGAAGAACTTACTATTTATTGGTTTGTTTGAATATAGGAATACGCCCTTACAATGCGGATTTTCACCCGCTCAGCTTCTCATAGGAAGAATATTACTTGAAAATATTCCGATGACTGATGACCAATCACATGTTAAGACAACGGACTTCAAATCACAATGGGTGTGTACGCATATGCTTAGAGACAAAGAAATTCAGAGTGCTACCTCGGGGTCTCCGTCCTTTGGAAAAAAAAGTTAGATTTGAATAAAAGACAGGAAAAAAAGGAACTATTTTGGAAAAGTCAAATGAACCACGTTCGTATATTGTTCAGATAGATGAAGGAAGAATGCGAAGAAGTACGCAAATTTTAAAGCCGTTCCTGCAGCGAAATATATCCCCAGGTTAACATTGCGCTTACAGCAACTACAATAAGATGACAATTAGTAAAATAATTTTGGTTAGCCATAATTTTTTATTCATTATATTCTCTTACTAAATATAACTCGTGTTATGATTAATTATCGACGATTTATTATCGTTAAAACATAGCAGCACATTCAACTCGTGCGTTCGCACTCGTTGAAACTGCAGCTCGGCTTCAACTCGAAAATATCCATGATAATCTTATCACTTGTTTTATTATAAGCGAAAACAGTAATAGGAAACTAATAGTACTATAGATCCACAGTAGCAGCCATTGCTAACTTACGAAATAGAAAATATTAAAACAAAATCTGATCATAGTTCTAATGATAGATGTCAAATTTTAGAAATATTTTCTTATTAGTTTAAGCTAATTGCTGCCGGTTGTAATTGTAATTTTAATTGTAATTGTAATTGTAATTGTAATTGTAATTGTAATTGTAATTGTAATTGTAATTGTAATTGTAATTGTAATTGTAATTGAAATTTTATTTGTAATTGTAACTGTAATTGTAGTTGTAATTGTAATTGTAATTGTAACTGTAATTGTAACTGTAACTGAAACTGTAACTGTGACTGTAACTGTAACTGTAACTGTAACTGTAACTGTAACTGTAACTGTAATTGTAACTGTAACTGTAACTGTAACTGTAACTGTAACTGTAACTGTAACTGTAACTGTGATTGTGATTGTGATTGTAATTGTAACTGTAACTGTAATTGTAACTGTAACTGTAACTGTAATTGTAACTGTAACTGTAACTGTAACTGTAACTGTAACTGTAACTGTAACTGTAACTGTAACTGTAACTGTAACTGTAATTGTGATTGTAATTGTAACTGTAACTGTAATTGTAACTGTAACTGTCACTGTAATTGTAACTGTAATTGTAACTGTAACTGTAATTGTAATTGGGAAAAATATAATAAGCAACACGTAATGTAAGGATATAACGTTCTTGGAAAGTAACACGTCCTTACGTTCCTTGTAGCCTAAATAACTATTATTTACCTACGATACAGAATAAACAATTCACGCGTAACCTTACCAGTGGCGCAATTAAAACCCATAAAGGTCAATTATACCAATTAAGCAATCCAATTAAATCTGTATTTTAATTGTGTATTACAAGTTTTCACTACATCTAATTCTATTTTTGTTTCATATTACAGTTTTCTAGGACTTGAAGTTGTTAAAATTTGAATTTACGTTTCTCGGTTGTTCTGATAAATTCTGCAGAGTAAAGCCGCTGTCAAATAAGACAAGAATCCAACATAAATTTAAACAAAGTCAACACGGAATCTCAAGCTGAAGTGGAGAGAATTTTAAAACAAGAAGGCGTAAGGTGAAGAGTTTTTACAATCCAGTGACGTAAGTAACTAAAGAATAGGAAATTAATTTTACTTCAAGCTTATACGTTTTTTTTTCAGTCAAAACCAATGTGAAGGTTTCAAAAACATTTATTACTGTTTTCGTCAGCAGAAATCTACATCGAAATCGAACGAAAGAAATAAATAAATTATTTTAGTATATTATACTAATTACTTTTTAATTAAAATTGGTTGCTTTAAATGAAAAATTTCAATACACCATTTAAAACTTCCCGTCCTTTAAACTTTTGTGGAATTAATTAACACCCACCAAGACCGTGTGTTATGTCGATCAAGTTTTATTAGTTTTCTAAGGTTTAATACAATCTTTTTAATAAAAAAACATGTTTTTATTAATTCTAGGAATATTTTATTAAAGTTTTGTAATTTTCCACCATTAACTTCCAGTTTCTAATTATAATGTTTACTCAGTTGAGTTAATTTTGTGTTTGTCTGGGATTTCTTGAGGTTTAATATAAGTTTCATAGCCCTACTTTTACTACGGAAACAAATTTAATTTATTTCTCCAATTAGTGAAGGTAGTTGTATATAAATACGCACACTTTAAATTTGTTTAATAACAGAAAATATTTACTCCTCCAAATGTAGTTAGTTAAAGAAATTTATTGAACTTAACTCTACTTAACATGTAAGCACGTATTTTGGAGTTGTAGTAATCACGAACTTAGTTTCATCTCCTCTTCATCTACTAATTCGAGACGCAAATAGTTCTTACGTGCACCCAAAGTACTATTACTTGACTGCGGTTTAATTGGTTCATTAAAGTTTGCTATTTCAACATAAATGCACGAGCTAAATCTGACTTTTCAGGAAAGTTTCAAAGCAGTATGTAATTTTTAATGAACTTCCGTAATAAGCAAAGGTAATTATTTCAAAATAAATTAGATGACGTGAACTAAATGTTCACGTCATCACACGTTAATTTCTAAAATGTCTGCCTGAAAGTTTGATTAAAGTTTTCTCTATTACCGATAGATTTAATTAGTTGCTAAAATTAAAAATTGATTCAATTCCAAACGCAAACAAGCAAAGTGGGTAAGATTTATACCGAATTGTAAAAAGTTATAAACATATTCTTCCTATGGGATCTTTCGATCCTGCTGTGCAATCGTAAGTAGAAGCTCAGAAACAGGTAACGCTCCACGCCTTTTTTATCCCTTTTAAATCTACATTTCAATCTTACATACAATTTAAAAACTAAACAAAATATGAACCTGAACGTTTCTGTACTTCAAATGTTGTTACTTACGGTATTTGTAAGTATATTTGTATAATGTTATACTATCCAACAACTATTAAGGCTGCACAAATCGTATCCCTTTGCGACCGCAAAGGTAAATAGACAATACTACAGGGAATTATCTGGCATCTGGGCATTAGCCGCATGGTTAGTATTTTTTTAGACAAGTATTAATATTTTGTAAAAAAATTCCTTGATATCATACAGGAAATTCATCAGTCAAAAATTTAATAAAAGAGGGCTATTAACCCCTTTGAATGTTGTTACACCTTAAAATTAAGCTGCGAGTCTTATTGCACTATCACTCATAAGCAATGCAACTTAAACAGAAATATAATACCGCTTGCTTCTTTATTAAATAAAGGGGCATACATTTTCGCTTGGTAGAAGGCGCCACAAAGGAATTATGGGACTAGGACCCGATTAAATTGTAGCTCCCCCTATCTTGATTAACATAAAAAATTATAACAAAAAACTGTGGTTCCAGTTTTAGAGCAATATTTGTTAAAAATTTCCAAACTTTTTAAAATATTTTTTTTACTTCAGTTTTCGTAAGTACAAAAATTCTCTTATATAGTAACATTGTATTTCCCTGTAACTAATTTTAGCCAGAACTCTCTACTCTTTTTTGCGTAATAAGGCGTCCAAAATTTCAAAAGAAATCGTAGCTGCCGCCTTTATAAAACTAAAAAATTCGGAAAAATGTCGTCGATTTGCCCTAAAATCTTCTATCAGATTCGGTTTTTTGATTTATAAAAATTTACAGTTTTGAATTTTTTTTGACACCTGCTTTTTAATAATTTTTACATACTTACCGTACTCTGAAACTCATCGAAATCCAATTTATGGCTCATTCTCACATAACGGGAGAATTGTTGTCCCGGCTGAATTGCAATTCGGTGCTTTTGAATTTCAAAAAAATTATGCCAATGCTAATTGCAGAGCTAGTTTATCTGTTACAAAATGCATTAACTTTATATATTATGTGACTTTATTGGCATTTTCCAGCATCGTTAGTAACCATAATATCATTTCGGTAACGTGTCCCAAACAGGATTTTCGATATTTGAAGGTCAAATACTTTTATTGTGCTGCTTGTAAAAACTGCACATGGGAATAATCATGATTTCACATCTATCTTCTGTCCTCCATACAAATAGAAACACGTTAATACATTAATATAAATTAATAATTAGCGATTCTTTCTTGTCCCAAGGTTTGTTGTCACTCGGGTAGTGTTCAGTGTCAATTAGCCTACCGGCTTTATTAAACCTTGTATCGAGTGCTACTTTGTTGTGTATTCATTGTGAGACAGTGTTGAATGTATCGCGAGTATGTCGTTTTGCTTTTATTGCATGACTTTTTTCTAATTGTAATTTGAATGACATAAATTACGAGCGTGCCTTTAATACATGTCAATTCGGTAACACTAGTCATGATAGAAAAATAAATTAATTTCAAAAATTTACTATTATCGTTAACTTGCTCGGTGTTCCTTTACATAACCTCAAAATTATTTTCACCAAGGTGCTAAAACAGAGGTGAATTCATTCGATTTAATGTGAAAATGTCAGTTCGGTACTGGTCATTTCGGTAACGGTCAGATATCTTTTGTGGTGTTACCGGAATGATTCAGACGTTACCGAAATGACGTTAACAGTAAAAGAACATACGTGGTACTAAAAATATCACTTCTGGCAGGTAACAAAAATGGATAAAAAAAAATTCGCAGATTTGAAAATTAAATCTAAAAAAGACAGAGAACTATGAAATATGAAAAATTTCATCAAAAGAAGCTTGAAGAAAAACAAATAAAGATAGATAAAAAATTATTTTCCAATATTATATTAAACCAAAAACTAACGTCAGAATATACTGGTATTTTGGCAGGTGCATCGAAAGAAACAGAGGAAGTCTCACAACTTAAGATTAAAAATCCATTGCTATCTTCTGGAATATGTTTTCTCTGTACTTATGGTTTTAGTATGCAAAATATGGGAACTAAATGCACGACTTGTAGAAGAACTTTTCATACAAACTGTATTTTAAGAAACAAATTACACATAAGTGGTAAAAATATAGTTAAATGCAAATCTTGTATGAAAATTGCTTGATTTTATAAATTTTTGTTTGCTACTGCAAATTTTGTTTGAATATTGCTTAATTTTATAAACTTTTGTCTTGCTACATTTATTTCAATAAATACTTTTCAATTAAACTAGTTGCATATTTATTAACACTGCATGAAAACCTAACAAGATCATTGCGGTAACATCCTCATCATTTCGATACAGAATATCATTTCGGTAACGCACCTCATTCATGCAAAAGTATTAAAGTAATTATGAAGTATAGCAGAATTAAGGCAGCAATTAAATTCTTACATATGAAAACTGTTAAAAACATTTGAAATTCTATTGAGAACTTCAAAATGTTTGCTGATACCAAAATAAACACATTGGTTTTCCTCAAAAATATGTATTATGCGACTTTATGGAAGAAAGGAAAGCAAATAACTGTAAATTGAAGCAACCTATAAAGTTATAACAGAACTAATAGTCTTTGGTTAGAGTTTTAATGCATTTTATAATGATTTCCGCAATTCTTCTGATTTTGAGGTGGCTTGAAAGATACGTTACGGAATTGACGATTTTCCACATATCTTTTTGAAAAACATACGTCTATGACTTATAGAAGCAGTATCTTTCGTGGCCAATATAAAAATAATATACTTTGAGGTTTTGGCCAGCCAATCAGGACAAAAAATACCGTGGGAAAGCACTTTTTTTTTTTAAATTTTTACAAGTGTAATTCTCCCGTTATGTGAGAATGAGCCTTATCCATTCGGGAGTTACGAGACGCAACCATCAACACACTTATATACCACTTTACCCTCTCACAAACAAACTTTTTAAAAACACTTTTTGGCTTTTGGAAGTCCGAAACATATATTTCCGTCAAAAACAGAAAATCACAAATTTTCATAAAATTAATAATGAAATAGTTTTCCTATCTGAGTTTAAAACGTCGCAATTTACGACTTTTAACTTCTTTAAATCGCTTCTGGCTTTTAACGTCTATTAAATTCCAACTCGAACAATACAAAGTGCATCAATTTCTTATTTCTTTTAGACATTAATAGATTTAACGGTATAATACATATAGAAATGCGGCCGATACGACATTTCTGAGATTTAAGAACTCATAAAAGTTTCTGACTTGGGAAAGCTTTTCCCATTTTCTCTTATAGTAAAACATCACGTTTGTATTCAGAAACCTTCAGCTTAGCAATATCCAATTTCGACTTAAAATTGAAGAATTCGTAACGGGAGCGAAAAAAAACCAAAGGAAATGCACACTTGACGCCGAGATTCACGGTTGTAATAAGTCGCGATTGTCAAGTAAATGCGGAATCGGATTTGACGAATAACTTGAGCCCGGTTACAATTTTAATCTAGGTAAAACATCACATGGATTTATTTGATGTTGAACAAAGTTTTCTGGGAAAATGTAAATTACTCTCAATTCAAAATCGGCCAGTTTATTGTAGGATTTCGATAATTGATTGGCGTGCATATTGTTAGGATTTAACAGAATTGTTGGAGGAAAAAATTCGAGTAGTAAATAGAATTTAAATAGATTTAAATAAATTAGATTGTTGTTTACAATTTTGTTAGGCAAATTTTAAAGCAATTAGATTTATTTAGCACTGTAAAAAAACACCAGTTTTAGACCAATTCCAGCATTTTTATTCCATTTCCAGCATACGAAGGAAAGTAGGTGTCAAAAATTAACTTAAAGACGGTCGCGCAATTAAAATAATAAACAAACGAACTAATTATGTTATCAGTTACTGAAGCAGATTCACCAACTCACAAGACAATTTTAACACAAGAATGCAGTTTTTCTAACAAATCACGGAAATTTGGAATAATGTACAAAACATGTTTTTTTGATGAAACCTTTTTAAATAGAACTTTAAATAGAAGGTTCAATAGACATAAATGTAGCTGGTTTAGTGATAACCCACATTGGATGCAGGAATCATATTCGGCCACAGGAAATAACCGTACTTTAACAGTCAATCAATATTTCCAGCTATTGCAAACTGATATTATACCTGAAGTAGCTGCATTATTACCGAACCAAGCTGTAAGCGCAGCAAACGACAGAAGCAGGCGGGTTTCAACAAAGCGGTGTCCCATTATGAACTTATGTTCGCCAATATCGAGAAAGAGTGTTTACAAATACATCGATCGGAAAGATAGCACTATTTAGTAGTCAGACAGATCTCTAGATCTACGCTTTAAGATTTCTTTTTGTGAAATTCGTCAAAAAATAGGGTCTATTAACACAAGCTTTGCTAGCTTAGAACATCTAAAAAATTAGTAGTCACGTAAAAGAATTAATATCAGCTTGTTCTTGCCCACCGTCAACTTGTCAATAGAGTGCAGTTTAAACATTTCATTTCATACTATCCACCGTACACTACTTTACGTCATTAATTTGAGTCCGGGAAATGACACATTACAGTACTAGGCCGAGAAGTGTTGCCTCGCAACATTCCATAAGATTTCATACAGTTTTGAAAACAAGAAAAACATTTGGTTGCTGTATTATCCTTTATTTAAAAATCCTTGCATTATTATACTATTGCCTTTTTTCTATAATATTTATTTCCCCTTATTTATTGCATATGTTTCCTGATCTAAC
Source organism: Ctenicera cuprea (assembly GCA_958336395.1). Classification (NCBI taxonomy): domain Eukaryota; kingdom Metazoa; phylum Arthropoda; class Insecta; order Coleoptera; family Elateridae; genus Ctenicera; species Ctenicera cuprea. Next base: position 33,570,332 of record OY284488.1, read on the forward strand.
TACTTATCTAGGCACCATGTTTACCACTTTTGCCTTAAAAGTGGTCTACTATACCGCATTTAAGTCAAATTCATTTAATTACAGAAAAAAAAGGCAAACGAGTAATAATGCAAGGATGTGTCCAGTGTGACTATGCACCATAAACAAATTAATGCATTGACATCTCATCAAAACAATAAGTCACTTGTCAACTTAATTACTAAACCTGCTACAATTGTTGAAACACGGAGCACTTTGATCCATGGGTATATCTCAAAAATTGAGCTAATGGAAAAGCAGAAATTGCAAAAAAAATAAAAACGTGTTGATTGTCCTAGGGTGTGTAATTAAAGTGGACACACCGTATATTTTTTAAACACAAAGAACAAAAATATGCATCTACCAAACATTGTGTACGGTATACCAGGTGACCGCGAGAACATGTAACAACAGGCCATCTTCAAGTATAGGAAAGTAGAAAAGCGTACGGCTTCAGCTAGTTCTTCATGAAATGCGAGCTAATACTGTACACGCTGTATACTGTATACTTGAAAGTTTATGTTATGTTATGATGCCACCCAATATGTACACCAATGGAGCGTAGCAGGCGTATCGTGTATTTGTTTATTTTGTAAAATGTCTTGTGAGAAAACGGTTGTTTTGGCTGTTCCCTGGTAGCTTTTTAACATTAAAAGTAACAAAATATAGCAGCCTCAATAATAAAAATTGTAATAATGTCCTGTGTGCAGGGTATTATTATATTAATTGTGCGTTATTAAAAAAATTATATAAAAGCAACAAAACCCGTGTGCTACGCCACCCCTTACCCCCTCGTTTTTTTGATAACTTCGATTATTTCCTAATCGATTGATGCATAATTATAAAGTCTTTTATTTGATAAATATTATTGACATCAGCGTTCTTCACAGCACCATTTAATAACAGTGTACGTAAATTTGTAACGCAGTTGCGCTGGAGCTCGAAATTGAAATTTTCTCAAGTTCAAAGTATATTTTTTAATGATTAAAACAAATGTAATGGAAATTGGCCAATGTATTTAATAGAAGAAAAATATGTGAAACAGTGAAGACCTCTGTTTCAATAATACAAACAAACTTTATAAACCCAAATTTTCTTACCTACATTGAAAACTGTAGCGGTCTGCTGTACAAACGAGTATTCTCTTTATATAAAAGACACGTAAATGTGTGGGTTATAGTAGTGAGGGCCCCGCACCACTAAAGTTTAAGACAGGTGGATGGGCTCCGGATTTAGTATATAGATTCTATTTTAATGACACCTAACGAAAGTGCGATAGAGAGCGGCCTTAGCTCAGTGGTAAGAGCGCGGGCTACCAATGCAGCGGATCCGGGTTCGATCCCCGGCCTGGCCGTTCTCCCTCGCAAGGCAACGGGAAACCAGCAAGGTGGATTTTTCCCCAGGAAAACCTCCCTGGAGAAGAAGTGTATGCACTTCCTGTGGTTCGGAGCCCACGTTAAACTGTAGGTTCCCTATGTCTGTCTGTGCAAATTATCTATCGCCGCGCACCAAAGACAGACATAGGAGAGAGGTAGCCAACGCCCTAAATCAGGTATGGCACTATAAGAAGAAAACGAAAGTGCCAATAATTTATTACAACTCTGTATAATTTGCATTATACATATAAATGTTGATAAACCTGCTTTTTATTTTTTAGACCGTCATATTTGTCTTGCCTATAGTCCATATAAACTAATTACAATGTAACTTTAAAACTTGCCACACCTGCAAAGTGCGTAGAAATTAACCGTTATAAACACATATATAAAAACGTATCAAAATATCCACGACTTCAATTTAAAAAATCCGTAAATCTCATTAAAGATAATCAGTAAAAGAAAGAATTAAAATAACAGCAGTCTTAACATATTTTATTTTAGCTAGGTATGGTTTGATTAAATAAATAAGATCAGTGGAATCATTTTCTGGTAACCTTTGTACTTCTGTAGTTTAGGAAATTTTAATTCACATTTTTCAACACAAAACCGTTTATTTTAATGAACAGACAATAAAGCTTTTTTAATTTTTGACTATATGACACACATTTTACTAGCCAGTCACAGTGCTCTATTGTCGTGTCAACAACAAATAAAATTAATTTCTGGATTAGTCAAAATACATACCACAACAAAACCATTAGTTGCTATAGCTGCGGTTGTTCGCGACAATAGCGACAGGTTAAGAACGTAGCTGCGATACAGCGCACAAAAAGTCAAATTATTTACGATATATTAAAATACGTCATAATTGATTGTGTGCAAAATATAGTTATGACATGCAACACGTGGTCGCGTTTTTTTCTGTGATCAGCTTAGGTTGATTGTTAACTAGTTCTGAACAAGAAGAAGTTCACATTTACAAAGAGAAACAACCTACGACGCGTTTCGGCCTTATTAGGACTCTTCAGTCAAGTATAGTTTTAATTTTTTCCTTAATCCACCAGCGTACATTATGTAGATGTCTCTAGGGACATCTATCACCGTTTATATTATTGTTGCTCGCCTTAAGTGCTTCCGATGGTTGCACTTCGAAATAAGAATATATACCTGACTGAAGAAATCTAATAAAAACAAAGCGAGTCTTAGGTTATGTTCGTATTTGTAAATGTTTATTTTTAAACTAGTGCTTCTTAGTTTTAGATAATTATACCTGCCCGTTGCGTTTGTGAAATTGTGATCTTACTAAGCACTCGTTAATGATCAATCCAAGTTTATCGCAAAAACGGGATCACTAGTTGTACTACTTTTGAATAAATAACGATAATTTTAAAATAGATAAAAGGTATAGGACAGTTTGTTGACAAAAACGCTCAATAAAGTTGATGTAAACATGAAATGCAGATGCCGCATTAATTCTGAGCAACACTGTAAATACGTCGACAAGATAAAATAACCCCTATCGTATTATGATAAGAGAGCCTGTTAAACACATGCATGAAATTATCGTTTGAACTCGAGGTCGTTGTATTATCATCTCCCTTGTGTACATCATAAATGATAATGCCCCTCCTTTCATCTCGCGCCAGTTTTCATCGGTTAGTTACATCCCTCATTGGAATTTCATTCGCATTAAAAGTTTCACGTAACTTTAATACACTTAATTTATTATCAAGGAATTTTTTTCCGATAATTGGAGAAATAATTAGTTAGCAAAACAAATCGAAAACGTTTTAACCTGAAATTTAACAAAATTTATTGATTGGAAATATTTGTTCAAATATTAAAATATTCGAAAATTTCACTTCGCTATTTAAATAAATACTACACGTTTTGTGGTTTAGGGTTAGGTCGGTGTTTTGCTGCACTGAACGATGTTGCTGTATTATGTTTTTTTTTTTGTTAAATTCTCTACAATTTAATTGTGTTTCGTACTGACGAGAAAATGCGGGTTTTGCCGTTTAAAGGTTATAAAATTTATTCAAATTGTTTTTATTATAATTTTAGCTGTGCGTTTCGATGTGTTCAAATCATTAAATTCGTAATTTTCACCTTCACTTAAACAACCCTACATCTCGTATTTTGGATTTGCTACCGCGGTAGTATTTCAAAAAATATGATTATATTTTTATATCGCCAAAGGTTATTAATTATTTTTATATGCCAAGCGCTTCCTTTTCATAGATCTATTTTTTGCAACGATGTCCTACTTTATCTAATTAAAAAAAGCACAACTTCAATCGGGGTTCGAATCGTATTTGTTGTATTCGAATTCTCTAGTTATTTCTACCTCCTAACTTCCAATTTTTCCTTGCAACAGGAGTGCAGTACAAGTGCAAGACCCGCAGGCGCTCGCAATTGTCGGAGCTTTCAGATGCAAAGGAAAAATAGACAAAATTGCATTTTCAAAGCCTTTTTGGGAGACACGTTCATGTCTTGTTGCTCCGCTTCATCTGGTTCTTCCGCTAAGAATAAAAATCGATACTTGGTAACAGTCTTGACCTTGCTGTGTGCATTTCAAGGCAAATTGTTATTACTATAAATTTTCCTTTAGCAAAAAAATAGAAAAAATTCTGAAATTAGAAACATAACAACGCAAGAGAAATTTAGAACCGAAAACTAACTACATTACGATTTTTACAAAGAAACTTTACCTCTGCTGAATCAAAGTACTACTGTAAAAAGCAGCCTCAGTTTCTAAATACGAAACGTATTTAAAAGGCTTTCTTTTAATTTGTTTCATTTTATTTTTAGATTAAAGATGTTTCAAGGTTTCTCGCAAAAACTAATTGTTTTGTTTACAAAATATAATTAGCTTTTGTTTACAAGATCGGTGACTGTTTGTTTACTTCATCAGTAATTATGTATTTATTAAATTACACGACGTGTCCAATTCAGGTTATATTTAAAAATAAATTTAATTACATTATTGATTATTCAAAATAATTAATTATCAACACCTCTGTAAACTCACAAAGCTGGAATGTTTTTATATTCTTAATTATTAAAACTTGCCCTTGACATTTCAGTAACACAGATTTATAATTTTTTAACGGCAACTTTACCAAGGAAAATTTCCAGTTAAGATGCAGAAAAATTTATTTCCAATTTTCATATTAAATTATTTAAATTAAACCCATGTACGGTAAAGATGAACGAGCCCCGACTACGCAGCATACTTTAATAATTATGAATTATGCAGCCGTAGGGACCTTCAGAATTTTCCAATAAACATAAACTTCACCGACATTTATTTGTATGTTCAGCACGAGTCTCACCCACGGCTACAATTTTCATCCGTTAATGAAGGGTTTCCATCGTTGATTACTAAACAAATAAAGAGCCGCTGTCTTTCGACTTTTGCTAATTCTGATTGATATCTTGTTTTACTTCGGAAATTTAGTGCTTTCGTAACGTTGCAGGGAAATTAAATTTTCCTTTAATGATTGCGCACTCCTGCTTTTGTTTTTCGCTTGTATTCGCAATTTCAAGAAAATCGAATTTGAAGTGAAGTAGGTATTAAATTTTGAAACTTTGGATATTAATATCATTTTTTGCGCGGGAACGCTCTAAAATATCTGATGTAGTTGAAAATAGAATAAACACCACATACGCATTTTTGCCTAAAAGCTTTAAAACTAAAAAATCGCAAAAACTGCATCAAACTTACCTCAAAAGAAAATAATTACGGAAAGCTCATCTAAATTCCCCTTTCGAGTTGTTCCAAATTGGTAACAGCTGTTGTAGTGTGAAAATGAAGCCTTAAGGCATCTAAGCTGCCAAACCGACTGAAGCCGAAACTCTGAATGAAGTTTTCAGAAGCTTTTCAGGCAATGTACCGAGCTTTCGTATCTAGTCGGAAGCTTTCGCCGTTCCCGTTTATATGACAATATCAGTATGGATATAGACATTTGGCCGAATGTTTTTGTGTTATGTGCGTCCTTCTAGCCGATTACTAGTTTATTGCTGTATAAATCTGAAATTGCATGACAAAAAAGTATAAAATATATAAAAATAAACTGCTGCAAGCCATGTTTTTGTAGTTGTTTTCCTTATTTATTATTATTTACCCCTTCCAGTACTATTGATGGGAGAAGTAAATGAAATATTGTTGATTTAGTAATAATGTGTAGAGGTGATTTTCAGTTTGAATTATAATCCAATCGCCAACTAACCGTGTATTCTGCTGAAATGCTCATTTCAAGCGTGGCACTAACTACACGGCATTTAATTTAATTAGTGTAGTGCTTCAATATGCAGTTCGAACTTATCACCAACTATGCAGCACATACTTCACTGATTAAGTTTTCATAGATTTCTCGGCATACATGAACTTTACTGCATGAAGCAAGCTCCAGATTTTTATTGTTCTTTTCCTTACATTAAAGCTCGTATTTTAGTGAAACGAATATTTTACCTCAATATTAAATTAACTGCAATTAACTGCATTTCAGAAACATTTATCACTATAATATACACCGGCGGGCCCTTACATGTTGGCTCGGTTTATTGATTGTTCTTAATGAAAGTTGACATTGCTGTCACTTCTGTTGGCTATTTATGGCTACTGGAATTTTAGCGGGTCGAAAAAGTGTATTTATCCCGCTGACAACAAAAAAATGTATAGCAGAAGTATTCAACCATTTATCGACTACAAATTGGGATATGAATTAGGTTCCGCTTATTATTACAAAGTGTTTACTACAAAACTATTTACTACAAACTAGCAAAACCGGTGGGTTATGCCCCAAAATGTTATTGTTTCTGTTTTTTAATAATAAATGAGCTAATTAAGTAGGTACTGTAGAGGACCGCGGATCAAAGTCCTAGTTGTATAAATTATATAGCGATTGCTGTTAATTTTTTCTCTATATTAAATCCGGAGCGCTGTAACCTGTCCTAACTCGAAAGGAATAGGGCTGCAGTTGAGATTATGCAACATAAGGGGCGCGCGATGGGTTCCTATTTTTTTATCCTATCATTCTCATTACTGTACTGAGCGCATAACTGTATAATAGTTATAATATAAAAACATACTGCGTGATACTGAAACATACACAAAAATAATACTATTAAAAGGGAATTACAGAAGTAACGCCCTCTTTGATGCGCGGCGGGGAAAAGTTGCATATATTTTCTTTCTTATAAACACACTTGTACAAGCTTTCAAAAAATTTGAATTTTTTGAAGAAAGTCTCGTTGAAAAACTAAAACGCACGCAGGCGCACGAGTGACAAAAGTCCGTTGTTGCGTTAGAGATTTAATATAGATTTTAGATGCATATGTAGGAACTACATTTTTACTGATTTATTATCAGTCGAGGTAGCTTACATATTTATTATGTTTGCGGGTTCTGATATTTACGTTAAAATCACATAGGATGATTGGGCTATGAAGTCGCTCATGTTAGGCGAGCGTATATTAATTGTATCATTACATCTCTTATTTATATAAATAAGAACGAATTTAGTTTTAGAATTATATGGAAATGCCTAAAAATATTTTTAGTGTGTATTTATTAGTTCCAAAAACAGTATAAAAATCTCCGTTAAATCACTTCTCCGGAAATGAGGACAAGTGATAACTTTCACTTCTTTCCAGCTTATTTTTAGGATTTTTATTGGACTATGACAGGATTTTTTTTCAGGGATTGTGAAACCCAAACAGTTAAAAAACAGAGTAAATAACAAACAAATACAAATACTGAAAAAAGGGTATTGGGCAAAGTTCACTAAAGACATTGAATACAACCTATATGGAAAGCAAAAGAAAATATGGGACATGCTCCGCAATAGAAAAAAAAACCTGCGAATGAGGCTACTCAAACAAACATTGTCTTAAAAGACAATTGAGCCAACTACTTAAAAAAACATCTTCTTCTTCCTCTTGTTATAGGCCAATGGCCTGTTTAATAGCCGCAACTAGTGCGGGTTCTGTGAGCCCCCTTCGCACGTATGCCGGGCAGGAGGCTGGCCTTACCCGTCGAAAGAGGAAGACGTTCCATTAAATGGTTTACGATTGCCAACGATGTTAGTATGACAACCGGGCCGACGGATTAATGTGCCCACCGAAGCACGGTTGGTTGCAGATATACCCCTATATTGGTCACCCATCCAAGTGGGGACCAGAGCGGACAGTGCTTAACTTTGAATACCGTATGACCGGCATCCGCAGTTTTCCGCCATGCAACCAACTAAAACTAAAAAAAACTGTTAGCTGCAAATACCACAGATCAGAAATAAGATAGTTAAGTATGGAGATGTTGAGCTTTTAAAAAAATAATCAGAAAATACTAAGCATTGAGAATATACGCGATCTGTGGCAAACGAGTATAACGATAACCATATTCAAGAAAGGACAAAAAAGACCCAACAAACAGTACAAACGAATATGTCTCCTGAGTAGCATTATGAAACTATTGATCAAATCGTAGCTCATAAAATAAAACTACAAATTGAAATAAATGAAAAACAGCAAGGCTTCCGGTCAAACATATTAAATGTGAACGCAATATTTATACTACAGCAGCTGCTGGAAAAACCCATCGAATTTAACAATCCGCTCTGCTTCGTCGATCACACTCAAGCGCTCGACAGTATACGGCTTACCGATGTACAGAGAATGTTGCAAGAAAACGGCATTGAAGAAGAGTGTCACGCATAATGAAATAACTAAATAAAATAACAACAATAATTAAAATTTGCAACAGACTAACGGAAGAAATTCCCGTGTCAACTGGCACTAAACAAGGCATTGTTTATATAAACAAGGGGACAGCCCAATCCTCGCCTTTTTTAACATTATCATAGACCGGGCTAATAAACAGCGTTAAGAACACTAACATAGGTTATAAAATGGACAACAGCAAATTATAAATCCGCCGATGACGTAGTCCTAATAGCGGAGTACGAAAACAACTTACCACGCTCACTATCTAACTTAAAAACAACTACAAAACCATTTAACATGCAAATTTTCACTCAGAAAACTCAACCTATGGTCATCTCAAAAGACCCAAGACGCTGCAAGCTTAAAGTTAACGGAAAGCCAATCGAACAGGTCATGCGGTGTAAGTATTTTGGTGGGACATTACTAGCAATAACAACGCCCGAAGCAAGAAAGACACAGGCAACTAAAGCTGCCATAGTTTCAGGCTGCCTCCGCGACATAATATAACGGAATAAACACATGCCAATAAAAAGTCCAAACACATAAAAGCTGTGGAAGACCAATACTAACCTACGCAAATGAGACAAAAACCGAAAAAACAAAAACCAAGCAAATCATGACGGCTACGGAAATGAAAACTCTAAGAGCCATTGCCGGAGTAAGTCTGCGAGACAGAGTCAGAAGTGAGGTCAACCGTGAAACATGCAAAGTACTAGACGTAGTCATATGGACAAGATCGAGATGATTTTTCCATACTATCGATTTCTGCAATTACTTAACAATGGAAACATGTCCCATTGATTTTCTTTTTATTTGTTACTGGTATTAATACACAGGCCTGCGTTTTGATACCTTGTAAAATGTGAATTAATTTTGCAACTGAGTTTCAGTAATTGAGTGCCACTGGTTTCAAATCTGCTTTTAGTTTTGCTCTATCCCGTAAGGTTTTTGAACAAAACAGTAAAACAACGTAAATAATAAGTTTATTTATTTGGATTTAAGATATGCAAGAAAAGTACAAAATGCAACGAAACAATTACTAAAAACACAGAACAAATTAAAAACAACATACATTATTCTTTTACTTTTCTTAAAAAACGTTTCTCATGTGCCAGGAAAGCTTCTTTTCGTTCTTTTACTACTGTATATGGCGGCTATAAGACGGTCCCTCTTAAGCATCCAACAGTAGTCGGCCACTATTTTGACATCCCAACCCCTTTGATATGTTCTTTCCATCTCTTTAATATCTTTGTGAAATGATTCACCCTGTTCTTCACTAACATTACCAAGGTTATCCGGAAAATAGTTAGAAGAGATGAGATTCATGCTCATGTTGCTAGCTAACTTCCAAAATTAATCCAACATGTTTTCAACAATGCTTATGTATTCCGAGTCTTTATAGTTTCCTAGAAACTTATTTATAAATTCTTTTAAAGCTCTCTTCTTATTTGCGATCCAACAAAAATACCTTTTTTAGTTTTACTACTGAGAAACCCGGAAATGTTTCACACAAGTATTTAAAACATTCGTGTTCAAAACTTTAACAAATTGTTTTATCAGCCCCAGTTTTATATGCAGCGGGGGTAATAAAACTTTCTTGGGGTCAACTCGTCTTTCTCGAATCACAACCATATAGTAAGTACCCAGTGACCAACCGGTACAGGGGCGAAAAAAGTGCCATTGTGCAGAAGGACACCTTTAAGGCTTCTTTCTAAGTCAATAAAAAGTAGGTCTGTATTCAGGGTCAGCAAGGCGAATAACTAAGTCAGAGACGTTTTTGCAATATACAAGTGGACCGTTTTCGGCGAAGTAATCGACAAATTCTACCTCACGATTTCGATACCAGTAAATCAGGCTTATTTCTACACCTACTAGACATTTTTCCACAAAAAGAACAGCACAAACAGCTTAGCGATAGATTATATTGCGCTGAAGGTCTTGTGTTATCTTTAATACTTCTAGTGCGGGGAATCCCCCACTATAATAGTGTCACTGTTGGTAAATCCCTTAACCTATGGGCGAATTAAAACGAAATATTCCAGTGGTTCTCATAATTTCGGACTTGAAAGTAATTTTTAATCTAATTTGAATCAAACTTCAAGAAAATACCACAATATTGGTTCACAAAAAAACTGTACGTAATAGAAACAGAAACTTGTTTAGGTAAATATACGCCCTAACTATGCTAAAAAAACTGAAAATAGTTTAGCCGCAAATTTTTCGCAGGTTTGTGAATCACATAGTGCAATGGCTTGCAATACGTTACTGAGTTAACACAGAATAACACGGATAAAACCCACCAAATCTAGAAAAATAAATAACTGTATATACATTTTTGTTTTAAATATATGAATTAAAATGTGATCACATTATTTTTTGTCGCAAAACCAGGACCGTTATGTTACTTTCCCCTCAGATATATTCACCCTTGACTACGTATAAACATGCGACTATTTACTTAAGGAAATTACTAGTACACACCGCGTTCCGTTTGCAGCTGACGACGTGAACAACTTGGTGCTTTACCTAGATCAACACTGCTATCGAAGATTTTATGTAGATAAATATTGAAATTACTTCTAGTGCTCCCTTTATAATATTTCCGAAAAAAGATACCAAGGTTCTACTTTTGCGCACACTTCTGGGTCGTTCTAAAAAAAGCCGTAAATGCTATGGCGATGATTCCCTAAAAAAAAACTAGTTTTACTTTTAAGAAATCACTAATATTTTGAGCTTCCAGAGCACAAAGCTAGATAATAAATGACATCGTTAGAAAAAGCTTTTGGATAACTGCCACTTTTCTTGTTTAAATCCGCTTCTTCCTTTCCTATTCTCTGATTCAAACTATTGCATTATTTTTCATTCTAGATTCATGTCATGTTCATATATTGTTAATTGTTAGGGGGTGGCCGTGAACTTCACAGCGGTTTGGAAGTGTCGCTTTGATGAAGGTGTTGATTCTTGTCTTTTTTGAATTTTTCATTATTAACACTTAAAAGCGGCTTAGAAGTGTTGATTAATAAAAAAAGACGATTATTGTCATTTTTACAAATGATCAATTTTTCAAAACGATACAAAGAAACGCAGGAAGGAAAAAGCAGCAATTCTAGCGATAAGGGTCCGCACTCTAGCCATAACAATCGCAGTTGCAGAAAGCCGAAAGCCCAATGACTCATCAAACAATATTGCTCTTTGGAGAATCGGTTTTGAAATTTGCCGTATTGTTTTTATTTATACTAACAAAGATGTCAGTGTATTTTTTTAGTTTTTTTTCCGAATGTCATAAAAATGATATAAACGAACTGCGATGGCAACTGAAAATTCATTCCATTGGTATTAGTATTAGTAAATGTTCGGTTGCAATGTAGTGCAGTGTTGTAGTGTTACTATTGAAAACAATAGAATACAAACATTAGTCAGGAGCTCAAAAAAGAAAAGAAAAATTAATAAAAGAAAAAACAACAAAAAAAGGGTCAACAAACTTCGAACCTGTTTGTTTTTCCAATGTTCTTCGTTCTACAATGTGCCAAGAACGTTTAACAAGCTTAGGATCATTAGCTCTGAAACCTTTTCGTGCTAGAAATTTAGATTTTGCTTGTATTATTTCTACTTTTGCAACTCAAAAAGCTCGAAAGGCATTTTTGATTAATTACAATAAATTATTTTAATTATATTAAGTATGTAAATAATTATCCGTTGTTAATAAAAACGCATTTAAAGAAAATTTTGTGATTGATATTTCCGCACCTGAATTCGCTTTTACTAGCAATTCAAGAGGGTCCCCAAATTTTAGTGCCCCGGGCTTGGAATCGTCTCTCGACAGCCCTGCAGACACCACTACAGCGTCCACGTTCTTGGTCTCTCAAGATCCTAAAACGTGATTATTCGTCAAAATGTTTACGTGGAGAACGTTTGCCACAAAAGAAAACGTTTTTTAAGCATAAGTCGTACATCGACAAGTAAGCCCAAAGCGGAAAACTCCGATGAAAAATTTATTAAGTCTTTGAAAACGATCACTTAACTTTCTTATATGCTATACTTCGTATAGAAAAGCGGGTAAAAATAAACACATATAAGACTCATTTTTCTTTCAAAAAATGTTTTCAAAAACTGTTCACACGTATTTTTAAACTATGTAAGCTGCTGGACCCGAAGATTGACTACAGTTTGCTTTTTTGCTGAAAGCTATAGTTTCACTGTGGCGCTTTCTATGAATTGTTGAAAATTGAAAATTCATTAATTAAACGGGGTCCGATAATAAACTTTTTTTTAAGCAGACTTGCTTATCATACTAGTAGAACCAAAATCTAATGTTAGTTAGCTTTTAGATACTTTTATACTGTAAAACATGTAAATTCCAAATATTTGACATTTTCAATATAATACTTCCCAAAAAATGAAAAATGGTAATACGTTTTCTTTAACTTTATAGTCTTATAGAACCGAACGTAGGCTACCATTTGTGTTTTTGCTGAATACCGTAATTTCACTGTGGCCACCCTCTATAAATTTTGGAAAATCAAATATTGGTACCCCTTCATTTATATTAACCGAGAAACAATAAATAACTTATGCTAAAGAAAAGTTGCTCATCTTGACTAATAAAACCAAAATATAATGTTAGTTTTTTGAAAATTTTATATTTGATGGGGCTGCACTCCTGCACTCCTCTCTAATTTTTTGGCTGGCCAATTTTAGTTTTGGTTTGTTACTATCGAAAATGTGAATTCCAAATACTTGTAGTTTTGAATTAATTTCTCTCAAAAGTTTTTGAACTTGAGCAAGTTAGGGATCCGAGCAGATGTAATTACTAAGCCGGCATTGTTTTTTTGACGTCACGAACTGACAGCTGTAATAAAGGTTAAGTTATGGATGGAATGGTGGGTTGCCAGAATAACTTGTTTTCGTAGAAATCGAAGAGTCGGTGAACTGTACAACGTTATAACTATATTAATGATTATAGGTATATGAAATACTTAATTACTTCAACAATGTTTATTTATTTTAACCTTATACGTATTTCGGCATGTTTGCATGCCATTGTCAAAGGTTATATTAGGAAGTAAACAGTTAGTGTTGTTATAGCAATAGAACTTGGTGACTTGATCTCGGTAATCGTCTGCAGATGACTTGATTTCTTATTCCAAAATGTCCAATAGAAAAGAATTTAAGAGATCAATTTGCTCATTTATTAACGGTACAGTTTTTAAATGTTTGTGAATTTCAAAAGCTTCTAGTGTATATCTAATTTACGTTTTAGCATCACAAAAGTGTAAACATTTTATGGTGTTATTAAATGTCATTGAATGATTGTGTTCTAGTAGCTGTTTAGCGTAATTGAATTTATGTGGGTGTCTGTATGTGTAACAACGTACGTGTTCTTTATACTTAATATCAAAATTTCTAATTGTCTGGCTTATATGTATAATAACCGAATTACAATGCGAACAATTTATTTTGGAAATGCCTGATTTTAGCAAAGCATCTGTTATTGATTTTGCATTAAACAAAGTGTTTAAAATGTTTCTAGTTGTTTTAAAACTTATTTTATATTTATTTATTTTGTTTGTAATTTTAGCAATATTTTCTGATTTGTCACCCAAATATGGGATCGAAGCATATTTAGTTGTATCGGATAAAGTTTGGGTATTCGATATTATAATTATAAAATTTACACTTTTGCAAAAACAATAAATATTAATGCCTATATGACAAAGTCCAATCGAAGTTAACACTTTAGCTTTTTTTATTTTGTTTTCAATTTTGAACGATCATTTCATTTTTGTCTTAACAAAAACTTCGGAAAATATTGGTATTTCGTTTACGTTTTGTTTCTAGTCCCTGCTAATAAAAAAGTTAAAATATAACAATAATATGATATGAAATAGTATATTTTGAAATGTTATTTTTTCTACAATATTGCAGTTTCAAGTTCAAAACTTTCAAGTTCAATTTAATTCAAAACAAACTGTCACAATGCGAATTACTGAAATTACTGTTTGTAAAGTCGTGTCCATAGCAATAAATGCATTCTTTCCATTAAATTTGTCATTCTTATTTTCATCTCTAGATGTGAAAATATTTTCATCTCTAGAGTTAAAAATATCACTTTCATGTAGAGTAAGCCGTGGAAAAAATGCTATTTTCACATATATGAGTAGAAAAACAATTTATTTTTAATATCTAGAAATATTTACATAATAACTTTATTTTTCACCTAATGTTGACCAGTAACACTAAAACCTTCTACGACTAACACGACCTAACTGTTAGAATTTACGTTTTAATTTTAAGATAAATGTGTTGTACTCATGTTTTGGAGGCATTTTAAATAGTAACCGCTTTCTTCATTAAGAGATATAACACACTATCCGGTGACAAGGTCACAAGGTTTGCGCATCTTACTGAGAAATTCAGATAAATAAGAGTTTGTATAAACCAGACTGTACTTAGATTTTGAAATATTCCATTAACTCTAATAAAAAGCTACATGCAACCAAATTGTTTTTCAAATAAATAAATTATTAGGCAGCGTATCTAAATGTCAGATACGTAAATATTTTATAGGGTAGTATATAGACTACACTTGTGCGCAACCAATAACAAACAATAACTTTAAAAGTATAACAATACAAAACAACATTAGTAACAACCGAAAACGATTAACGGAATACGTTTTGTAAGCAAACCAATTACCAAACTCCATTAGTAAAACATCACAATGTTGCTTCTTTATCGATTTTTTTACCGTGGTTCTGTAATGGTGTTAGAGCCAGCCTGGAGAAAATAGAAAAATATGATAAATATAAGAATTTAAATGTAAATCTCAAAAAGTAATATTGTATAATTATCTGCAACGTAAACTATTCAAGCGTATTTGAAATAACTATCAATATTTTTAAAACATTACGAAGCGATTTATTTTAATTACATAAGTTTTAAATTGATATTAAATCAAATGAAAAATTATTTAAAACTACTTAAAACAACTGCGGAAATTTCAAGAGATTTCGGGATACTTCTTAGTTTATTTTATTATTTTTAAAACTTTAACATCATTTTCAAAGAATTAAAGTTCACTGTCAAGTAGTTAATAAATTCCATTCTAGCCCATATTCCATAGCTGCCAAAATCTACAAAAGCCCATACTCATCAATGATCACAACCCATACAGGCAAAACCTACACCTTCTTCTTCTTCTTTTTATTGAGCCGACGCGCGGTGCGGCAAACCGCAACACTTAGGCCTAATAGGCCCCCGGTGCATCCACCGTGAACTTCCGCGCTTCCCCTCATGTAGAGCAGTATTTATGCCAAAGGCTTCTATCCTGCTGATGGAGCTGTCTTGTAGTTGTTCTGGCTCCGGAAGTAGGCTGCCGAGGTGTTGGAGTCTCACTACCATTAGTCTGGTGCAATAGGTGAGAAGAACCACAGAACCTACACGTTGGGTTGCTCACTACGCCCATGCGGTTAAACTGTTTGTAAAGAGAACCATGACCAGTCAGAAAACCTAGTACAATCATGATGCCCTCCTTCTACTTAAGCGTTGGAGTTGTGTGAAACGCCAAAGTGAGAGTCCTTCTTAGTCAAGACATCAGCGTTCTTGTTTTCACTAATGTTACTTTGATCGGACACCCAAAGTAGCTTAACGCAATTGTGTGAGCCAAGTCTACTTGTGGTTTTACGACAATTTTTGACCGGCATTGATTTTGTTATAATATAACCAAAATCCTTGAGAGCCACTTCTCTATCGCTACAGGACAGCCGAGCATCAGGGTGACCCTACATACTTCACTACTTCAAAATGACATAGCCTAATTCCGGTTCAATGAATGAAGCTAGGTCTTGGAGGAATTAACTTTAAGACCTTAATCAGTGCACCATCGTTGTACAATCCTGTAGGCTCTTTATAAGAGCAGGCTGACAGTACCTGGAAATTTACCTCAAATTAAAATTGCAAGGTCATCTGCCCATGGTGTCATCGAGCGCGGCTACTACTTTTCGCCCCCAAAAGCATGTCCCTAACACAGCTAATAATGGTGTTGTCAATGCCATGTTTCGTAGTGGCTACACAGATAAAAGCGAAAATTAAATGCCACGGATTTTGTTTGCTAGGAAGCATATTGCTATCACAAACCTATCAACTACTCTCTCCTGATGCTCTCCAAGATGATGTGTCTGAAAGATTTGGTTGCAGTGTATGTTATACGTCTTGCTTTTTCAATAAAAACTACCTTTACGGCTCCCATGATATAGGAATACACATCAGATAATACAGCAAAGCAGTAAAAATTTCCAGCACTTGTAAAAGTGCCTGTAACACCTCATTCACACTTGGACGTTTAAAACGGTCAAACATGTAGATGGCGCATTTCAGACGTTCATTCGTCACAACTTGCTGTTTTCAAGTCTGCAGTCGTAACCATATAGCGGGGGAGAAGGAAAAGGTCTGTGGGTTGGTGCTTCCTTTGTCACTACAATAGATCTAGGGAAGTGAACTTTTATGAGATGCTTTAGACATTTCTCAATTATAGTTGTGAGTCTACCAGATGGAAGTTTTAGGGTCTGTAATCTGGTGCAATGTTTTTTTGAAGAAATCTGTGCAGCCTTGCGGCTTCCGGAAGGTTTTCCATGCTTTTGCAGAATTCCTTCCAGCCAGCCCTCTTGTAGCTACAAATTTAGCTTGTGTAAAGACACTGGGACTTTTTCTAGCTGTTTAAATGTCCCAGTCTTTTTAAAGTTGAGTGGGCATTGCCTTGTTAGAAGTGTCCTGCGCGTATTATTTTGTAATGTTTGAAGATTTTGGTCCTCTTCTTAAGGAGACCACTACTCTCATAGGGAACCGTAATTACTTCTTGCAAGAGTAAAGTCTGAGATTCCACCTCTTTGATGTGGCGTGGCCTAGGTATATTTACCATATCTCCAAAACAGAGATTCAGCATGAGTTTGGCATTAATGTCAGGCTTAAAGACGTAAATGGTACAAACAATAACCTTGGTGAGGCAGTAGTATAGCACCCCGCTATTTATGTTTAAGTCTTGAATAGAGCCACGACGAACTCATGACTTTTGAATCAGGACGATATCAGTCTGCCTCAACGCTACCTGTCAAATGACTAGAGCAAACAACGGAGCACTGTGTTGCAGATTAAATTAAAGAATGTTCATTGGTTTTGCCATTCTCTTACCTTGAGCGCTAAGAACTATTAGGATTGTTGGTCACCATTGCCTCCTCCAAAACGTTGGGTGCCAAAGCTGGTATTTGTTCCCCATTCCATTGCGGACCCTCCACAGATGTGTTTGCAGTTCAGAGTTACGTCTATTTAGTCGTTTCAAAATGGTTGCCTAATTTGTAGGCTCACCCGGAGCCGTGACAACTATTTTTACTAGTTTAAGAATGAGGCCCTCTCCAGCAACTGAAAATATCCAGTATACTCCAGTATACTCCAGCCCATCTATCCGAGCATCAAGGGCCTCTTATAGGTCGTTCGCAAAGATGAACGGCAGCCTCGTGGGCAGGTACTCAGATAAAGCTGTCGCCACCTTTATGCCTCCCACTACTTGGCTGTACCTTTTGACGTTCAGCTTGGTTTTTTGCCGGTTTTGCAATCGGGTGGAAGTCTTTTCTTCTGGTCGGCTCCGCTTGGGGTCAGGCTCACGTGGTGTTTATCTCTAAACATTGGAAGAGCCCTGTCGTAGCATTTATTACGTTTCCTATGGGCGCCCTCTATTTGGGAGCTTTTCTTAAATCTCAAAAAGCGAGAGGTCCCACTGGTAGAACACTTTGGTTTAAGGAGTGGAGAGGTCTCGAACCAAAAAGCTTCTCTGGTTGCTGTAAGGAAGGAGATCTCTCTCTTCATTTTTCATTCTTTGGTTATGGTTTTTCAGGTAACCTATCCCTTTATTTTTATATATTTAGTTATTCCAAAATGTTTTTTCAATCTACATCCTCTTGGCTTGTGTATTTTCTGATTTCTATTCTTTCCTATTTTAAGAATCTATAAATTGCTTTCTTACATTTAAGTCAATATAAGATTTTCAACAAATACAGTCTTTCTTATACAGGGTGTCTAATTTAATTTACACAGCAAGTATAAGAGATAGACGGTTACATTAGGTGAATGTTACCTGGTGAGGAAGCAATGTACCGGCAATTTTGTTTTTTCAAAATACCATGGCTCAGTAGATACGAGCGAAAAACTGAAAAAAATGAAATTTTTTAAAGACCTATTTGTAAAAACATACAATTTTGTATGTAATGTATTTCAATAAAATTATTAAAAAGTTTCGCGCCACTGCGTCAAAGTTTTGGCAATTTTAAGCGACTTGTACCCAAATGCAGATACCGGGTTTTGGTAGCATACTTGTCAAAACTGGTACCTATTAAAATTTATACTAGCCAAAACCCAGTGCTCAGAAAATCAATTGCTGTTTCAATTAACACTTAAATGTAATAAATCTATACAACCTCTCCCCCCCCCCCCCGAATTTGCATATTCGCCAAAATTCAACTTTTTGATTAAGTGAGATTTCAAGGGGTTTTAGTTTGCTTTCAAAAACGAATTTCAAATAATTTGCAATTTTAACTCATTTTAGCTGATTTAAGAAACTTAAAACAACCGAAAATTTGCAGTGTAAAATTTTTAGCTCAAAAAATAGTTCTATAATTTAAAAAAGCTTTAAAAATTTTGGAAAGTGTCGTTTATCTCCTTCATATTTTCATGTAATTTTAGCGTAACCCTCCATGTACCTTCATATTTAATCAGGAAAAACTTGAAGTAGGTCAAAGTTCATTTAGAACATTTAGTGGAAGTGCTCGACTCGTGTACCTAAACCTGAGCGTCCTCAATTTTTTACCATTACTGCTGAAAATGCCAATACTTCAAGATCAAAGGCAGATGGGTCGCACATAAAAGTCAATAACTAGCCTGCCTAGAAGCTGAAAACAAAACTTATATAAACCTGATCGGAAATGCGTAAACAAGTTCTATTTGCCCTTCAATACAGTCACAGAGAGCTTAACATAGAGATCAAACTGACAATTCCGTAATTAACTGAACTAAGCTTTTAGCAGTCTGTTGTGCATTTCAACTGCGCTCTAAATAAACACGAAAGCGTACGTGTGTCGTGTAGAAATAATGCAATAATGTAAACCGCATTAAGTAAAAAGGTCTAATGTAACGAGCTCTGACGGGTATTTTTAAAAAATAAGGTCAAAGTTGTCTGAACGCAAATTTTCAACATTGGGGAGTTAATTGATTTTGAAATTGAATTTTAAAGGTTACATTTTATTATGGTGGCAATTTAAATAAACCAAACAAAATAGTAATAGTTTCTTGGCTCTAAATTCATAAAAACACCCAAAAGAAGATGGTATGTACACTGTACAGGGGCTGTAAAAACTTCTATGTGAAAAAAAAATTAAATTAATTTGCACATCAACTTCTTTTTCAAGGTCATTTTCGTTTGAGCTTATCTTTAACGCTTTCGGTATATTCGTAGAAATTCTTGGAGCTTGTAAAATGCAAAGTAAAAAAATAGGAAACGCACAAAGCTACTTTTAAAAGCTCGAACGATAATACAGCGGTGAAATGTATCGGCGTGTAAAAACCCTTTCAGGCTTTGAAATATTACATTATCTTTACTCCTCTTGTGCAAACTGTATTTCCCCTACCTGAACAGTTCTTGCTTCCAGTTAAACTTCAGACGAGGGTTTTGTAATGAGACTATTAGAAGAGTGGACCTATGCTAATTAAGTTAGCTGTTTTCCTTTCTCTTACCACTACGCCGTAATTCGCTTTTAAAAGTGTACCACCTACACATAGACATTTTATTCTTAATTTTGTTAAAGTTTAGTACACTTTTGTAGGAAATTTTAGGTTTAAAATTTATGTCAAGAGTTAGGTAAACGTCGTTAATTTCTTTAGCAAGCCATAAAAACGAAACTTAAGTTGGAATTAACAAATGCTATTAAATTAAAAGTTGTGTTTTGCCCTTTAAGACAGCGAATTTCATCTACGTAAGACGATTATGACTATGCAAAATCTACCGTAAAGAACGTAACCCCTCAATAGCGTATGAAGCGTAGTAATTAAAGCCAAGTATAATATTGCACGCAATGGAACTTGCTAGAAGTAATATCAATCTTAAAGCAGCTACTAATAAAACAAAATTAAAAACAAATAAAAATTTGCAAATTAATAACAACTTAACAACACCAACTCAGAATAACAAATACTCAGTTTCTCCACAAAGAAATACATAGTTACTTGGGAACGACCTTCGATGAATCAAAAGTCCATCTTAGACTATATTATAATTAAACAACGAAGTAAAATAAAACCTCAGGATTGTAAGGTAAAACGTGGAGCAAACTGTGGCTCTGATCATTACCTCCTAATTGCAAAAATAATAATACCATTCAATCTAAATAAAAAATCAGAAAATGCAGAAAATAGATAGATGCCAGGGAATCGAAATGACAAAAGTTACAAATTGTACCTATTACAGCAACCAAGTATTAGACAGTTATATGTAAATAGATTACAAGAAGAACTTAATGACAAACAAGAACTGGAAGATATAGAAGAAGAGCATAAATACATCAAGAAAGCGATCAATAAAGCGGCACTAGAAGAACTAAGAGGAGAGGAAACGGTGCAAACCAAAACCGGTGTGGTGAACTGAGGAAGTAGAAGCATTAAAAGTAGAAAAAAGATAAGCTATACCGTGAATATCCAGTAAAACTAATGAATGCAGAGAAAACTATAGGAGAAAGAATAGAGAACTACGAAGAAAAATATCGAAACAAAAGAACCTTTACTGTGAACAGAAACAAGTAGAACAACTAATAGGGGAAGCACAATCGACGGAAGCGTGGAAATCTATCAAACGGATGCAAACTAATAGTACAAAAAAATCTAACCATCTTATAAACATTAGTGGATGGGAAAACCATTATAACGAACTTTATCGACGCCACTTTCTAGATAATGGTGCACAGGAAACGTATAATAACGAAATACAAATAACTATTACAGAAGAGCAAGTCAAACGCAGTCTACACCAAATGGAAAACGGACGATCACCAGGCCCAGGAAATATCCCGGTAGAGTTACTTAAATGTAGAGGAAATATTGTACAAGAAAGAATTACAAATTTATTGAAGAAATGCTGTCATTCAAGCAAGTTACCCAAAAAATGGAAATCATCACATATAGTAGTCTTGTTTAAAAAAGGCAACAGTAGAAATCCGAAGTGCTATTAGAGGCCTAAGTATAACAAGTACATTAAGTAGACTTTGTGGCAAAATTTTGCAAAATAAACTCAGAGATGACATCGGGGATAAAATAGGAGAAGACCAAGCTGGTTTTAATCCTGGCCGTTCTTGTATAGACAATCTTTTCTCCTTACAACAACTATTAGAAAAAATAAATTGGCGTGGGAGAGGAAGTACACCTAGCTTTTATCGACTTAGAGAAAGCCTATGATTCCATTCCGAGGTGTAAACTATGGGAAGCGTTAGAGATTATGAATACAAATGCTCATTTGATGAGAACTATTAAAGAACTGTAGAAGGATAATATAGCCTATGTTAAAATGGGAAAACAACTATCCAGTTCTATAAAAACAACTAGGACTCAGGCAAGGCTGCAGTCTGTCGCCACTTTTATTTAATGCATACGTCGAAGTGGCTTTGAAGAACTGGAAAAGACACTGTACAGGAATGGTCATTTTTATAAACGAACACCCACTGGTTACTCTGAGTTTTGCCGACGACCAGGTGGTAATGGCACAAGAGGCTTACGATCTGGAGTTTCTAATCAAAAGACTATATACAGATTATGAGAAATGGGGCCTACATGTAAGTGATGACCGAATATCTAGTAGTGAATTCCGAAGCAAAATTTGAAATACTAATAAATGACGACGTTACAATCAAACAAGTAGAAAAGTTTAAATATTTAGGGGCCATCATAGACAGTAGGAGATTAGGGGTCGAAGAAATAAGAAACTAAATTCAACAAGGGCGAAACGTTTTACGCTGTTTCAATTCCTTATGGTGAGATAAGGGCATCTCGAATAAAAACAAATAAAATGCGGGAAGTTTTAGTCGAATCGGTACTATGCTACGGCTCTGACTTAACGCAGTAGAAATGAACTATCTACGTAGAAGTGCGCGGGTATCAAAACGCGAACGTGTTCCGAACGAGGAAATAAGAAGGCGCATGAATGCAAGAGAAGCAGAGTCGATAGAATAGAAAGAAGTTTAAAATGGTTCGGTCACTTGATGAGGGTGTCGGAAAATAGATGGCCCAAGAAGGTATTCAAGTGGTTCCCACCAGGAAAAAATAAAAGGGGAAGACCCTGTAGGTCTTGGAATGAAAGAATTAGAAGGGCTATGGAAGAGCGAAACCTCGATGAAGACGCGCTAGATAGAGAGGCTTGGCGAAAGGGAACGGGAAAGCGACACTTAGCTGTAATATAATGTATTATACTTGCATTATTATATTGTACATTATTTAACCCGAAATATATGTAATAACAACTTACTTCTTCAACTTTCTTTGTCTCTAGCCACATCTGTAACACGGGTTTAGTTGTGGTATGCTGTAGAATGGTCTGCCATTTCTTTTTGTTTGTAGCTATCGTCCACCAGTTTCTGCTTCCCAGATATGTTACCTAAATTATCTCTCGATTGTTTCTTAGATCTTGCTTTACATCGTGTATTGCAGGGTTTCCATTAAGTTATTCTCTTTATTGGTCTTTCTATGTTCATTGTTGTAGTGGCCCAGCTATTTGACCATTTGGTGTTTCATATACGTTATTATATCTTCTGCTCAATTAAGATGAATAGGTCATGTTTTATTTTTATTCTCCACGATGCATCTGCTTTCAGTACGGGTACAAATATCTTACGGAGTATTCTCCTTTCGAATCTGCTTAAGAGATGTTCGTCTGTTTTCACTGAGGGTCCACGTTTTGCTTGCATAAACGGCTACCATCCGTATTAAAGTCTTATTAAAACCTGACTTGGGTAATTCTCCTTACAAGTTGTGATGTTAGTAGAGGATGTTAGATCTGTTCCTAATCTTTTTGCTTATAATTCTTGAATGTAATTTAGACGAGGACGACGCTAGTGACTCTCATAATTTTGACCATCTGTTTCCAGTCCTTCTAGATTTATATTGTCTCTGTTGTTTCTCATGTATATAGTTTTTTGTGTAATAACCAATAATCCTATTTCACTTACTTCTTTTAAATTGGTAAATGTTCTTTGAAGTATTGTTTTTTACACCACGATATGTATATTATTTTGTGCTGGGGTTACTTTTCCTGATTGTTTTAGTAATAACACCCAGTTATGACTTTCAGTTGTTTATTGAAAAGATTCATCACTTTTTTCCAAAATAGCTATTACTATAAATAACACTTTTTGTTATTGTTAATTGTCGGAAAGCGGCCGACTAGTTTACATATGTAATATGATCAAACAGTATGACAATATCATCTACATATGTATATAAAAGTTGTGTGTGTTCTGACTTCTGATTCTAGAACTAGTTTCAGAAATAATGCTGATATTACATCTAGTGTTTCACGAAAGTTTTGCATTTTTCTTGTTCTTGTCTTGCTATTGCACAAAATGCAAGACAAGAGCAAGACAAGAGTTATAATCAAAGTTACAAGACAAGACAAGAAATTTGCTTGCAAGAAAAGTGCAAGAATTGGCAAGATTTCTTGCATTTGCTTGCATTTCTTGCATTCTTGCACTGCTGTTATAATTCAGTTGGTCAAAAAGCGAGCGAGATGTTTAAACTATTGATTAACAGACTTTTTCGGTGTGGATATGGACTATATAATATGGTTGACTTACCTATTTAAAGAAAAAAGAAAAACTCTTTTAAGCTTGATATAATAGGTACTTTATGCGTATACAGGTTGATTATAAATTCAGCGCCAGTTTATTTGTTCATTTATTATCGGCGGTAGAAAAAAAACTAACTAAAAGTTATACAGTTCATAGCGACGAGTATTTTTGGCATACACAACAAAATGGCCGACTTCTGGTTTAAACGTGAGCGACTATACCTGTATGTTTTAGGCTAAGTCCGTAATTAGATGTTATAATAAATTTTGTTTAAGAAACTATAACACAACTGTGGCCCTAAAGTTAATAACAAGCGAGATTTATTGATTTAAATTTCATAGGAAGCTGTTGTTAAGAAAATAATAAAAGCGATAAAGAAACGTACAACATCTATCACATTGACGTTTTTGGATAAACTAGGACATTTTTTTTTAATTTGCTAATCAAAGCGCTTTTAGCTGTCAACCTAGGTCACCTGACGTAACTCCTATTGATTTTTTATTTAGAGATTCTTAAAATATAATAAACAACTCATGTCTAACTAACATGAATTGCCCGTTTGTTTCATGCTTTTATCATTTTCTTACTAACAGCCTTCTAAAATCGCTTGATTTATATTCATCAACATTGGTTACGTACGTTGCTTTAATTTAAAATATGTGGCGTATTATTAGCTTTAAGTTCACAGTTGTAATATAGTTTTTAAACAGAATTTATCCCACAATCGAGTTAGCCTAAGAAATACAAGATGTTTTATTTAAAAAATAAAGATATGGTCACTTCCGCATAAACCGGAAGTCGGCCATTTTATTTGTATACCCAAGATACTCGTAGCCGTATACTGTATAACATTTGTTTATACATTTTTTTTATCGCTAATAATAAATAAGCAAGTCAACTGGCCCAGAATTTATAATCAACCTGTGTAAGTGAGTGTCGTTGCATTATACATAATTATTATAGTTTAGGTTTTTGGCATTTCATGCATTGGAAATGATTTCACTGCTATTCATCAAGCGCTGCAAAGTACACACTGATTCCCGTGACAGTACTTAACAGTCCGGGTGCCAACCTGGTGAATCCTTAAGTTGCAAGAGTGCAAGAGCCTGGCTAGAAACGGGGAAATCCCGACATATGTTAAAAGAAAACATGCAAGACAAGAAAATGCAAGGGTCTTGCTAGCAAGACAAGAATTTGTGTTGCAATACTGCAGCAAGACAAGAGTTATTGAAGTTTCTTGTCTTGTTTTGCAAGACAAGACAAGAAGTAATCGTGCAAGACATTTTGTTTTGTGAAACACTAATTATATCCTTTTGTTGTTTTTCAAGTTTAGTTTGGTCAAAATTCAAATTACAAATTCGTGGCCTTTTAATATAAACGGGGAAATCGACGCTTTTGCCGGCATGTAGCATGTGAATTTGAGTTATCTTTGGAATTCGGCTCTGAGCGCGTATCTTTAAACAGTTTTGGTTGTGGTAGCTAGTTTTATATACTAGAATAATTAATCTAAAATTTAGAAGTAAATACTATTTAATCAGTGCCTGTATTGCGGTTTTAAAAAAAAAAGAACTTGAAAAGATCCGAACTAAGGTTAAGAACTCGCCATTGCTGCTGAAGTCACTATTTATAAAATTCTCTGCCTAGCCAATTCAACGCTAAATATCTCTTTGTTACTGTTTACGTCCTCAAATAAACAAATAGCCAGCACATACAAGGTGAATTTTTTAATTGTCATGTTTTTAATTTTCTTGTCTTGAGCGATTTATCGCAATTTACAGTCTTTACGATTAATTCTAGTTACAATAATTTTAAAAGTGATTTGCGAATCTGCTACAACAACGCTCTTGCTTTCAGCTATGTTTTTTCGTAATAAGTTTTTCTTTGTTCTCCTCTGACTTACTAAATATTCTGTTTACTTAAATTCCTGAATATTACCCTAATCAATTTTTTTTTAATTTAATTTAAGTTGTATATTCAAAACTTAGCCATGGGTTTCAAAACTTTCCCCTTTCTTCCGAGAAAATTCTTGAAATAATTTAGAAAACCATATACTTAATCGTTATTTTCAAAACTACTTCTGATTTGAATTCCTTTTATGTTAGTTGACTAACTCTTTACATCCTAAAATTACATTCACAATTCATAAGTAAGCAGTAACTATTAACGTATTATTTTAACGAATTTGATTTCACTGTTTTTGGTAATTATTTTGAGATATTACAACGGAAACATCATTAATACATTGTAGTTTCATGAACAGGTAAAGTAATAATAAAACTAATGTTTCTTAAATTTAAGTGATGAACATCGGTATGATTTAATTATACAGGGTTGGGCAAAAATACGGAACAATGCAAATATCTTAAATACAGCAACCGCGATTTTGACAAAATTTTCTACATGAAGATTCCGGTAGACGACGGATACAATGAAGGTATTGACAGTTTAATAGGACTTCCGGTTTAGCCGGAAATGATATCAAATTTTTTATTTTAAACAAAATACCCTGTATATTTTTTGATATATCGATAGAACTTTTTGCGAGTTCAAAGATGTACGGTTTTATGTCTTTATTTTCAATAATTCTAGAGATATTGAACAATAATGTTTCGTAACTGTTATCTAGCAGCTCATGAAAATAAAAGAATTTGAGAAGCTTAAACAGTTATGTAATGTTGTCAAATATGATTGGTTCGTGTTGTGTTGTTTTGGTGTTCGGTAGATTCAGCAGCGTGGTTGCAGTAACCAATTAATTAACCAAATTAATTAAAACTGCTGAATTTAACATCAGAAATGGTTAAGTTAACAGAAAGAGAACAAATTCAAATTTTAAATGTTGTTGGTTTTGGTGAGCGTCGTAGAACTCAGCAAGAAGTTTGTACTTTATTTAACAATCTGCAATCTTTCTATTAATTGAACCATTTCTTATATTAAATTCAGCATTTTTAATTAGTTTGGTTAATTAATTGATTACTGCAACCACACTGCTTAATCTACCGAACTTCAAAACAACACAACACGAACCAAGCATATTTGACAACATTACATAACTGTTTAAGCTCCTCACATCTTTTTGTTTTCATGAGCTGCTAGATAACAATTACGAAACATTATTGTTAAGTATCTCTAGAATTATTCAAAATAAAGGCATAAAACCGTATATCACTGAACTCGCAAAAAAGAGTCTATCGATATGTCAAAAAATATACAGGGTGTTCTATTTAAAATAAAAAAATTGATTGAATTTTTATCGAAACTGGAAGTCCTTTTAAACCGCCGGCCGATATTTTTATTGTATCCGGCGTATATCTACACCTTCATGTAGAAAATTTTGTTAAAATCACGGTTGCCTTATTAAAGATATTTGCATTGTTCCGTTCCCCACCCTGTAAAAGTAAATGGGTCGCTTAGTAAGAACTATTTTGTGATAAAAACAAGCAGAGTGCAGAACTCTGCGGTTCGTCATGTTCAGCAAGTTTGAAGTTTTCAATTTAAAAGATATAATGTCATTTTATTTTTCCTTTGTCTTTTTCAAGCGAGTTTGCAACGTAATTGGTCATATTTGACTTTTATAAAAGTTTCATCAAAAGTATTATGTTACTTATCATGGTCTCTCGTTGTTTAGACGGCTTACCACTTTATTGCCTTTCCGCTATGAGTTAGTTTTTTTTGTTTATGATGTGATGGTTTAACCTATTTTTTTGTATGTTTAGTTTTTCCTCATAGGTCATATTTTTCATTATATGGTTCTTTATGCTATATTCTATTTTGTACATTTCAATTTTTATAGTTAAAATTTTTTCTGAGCTCATGATGAAAGCAGCCTGTTTCCAAAACATGTAACCGTTTGCTTTCCGATATAAATTAAATAATTGTGGGGAGGCTTTGAGTTTTACTTTTCATAAATTGTCTCACACGTTCACCCCATTTCGAGCACAATAGACCTTAATCCCGTTAATATTTTTATTTACATTGTTTTTAATATGCCTCCTAACTAATAGCGTTGCATCAAAAGTTAAGCCGAGATTTTTACCATTTTCAACAATCGGTCTCTCTCTCTCTCTTGGTGCCGTGCCTTATTTAAACATTGGCAACACCTACGTCTACGATACGTTTAAATTTGTCACGATCTTGGACAAAGTGTAATCATTTTTCCGCAGATAAACCTGTCCATTGTCGAAGATTTTTTAACCATGAGAGCTTACCTCTCTTTTGCCTTCAATTTTCCGATTTAAGATTAAACGAAACAGGTTGTATTTTGACCCTCTGAATATATGGCCAAGGTATTCTAGTTTCCTGCGTTTTATTACTGATCTCTCCCGTGTCTTATTCTCTCCAGTACTTCCTCATTTCTGTTCTTTCTTGTCTATGGTATTTTGGGCACCCTTCTGTTCAGCCACATTTCAAAAGTTTCTATGCGGTTAATCGTGATTTGTTTCAGCGTCCATGAAAAGACCTACACCAACCGCAGCATTTAGTAAACCTCTTTTTTTAATATTTAGATGACCATTAGCAAGCATTGGTGTTTTCAGAAAACATATTTATGCTATTTCTATTCGGTATTTTGTTTCTTGATCTGAATTCATAGATTCGTTTATCCCAAATATTTAAAATGCTGTATTTTTTCTATTTTCTTTTCTTTAAGGGTTAGTTTTATTAGACCTACATCTTGCTTACTAACATTAATTTTCTATTGATAAGCCCCTATCTGTTGCTTTCTACATTTACTTTATTATGCAATTGTTGCAGCTCTTGTAATAATTCAGCCATGATTAATGTATTGTCTGGGTATCTATCATTATTCATGCACTCTCCATCAATTCTAACTCCGTCTTCTTGTTCTTACCCTAATCTAAAGATTTCTTTTCTGCGTAGATTTCCAAAAGAACTGGAGAGAGAACACAGCCTTGTCTAACGTCTCTTTTGGTGAGATTCTTTCTTGATTGTTCGTTGTTGATTGTAATTGTTGCCGACTGGTTCCAATACAAACTTGTTAGTAGCTTTACATAGTTGTCATCTAGGCCGTTTTTCTTTAGCGTTTTGATAAGCTTATCATGTTTTATAATCTATGAAGCAAATTTAGATAAATATATTTTTCCCAGCATCTTTGAAAAATTATCTGCATACAGAACAGTGCATTCCTTGTTCCTAATACTCCTCGGAAGACAAATTGTTCTTCACTAATTGTTATTTTACATCTCAATTTGATGCGGTTTTGCAATATGCGTAGCAGCAGTTTCAAGGTACGGCTCATAGGGTTTATTAGTCTGCATTAGTTGCATCTTTTAGGATTTGACTCATATTGTACATCTCATTGAATATCTGTGTAAGGGCTAAGACATTGTCATCTGTTACGAGTTTAAGCCATTCCGCTAGTATTTGATCGTGATTTAATGCTTTTCCGTTTTTACTAATTGCTTTTTTAATGTCCGCTTTCAGAATGCATGGACTTGATTCTGTAGGAATTTCTTTTTATGGTTCTCTTCGATTGTCTGCTGATAGTTTGCTGATCTACCTTTCTCACTCTTGTTTTATTTCGTTGGTCTCAAGTAGAGCTTTTATTTCTAGGTTTTTTAGTGTATACGAGAGCATACGACGAATCTAAGCTTTTTCAGCCCATTTTTGCAAATTACTAGTGTTTATTATAAATAACAATGGGCCCAATATCAAACCTTGAGGCAGACCTTGAATTATGCTTACAGCCCGAGACGAGCCAATTGGTAATTTCACAACCTGCTCTCTACCGTTCAAGTAACTATTGATAAGGTGTCAAACGCTTTGCTGTCATCTAATACAGCTAAGATACTTAATTTTCCATTATCATTTGCTTGTGCATATATCATTAGCAACACCTGGCAGTGCCGTGGTATAGCTATGCTTTTTCCTAAACCCTGATTGAATTTCAGAATGAATACTGTGATAATCAAAATATTGTCTAATTTGCAAATTTAAATTTTAGAAAAGGCTGGTAATATACTAATCGGACGTAAGCTGTTTATTACTGAGGATTTTTTGTATAGGTTTTACTACTGCGTTGTTGCAGTAACTTGGAAAATTATGTGAAAGCAAAATGCAATAAGTTAGATGTGTTATATAATGCAAAACATGCGGACAGTATAATAAAAACATATGTGCAATAATATTATCAAAACCAGTTGAATTGGATTTTATATCTCATTTACGGTTTCTTTTTTGAAGACCTGCTAATTAAAAAAAACTGCTTTTTACGCGATCGAAAGAATGACTACTAAAATCATTCTTATGAAAAATCACCTGTTCACAACAACAACCTCGCGTAAGCCGCCTTGACCGACTAAATTATTTGAAATAAATTAAAGAAAGATAACATAATTTAAAAAAAGGCAACACCAAGCGTGTATTTGAACTTGCGGTGGCCTAAGCAATAATACGCATTCCCAAAAACTGTCATATTACCTCTACAAACAGCAAATGCTAAATTATGGAATATTATCATAGAAAGCGGCTATAATTTTTTTTGGGTTGGATTTAATGTTCTTTTTTTGATGTTTATCATATAATCTTATACCTATATTTTAAGACTGAATTATTTTCCGTTTCTGCTTTTATTGTTTTAACATAAATTTTTATTTTGTAATTTTCTCTTTAGCTTAATGTATGGGATGATGATAAGTTTTGCCCGAAGCGCGTAGCCTATTTACCTGCGTCTATAGTAAATCAATTTTCCTATAGAGAAGACTACGAGTTTGTTTTAATTTATTAGTTTTCAGTTATCTGACGAATTTCAATTACCGCTCTCGATCCGTTCAGAGTCATTTTGGTCAGATTAATAAGTTTTAATAAGCTTGTTACTTGCCTACAAATTGGCAATTAGATTGGGAAGACATTTCTACACTTTTCAACGATTATTATTCAACTCTATTGTTCAGCGACCTAGTGGTATCACCAAAGTGAAACTCTTGGATATCACATTACACACAATCACTATCAAATTATAAATTCAGATTACTTGCCCCAGTGATTACATCCACTACTTTTTCGCTGAGAAAACCTTAACGACATATTATTAGCCATTGGCCTTGAAAAATAATTTCCCTTGCCTCCGTACCAAGATATTCTTATTCTTATCGAGTTTGACTAATTTACCTGTGTTAAGCGGTTTTGTTACCCCCTCAATCTTATACACAGGGTGTTGCACGACTTTCTGTACAAATTTAAGGAGCACATTCCTGCGATCATTTTAAGTAGAAAATGTCTGATAAACATGGATCCGGAAGCACAATCAGTCTGGCGATGATGGAATAGTCTAATCACGCTTTAATTAGTATCTCCGCAATAAATTAAGATATTTGATTAACATTTTGTATGAATATTGTACTAATGACAATTTACATTGATGATTGTTTTCCGTAACATCCTACAACCAGAAGCGTATTTTAAACACCTCTACACCTACGTTTCTGGTGAACGAATTTTAACAAAAAGGAAAGACAATATAAATCATTAATAGCATAATGTTTATACAAAATGTCAATCAAATATCTCAATTTTTGGCAGAATTATTAAATAAACCGTGATTAGACAGATTCATCTTTGGTAGACTGCAACTCCGTAAAGCAAGCGTTTTCAGACTCGTGTATATTAGACATTTTCTCCTTAAAATGACCTCCGTAGTATACCCGTATGTTTATGCAGAAGGTTATGCTTTACAGTTACAACGACCGCATCAATTAAACCACAACAAAAACTTTCTCAAACTCTAAGTTTTATCCTCCAGCAAGGAAATCGTTGACATGTAGCTTAGTAATATGTTTGCGCCGCACAAGTGACCACTCAAACCTGCTGCAAAAGAAAGTTGTGAATATCTCGCAAATCTGCTCTCTCTGCGTCTACTACTTTTGATCAGATTTAAAAACTGTATTAGAATATAATGTCTGGAAAGATTTATTTACTTGAACATCAAAGAGTTCACTAGCTCCCGCTCTAGTTTTGCTGCAAATTTGAATATTGTGATATCGAAGTTTGTTGCAGTTATTCCGTAGGACTCGTCAGACTTTAAATTCTGAGTTCAATCCAAACTTTAAACTTTACCTTACGCCCATCAATTACAAACTTGTATACGTTTATAATATTTTTACCGAGAGTCCGTCAAACTTTTTGAATTTTCTATTCAAACTGAAGATTAAAAACTTTACCGTCCGCCCGTGAATTACAAACTTTTATACGGTCCTAATATTTTCCCGATAACCTGTCAAACCCTTTAAATATATATTTAAACCGAATCTAGGACTTTACTGTCCGCTCGCGAATTACAAACTTCTATACGTGTGTAATATTTCCCTGAAAAGCAATTAAGCATTTTAAATTTAGAGTTCCTGTGCTGTTCTAAAAGAATACCACTAACCCTCTTGATACGACCTTCTTACAAATTTGAATACTGTAAAAACAAAGTCTGTTTGTAATATTTCTAAAAAGTTTGTTCTGAAATTTGAGCTTTTGAGTTGATCACTGCCCTAAAAAACAATGAAAAAGCGTTGTTTTTTAGTAGATCTCAGTGCTTAACTCTGGTTCCCAGAATACGTACCAGATCCTGCTAATATTCCACAATTCTTTAGAAAGTAATTTTATTTTATATTAAACGGCCCTGTATGACTTACGAACTATTTAGAAGTTCTATGGAAGTTTTTGTTAAA
Source organism: Ctenicera cuprea (assembly GCA_958336395.1). NCBI lineage: Eukaryota > Metazoa > Arthropoda > Insecta > Coleoptera > Elateridae > Ctenicera > Ctenicera cuprea. The sequence continues at coordinate 33,602,996 of OY284488.1, forward strand.
TTAGAAACGGTTCGTTTACGTGTCTAGATTTACTAAATTTTCTTCCAGCCTTATGCTAAACTAAACAAATTCAATTTTGGTAAATCTAATCCATATTTATTGTTTTATGATAATTAGACGACAAATAATTTTTAACTAGAATACTTTTCATGTTATTGTAAATAGTTAAAACACAGTATATTGTTTTGAGTTATCGTTGTTGTATTTTAATTGTCTAAGATTCTAATGCAAATTGTTAAATATATAAATTCACAACTTGATTCGGATTCAATCAGATTCAGTCAGATTCACGCAGCCCATTCAAATCACGTCGAAATACAAAGTATTTATTGTTTTCCTGGAGTTTAGGCTTACGCAAACAATAAAATTTCAGTGGCTACTATGCCGTTTGTAACCGTTTGTCTTTTGAGGACAAAAATACGTCGCAACTAATAAACAGTATGTGGCCGAATTAGAAACAAATAACTTATCATTGAGGAGAGCAAACAGGCGTATTACTAGACAACGTATTATATCAGCAACTAATCATAATAACATTAGCTATTGTAGTAGTCTAGAAAGATGCCAATTAATATCAAATCAATTTAGGATGCATTTTCTCTAATACAAGAGATTAAAAATACTACTATAATCAGAAAGTGGAAACCCAAGTAAATATACGCAATTTCCACTACATTTTGAATAAATTACTACCACGAATCCTAAAACAAATCATACTTTAACAAAATTTCTCTTCAGTAAAGAAAGCTCCTAAACATGATCTATTTTGTATCATATTTGACCTAAACCCCAACTACTAAAGCTTTTATACTCCTAGCCTCCTTATTAAGCATAGATTATTGGGTCATAATACCTCTCGAGTAATGCACAACCGGAAAAAGTATCGTTGGTTGCGTTTAACGGTTTACTATTTTCGGGAGCGTTAACCAGAAATTTTTCGATGTTAGCGCAACAAAATAATCAAATTCCACCGTAGTACAGCTAGTTTTCCAATAAATTGGAAACATGGTGAAATGATTATTTTCCCAAAGCCTGAAAAAAATCCTAACATACCCACATAAAATAACGATTGATCAAGAGTCTGGAGAATAATGTCGTCTTACCCCAATTACAATTTGGCTTTGAACCAAATTATTCCACCATACAGTAACTTCTCAGATTAACGGAAATAATAACCAGTAGCTTCGAAGGCAAGAAACACACAATTGTTACTTTCCGAAACACTTTGACATACGGCAAGCCTTTGATGATTTCTTTAAGCCTTTTACCATACATAATCAATATTATTTCATCGTTTGTAGCGATCATGTTTCTGTACGTAATCTCTGAAAATTCTGAGAACTAAAGTATTTTTACAGGTTTTACAGGTATACCACAGGTTTTTGTGCCAGATCCACTTTATTGCCTTGTTTTTGATATTTCATCTCGAAATTATACCATCATATTTATTTTAAGCGACGACACACCAATTATTGCAAAACATGCTTATTAGTGCGGGGCGCTGTGTAAATCTGTGTTTTTTGTTTGTTAAAGTTGAAATTTAAAAAGCTTTTGATTACTTACCTAATAAATAATGAAAAAAATTAGGTTGCCATTTTTTATGCTGTCGTTATATTAATTATAACGTCACAAAGATGGTCGACATTTCAATTTAGAAAAATGCAATTAGTTCATGAACAATTTGCAAAATGAAAAAAAAATATAGAATAAAAAAAATTTTAGGAGTTTAAAAATTAAAAATACAATATACTAAAGAAAAAAAGGAATTTTTATTCAAAATCACGTGAAATATCTAACTGGTAATCTGAAACATTTGTGCATGAATATACAAGACAAGTTTCTGTTTCTGTTGTACTGACTTGCGATCCCCGTTCATATTTAATTGGTTTAGAAACATAGTTTCTCGCATCACACTTATTTTGATACACTGCTATTGCTGTTGCATGCAGAGTGTCCTTTCTATTCACAGTGTTTTCTCCATAAAGTCTCTATTTTTCAATGCAAACCAAATAAATTTATATTTCATTAAGAAGGGTGAGATGTATAACCCTTCAGTTGTATCCATATGCTTCCAAATCGCATAATCAAGTGCATTCTCTACATACAAAGTTTTAGAATAAGAAATTGACAAGTCGTGTTCTTGGAGAAGTGTTATAAGAGACTTCGATCGATATTTACTATGTACCTCCAATTCCATAGAAACTGATAATGGTGTTTCACAATTACTTCGAAATGAACTGTAACTACTCTTTGGTTCATAAGACACTTATCTGTCAGACTTACAAGCTTGTATATAATGTTGGATCAGAAAAAAAAACACTTATATCAATACATTCTTTTCTTCTTTCAGTCTGAACTGTATGAGTGCCCTAAATAGCATGTTTAAAGAATGCAAATGCCATTTCAGGAGCCTCATAATGATTGAATGTGCCACTAAATTTCCATTTACGGGAGTTGCATACTTCACTTCTTAAAATTTTTGCAGCTTTTAGAAGTACTTGAACTCAATCTTTGTGGTTGCTGTTTTTTTTTAATTGTTTCACTTGTTCACACTTACTATTGTCTTTTGGCCGGTTGAAATGAAGATTTGGAATGCTGCCAAGAATTAGTTTTTTAAGTTTAGATTTAAATTTTGAATTTTCAGGTGTTACTATATCATTTTCCTGCAAAATATTCAAGTAAGTTGTGTGAAGATCATTCATGTCCATTACTAAATCTGCATCTAGTGTACATTTTACATCTATTAGCTCTAAATCAGATAAAACGGTTTTGTAAATATTATATTTCTCTTAAGTCTTTTTAGCTCTGTTGATTTCTACAAGACATTCCAGGTGATACTTCATATCATATGTCATTGCTGTTAACGGATCAGTTTTACACGCTATAAGCATGCTTAACCTATACTTGAGGCGTTCGTCAGTAGTTTCCTCAGTTTCCTATATTTTTAGTTCTGACTTCATGAAGATTGTATTGCTTTGGCTCTTGACAAAATATGCATTGCATTTTGTTGAACCCACATTCTCTATTGGTTCTTTCATTTCTTGATGATGTTGCTGCAGACATTGCATTTAATTGGGACCTTCCTTTCTGCTTCTGAATATAATTGCACTGCTTCCAGACACTACACACTTCTCGAATCTCACTTTTTCTCTTTATATGTTAGATTTGCATAACACTGCTTGTGATATGAAATTGTTTGACTATCTCCATCTTCTGATAATTTTTCCAACGAATCCAAAATTTTTTGATATTTTGTTTCACCGTATTCACACCATTTCCGGGAACACTCGGTCAACTTAACTATATTATTCTTCTGTGGGATTTACCACAAATTGTTTGTAATCAGTATTTTCTAAGCACTGACATATAATGCACAGCTAGAGGTCAAACACTTCGGTTTTTTCACAACAGGCACGTTACACTCCATTTCCAAGTCTTTACTTTAACGTGAAACAGAAAACAATATTCATATTTTAATAATGTTAAAAATATTGAATCTTACAATGTCATAGTACATGGCGCTGTGCATATAATTATACCATTTCTCATCATTATATCATTTGTTCTAACTAACTTTTAAACGACTTGATATTTTACCACAATATTTGGTGTGCTTTAATGGGAAATTAAATACTATTTTTTAGCCAAAAATTAAATTTTGAATTTTTTTAAATGGATAGGGGAGTCGAGTGACATCTTATTGGAAAGGTCTTTTAATTCTGCGTCTGATCCTAGAGTTTCAAAGAAAAACATTTAGCCATAACAAACTGGCGGATTTTAAACAAATGGACTCACTCAATTCAAAATTGTTTTGATTTCTTTATCCAGGGTCGAGTGACACCTCATTTGAAAGGTCTTTTAGTTCTGCGTCTGATCCTAGAGTTCCAAAGAATAATATTCAGCCATAACAAAATGGCGGATTTTAAACAAATGGGCTCACTCAATTCAAAATTGTTTTGTTATTTTTATCCAGTAGTCCACTTTTTTATTTGCAGTTCAAAATTTTCCCAGAAATAACTCAGGTGGCTGGTAATAATATTGAAAACGTTATGTTCCAACAAGACGGTGCGCCGCCTCATTATTATAGGCCTGTTTCTGACTTTCTCAACGGACATTTTCCTGGAAGATGGATTGGTAGGCGGGGGCCTGTAGAATAGCCGGCTCACTCCCCAGATTTAACTTTCTTAGATTTTTTCTATGGGAATATCTGAAATCGAAAGTGTACAGAACCCGTCCAGAAACCATTGCAGAACTGGAGCAACGCATTACAGAAGTTTGCAGAAATAGCACTCCAGAAACTTATGAAAATGTAAGTCAGGAATTTCATAACCAACTTTTTCTGTGCCAAGAAGTGAATGGTAAACATTTCAAACACCTAAATTAATTAATTTAAGCTTTAATTCTTATTTTTTTTAAATAGACTTCTTTATCTTCAAACGTTGTCATTTTATTATGGCTCAATATTTTTTTTTGAAACTTTACGATCAGACGTAGAACTAAAAGACCTTTCCAATAAGATGTCACTCGACTCCCCTATCCATTTAAAAAAATTCAAAATGGCGGCCAGTCGCCATTTGGGATGGTACAAAATTTTAATATGGTCTGAATAATAGTATTTAATTTCCCATTAAAGCACACCAAATTTTGTAGAAAAATATCAAGTCGTTCAAAAGTTAGTTAGGGGGGGGGGGGTTACTTTATAGACACAGTGTATATTCACGCCACTACAGAAACGGTTCAGCCAGTAACAAGTGGAATATACCTCTTAATTCTTCCAAATGTACTGCTAAAATTTGAACGGTGGGCAGGCTTCTTAATCACTACAGCGTTTGTATTAATAATAAAGAAATTCTATGGAATACGACCGACCAAGCAGTGAATTATCTCGGAGTATATTTCGTTATCCGCCTGCTTAGGGTTTCCACATCAATAAGCAATTCAATGAAGGCAGAATAGCAGATTTAGAAATCGTTAATATTCTCTGAGATTCGACCGTATTTCACAAAACAATTCTCAATGTTATTCCTCACAGATTTATTATGCTTGCGCAGTATGGGAAGAGTAAACTTACAATAAACCTATTGATTAATATAAAAAACTGACGAAGCTCAAAACAGATATTAAGTTTTTTTCAAAACTACGTGAATGCCAAAGACAGACCCACTTAAAAAAGTGAAAATATTAGGACGTGTTCATAATTTATACAGGGTTGTGCAAAAGTACGGAACAATGTAAATATCTCTAATACGACAACCGCGATTTTACAAAATTCTCTATATGAAGGTTCCGATATACGGCGGATACAATGAAGATATTGGCGGTTTAAACTGACTTCCGGTTTAGCCGGAAATTATATCAACTTTTTATTTTAAATAGGACACCCTGTATATTTTTTGATATATCGAAAGAACTCTTGTCTGCGAGTTCAGTTATATAAGGTTTTATGTCTTTATTTTTAATAATTTTAGAGATATTGAACAATAATATTTCGTAATGGTTATCTAGCAGCTCGTGAAAACAAAAGAATGTGAGAAGCCTCAACAATTCGTTCGCTCGTTCTCCGGACCTGAATTCATTAGATTTCTTTCTTTGGGGACATTTAAAATTTATAGTTTATACTAAACGACCAAATAATTCGGAAGAATTGAGACTCAGAATTGTGAAATAAGCATTCCTGCAGAGCATCTTGTTAGTGTAACTGAAGGATTTGTTATAAATAGTGGCTATTTTGAGCATCTTCTCAAGTGATATTATTTATGCTTTTGTTTGTTTGTTTGTTTTTCATTGTTTTGTTGTCATGTGTTGCTAGGTAATAAAACAAATTACGAATAATTACTGTTGAGTGTTTTGTTCAATATCTCTAGAATTATTAAAAATAAAGGCATCAAACCTCATATCACTGAACTCGCAAAAAATGGTTCTATCGATATATCAAAAAATATACAGGGTGTTCTTTTTAAATTAAAAATGTTGTCATCATTTCCAGCTAAACTGGAAGTCGTTTTAAACCCCCAATACCTTTATTGTATCCACCATATATCGGAACCTTCATGTAAAAGATTTTGTCGAAATCGCGATTGCTGTATTACAGATATTTTCATTGTTCCGTACTTTTGCCCAACCCTGTATAGTAACTCAGATTAAAATGCTAGTAAGTGATCGTGACTCGTGAGTACAATACGTCATACATCTCTCTCACGTATCTAAAAATCAAAGTTTAATTTAATGTTCTATAAAAGTATTCGCATTTGGAGTTTTTGTCTGCATTTGCGGGCAAAACCATGAACAGCATAAAATAAGACGCTTTTATCAATACAAATAACTTCTACTTTAGAATGAATTGCAGAAGGAAAAAATGCTGAGATATGTCGAGTCTGAGTAATGCGCACCTTGATCGAATAAGCTTTTATTTTCTTCTTATTCCAGGGCAGCTTCTTAGATGAGTTATGTTTCTACGTGAAATGGTTATATAAATAAATATATAAAACGTTTCCACCTGCACTAGCATTATATCGGTTTTCCATTCGCTGTAGTTTATACCTTCTTACAAATTCTCTTTTACTACCAGTTTCAGTCGATGTTATTACACCTATCAGTTTCATTTAATGTTAAAAAGTACAAGTAATAAATAAGTTATGTTTAATGATTCCAAAAAACGCGGATTGAATTTTGTTGTACAAATAATGGATGTAAACGATATTGGATAAAGTGGCTGAACATCAAACAAATGTAAGTGAAAAAAGTAGTAGACTTTTTTTACCTTTTTACCTTCCTCGCTAGACGATTACGAAGTATAGCTATAGAGGAAGGTATTGTGATCGTGAGGGATTTGGAGCAAATGCGGTGAGGTTTTTTCGCTTCGGATTTACTGGCGATATAAGAGTTATGCCTAAAAGAAAGCTACTTTTATGCCAAACATTTTGACTAATAAGCAGGTTTAAGAGGCTTGGAGGTGTCTGTGTCTGTGTCTGTCTGTCTGTCTCTGTGTCTGGCTGTGTCTGTCTGAGTCTGTATACACTTTGCAGTACAGACGCCTTAACGCAGAAAAGTCACATTTGGCTTAGAGATGCTAACTGCAAGAAAATGAGGTTGTCCGCAAAAAAAGGGGGTGTTTGTGTCAAAATAAACGCGCTCGAAAAAGTACCTTAAATTTGTATTTTACGCATGTAGAATAGCCGATCTGTGCAAACGCGATCTCTCTATCGCCCCCCCCCCCCCCATTGCCCCCACCATAACTTTTTTGTTTTTCCAATTTTACTTCAAAATCGGTATGAGCATGTTAAATGACAATAACAACAACTTTCCATTGAAACATACCACTGACAGGTTTCTTTTTGGTCGTTTACCTAAACAGTTTATTTCAGTAATCGCCAAAAACCGGCCATCACCAAATTATGATATCGATTTTGATATTTCATTGGTTGCAACTAGAAAACACCAAATATCACAAAAGCGGGCGCTTGCCTTAAAAATGGGGAGGAAGGGAAAGAGTGCTCTACTTCAATGTAAACGCGCTCGGAAATGAACTTTAGATTAGTATTCTACGCATGTCGAATGTCCAATCGGCGCAAACGCGATTTCTCTATCACCCCCCATGCCCCTCATCATCGATTTCTTTGTATTTTTTTTTTAATTTACAAATTTCGGCTTCAAAATCGGTATAAGCATGTTAAATGACAATAGGAACAACTTTTCATTGAGAAAACGGCACGGGGAAGTTTCCTTTTGGTCGTTTACCTAAACAGATTAACTGAGTAATCGTCAAAAACGACTAACACCAAATTATGAAATAGATTTTGGGATTTAAACATCGGTTAGAACTAGAAATTACAAAATATCATAAAACCACTTGCTTGCTTCAAAACATGGGCGAGGAGCGCCTACTTCAAAATAGATGCGCTCGGATCAGAATCTCAAATTCGTATTCGACACATGTCGATTAACCGATCTGCGTAAGCCCGATCTTCCTACCACCCCCAGTGTCTCCCCAACGAATTTTCAATATTAAAAAACTGTACGAATTTCGATTTCAAAATCAGTATGAACATGTTAAATGTCAACAGGAACAATCTTCCCTTGAGAAAGTACCTTTGGGAGGTTTCCTTTTGGTTGTTTACTTGAATAGTTTAATTGGATAATCGCCAAAGTAAAAACTATAAAAAATAATTTAAAAAAAATTTTTGAAATAAATTAAAAATTTTCAAAAACTTCCATAAATGCGAGGAAGGTCTCGTGGCGGCTCTCCGACAGCTTTTACTAAGACATGTTAGGTAGAATCGGTCTACTTTGAGCATAAGAAGGTATACCTAAACGTTGTCCCATTACTTACTGGAAACTCGTATAAAGTTAACACGGAGGAGGGACTTTTAGATGCGCTATATAACAAGCGTTTTATAGAGAACGCAGTAACTCTTAGACTGCATCTTATATGTACCTAAGCTTACGTATGACTTGCAAAGTGCTTTCCTAATTGTTTTTTAATTGTTCTTTATAAGCATTAAAACTTGCGTCGCAAATGGTTTTAAAACCGTTAAACAATGACCAAATTTTACTTTCTTCGGTAATATTAGCAAGAATTAATTAATTTGCCATTTAGGTGGCTTATTTATATTTTACAATCCAATATGTTCAATGTTCAATTGTAAAGTAAATTCAAATAACAATATTATTCAAATTTAAAGTGCAAATTATTGCATCAACATTAAACTTAAAACTATAATTTGCACGCAGAAATTTACCTCTAATGGTTGTTTTTCTACTAAAACTCATCACAGCTTAATTACTTTCAGTGTAAATAAATTGGCATTGCGTGTGCTTGACACTTTGTCGAAAGAGACAAAAATATATTATTATCCGTCCATAATTTCACGTGTAACTCTATTATTTATATTAAATCAATACCAAACGTATTCTGCACGAAAACACTCCGTGTAACGTGACTCTATTTTTGTACAAACTTCATAAACAGCTTATATTGGCGGTAATTAAATCACAGAGCTACTGGCGACAATAATTCGTTTTAATCTGTTTTTCGTCTGTATTTTTTTTCTTTGTTTCATCATGAAATTCATATTTAAAACAAATTAACGAAACTAATTATGAATTTTCAAGGGTACGTTCTATTAAAAGTTTTAATTAATAGTGCCTTCAAATTATATCCGTTTACCTACATAATTTGAAAACAGTAACACATTTTGGGAAATGTTCACAAGGCTTTAAAGATACATAATCCTCGTGTAGGTTGTAATCAGCAAATAAAACGTATTTCGTGCAAAATCAGAATAATTAGAGGTATTTGGGTTTACAGCCTTGTGTTTGGAAAATTATTACTGCTCAGTTTGGAGTTTAATTAAAAAGTTCTTGTTTGTTTAGCAAAATTAATTGACCAGAAACTGACATCACTCGTCTGAAAATTTAATGAGGTTTGATACCCGATGAGGTTAAGGCCCCGTGTGATCGAGCGATCGAGATTTCCACATTAGAAATTCCTACTGTGTATAAGACCTTGGTTTGCCTAAATTTTCAGATGCAGTCCGCAGGGGTCTACCCTCTGGCCGAGATAATATGTTTTAACAGGAAGAATAGAGTGACCATAAACTAAAATATGGAAATTAAATGTTTTTAAAAAATTGGAGCTTTAATTACTGGTTGATTCTAAAATTATCGTTGGAATATGGTTATCTAGTTAAGCTTTAAGCCACTTTACGATAGTTAAACTCACAAATTAATATGTAGCATGCTAATCCACAAAAGGTTAATCAGGGCGTGAACTTGAACGGTTATTCGTAACAACGTCAGCCCTAATCGTGAAAGTTTACTGACAGCTTCAAAGATTAATCCTATTCCACGCAACAAGTTATTTGCGCCCAAAATAAAGATTAATCTGTTTGCTTGTCATTCAAATTTATGTAAATTTATATTAAAATCTGACCGTAAGATAATACAAAATTAAAATTGCATATTACCTCAGTGGAGAAATTATTGTTTGGGGTGAGGTTAAGCTAAACTAACTTCGAATTCTAATATTTTCAATGTATTTTTGAGGCAGCAGTTATTGGTTTTTTTACTATTGTATTTTCATAACTTTAAATAAAATTTTTTGGTTTTTCAAGCTTTAAAATAATCTCATCATACAACTTTACTTGTAGCGTTGCGACGGAATGTCTACCTCGTTGCAAAAGCAGGGCCGCCACTGGAATTTTCCTGTTTGAATAAAATCTAAATTACAGAAAAGGAAAATTACTCTGTACGATGTGTGTACGCCACTGCATCCTTCGGTGTTGCGCAAAGCTAACAGCGTAAAAAGTGTCCAGGTGTGCCGTTATATCTCGAACAACGAGCATTCATTCTCCAAACACGTCAAATTAAACAATATAACGGGTTTTAACTATTTACAAAATCATTTTAAGTATTTGTACAACTTAATTCTAATCAAAAACATAAATTTATTCTGATGTCAAAAATGGTGCTCAATAAAAGGCAATTTGCCTTCATGGCTGGTTAAAATACAAAGAAGGCTAAGCGACTCGAAGCTTTCCTGGTCCGTTCTCGGAACAATCTGTGTTATGTTAAATTATACCAAATGCAGTCAGTCTTCGGAACAGTCTTTGGTGGAATTCTCCTGGTTTAATTGCTTGAACGGTGCGGTATTACGCTAAATGATAACAAATTCAACAAATTTACATTAACACGTGGTCAAAAGTAAAAAATAATGGTATTGGTTCTGTAGTAACTTTTGCATTAATTTTCCATGTATATCGTTGCTTATGCGTCTGTATTTATATATTTAAAGCTTTTCGCCCACATTAAACCGTTATCCCCAACAAAAATTATTTTATTAATTGATATTTACGAATATTGCCCATATTCATTTAAAGTACTCACGAGTAGCATGGATGTTCCTCCAACAAGTAGTCTTATATTTAGATCTAATTGGTTAAACGTCCTCTCCTTTACGCTTCTTTTACCTTCCACATCCACTTACACTTTAACTGCTTAAAATTTACTAGACTTCACATACATTGCGTCATGGTTAACTAAAACAATTTTTAATATTTTAACTCGTTCACTTCCTACTATGTTTCCGTATACACAGCGAATTATCTTTTTAAAATTAAATAACATTAAAATTTACTTATCACTACTCCACTTTATTAAACAAATACTTTGCAACATCTTTCATCCGCTAGGAAATGTACTTTTCAATAGACAAGAAATAAAGTTAACGATAAATTTTCTGGTTGTAAAGAACAAACTTCAGGTAAATTAAACTAGTACACAACCAATAATACGTGCGACAGTAAAATTACAGTAAATTCCATGAAATACAATAAATATAATCCAATAAACAAGTTTTAACATACCAAAATCTAAATAACAAAATAACGCTATATCTGAATATCACAAAAAGGAATAAATATACGGCTGTGTGGTAGAACCTATGAGTTTTAAATTTAATATTGGCGATTTGTTTATTACTTCAATTTGATCATTAAAGATGTTCAAATTTTCGTTTTTGCTTAATTTGTTAATTTCCGGTGGCAATTAGGAGTTTGGGTTACACAACCAAAGTTGAAGAATTCATCCGTGAATCCCACCCTAGACTACCACAGAAAATTAAAGGCAACTTTACAAAATCTACATTCTCTCGCATCAACTACTATACAGAAGAAACAGCTCATGCCAATGAATTGCGAAGCTCCAAAGTATGGCATCGTCAAATTACATTAAACAGGTACACCAATGCGCCCCGTAATTTCATATACCAACGCACCAACACGTAAGCTATCGGATTTCCTGCAACGCAAATTAAAAAAAACTTATCACATTTTACAGCTGAAAACATCATTGCAGACTCGCTCAATTTAATGAAGAACCTAAATGATTTTCCTCTCGTCAATACATCTTTTAGATTAATATCTTTTGATATTAGGAACATGTTTTCTAATATTTCCATACATAAACGAGTGCCTAAACCTAATGAGTCGAGTTCGAGCAGTGGTCGAGTCCACACGTTTAACGACGCCACTCCAGCTTTTAAATGTAAAACGGCGTTTTGACCGTTTGAAAAGACAATTTTAGTGTAGAGTGATCATTAAAGTTAGTAAATTAGTACCTTTGGGTTAGCATATCAGGTAAAACAGGTAACAACGTAGCGCGCGCGCCCGGAGAATGTTTGTTTCGTCAGCGCAAAGCAGGTGCATCAGTGACATGCGCCAGCTCTCAAAAACAAAGAAGCGAGAATTACCTGCGGGATTAATTGTACCACCTAGATTACCTGCCGAGGTCACAACAGATGAAAGGAAACCGGAAAATGGATAATCAGCAAACAGTTAAAGCTAAGTTATAAATATAAGTAGTAATTTCTAATAGAGAATAAATAGATAAAATCCCCAAGATAAATTAAGAACAGGCGGCTGTAAGTAGATATTAAACAATACAAATAATTTTAAAAAATAGATATTGTTATTCTGTTAGGGCAGTCTGTTAGGCAATAGAGTTTATTTTCCTCCAAACCCGACAATAGAGAACGCCAACAGACAAATTCCTGGAACTCGACGCTAAAGGTCTTGAAGCAGGTAGATTTCTAAGGGTCCCCTTGGCTGAAAACGACAAACGAGATAGGTTACAATGTAGGAAAGTTATAACCAAAATAAATTCACACTCAACAGGCGGGAAAATTCAAGCAAACGAATTCTTTTACGTGCGTGCGCCGCGATACCTACAATAAAGTACAATAATTTTCCATTAGATTAATTGATGTAATTACCGATATTTGTATTGAAAATACACTTTTTTAGTATTATGTTTGTATAGATGGTTATTTATTATATACTCTAAGGTAGTGATATAACCTAACATTAAGAAACTTTATATATTAAGTTGTAGAACAGAGCATCTGGGGAGTACGTTTATGTTCATGTAATTTAAGTAAGGTTTGGAGCGTAATGTTGAATTTAAGGCTCAGAACCGGGTATGTCAAATAAGATTGGTTCTAGTATCTAACATTAACGTCTGTTGTCAATCAGAACAACTAATAGTATTAACAGGTGCGTAAACATATACACGGAAGTGTACACACCAGCAAACCAACGGAAATCATCAGAAGCAGGAAACACAATACCTACCATGGAACAGGAACAGTATATACGGACAGACACAAATTGACAGTGCGGAAATTCCCAGGAGATGGAAACTATTTATTCGCCTCAATAGCAGACCAAAACACAAATGTCACAGTAACGCGAGAACAGCTCAAAAAAGAAGCTTTCATCTTAAGCAAAAAATCTTGTCATACATCAGAGAAAACCCACAAAAATTCCAATTGCAACTGGAGGAAAATGTAAGAAACTTGGCTCCGCGCTACGACCATCTAGCACATACCTACGGCCCAGCACTACAAACAGAAGCCTACTTAGAAGACCTAGGAAAAGAAGAATTTTGGGGAGGAGCCGAATCAGTAGCAGCAGCAGCAGAAATACTAAAGGCGTCAATAGAAATACACTACAAAGCAGGTCCAACCTCCACATACACTCCGGTAGACAACAATCAACCACCCAGGGCAATAAGAAGCCAAAGAAGAAAAGGAATCCATAGGAAGCAGGAATGGAACGCCAAATATGACCATGCTAGATCAAAGATTAGTATTAAGTAGTTTATTACCTATTAGGAAATTAAGATATTTTCAATCTGTAATCATAGAACAATAGATATGTGTAAAATAAGAACAATGTGAAACTTAGATACCAAAGTTTATTAAGTTAAAATGCATAATCGCATAACGGTCTTGGTTACGTACTCAAAACACCCATTGATGCGTAGCTTACTAACTACCCGGTGTTGCAGCAGCGGTGTCTTGCGGTATGCATTGCAGACATGCTAACGCGGTTCAACACCCCACCCGATCCCACCTATCACATAAATTCCTTTACTGGCATGGGGTGGGCCTGGCGTAATCCAGGATCGACCCTCGAGTCAGCTCCATGTCAGATGATGATGATGATGATGACATAAACGAGTGCCTATACCTAATAGATAAGATCTTAAATGATAACAAGACAAACCCAATAACACAAAACGCAACTATATCTCTTTTCGAAATTTGTTTAAAACAAAATTATTTTTAATAGAATTCTAAATTGTATACTTAAAACACTTATATGATCACCGCTAAGCCCGCTATTATCAGACATTTATGTGAACCCTCTCGAATCAAAAATTCTAAAAACTGAAATATCTGAAATAAACGTATTCGCTTTTGGCACCGCTATGTAGACGATATTTTGGTTGGTTTTAACAAACTTTTTTGAATTTTCTTAACAATCAACATCTCAACCCAAATTTTACCCTTAAAATAGAAAACCTAAAAACTATAAACTTTTTAGAATTGACAATGCAAGGAAATAACACAAGCATAAATTTTTGAATCTTCAGAAAAACTACGTATACAGATACTACGATATCAGCTGACTCAGAGCGCTATATCACATAAACTGTCCGCTTATCATTCAATGCTTCAGAGAGCTTTTAGTCTTCCCCCTAATAAAAAAATTTAGAAAAAGGACTCAACACAATTCGTCAAATTGCTATAATCTATAAACAATGGATTTCCTTTATCTACCATAAACAAACTTATCTACAAAAAACAAAACAAAATTATATCAATAACCTGAAAAAATGTAACATCAACACTACATTCACTTTGAAAAAGAATTGGAGTAATATTTATTTAATGCAAAACAGCCTACAGATATAATGAAAAAATGTGGGGTATACGCTCTAAAATGTCCAGAATGCGATTCAACATATGTAGGCCAAATGGGTAGGACTTTTGATATTGAATTAAAGAACATATTAGGAACTCTTAAAAACCTTTTCAAAATACATTCTCCAACTTTACTAAACACTTAATTGAGTCAGGCCATAACGCTTTAACTAACCATTTACCAAAAATATAACACACATGCTCTAAAAGGAAAAAACTTAATTGCCTCGAGTCTCTGGAATTTACAAAATTAAGCAAAAACAGAAACCTAACCAACCTTAATGATGAAATGGAAATAAATAACTCGCCATGATTAAATTTAAAAATAATAGGTCCTACCAGGTAGCCTTATATTTCTTCTAATGATTATCTGTATATAAAATACTTAATTGCTTTAACAATATTTATTTATTTAAACCTTATACGTATTTCGGCATGTTTACATGCCATTGTCATAGGTTATAGTAGAAACTAAACAGTTAGTGTTGTTATAGCAATAGAACTTGGTGACTTGATCTCGGTAATCGTCTGCAGATGACTTGATTTCTAATTCCAAAATATCCAATAGAGGAGAATTTAAGAGATCAATTTGCTCATTCATTAACGGTGCAGTTTTTAAATGTTGGTAAATTTTAAAAGGTTTTATGTGGGTGTTTGTATTTGTAACAACGTACGTGTTCTTTATACCTAATATCAAAATTTCTAATTGTCTGGCCTATATAAACCAAACTACAATGCGAACAATTTAATTCATCTGTTTTTGATTTTGCATTAAACAAAGTGTTTAAGATGTTTCTAGTTGTTTTAAAACTTACTTCATATTTATTTGTAGAGGTTTATAATTTTAGCAATTTTTTCTGATTTGTCACCAAAATATGGGATCGAGGCATATTTAATTGTATCGAATGAATTGACGGTATTCGGATGAAGTTTTTGAATGGCTAACTTATAATCTTTTTCTTTAATTAATGTATCAATAAGTTTAGTATTATAACCATTACTGTATGCAGAGGTTGGCGATTACTATAGCAAATTCTGCTCTATTTTCAGCCGTTGTAAAAGGGCTGTTGGACGTTCATCCCAGTCCATTGTCGTATCTTCCTCAGCCATGATGTTTTTCTTCTCCCTATACCTCGTCATCCCTCTATCTTCCCTTTCATGATTAGTTGAGGAACGTTATATTTATTATTACGCAGTATGTGGCCTAGATATGCTGTTTTTCGTTGTTTTATCATTTTTATTAACTCTTGTTGTTTATGCATTCTTCTTAGCACTTCTTCATTTGTTGTGTGTGATGTCCATGATATTTTTAACAGTCTTCGGTATAACCACATTGTAAAAGCATTCAGTTTGTTTATCATTGAAGCGTTTACAGTTTATGCTTCAACCCCGTATAGGACTAAGGGTAGTATGTAACAGTTTACCATTCTCCATCGAAGCTGTAGATTTAAGTTTATATTACATAATAGTGGCCTCATTTTTATAAATGCACTTCTGGCTTTTTCGATTTTAGTTTTTATATCATTTTCTGAAGTTAGTTGTTCGTTTATCCAGCATCCGACGTAGGAAAACTTGTCCACCCTTTCTATTTTTTTGTCATTTATTCTTATGTTTATGTCGTTGTGTTGACTTTTACTTATTATTAACAGCTTTGTTTTTTCTGTGTTAATTTTTAATCCTATTTGTTCGCTTTTTTCATTCACTCTGTTGAGGAGATGTTGAAGGTCCTCTGCGTTGTCAGCTATTATTGCTGTGTCATCTGCAAATCTGATGTTGTTGATCGTTACGCCATTGACTTTAATTCCTTCTTCCATTGCGTTTAGCGTTTCTCGAAATATGGTTTCTCGAAATATGGTTTGAATAACACGGGTAACAATATACACCCCTGTCTTACACCTCGTTTTATGGGTATGCTATCAGTGGTTGTGTCAGCTACTCTCACGACTGTTTTTTGATGCCAGTATGAATTTTCGATAAGTCTAACATCTTTGCCATCTAGTCCAATTCTGTATAAACATTCTATCAGTGTGCTGTGGCGGATTCGGTCGAATGCTTTCTCGTAATCTATAAAGCATATAAACAGGTCTTTTTGTTGATCTCTACATTTTTGTGATAACACCTGTAAGCAGAACACAGCTTCTCTAGTTCCCATTCCGTTCCGGAAACCAAATTGCGTATCGCTCAATGTATTTTCACATTTTTTATAAATACGGTTCTGAATAATTTTTAGGAGAATCTTCAATACGTGATTCATCAAGCTTATTAATCTGAATTCTTTACATTGTTTTGCATTAAGTTTCTTTGGAAGAGTAATGAATATAAATTTCAACCAGTCTTCTGGTATTCTACTTGATTTGTATATATTATTAAATATATTTGTCAGAATGTCTATATTTGAATACTCGATTAGTTTTAAAATTTCGGAGTGGATTCCATCCGGTCCAGGTGCTCGTCCCATCTTTAGTTGTTTTATAGCTTTCTCCACTTCACTTCTCATTATGTCTGGACCTTCGTCGTTCTCGAAATCTCTGTTAGGTTCTTGTCTCTCGTCCTCAAATAATTCTTCAATATATTTTTTCCATAATACCAACTTTGATTCCTTTTCACTTACGATTTGATTATTGTTGTCAATCAGGATTCCTGATCCTTGTCGTCTTTTAATATATAAAATTTCTTTTAATTTTTTGTGTAAGTTGAAATCGTTATGTTTCACCTGTAACTCTTCCATTTCTTTGCATTTTTCTAACATCCAATCTTCCTTTGCTTGTTTTATTTTTGTTCGTATCAGCTGGTGTATTTCTTTATATTACGTTTCTGTTTTTATATATCCTGCGCCGATTCATCAAATCTAGGATTTCTTTCGTCATCCATTCTTTCTTCTTTGTATTCTCTATTTTTCCTAGATCATTGCTAGTTTCTATAAGGATGTTTTCTACCAATTTCCATAAGTTGATTGTATCATTAGGATTTTGTGTAGTTGGGTGTCTTGTTTTAATATTTTCTAGTTTAACATTTAGTTTATGTTGTATATGTTGTTTTGTTGCTAGATCTTTTATTTCATTTATACTAATTTTCTTAGCTGGCTTGTTCTTTGGGATTGTTTTAATTTTTAATCGTATTGTCGCCACCGCAGGATTATGATCTGAGGATAAGTATATCAGCTCCAGGGTATGTTTTAACGTTTTGTACACTACTTCTAAAGCGTTTGTTCATTAGGATGTAGTCAATTTGATTCCTAATTATGTTTTGATTATTGTCTTGGGGGGATTTTAAAGTATATAATCTCCTTGAGGGTAATTTGTACCAGGTATTTGTTATTATTAGTTGTTCTTCCTGACAAAACCGTAGTAAAGTATCTCCCTTTTCATTTCTGTCTCCTAGGCCATAGTTGCCTACAATATCTTCGAATTGACCTTTACCAATTTTGGCGTTAAAGTCGCCTAATATAATATTTATGTCTTCCTTCTTTGTTAGTTTAATGACATCCTTTATTTGTTTATAGAATTCTTTCATTTCGTTTTCATCGTGCTGTGAAGTTGGTGAGTACCCTTGGATTATATTGATGTTTAATGGGCTTCCTTGCCATTGTAGAATCATAACTCTATCAGAGATTGGACCAAAGTTAAGCACTGATTTATTAATTTCTGCGTTTAATAAAACTGCTATTCCATTCCATGGTAGTTATTATCATTCCCTGAGTAGTACATTGTATACCCGTTCTTTTCACATTTACGGATCCTGTCCACCTCACCTCACTCATGCCTAATATTTGTATATCTAGTCTTGTCATTTCCTATATTGCATTATCTAGTTTTCCTGCTTCATACAGACATTCCATGTCGCTACTTTTATTTTTGTATTTCTTAAGTTGCACTCGGGGATTCTTAGCACCCTCTGGTTATTTAAAACCTGCCGAGGGCTGAGCGCCATAACTTCATTTCGTCCTGCCATAGTAATTCACTTGGGAGAGTAATGCAGTGCTTTCCCCTTGCCTTCTGCATCGCGGAACCATGACCAACTAATTGGCTACCAATATCGCCCATGATTATCCATCTACTGCTGTACCAATCGTCGATCTCCACCAGTAGTAGGTAATGAGAATACCGCTGCCCATCCTCATAAGGATCTGGCTTGTGTGTCTGTTGGTCCGCGGGAGGTATTTTATTTCCCTCCTACCCGGTATATCTACCGGGCATTCCCCGATTCGCCACCTGGGGACGCGCCCTCTAGGGGTTTCAGGCTCCCCCGAGGGCTATTATAATTAATTTCACCAAAAGGGACCGTCAAAGCTCTATGTATCAGGGATCTGTATGCTGCTAATTTATGTGTTTTATCATGACAAAAATCGTGTGGTATTGTAATGTCTGTTTGTGTAGGTTTTCTATAAACTGAATACTTAAATTTATTAGTTGAATTAATTTTTATGTTTAAATCTAAAAAGTTAATGGACTTATTTTGTTCAGTTTCTATTATATTATATTTATTCTATTTCTAAGTTCGAGCTTTACTTTGCTGTAGTTAATTTTAATTTATTGTAAATAAAACAATTCTTAACTTCAACAGGTTTTTTATTTTAGCCTTTTGTGAGGTTCAGATGTTGTGCTACTTTGTTATTTAAACTTACTTAAATTTTACTGTCGCATGTATTATTGGTCGTCTATTATTTTAATTTACCCGAAGTTTGTTTATTCCCCACCACCGGAAAATTTATCGTAAACTTTATTTCTCGTCTATTGAAAAGTACACTTGATAATGTACTAGCGGATGAAATATGTTGTGAAGTATTTATTTAATAAAGTGGATTAGTGACAAGTAAATGTTAGTATCACTTTATTTTAATATGAACTTCCACAACGTAACCACGGAGTGTGTTAAATATTTAATTACTATTTTGTCTGGATTGTTCGAACAATCACTTATCTATAAAGTAGTGTAGTCGAATGCAAGCGATGGTCATTTAAATAGAAAGATAAAAACCATTAACAACTAAATTATGAAACATTTGCACATACTTTATAAGATAACTTGTAAAAATGCATGTCAATGACAAAAAAAGTTAAGCCAATACCGCAGATTGCTAATGGTTTATATTATGACATGTCCTCAGACATAGAGAAAAGGATCCCAGTAAAATAGTGGTTCTAGGGTAGGATACTCAAAAACTCGCACGTTCTAATTTGAAAGCCAACAACAGTTCAGTGAAGTCACGAACTTGATCAGCTACATAAACCACTCTGAAATGATACTTTGTAAATAGCATTTTTTTTCATTAACAAAAAGACAATTTCGTAAACAAAAACAAAAGAAACGATACATTAGATATAATAAAGGCATTGACACTATTGACTGGTTTACCTACCTCTCAAACAATACTGGTTTAAATATTCATGTCATCTATTCTTATAAAATTGGGAGTGGAGGGTTTAATCAAAGTAAAAGAAACACGCGATCTCATCCATAACTCAGTTTCAGTTCTAAACATTCAGCATGAGTTTTAACGACGAAGCTTCAATTCCGAAAATTAACAAGCGTAATAGAAACTACCAGAACCAGTGGGCTACGCCCCCGATGATTTTCTATAACGCATACCCGGCGCTTACCGCTCCGAATGTTTTCTCCGCCGAGTCAGTCTAAATAAGAATTGTTCTCAAGATTAATATCCATGAAAAAATAGAAAAGAAATCCCAAAAAATAAAACCAAAAAACGAAAGAAAAGCCCAGAGAAACAGCGCCGCAAAAAAACTGAAGAAAGAAAAATCGCCGTAAAATCTTCAAGAAAAACATCCCCCGAAAAACAATCTTTCATTGCCCCAGAAAATTACTTAAAATAAGCAGGTAAACAATTAGGTAAATTTATCACGTCTCTTCAGTTCCAGGTAAGTGCCTTAACGGAGATTTCCAAAATATTTTTGGAAGCAATAAATACGCACTAAAAAAAACTTTTACACATTTTCAAATAATTCCAAAATTAAATTCGTTCTTATTCATATAAATCACCTTACGTGATTTTAACGTAAATATCAGAATCCGCAAACATACTAAATTTCTAAACTGCCTGGGTATGTAGGAAATGATACTCAACGCGTCAGTAAACGTGTAGTTCCTACAGATGCATCCAGAATTTGTAGGAAACAATTTTGTAGGAAACACCTCGTAGTAGTAAGGAGAACCTCATCCACATCCCAAATTTTAGGCAATGAACAGTGTAAAATACACTTGATTATTGAAAGCGCAATAAATACACATTTTTGACCAGCTAGAATTAATGTAGCTATAAATAACCATAATATACCATCGGAATTGACAACAATGTAAAGTTTCATTGAAAACAATCAATAAACTAAGCCGACAGGTAAGGGCTCGCGGCTTGCTATAGTGATAAATCTTACCGAAATGCAAAATTTAGTCATGTTGTTATGGTAAGACAGTTACGGATTTATTATATACATTTATTCACTTTATTCTTTAAACTACATTTTCTTGTGTGCATGCATTTAGCTCTCTTCGTACACGTATTTAAATCATCTAAGCAATTTTTATTAACTCTCTCTGTTTGTACATTTAGTAAATCTCTAATTAAATGCAAATATGAACATCCTATTTAAATTATCTATTTGAAAATTAAAATAATTTAGATATTACAACTTTATACAGAATGAGTCCAGTGGTTGGAAGTAATGAATTACAAGTAATGCATTACTGTAAGGTCATTCTGAATGACCTTACAACTGTATGCACTTTTCGGTTATCCAATCACTCCATATGCTTTATCATTATTATTAACACTAATAAAATACAGGCTTGGTTATTATTATTATGTTACCGATTTCGTTTAAAATATTCAGCAAAATCTTGACTTAATTTTATACAAGACTTTTTAACCAATTCTTCTCCTGCAATAAAAGAGAAAAAATGTTACGTTATAGATTAAAATTCATTCATGCTGAGACGCCTTCCAAACGTACGCTAACAGATTTTAAATATTCAAGGTGCCTTTTGAATAATTAAATTCTGTTCAATTTTGCCCACATCTTACAAGACTTCAGTGCACTAAAAATTCTATGAATTCTGCATTGCAAATTAACTCCTACAGCCTCTTTAGCGCTACCCTCCAACAAAGAGCATGTAAGGTTATAAAATCTTTGTCTCCAGTTTCAAATAATAAAGAAGTATTTTAACAATGACGAATAAAAGTTGCGTTTCAAAGATATATTTATAAATTTTTGGATTAAAGCATCTTAAATAAAACACGGCAAAGTTGCAATTTAAATTTTCGACTAAATTCCGTTTAGAAAATAACATACTGTTTCCAAGTCTACCACGAACTACCACAAATACTTTAAGATCATCTAGCAAGCCTGAAAATACAAAATCATTTAAGTTGTTTTGTTATTTTTTCATATAATTAAATGCTTTTAATCTTTTTCCTTCAAGAATTTTGTACAATTTATAAATAAAATCTGTAAAAGTAGAAGAACGCTTTTGAAAAGCAATTTCTTTTCTGTAAACGCAACTTGAGTACCTTAAAATAAATGTGAGCTTTCTCAGAAACACACTGAAAAATAATAAGCTGTCATCTGAAAAAATTCTTAGAGTTAGAGAGTAACTCACGTTCTGTGAGGGGGTGGGATTGTCCTTGTTTTGTGGCAACAGGATAACTCCCACATCGATCTAGCTGCTGAAGTAAACGTGAACAATTTGAGTTTCATGATAATACATAGTTGCATATTAATTTAGGAGAATGACAAATTTCGATGGTTGCATTCCGTTAGTAGCCTTGACTATCGTACATAACGCAATAGTTGTGGTAGAATGGTTGAAATAGCGATGTCTTACAGAGATAATTTCTCATTGTTGGAATTTAATCAAAAATTCAACAAAGATTATTTACAAGTCATATTGACAGCCTAAGTACTCCACACAACCTCCAAAATAGAGGAAATAATGAGAAGAAGCTAAATACAACTCTTCGTCTTGCTTTTTTTAAATTAAAAACCAGACATTTTGACAAATACAAATTTGGTAGGTATGGTTTTTGTATAAATCTGCCAAGAGATCCACATTCATACTTACCAAACTCTGTAACCGTCAAAATCCATACCTACTATAGTTTCCATTTTATAGGGATTTTAGAAGGTTTAAATTAATTTACGTGGACGAAGGTGGATATTTTGCGTTTTATTATAATATTTAACTAGCAGAACTCGTGTCCTACGCCCCACGCATATTTTGACAACTTCGTTTAAAACATGCAAGCTTTTGAAATCAAGTGCCAGATCGGCCTACGTAACTGTAACATAAACATCGAAACCGGCAAACATAATCATAAATAAGTCGTGTCGAGATGTAAGCGCACAGCCCGTCGTTGCGTAAAGTTGAGACAGTTCCGGTTTTACTACATAGAATAGACCCATCTGTATATAGCCGCAATAAGTGGAAACAGAAAACAGACTAAGTTACTTGTAAAAGAAAGAGATGTATACACGGTATTGATTTGGATTTGAAGCAGGATTTTAGCATGTTAAATTAAACTATTGCAAATATTGCTCCCCCCCTCCTAATTATTTCAGAGCAAAATGACAAAGAATTTTTTCAGCATTAAACACTTCATCTAATGCATGATTTACTTCTTTGTTAAATTTTAGAACCATATTCCATAAAAATGTGAAAACTTTTTTACGAACATTAACCAAATTAACAGCAGCAGCGATGCCTTTGATAACTAACAACAATCATTGTTAGAATAATAATAATTATGTTTATTAATTGCTAATACGTATTGGAAAAATAAAAATAATAATATTTATTATTATCGTACCAATGACTGCTTTTAGTTGTCAAAGTCATGGTTGGCCGCCACTAATTTGCTTAATTTTTTAAACGGCTTGCATCATTTTTATGGACAATGGTTGCAATATTTGAAAAACTAAATCATGCTTTTAACTCAGTGGTTTTTAATGCTGAACAAATGATCTCGAAAGTACTTTGCTCTAAAATAATTAGGGGAGGCAATATTTGCAATAGTTTAACATGAATTGGTGAAGTCCTATGTCTCAAATATAAATCGACATCGTGTGTATGTAATGTAAACTAGTGGAAACCGTGGGCTACGTCTTCTGCTTTTTTTGTTTATTTGGTTGGTAGGTTAGCGAGCCGTGGTTCAAAGTCGTAGGCTATATTTTATACACTAAATCAGGACGCCTTCCCCCTGTCTTATCTTTTAATGACCGCGCATTCAATACCATGCTTTACATCTCGACACAGGTCAGCGTATCTCTTTTAATAAATTTGCAACTATTGTTAGTCAAGGAAAAGCGCGGGTGGTAGTCTATTGGATCAGCTGGTTTTATAAATTAATTTGCAATTGCTTTAATTTTCGGAATCGTAAATCTTAGCGTTTGCTTTTTAACTAGAGCTCCTAATATGTGGGTCAATAAAGTATAGAATTTATAAACATGATCGTCCATTCTTGTAGCTGTCAGACATGTCTAAAACGTTCTAAGCAAAACATGTTTAAGTTGTTTTGAATACTCGAGGACCCGCTTAGTTTTAGTATTAGAAACAGACAGTCAGACATTATATCATAGGAAAAGTAAATATTCCGTTTCCGTTGTAAGTGTTAAAATTTGTTGATTTAATTGTTACATTTATGGTTAATTATTTGTTTACTTATTTTGTCCGCATGAGTAATTATTTGTCCAATTAGTGCCTTTACCTGTTATATGATTTTAATTATTTTTTTTGCAGTTGCACAACTTAATATAATAATAATTCGTGTTGGGTGTGGTGCTACGCCCACCGCACTGAAGCTCTAAGCTTATTGTGCCCCAAAGATTCTTTTACTCCATCAGTCCAGTATCCCTGATAAAGTTCAAGATCCTGTTGATGGGTGCTTCCGCTATTTCATCGGGTTCCGCAAATTGCACCCCGAAGTGCATATGCCTTTTATCTCCTAAAGCAGGGCATTCACCTAAGATGTGAATTGGTGTTTCATTTTCTTCACCACACAATCGGCAGGTGGGGTCTTCTTCCACTCCCAATAGATTGAGGTGTCTTCTGAGGCCACAATGTCCTGTTAGTAGTCCTATTATTGGCCTCATTTGTTTCCTGCTCAGTTGCAGAATTTCCTTTGTTTTATTTATGGATGGTTTGTTTATAAGCATCCGGGATTGCCTGTGTCCAGGAATGTCATTCCAATGAATACAGTGTTGTCTGTGTAGCCAGTCCTTTACCGTCCCTTTTGCGGTCTGATATGATATCCCGCATGTGGGTTCGGGGCCGACTATAGGTTGTTCCGCTCCCAATTTCGCCAATTGGTCGGCTTTTTCGTTTCCGTCGAAGCCCTCATGTCCCGGCACCCACTCCAGAACTACTCTATTGTGTCCTGCCAGTGTCACAAGTGCCTCGACGCATTCTAAAACCACTCTGGAGTGTATCGCAACCCCCTCCAAAGCTTTTAGTGCCGCTTGGCTATCGGACATGATGTAGATTTGTCTATTTGCATATCCTCTCTCCACCATTGTCTGTGTACACGTTGTAATAGCTATTATCTCAGCCTGGAACACGGTAGTGAGGTTGCCCAGGTTAATGCTAATGCTATCCCCTGTGTCTGCCTCAAAGATTCCCGCTCCCGAGCTGGTTGCCGTCTTGGATCCATCCGTATACCAGATCGATCCTCCTCGGCTCCTCAATTCCTGTTTTTTTTTCGCCGATCCTCTCAGGTATTAGTACCCTGAAAGGTTAACTTAATATATAACTTAATATAAACATGCCGTTTCGAAAAAAATTGTAATGATGTTCTGTGTGCAGTGCTTTTATTATATTAGTTGTCTGTTATTGACCCTAGAATGGAAGTAAGCCACAATTAATCAATTTACAGCAACAGTAGGAACTGCTACATAAACAATCGCCGAAAACACTCAATATACTAAGCGGAAATGTAAGATTCCACCGTCGCATTATGGTAATATTTTTTTTGGAAATGCAAAAGCCCGCGTCGTGTTATGGTGAGACAGTTAAGAATTTAGTATATATATATACCTTCTATTACACAAGCGAAGAGCCTACCCGGAGTGAAAGACCTCGACACCCTCGGGTATAAGAGGTGAAAGATCAAACAAAGATTAAACATATATAGAGTATAGTAGGCTTGCATGTTTTTCTTACGGTTGTAAGCAATCATTGTTGTGATAATAATAGTTAGTACTACGTTTAATAATTTTTTCCCATTACCGACAATGTATGTATGCCATACATTCATGGCTACACGATATCGTCCTTCATCTCACGCAACGACGTACCTGTCATTTTACAAATTTTTCAGGAGACAAGAAATAAGAAAACTGCTGGCGTTAAACTAACCAACAAATTGCTATGTTTAGCAATACAAATATCAAATTTTGAGTGTACAATGCTCGTGTTCGGCATTCCCTTATCTTGCAGTTGGTTTGACTATAAATGTTTAATATTTCAAAAAAAAATGCAGATACGCCTCTTCGTGTGGTTTTTTTAAATGGAATTTAGGATACGTCATCCATTGAAACTATAGTAAATATTATATTTCAGTTATTACGTTAAGACAAAGTATACTAAAAAAACACTTAAGCATTATTTTATTAAGGAAAGTACATCTAATCATTATGTCGAAATAGGAACGTATATTACCTATTGTAGGTCAAAACCAGCTTTTGATCTGCCATAGTCAGCTGCTTGTAATAGGTTTTCTCGACTTTGCATAATCATTCTACCGTTTACTATACTAACGCTGCTTTATTACAAACTTATTGGGTAATGTTTTTTGTAATAATTTTAGTAATGAATATAAACTTTGAGTCTTTCAAAATTAATAAAATATCACATTAATTTTAGATTTCTCCTATCGTTAAAGACTAAAACAGAAGCTGCAGGTGTTACTAAGATTTTTTAAAAGCTGTAATATAAAATTCATTTTAAGTAGTTAAAAATTGAAAAAAAATAAAGTTACAATAATAACCATTTCTCTTCAAACTAACCCAACTCAAACATAAAGTTTTATCGCGCTCTGCACAAGTTCAATCTAGATTGTAGAAGTAATTCTAACACCCCAAGCTATTATTCTTTATCCCTTGAGAACATTCAAAGAAACCAAGAAACCTGCCTGTACTTTTCAAGAGCTTAATTTGAAAGAACACGCTAATAAAATATTTAAAAGCTCTAAAGCGACATCTGAACATGTAAACTTTGGATTTTGAGCATGGATGCAAACCCCACATTTCAGACTACGAAAGCTCTTTCAGGACTATAAAAATTTTCAAGATATCTACGATTTAATGTGGTTTAGCTTTCAGTTTTGTTCGTTGCCTTTTATTGTAGTGATATATTTTGTTTTTAATATTTAGTTAGTTTTAATTAAAACAATTTCTGTTTTTGTGATGATTTGTTTATTCTGATAAAAGTATAAATTTTGAATAACATTGAAAATGTATGCTGTCACAGAATTATGCTAGGAAATATCATTTTCTTACTTTTTCTTTTCTAATAAATTGTAGCTTGGACCTACAATTTTCATCTCAACCCTTATGCAATATTGATTTCAAGATTCACACAGGCGTGCAAACAAAGCACGTGTAAGCTTTCAGGGAAAGGTTGTTTAAATCTCTTGTTCGGAGTTGCTATTTTAGGATCTTTTTATTACCCCTGGGAATCTGTAAAGTTGAAGTATTTTCAAGCTGCTTTATACCTCAAACTAGCAACATATTTTAACATTTTTTAAAATGTATAGAGGAATCTGAAAAATTGCATGCATTTTCAGTGCTTTATATTATGTCCCACACTGCGCATGATTACTACGAGCACAGGGATAGAGTGAAAATAGCAACCACCCAAAGCTCTAGACGTGAAAGCTCGTGCTTTCCTGCGTTCACGATGTGAGTCTTGTCTGAACCGTAACACGCGCTAACTTAAATTTTAAGCACGCGATACCGAAGTAAAAGGTTTTGTTCGCTTTACCTAAAATAAACCCCCAGTTTCTGATGGTCTAAAAATTATTCAATAATTCGGTCAATTTATAACTTCAAACAAGCACAAAAACAAGAAGTGAAAGAGACTTTTTTACAATTGTAACCAAAGATTAATTAAATTTACTGCTGAATTGACCCCAAAATGAAGTTTGAAGAGTGAATTTCAAAAATATGAATACAAACGGTTGATCGCACTAAGCGATTCAAATTACACATCTCCTTAAATACACCAGAGGTTTATTTGGAAAGGAAGGCCTAAAGGATAACGAAGGATTATAACTAGAAAGGTACACAATTAAATAAACAATTCTGCTTTTATAACCACTTTTCAAAATTACCTTATTATCTTTGTGTACGTTTTGTTTCAACATCGACTTTAGCTTTGTAAAGCTCTTTACTTCTGCCAACTGGCAAAATTTGATTAAATGTGATAAAATCTGCTCTCAGATGTATGAATAAATTAATAAAGTCAACTTTACCATGCAAATATATCACTGAGAGCGGGTTCTTGTACATGTATTTGTATTTCAGTCACGCTCTCGTCTTTATTCGTATATTTAAAATTTACTTGCTTGGAAAATATGAAAACCATTCAAGCTGACAACAAAAGGTAATTTATATCTGCAATGCAGTTTTGTCTTTGCCAAAGTTTTGGTTGTCTAAAAATCGAACTTTGCATGCCACCACTGAGCTTACGTTTAATCTTGGCAAAGATTTCCCTGCGGATTTCACTCTGCGTAGATCATGGAAGGTCCGTGATGACCCACATTTGTAACCGAAATTGTAGTTTGAAAGCCACGAACCTCTCCATTTAGCCCGGAATCCGGATTAATGTCACTTTCAATTGGTGTTGTGTTTTTTTTCTTTTTCCTTGCGTACTGCAAATACTTCCAAAAGTTCTTAAGGATGTCATTTTACCTCCTATGTGGAGCTAGTTTAGTATTAGTTCTCTTATCAAAACCGCACAAATACTAGTAAGTTAGTTATCTTGAAAGTAAGTTAAATTAGAACTAAATATTTATTCCGTTACTCAAAATATTATGTTATTTATTCTCAAAACAAAACGGTACGTGATCTTAAAAGTTTCCCAGGGCAACTACAATGTAAGTTTACTTTCACTGTTAATGTAATAACAACGGCAAAATTTGTTTGAGCAAAAGCGACGTGTTTAAAGCATAGGATGCTTATCTAGTGGCAGTTCCTGCAGTTTCAAGGAATTTATGAAAGTTAGGTCAAAGAGTTAATCGAAGGCATACTAGAGAAATTGGGGAAGTTAAACGTCACAGTCTAGAAAGTTTCAAAATGGTTATCTACTTTCCTGGAACGAATAGTAAGAACCCGTCTCTACAAAATCCATTTATAAGAAAAACATTGAGAAGTGCAAGATTCAAAAGAAAGCGTACACAGCATCTAAATTTCATTGCAAATGCGAAACAAAAAAATCTTGACATAAATTAAAATTTATAAGTAGGTATAATGAGAAATTCAAGAAATGCCGAGAATATATAAGAAGCTCATAAAAGCTCCAGAAAATACTTAACAAAGTAATTAGAGAAGTCGAGCAGTAAGAGGTAAAACTTTACTACTTTTTCACCGAACTACGTACTTCCTTGAAAGAAGCACAAAAGAAGTGCAGGAAAGCAGGAAAAATACAGTAACCTTAAAGATCGCTTAGTACAAGTGCCAACGAAGTTAAGAAAGCTAAAAAGCTCTGTCAAAAAAAATCTGTAGCAAGTGCAAACCGAAATTTCTCTGGAAATGGAAGTGGCATCAATGGAGATGGTTTAAAATTCATCTAAAGCTATATAAGTCGCCTCTGTTTAGGACTGCGACTAGCGGGAGTGCAAGGGGCGCACAGCATCCAGGCGGCTACGCCCCAAGGGCGGTAAAAACCGGAATGTAAAATATAAAATTATAGTAACAAAATTGGTACATAATAAAATTTAAAAACAATATTTTCGTATAAAAAATTTAAGTTGTATGTATTTACTACGGAGCAGATTTGTATTAAAGTTTGTAATACTAATTTAGTTATGTTAATGGGCACTATTTATTTTCAGATATCACTATTTATTTTTAGGGCGAGGCAATTGTTCAATAAATTAAAGCCAATTGCAAGTTATTGCCCGGTTTTTGAACCAATAAATACGCAGATGTTTAGAATACTAAAAAATAGATCGACGAAATTGTTTAAACGTTATCAAAATTATAATTATATGTTTTAAAAATAATACGCTGTATGATAATGCGAATGATTCGAAGAGGCACTGAATCGTATCAAACGGGTCTTTTTTATCTTCTAAATAAATTAGCAATAGAAATCTCTGAGTACAGTTTACTTTTGACTAATGGTACTGGCTGTTATTTGTGTTATTTAAATTATGTTTTATAATTACTTTCCTATACTTTCAGGATAATTTATTAGTTTTTTTCAAATATTTGAACTTGAGATTTTGACAAAAATACATGTTTTGGACCTCCAGGAACCCAAAACAGTTGTTTTTAAAAAACGTCTGTCTATGGGTGCGTGAGTGGGTGGGTGTGTGTGCGTTTTATAATTCGAAAACGGATGCGGATGGTGCGATTTTGATGAGATTTACAATGTGCAGCTATATCAAAAATTCATGAGGAAATAAGCTTTTAAAACAATACGAAACCGGAAACAGAAGCGGAAGTTAGACATGCTTTTTTGGGAACATTTTTTCGGAATTGGAATTTTCAAAATCTATAAACGGATTCTGATAGAAGAAATTTTCCGAACGGTCTAGCTTAAAAATGACGGCCAATACGATTCTTTAAACATTTTGAAAGACATCCCTAATTACTTTAAAACGAGTCGACAGATCGGAATCAAATTTTTTGCCGCAACAGCTCTATACAGACAAAATGCTACTGTGCATAAAATTTTTAAAAAATATAATAACTGTAAGGTGAAATATTAGCTCAAAATTTCAATATATTTAAAAAAATATTGTTCATAAACTGGCCACTTTTGTAATTTTGTAGACTAATAGAACTATAAATAAACTACAATTTGGTTCGTGTTCCAGTCCGCCATTTCCCTGACAACTTTCTATGAATTTTTAAAAATCGAATATTTCTATCTTTTTAGTTAATAAACGAAAAACGATACAAATTTGTGTTTAAGTTAAACTGGTTAAAGTGCTCATGAGTTATAGTAGAACAAAGTTTGCAACTCATTGTTTAGGTAAAGCAATATTGAGAAGGGGGTTAATTCTTTTCCTCCCACCCATTTTTGTTCTCTTTTGTCTCTGGTTTTCTTTAATCCCGAGAAACCTTTTCCTAAATATAATCTAAATCCATTTTTTTTCACAAAAAATTAGAAAATTATTATTTAATAATAATAATAAGAATCAAATTATGTGCGGTCGTTCTGGCTACAGTTGTAGGTGTACTGCGATGACTGAGGTCATTGTCGGTGGTTAAAATTTTTATGCTTTTGTAAATCTGAGTTACAATTCATAAAGTATAAGAAATTCCAGGCGAAATGCCTCGCTCATTTTTTGTGCCGTGAAGTTTGATAGAAATAAAATTAATATTTAGGAATTCATTGCCTATGCGCATATTTATTTCATTTATACTCTTTTAAAATTTAGTGTTTGATGTATAATATAGAGGCGGTAACTACCTTTGGCGCGTCCCTGCCTCTATCTATTTGCTTGAAAATTATACACAAGACAGAAAAGACCCAAGCAACGTCAGCGGTAGAAACAAGCAGATATAACGCTAATTTAAAAAACATATATTTACGAAAACATTGATAGATTTTGTGGGAAAGAAGTTGTACTTATGCTCGATAGTTAGGTGCTCTACGTACTATTACCCGCATTTTTATAGTAAATTCGAATACCTTAGACCTGTCTCAATTTTTAGTGGTAAGTGGCCTTCGCTACTAGAACCGACAGTATTGCGTGCCTATTATATAAGGCGCATACTTCTTTGTGCAGGAGACCGCCACAATTTTCAATACAGATAAGCCAATTTGAGTGTATACTCTTTGTTTGTATTATTAGAACATAAAGCGGTCAGATCTTTCCAAAAACAAACTCGGGGCAAGAAACATCGCATCGGAGCCACGAGCCGGTAAAATACTAAAGGGCTGGTCTTCACTGCAGCACATATTTTTATACTATTAAATTCTTAGCACTTTTTCTATTAAATTGGTTTTTCTCATCAAAACAGTGGTAGTTTAATACATTGAAAGGGATAAATAAAAATACTTTGATCACAAACCACAATACTAAAGAATGATGACCTTGGCTAATCGCTGTCCAACCCCGCAAAGTGTGATGACCTACATAAAATAAACATCATAAGTCCATTCAAGCTGCATTATTAGCTTTATTAATTTTAACAGTGGGGCCTAACTGTTCTTTTGTCTATGGGGGCTAATTGCGGTTTACAAAAAGAGGAAAACCGTCTCTGATACAAGTCTGAAAACAAATTTGCTAAGAAACACGTCGATGGAAAAAGCACCCTCCGAAAAAAAATCGTCCGAAAAAAACACTTGTAAAAATATCGTACAGTAGAAACACTCGTCGGTTAAAAATTTCCCGAAACAAAAACACGTTTATTTTCTTGCTGGTGGATTACTGCATAATAAAGAAAAAGCTTTCTCTGAAAAAAATAACTGGTTTTTTTGTTACCGATCGATTTAAATGAATAAGGATAAATTTCATTTGTAAATTACATGTAAATATCTAACAAGATTTTTTACTGTGCACCTATGAGTTACAAAAACATTTTGAAAATCTCCGTTATGGCAGTCTCGTGAAAATAGATAAAAATGCTAAGTTAAACTAATTTTCTTCGGGCTTTCTTTTATAGAATTTTTTCTGTATATTTTATGAAGGCTGTTTTCAGCTTTTTCGCAGAAGTTTCCTTTCAGGGGCAATTCTCATTCCCGAGGCGCGTACGACGTGTATAAAGTTACCCAAAAAAGAAGAAGCGTAGCCCACAGATTCTGCTAGTTTTAATTAAACGCTAAATTGTCGAACGTGATTTAAACCGGAATGTAATAAAATTCAGTAACACTGTTGTTTTATATTATTTTCACACCTTGAACTTTCTATAAAACAAATTTAGCAATAAACTTTAGCTAAATGTGCAAGTAACCGAGCAACGTTTCTAAAAATTTTTTTAACCACAAATTGTCATGTAGTATATTCTGTAACAAGTTTGGAATATGGCAAATTCTGCACAAGTGGAAAGTTTGTCATCCGAGCCGAAAGGCAAGAGGGACGGTCCACGAGTGCGTAATAGCCATTCCAAAAGTGTTACAGACTATATTTTTTCTACGACTATAAGTTATTTAGGTCATTAAATTCAGAAAATAAGTAAATTTTATGTTTCCTATCTAAAATACGCTTTGTTTATAACTGTCAACAAAACATAAAAGCAGTTGATAGACAAGAGACGCAACCTTTATTATTCAGAACAGTGTTAGAATGAAATATTCGATAACAGGTGTAGAATGTAAGTTATTCTGTAATTAAAAATTGTATCAGAATGCTTATATTCTAAAATAGTCGTAGAAAAAATATGTTTTTTCACTACTAGTAATATGGCGTAGCATTTTGACACATAATAGAATGCTGTGAAATTCAATTTCTCTACCTTTGCTCACTGACAGGTAACTAATTTTTCATTATTAACCACTGGTAAATAATGAACAAATTTATATTTTTTGATAATTCTGTGACAGTTTTAAAGAGAACGTCTTTATAGCACGATTTAATATAATGGGAGATTTTATTTAATGGTATTTTATGCATAAAATAGTTGTTTAAATAAATTAATTCAATTTTAAAGACTTTGGTGTATTTGAATATACGTTTTTCGCGCCGTTATAAATGACAACTCGCCAATATCAATTTCGCCTATAATACAACCACACAAATTAAAAAAGAGAAAATTGTTCAGTATTTTAGATGAAACCAGTTCTTAAAAACAATGTTTTTAAATATCAATGATGATTTAACAATTTTCAAACAACTGTCATGCCAACAAAACAAAAAACTGTCATTTGTTTTATAATTTGAAATAAACAGGGATTTATGTTAAAATAGTCATTTTTCGACAATTATAAGGGTTTATATCACTAGTAGTGAAAAAAAAGTATATACGCCTCGGTAGAAAAGTCTTATAGCCTTACATCCATCGGCGCTACGCGCCTCGGGTTCTAACCTTAGCCCTCAGGCTACAATAGTAGACTTTTCTACCTTGGTGTATAATATAATATACTATTTTGTAATTTTTGCTATTTAAAGAAAATCTAAATATCTCATTACACGCTAATTTGGTTTTCTTGCATTTCCTTTGCTTTCTTAAATAATTCCAAAGCCTCAAAAAGACGCTATTGATGAAACAAAATATGAGTGAAGCACTTCGTCGAGACTTTCCTATACTTTCAGTATTATTACTCATCATATTTGCAAAAGTATAGATTTATACAACTTTATACCGTTCAAGGACTGTTCAGACCACTCCACTCGCTATGACTTGCTGCTATGCGAACAGGCTGGTAAATAGTAAATGATAATCGGCCTACAGCAATAGCTCCGCTGGTTTATTACAACCGAAATTTAAGTATACCTGAGTAAGATACAACCGAAACCTTTTTTTTATGAGAAACAAAAGAAGAATTATTTTGAAAATTGATTTATTGGGATTAAAATAAAACCAAATACAGAAGGAAAAAAATCTTTTGCCGAACATTGGGTAGAAGGGGGAAATTAATCTTGCCAAACATTTCTATACTTAAACATTAAGTTGTAGTCATCCTAATATGATTTATGAACAATTTAGTCTAAACAGAATTTTTTTATTGTCCATGTTCTTTATTTAATAAACCTGTGAATTTTCGATTTTCAACAATTCATAGAAATGGCCACAGAGAAGTTTGCAAACTGAGACACAAACCAAATTGTAGCTCATTAGCTCATTTATAGCTGTATGAACCTACAAATTTTAATAAATCGTGTTACCATTTTTAGAGCAATATCTTTGTGATACCTTACAACATTTTGAAAATATTATTCACTTCACAGTTTTTATCTTTTTAAA
This sequence comes from Ctenicera cuprea, assembly GCA_958336395.1. Classification (NCBI taxonomy): domain Eukaryota; kingdom Metazoa; phylum Arthropoda; class Insecta; order Coleoptera; family Elateridae; genus Ctenicera; species Ctenicera cuprea. Next base: position 33,637,844 of record OY284488.1, read on the forward strand.
AAATTTTGTGCGCAGTAGCTTTGAATCTCTATAGGACTATTGCGATAAAATATTTGAAGCTGATCTGTCAACTCGTTTTATTACAATAAGGCGCCAAAGTAAAAATGTTTAAAAAGTTATACAAAAGTCCGAAAAGAAAGTATTAGATGATCTATCAGATTCCGTTTCTAAACTTAAAAAATTCAATTTCTGAAAAAACCCTTATTTTAAAAACTTATTTTCCTCGTGATTTTTTGATACGCCCCCACAATCCAAAGCTCATTATAATCGGAATTATGTGAACTATTCACAGACATGATTTGCTTAAATATTGGTGCACTTAAATAAGAAGATTATTATACGTATTCCACGCATGTCGAATATCCGATTTGGGCAAACGCGATTCAGCTACAGCCCCCAGCTGATTTTATCTAAAACAGAGGTGGGAAAAAGGTGAATATAGCCGTGCTCGAAAAGGAAGCTTAAGTTCGTATTCTACGTAGACGGAATAGCAGATTTGCACAAGTCTTATATTCCCCCAGTGCTTCACTACGAATTTTTTGTTATTACAAAAATTTAAAAATTTTGCCTTCAAATACATTCTTGAAAAAAAAACAATAAGATTTCAAAAATTATCACTATTTAAAAAAAATTTTCAAAATTGTACCAAATTTCAAAATACACAAAGTTAATAACGAATTTGCATAATTCCGCAATTTTTAAAATTGAAATATCTTACAGTTTTTTTTTAATTTACAAATTTCAAAAGTCGCAATATTTTGAAAAATTTAGGAATTTATCAGAATATATTTAATTTTCAAATTTTTTTAACACATTGATAATTTTAAGTTATCACAATATTTATAATTTTCAAAATTTACAATTATTTAAATTACTTCTTTTTCAAATTGCCATTATTAAAAGTTTTAAAATTTTCAATCTATTAAAAAATCTAGAAACTTTAGTATTAATATTTAAAAAATTTTAACATTTTGAACTTTCCGAAGTTCGCAAAATTAAATTTGTGAAAATTTTAAAACATTTTCAAATTTTTTAAATTTTCAGATTTTTGAAAGTAATCTAATAGTTTGAATCAGAGAATAGGAGAAAACGCAGCACCCGTACACGAGGGAGGTTTCGTTGCGATTGCCCGACAGTTTTTTTAAATCTAATTCTCATTTTTCCTAAATTTCGATCTTCCAAAGTTTTCTCGTTGAGCATTGACCTCAAAAATCTAATAAATCACAAAGGCAAAAGTTCCAGCACAAAATTAAATAGCGTCCCATCTATTAGCACTTCTTGGAAATGTTTTCCCCGCTATTTGTTTCCCGTTAAAGGCTTAAATTTCATTTATTCGTTAGAGGGCAATTAAAAGCAGTTTCGTGAACTTTGGGTTGACGCATTAATCTTAAGATTATTTTCGGCTTGTATCGATTTTTGGCCCGGCATGTAAACTCTCGGTGGGAGACAAAATCCACAGATGACGCAAAACGAAAGGGTTTCGGGATCTCATTCCATGCTAGAACTAACCGAAACGTGCTTCAGTTTGGTTTCCTCGTTTGCGGCTGTTATTCTATCACTCACATTCGTCAACTTTTCTGAAAGGTTTATTATATACGGATGAGAAATTTATTGTTTTCCATTAATCATATTTTTCGTGCAAGAGCTCTTCGAAAGGTTCATAGTAATATAATAAAGATCGCGTACTTAATTTCCCCCTTGAAATAGAACTAACTACGTTAACGGAAGAGGGTCATAATGATAATCAAATATACGGGAGCTTCTGCGAGAAGCATCTTTGATCTTTCTCCAAAGATAATTGTATATAAGCAAAGAGGAAAACGGAAAAATATGAAGCTTCTGTTTGGTTTCGATTAATTTAATGCTATATTTGGTATCTCGTTGACACTTGTTGCATCAAAGCTCTAGAAAAGAAACGTAAACAAAAAATTCTTCGCATATATGTTAATGAAACTTAGAAAGCTCATATACGTTTATAGGCATATCACGCAACCGCGCGCATTAGTATTAATGTCCACTTAAAGCAGAAAGCTCATTATTTGGAAAACAGCGGGAAATGTTTCCTACTTAGGCGTGGCAAAGTTACACTCGTTATCTAAATTATTATGTTTGCAATTTCTAAATGCCAATCTCGTTATTACGTAAAAAAATTTACGTTAATTAATTAGAACGGAAAGTTTTTTATGGAAAACTCCGTCGTAATTTGTTAAATGAGTAAGTACAAAGCTTGTAACTCGAGTATAAAAGGGAATATTTTAAAAATATTAAATTTCCTTTTTGTGGTGTTGAAAAGTTGTTGTTAAGGTATCTTTGATCTCTTCCAAAAGTGCACCCATTTCCCTTTTAATCCAAAATTTAAAGATGATATACCGAAATTTCCTAGCTTTGCGGATGTTTCGGCCTTTTAATCAACGCTTTAAATACATGACGACGATTGCATAATACATCACTCATTTTCCGATTCAAAACTATAAGGAAAATCGTAAATCACGGTTTTCGCAATCGTTATGTAGCTGCGTTTTTTGATGCATTTTCATAGCAAAGCTCTATCGTAAATCACTCCCCTGATCCGATTACCACCTTGAACAACAACAGAATAAATTTGAATTTTAAATTTTTTATATCATTCCAGCTAAATATGAATTATAGTGACGTCGCTAAATCCTAAAAAACATTCTGATAGCATCAACACCTTGAAACGGTAGCCACAAAACGGAATTATATCTTGGAACTTTAGCAACACCGTTGTTTCTGAAATAGCTACAAGAAAATAGCACGTGAGCAACAAATTCATCAAATACGTGACAGTAATTTTGATATGGGCCCACAAATAAGTTGGGAATGAAATGAAAACGACATCGGGGAAAGTGAGAAAGCGAAAAGTAATATTACTGAAGTGCACTATTGAATATTTTATTAGAAAATGAAGAAGGTGCTGGAGGTGTCTATCAAGGCAAGTCTTAATTGTTTGCCGGAAAATTCGCTGCGTGCCGAATTAAATTAAGGTTAACTTTGTGATTGTTTCTAAATTGCTTTGCTTCAGGGCGGACTGGATCACTGGATTGACGAAATGGGAAATTTGCGATTTTCCAAAGAAAAATGGGAAAAATCGTGTTCTTTATTTCTAACCTTTAGATTTCAATAAAACTATTATTATAGACTAAGAAAAACAAAATTTCGAACTTGCTGGAGTCTTTAAAAAATCAATGCCATCAACAAGCTATTTAATTTTTAATCAAATATCATACGTTTCATCATTCAATCTTGGGGCATCTTCAGAATAATTATGAAAACCTATTTAGCCCGTTAATGCCTAAAAAGCGGTTAACTACTCCTGTTTGGAATCGAATGATAGTCATCAGAATGAATTAACTTATGAACAGCACTGGATTACCCTATACGCAGGATACGCAAGTGCGTATAGCGGCAGATTTCTAAAGGCGGCAAAATCTGAGACTTTAATTTAATAAAATGACAGAGTTTTAAATTTTTCTCAGATATTATTTACAACTCCCATAAAATGCATATCATGACTATATGAGTCATATAGTAATATGAGATGTGAGCAAGAAATAAGAAAATATCGACGGTGCACCTGCATTTCACTTGAAACATAAACAAACTATAACTATATACTGTCGCAGTTGCATCAAAAAAATTTCGGCGGAAACAATTTTGACAAGGTAAGTTATAAGTTTTAATTTTAGTCTTTTCGTTTCGGGGCGGCAATTTTAATGTGCGTAAAGCGGCAAATTCTTTAATCCGGCACTGCTTATGAATATCTATCAGCATTCATCTCAAGTCATGTGACCAGTGATGCTGATAATGTATATACAAAGAGATTGGGAAAGAACAGGTTTGCCAAAATACACGAGAGGCGTGCCATGCAAGTAATCGATTTATTACGTATACGCGTCTTAATACAGGGCGTTCCGAAAGTCGCGAACACGAACTGTGGGAGAGTATTCTACGAGCAAAACTAAACAAAAAGTTCTCCTACAATTTTTCGATTCAACCAGTGGCGGACCGTCCTATTAGGCAGGGTAGGCAGTGCCTACCCATAACTTTTCAAATAAAAAATTAAATTATAAATTTCAATTTAAGAAAAAAAGCTACTTATACATACAATTTTTATTTTTACTTTTTAATGGCACCGCGTAACATTAACAATTGGTCGCCATACAAAAAGTGGGTGTAAATGTATTAATCAACATGCAATCAAATTTCACTTAAAGTTAAAGCAACAAT